>CM048746.1:159213512-159813512 GCA_026315105.1 Locusta migratoria
ATGTCTTCGATTCTGCGAGAATTTAAAATGTCAAACGAATAATTAATATATTAAAATGAATTAGAGGCATCGAATTTTCTGTCGCAACACGCACGAATAAACTGGGAAATAGTTCGCGCTTATACACAGTAAACAAGAAGCTGCTACCACGTGTTTCGGCGGTGACGTCATGCACAGTACTAGAGCACTGTATAGTACTAGTGCTTTACACAGTACGACGAATTTTGACTCGTGCTGCGCAGTCCATTCGGGCCCCCTCTGGTGTATAGCATGACAGCTACCTATAACCGATATACGTGCTCGTATTGTCAGAGCCACGACAAAGATGGCACAATTAACATTTATGGTAGCGAAATGCTATAACATTTCAGCACCGTCCAGATGAAATAATTAGAAGTTCAGTTGGTCTTATTGTCTTCGTAGGAGGGTTCCACATGGGAAAAGGTCCAGATTTTAAACATAAAATGATATTTGAGTAATTGCCACGAAAAATATGACTATTACACTTCAACTTCGATGCACAAAATAAACACTTTGGCTCACAGATTTACATGTACAGTCTTCATCTTCTTAAGTACTTTGGAATTTGTATTTACTAACGCTGCGTGTCAACAGTACTGTGTCAAAACGTCAACTGCCCCAGAATTCAGGTACACTTTACTTTTATAGAAATGCCAAAATCATACATTGTCATCTTTGGTTTTGGACTAAATTACATATACAAATAATGAATTTTAACATGAAATCAGCTAATATGACTTTTAGAATCATTTAAACCTCATGACATTGAGAGTTACGTTTATAAACTGTCTAATATATGAATTTGACAACTTAAAAGTCACGTTTACAAACTCGTGATAGCATCTATTTTGGATTCAAAAAATTCAAATGTTTGTTAAGCTTATGGGACTTAACTGCTGGGCCATCAGTCCCTAAACTTACGAACTACTTATGAAATAACTTATACTAAAGACAGCACAAATATCCATGCCCGAGGGGGGATTCGAACCCCAGACGAGGAACGGCCTCGCGCATCCGAGCATAGAGTCTCAATGCGCTCGGCCACTCCGCCGTGGCTATTTTGGATTCTATGGTAGTTTTGTAAATTATACTATAAACTTCAAATACTCTAAAATATAATTAATTTACTTCAAATGAGTGACAAACTCGGCCTTAATCGATATCAGGCGTCTTAGTGAAATAATAGGTTTTAAAATCTTTCACCTAATGAATCAGATTAAGCAAAGTATGTTATGACCAGTTTACACGGATATAACCTCTTTTATTAGCTACTATCTTAAATGCCCGTGCTTCGCAACGGTTTTTAGACAGGGACCTGCATATACATGGTTTTTTTTTAGGATTCCGGATCTAGGTCAGCGAAAACAGAATCCTTGATGAATAGCTCTGTCAATAAACTCAGTTCTCCTAGCCAAGATGTCGAATTTAAGTAAAAGTCCTTGTGTAAAAGGTGAATGTTTATAAAGATTTTCATAGAAAAAGTAAAATTAAAGTCTGTACTCCAGAACAATGTAAATTCAATGTTAGGTTATGTTCATGTAACTGTTTGGCGTACACTTCTGAAAACGTACTATCGTTGAGATGAGAAGTAGTAATAATAATAACAGCGCTATGTATTGGTTCTGTGGTGTAGTACTAAACTGTTCATCTCTCCCAGTAAGTGTATCCTGAAGTATTAGTATGTTGCAGAGCTGCACTGGGGACAATGTAGTTATTCTGTATGCAGTGCTCCCTATTATCGAAAACTCGATGAAAGCTGAAAGTCTGGTAATTCAATCAACAGAGCATGTGTGTTTAAATAGGACGTCATGGTGGTATCAGTGTGTGATAAAGTAAGTCTGGGTACTCGTTGAAGGAATGGCGTCAGTTGATCGTCTGTGTAGAACTTTCCGTTAAATATAGTATTTCCAGTGAATTGTCTTGACTATGTTAGCAGAATCGGTCACTCTTTCAGCTAGTACATTTCCCCACGTCCTGCAGTCTTTACTTCCTAAAGCACGAAGTTGAAATCGACCTCGTGTAATAGAAATATATATTCAGAAATCGGATTATAAGTCAAAGTACAATTGTCTCTGCAAAAGAAGATGGCTTTCTCTATCTTAATGTACTCCGCACCAAAACTAAGTAATTATCGAACAATTATGAAAGCAAAGAGGTTAACTGACGAGTTTGTCGATCGCGTGTGTATGTTATCTCTAGTCGCAGGCACAGAACAGAAATATCTCTGGAGTGAGCATTAAGATCTTAGGAGATTCAGATGCGCAGAAACAGCACCGCCTAGAAGACAAGGCGTGACAACTGGCAGTGCCTACGTCACACCGAGAGGCGGCGGCTGCCAGCTGACTGGCTGGCCGCTGGGGCACGCCCACCGCCTCGCAGCGGCCGGCCAGTCAGCTTGCGTCCGCCGCCTCTCGGTGTGACGTAGGCACTGCCAGTTGTCACGCCTTGTCTTCTAGGCGGTGTTGGCAGAACCGATTTTGTGTCCTCAACATTAAGGTGGAAATGTCACGTGTTAGTGATAAAAATCTACTAATAGCTGACTTTATTTTGGGCCTTTTTTGTTCGGTTAAGACGAATGACTGTGTAAATGGCTCTTTTAGCGAGGCTTCCTCAGCTTTCTGTGCTTCTTTGACACATTTATTTACATATTATTTCATATTATGTGGTTGCTCGGCGAATAGGTGGGGTTTTTTTGCAGCCAGTGCGATACAAACCAATCGTAAGAACAAGGAAATGTTTGGAAAGAGTGGATTTATCTCAGTATCACGTGGAAATTGCTGCATAATGTTGAGAAGATGCGCAAAACGCAATACTCACTCCATAGATATTTTTATTCTATGGTGACTCTGCCTGACAGTGATCTGTATAACCTGCAACGTTGCTGCACATTCATGTACTTTGCATTCTCCGCTACGTTGTAATTAGTCACACGAATTACGTAAGAATTAAATGCTTACATCCTTTTTGTAGGCGACAGGCCTACATTTACAGATTTATGGGAGATTCCGATACCAAACATGTGTCAAGATACTGTAAGTAATGTTCTGATATATATATTATGTGTGAATAAGCAGTCTTAACATTACGTGACAATCCTCAGAATATTGATGGTTATATCATTGTATTACTGATAAACTGCGATTCACGGGGTTAAATTAAGTATTTGGTATTTCAAGTTATCGCTATCGAACAATTCAGTTTAGTTTCATGGTATCGGGTTCTTAACATGTAGTGTCAGGTTACTTTTGTTGTAAGTGGAGCAGCAAAACTGTGTTTCCGTTTATTAGGAGTGTTTATACTACTTATTATTTACTTATTTAAGGATATTTGTTATTATTGGTAGTTGTGGGTAGTTGGGAGGGGGCAGTGTATGGCCATAAACCTAAGTAAATTTATAAGTACCATAAACACTTATGTATGTATTAAAAACCGCCCGATGATGAGCAAAACATGCTCGAAACGCTATGTTAGATCAAACACTAACAAATAAAGTGAATGGTAGCAGAAATATGGATATTTATTGTTTCACACAGTCACGGCTTCCAAATTTAGTCATCATGGCTACAATTACTTGTGGCGGACGTTGTCCTGGTGGTTACATTTAATACTGTGTGTCGCCTACTTAAGGCGCTTGACGCGCTAAGGCCTCAGTATTGCAAGTGGGCCTCAGATACATCTTCTTCTTCTTCTCTATATATATAAAAGGAAGTGTCCCGATTAACTGACTGACTGACTCATCATCGCCCAGCCCAAACCACTGAAGATAGAAACTTGAAATTTTTGGAGGGTGTTGATCTCACTCTGTAGGCGTCATTTAAGAAGTGATTTTTCGATATTCCGTCCATAAGGGGGTGAAATAGGGGATGAAACGTTTTTTGAAAATACGTAGCTATTTAGGCAATTTTGAAGGTTGAACTACAAAATTTCGGATTTTAATTCAGGGTTCGAATTTAAAAGACATGTGTTTCGGCATTTTTTGAAATTCGACAAATAAGGGGGTAAAATAAGTAACGCAAAAAATTGATTTTCAAAAATATGTTGCTGTTAACTCAAATTTTAAGCTACAACTCCGAAACTTCGGATATGGAATCTTGGTCAGGATTAAAAATCCATGATTTTTAGTATTTTTGGAAATTCAACAAGTAAGAGGGTTAAATAGAGGATCAAAAATTCTTTTTGAAAACACGTTGCTATTGATACAATTTCGAAGCTAGAGCTGCAAAAATTGATATTTGTATAGTTGGTTAGACGTTAAAAAATACGTGTTTCGGTATTTTTGGAAATTCAACCATCAAGAGGATTAAATTGGAGAGGGGGTGTTTTTCGAAAATATATTGCTATTTATGCAATTTTGAAGTTAGAACTACAAATTTTCGGATTTGGATTAGAGGTTCGAAATTAAAAGACACGTGTTTCGGCATTTTTTGAAATTAAACCAATAAGGGGGTAAAATAGAGGACGCAAAAAATTGATTTTCAAAAATATGTTGCTGTTAACTCAAATTTCAAGCTATAACTACGAAACTTAGGATATGGACTCTTCATCAGGATTAAAAAGACATGAGTTTCGGTAGTTCTGGAAATTCAAAAACTAAGGGGGTAAAAGAGGGGATCAAAAATTCTTTTTGAAAACACATGTTGTCCAGACAATTTTGAAGCTAGAGGTGCAACAATTGGTATTTTTATTGTTCGTTATGATTTAAAAAATACGTGTTTCGGTATTTTTGGAAATTCAACCATCAAAGGGGTTAAATTGGAGAGGGGATGTTTTTCGAAAATCTATTGCTATTTAGGCAATTTTGAAGTTAGAACTACAAATTTTCGGATTTGGATTCGGGGTTCGAATTTAAAAGACACGTGTTTCGGTATTTTTGGAAATTCGACCAATAAGGGGGTGAAATATGAGATGCAAGACTTGATTTTCAAAAATATGGTGCTGTTAACTCAAACTTCAAGCTATAACTACGAAACTTACGGTATGGATTCTTCATCAGTATTAAAAACAAACAACTGGTGCAGACCAACCAGCCTACGCATGCGAAGCAGCGGGGGTTCAGCTAGTCTTCTATATTGAGCTCTGAGTACTGGAACTGTAAATTGGTTGACTACTGTCACTTGGTGATCATGTTTAGTTCTGCGTCACATGGTTAAGCACCCGGCGTCTCCAAGATGTTGGACCGCGAGGTTGACCATAAACTGACAGTTAAGTGAGTCACAGCCCGAAGTCTTGCCGAGCATGTTCCCGTCTTGGTAACATCCGACAAAGAGGAAGATTTACTGCTGTTAAAATTGTGTGTTCAGAACTTGTTAATTTTTACGTGTTTTTAAGTTTATCTATTGGCATGCAGTGAGTGTTGGAAGGACAGGAAACCAATGTAGTTAATGAGACTTCGTAATGATGAGGTGCGGTAATTAACTACTGTAATGGTTCACGTGGAGGGCGTTAGCTTTGTTTCACACCCTAGTAGTACTTGTTTCATAAATTTTTGTCTATTTCGAAATCAGTTTAATGAAGGCTACTTTTTTTGCAATGTGTGTAAAACGTACATTATTAGAGCTAAAAATTTTGTAACGGAAAGAAAGGTCGTTAACTAATACCTTTTATTGATTGTAGGGGGCCACGACCCATGATATTTAAATGTTAGATGATCTTGTTAGGTGTGAGTAAATGGTTTTGAATTTTGTTATAAAAGGAGTTTGTCGAGGTTTCGTTAAATTGTCAATTTGATAGTGACACTAGCTTTGTTCACTGAGCGTTGATATTGTCTTGTACAACACTGAAACATGAAATCTGAAACAGGTGACTTTCTGTTAGTTATAGCTGTCAAGGAAAATTCACTAAAGGGATTTATTGCAAACAGTTTGTTAATGTAAATGTGCTTGATATGGCTTAGTGTTAAGGGGACATTTATGTTAATTGTTCATCTATCGTTTGGTAGAATATAGGGAGCGAAGAATAAAATTCAACCTATACAAAAACCAGACAACGGTTATTAGAGTCGAAGGGCAAGAAAGGGACGCAGAGGTTGGGAAGGGAGTAAAACAGGGTTGTAGCCTTTCCCCAATGTTGTTCAATATGACATTGAGCAGGCAGTGAAGGAATGGAAGGAGAAATTTGGAGAGAGCATTAAAGTGCAGGGAGAAGAAACAAAAACTTTTCGGTTTGCTGATGACATAGTAATTCTGTCAGAGACTGCAAAAGATCTGGAACAGCAACTGAATGGGATGGACAGTGTCTTGAAAGGAAGATATAAGATGAACATTAACAAGAGTAAAACGAAGGTAATGGAATGCAATATCAGCAAATCAAGCGATTCTGAAGGAATTAGATGAGACAATAAAACTAGTAGATGGATTTTGTTATTTGGATAGCAAGATAACTTCTGATGGACGAAGTAAAGAAGATATAAAATGCAGAATGGCTATGGGAAGAAAAGCGTTTCTAAAGAAGCGAAACTTGTTAACATCCAATATTAATTTAAATGTTAGGAAGTCCTTTATGAATGCATTTGTCTGGAGTGTAGCATTGTATGGGAGTGAAACGTGGACGATAAGGAGTTCAGAGAAAAAGATGATAGAAGCTTTTGAAATGTGGTGCTACAGACGAATGAAGAAAATTAGATGGGTAGATCACGTAACTAATGAGGAGGTGCTTTACCAAATCGGGGAGAAAAGGAGTTTGTGGCATATCCTGACTAAGAGAATGGATAGATTGGTTGGACACATTCTGAGACATCAAGGAATTGTCAACTTAGCATTAGAAGGAAGCGTGTGGGGTAAAAATCGTAGAGGGAGACCGAGGAACGAATATAGTAAGCAGATTCAAAAGGATGTAGGTTGCAGAACGTATTCTCAGATGAAGAGACTTGCACAGGACAGGGTAGCGCGGAGAGCAGCAACAAACCAGTCTGCGGACTGAAGACCACAACAACAACAAGGTTTGATAACAACTGCTCAAGGTCGAAAGTATGGAATTCTGGGTGGCTCTAATATTGTCAATAAAAATTGTTGAAAACTCAGACGCTTACTACTCTAGGACCATCGTGTCCAAGCTAACCCGCTCAACTGTTTATCTTGCTAACAAAAGTTGTAATCATATTTCCTAGAGGGAATCGCGAAAATCGGCTTGCGTCTTTATTTCTTCTTAGTCTAGCACATTGCCTACATAGAAGATGTTGATTTCTAACACTGCTGCATTCACTCAATAACTTACCGACGTTAAACGTTACCGTATTTAACTGCCGTATTTCCAAGCAAACTCGCATACACCGTCTTCTTCCGATAGATATCCTACAAGCGCATAACGCCTGACGACTCCTGGTGACTCAACGCAGTTAAGGGAACATACGCTGCCAGCTTACGGCGTATAGCTTACAGGTTTTTAAAAGAAACAACATATACGGGGTTAAAGCGTCGCAGATGGAACACGAAATTAAGTGTCACTTTAATGTTTAAGTAATAGAAAACGAACGTATTGTAGTAATACATTAATGATTTTTTTATAACTTGTGCGATGCTTGTCGCTGACTTCTACCCTCTCTCTGCCAGCGTATCGATAAACATATGACATTTGTCACGTTCACTTTTTTTGCAACAAGCTGAAGTGAGAGAGCGGAACTGTTCGTCACTTACTTTCTTCTCCTTCATCTGCTAGGACGTGTCACGTAAGTGTGAGCTTGGTTTTTTATTAATTTCAATAAACCCCCACAGTTAATATGAAATATCTTACTTACTTACAATCCCTTCCCCATTCTCACTAATTTTAAAGTTATTTATTTTCAGCAGATCCAGTGCTTCATAAAGTGATGCTCGGGTATTGTTGCGATTTGTTTCGCGATTGTACTAGAACATTCTCTGTGTAACTTTTATTTATTTCGTGTCTATGAATGGTTTATTACATTTTAATGCCTGCAGAAAAATCTTCGTAATGTTTATGAAGTCCGATAATTTTGCAATTTTTGGCGACTATCATGATTAATTTTCAACACGGTCATAGAACAATACTAACCGAAATGCACAATCCCAGCATCAATTTATCGAAGTAATATTCCAGTCATCTCAGCTAGAATCACTACAGAACATGACCGAAATGTTTGTACCAGCTCTCAATAAGGTAAAATTTAGATTCCGACGATTTCTTCTGTAATGTTGCTTTCTGGTGTTGTATTTGCCACCGAAATTACGACCGCTACCATTTAATGGCGGAATCCAATAATTTTGTTTAAATTGTCCCTTCCTTGTCAACATTGCTTAGTAATCTCATTTAAAAATATTTCACTACCTGGTAAAATTTCATTTGCGGTCCCCAACCTTAACTTTAATACTCAACACCCATTTTCCTACGAAAGCAGCATTACAGTATATCTTAGTAATATAAATAATTTAAAGGGACTTTCAGATTTGGAAAAGAAAGAAAATTCCTAAGAAAGATTCTGGGGCCCAGAAAAATATCAAATGAATTTACATTCCGCCTAAGATCAAATCAAGAAGTTTATCAACGATTTGAATATATCACCACCACAATGAAGAAGACTGTCTTTCTATGGACATATTTAAAAAATGGAATCAGAGAGGCTCGACTACAAGTTTCTTCTCTTCCAGGAGAACAGGAAGACACAAGTTTCGAGGGTGAAAGAAGTGCACAGGGATCTAGAAAAATGCGCGATCGCAGCAGAATAAATTGTTAACAGGCAGATATTTAGGAAAAGGGTTGCGGAGGTGAAGGATTTCTTCGAGGAAGAAACGAGAAAGAACAGAGTATTCTCGGCAGAAGAATGTGCACGACTGAGCCAACGGACGAAGGAGTACTGGCGAAAGAGGAAAGAAGAGACCTTTTAGAAGTCGTGTAAACGTAACCCATAGATAGCCGTAGCGAAAATAAATAAATAAATAACAATATTGTATTTGCAAATGCTTGATTTTCTATACAAAGGCAGTTTTAATCACTCAGACTTGTTCAACCCTTGCTCTTCTCATACAAACAATGGACTACTGAATGAGGTTTGTTATTATGATTCATATAATATTTTCTATAAAATTTGTTTCACTGTTAAAATACAACACATTGTTTTCTACAGAAGTGCGAAAATATATATTTACTAGTTACAGAACTTGCATGGCAAGTTAAATTTTCTACCTGCAGTAGGCGGCCTATGTAGTTTCTTATGCTCATATTATTGCATTCACAAATCTGACTTCCATACAGATTTTCACTTGCATTTACAATAGCTAGCGTTTGTAAATACATTTACAATTTTCAGTGTATGTAATTATAATTATGACATAGAAAGAAAACAGTTTGTAGGATATTTGTGTGATGTACCATACTAAGATCATGCTTTAAATATCATACTTGTTTTACAATTAAGTCCTTTGAGCACTCATTTTTGTACCATAGAACTTACTTCATATCATTGTTAGTTGCAAACAAGGAATATTTTTTGTTTTACACTTTCTATAATATTCTGTTACAATCTAAATAATCTATTCTAGAATGTAGTGAAACAAGAAAACCAGTAAAACCATGTCTCAAATTTCTAACTGTGGCTTTGAAAAAAGCCAACACACCAATCGGATGAATGAGTGTGAAAAAATAAAAAAAATACCACCGCTATATCTCTTTCATGGGACAGAAGACAGGACGCTTAGTAACAAACATTGCTTTGGAAAGTAGCGAGGAAAACAGTTATCAGGAAGTTAGGATCGCCACAGCGAATAAATTCTATTATACTCGACCGTGACCTACACGGCAAGAGAGAAAACTGATACGACTTATTGCTTACAAGTCTTACTTCAGTAACGAATTAGCATAACACATCGCATCCCCAGCAAGAAAAGTGACAACTCAAAATATACCGCTCCTTTTGATTCATTCATTAACACTCTCCAGTAGCAACGCCGAAGTAATACTGTTTTTGGCTGCAATAAAACTAGCACAACTGCCCCGAGTTGGGTATGTGGCGAGATTGAGATATCAAGATTATCCAGCACGTTGCGGCATTTCATAAATATTTCTCAAGGGACCTCACAATTGCCTTTTCTACTTGCCAGTTTTCTTGCTGGGGTGCTACATGTACAGTACATTTATTTTATAAGTTGGTTTAATTTAATTTCACATCACGTTTAATTATTTGTACATTGACGAATGTCCGTCATTATGCTGCAATATTAAATGATCCGTCCTTGCTCTTTCCTGGCGTGATCACCCTTTTTAGTAAAACAGTCATCATCGGACTTGCTTGGAAACCTCATAGTGTCATACAATGGATAGTATACTACATCCCATCTGCCTACAGCACTGTCAATTGTTCTTTACGAGCTTTTCATTCAACAAATGTTTGAATTACATCATCAAAGTCCAGTTGCCTTCACAAATCAGATTCAACTGCCAAAGTCCCCAAATTTGTGAGGCGTTCTTGATTCATAATTGAGCTTATAGTGAAACTGAGGATACCGGAGACTATGCAAAATACGATACCACAAACGTGTGACATTGCAGTATTGAGGTAGTGAAAATATGTGAATCAATAGACAGTGCTACTGGTGGTGTGAATACCTAACGTGTATCATTAGAATGACCATTAGTGAATTAAAGCTTCTGTAATTAGGAATAGCAATAGACAGAATGTTCTAGATTGTGAACGTGTAATGAATTATGTCAGTTTAGATGGGATTTTGGACCATGTGTATGTAAGAGTAGTAAGGACATTGTTTATGATGACATACAAACTATTTTGCCAGCACTGAACATTAATTTATGCCGACGTTCACGTAATGTGATTAAGTGATGAACATTCTAGAAAGATCGATAGCTGAAACTTCAATATAAGAGACAGTTGTGTTAAACAAACTGTGAATACAGGTTCGTGATGAACTATTTAGTGTGTTAGGACATATAAAATGCGTTAGTCGTGACGATAAAAATAAATAACGAACCTTTGTCAATAATTAGAAAAATGACTTATGTAAATAGCTTTGTAATTACAAAGAGTTAGAAATATCTGCTAGCCAATTTTTGTAATGCTCACTGTCTTATGCTTGTGGGAATGTTAGTATAAATCTTCGTTTCGTCAGTAATAGACTCTAGTAAATTTATTTGTTAATATTGTTGTTTTGGACAAACGATATATTTCTCCAAGAAAATGTGTAAGAGATTCATTTCTTTAATTTCAATTTTGTCAACTTGATTTGCTGTGTACGATTGTGAATGTATTTTGTTATAATTCAACAACTTGTGATTGTAACTAAATATATTTAATTGTATCCAACAAAGAGAGCTACCATTAGAAGTGGTAACAAAAGTATATATAGAGCTCATACAATGTCGCGAGGAGGCCAGTGTTTTAAGTTGATATTCATAGAATATATGACATCAACTGCGATTGGGCAAAGCTGAAAATATTGCGCTGACCCCTACACCACTGGGACACAGTGATCACCGCACCTGCAAGGACTACCCATGCACGCCTCCCGTCAGATACAAATTCCCAGCTTCGCCCTGCCCATAGTACTCAAACTCGTAGTTTAACTAATTCCCGTAAGAGTAAGGGCTTCAAACTTGCCCACCCCTCCCCACTAACGATAGGATCATTGCCCGTCACCGGCATATTATATATATATACATGTGGCGTCTGTTCCGAAAGAACGGACGTCACTTCTGATCCTGCAGCTGTTATTATTTAATATTCATAGAATATATGACATCAACTGCGATTGGGCAAAGCTGAAAATGTGTACCCAGCCGGGACAAGTGTTAAAAGAGGTGGGGCAAAAATTCCTAAAACCGAAGTTAGTGAATTAAAACCATTCGCGAAGTGAATAAGACAGAGGTAAGCAAAGCGGGTGTGGAGATGTATTGTTATACAGAGGGAAATTAGTAAGCGAGAAACTTTTTCGTTTCATCATTCTGCTGTGGTTGTCAGCAAGAGAAAGTGTAATAAACGTTTGAAATTATTTTTAATGTGGGTTGCAATCGTTAAGTACTTTCATTCTCATACAGTGTATGAATAAAATCTCATCACACGAGATGACAGTTTTTTGCGATACCTATTGCTTATGAAGTCATATCTCCTGGACCATGGATGTATGTAGTTCTTACACCTACGGCAATTGTTACCTTATGGTAAGGAACAAGTGTACCAAATTTGTTTGAAATTGGTCAGTGGGTTAAGAGAAAATGAGCAGCATTGTCGCTTAATGCGGCAGTTTTCCGCGCATGTCATTGTTTATGACGTCGTATCTCGTGAACGATGTGTTGTACGTGATTATTTTACTTGAGGCGACCGTCTTCATGGATTGAAGATTGGAACAAAACTGTAGATTTGTATATAATATGTACACATAAACACACGGACACACTGCTTTATATAGGCCTATAAAGATCAAATAACCGTCTAATATCTGTATCCAGACATGGAGTTCATTTTCAGTCTGCTTACCGATTCTTCAGAATGTAGTATCAGAACGTTTTAACTGCTTCTGAATACTTCGCCATTTTAAGTAACATATATTTAAAGAATCTACGAAAACTAAAGTCAGTCGGCCAGATCAAACTACCCGACCGATTTCTTTTATTTATTTATTTATTTTAAACTAAAGGTATTCATCCACAGATTTGTCATGAAGTATCAGAATTTACATAACTCTCGCCTTTCTTTTTCTATACTCAAAAGCTATTTTCTTCTGTCTATTTCTTATGGGGATGTCCTTGCTGTAAACTAAAATCAGTCGGTCAGACCGTTCCATCGGACCAATTTCTTTCATTTTTGTTTTAAACGAAAGGTATTAATTCGCTGTTTAGTCCCCTCAACACAACAACAACAACAATATTCATTCGCAGATTTGTCATCAAGTATCAGAATTAATGTAAGTCTCCCCATCCTTTATTTGTATTCAAACGCGGTATTCTTCATTCCTTACATTGAAAATTTTAATCGGTTTGTTTTACGATATCCTTGGTTGAAATTAAGGTACGCAATTCTTTTTGACCTAACAACAATCAGCGGATCATGATCTTTCATTTGCGCTTTTAAACACTGGCATTGACTGATTCTGAAGAAAGCTAAGCGTGAACATTATACTTTACTTCCTTTTTTCCCAACTTTTTTGTCATTCCGCTAACGGTGCGAAGTATTCGCACGGGTCCTCTAGTTCTTTATGAAGACTGCTAGATTGATGTTTTGGGTTCCCGTCAGAGACTTTTTCCGGTTTAATTGATTGGATATTGTCTGTTAAATTTCCTGATAAAATATTTAGGCCTACGGGACACTTACTAGTTTTGCGAGATTCACGTACTTACAAAGAACGAGGAAAACCATAACATCTGGAAATCTGCTAATAAAAAATTAACAATATTTTTTAAGTTGCTCTACGCATTGCTGTAAGACAGGAGTCGCCGAACAAAGGTGTGTGGAACACAACAGGTGAGTCGAGGTAAAAGATTCCGGCTCGGCACTACCGACCATGACTGAGCTGTCCCGCTGACTGGGCCTCCTACAGTAGGTCCGCATGGGGTTGGAACACTTGCGCGGAGTGACACTTGCGCGGAACCCGGGGCCCTTGGGGCGGCTAACGGCTTTTCCTGGGTACAAGCACACCAAGAAGTCTAGCACTGCTGTTGTCAAGTTTCCACACTGTCAACATAACACGAAAATCAGTGAAACTGCACAACACTTTGCAAGCTGAAGAGCAATATAGTAACTTGTTCTAACTACACATTAATCCGTTGAGTGTTCCTCCTGTAAACAAAAAGGTATTTTAATAGTGATAATGTTTGGAGAGTTAGTCTCTGCTGCTACAAGACTATGACTTTCCACAGTCATACCTCCTAAAGCTATATTATTTAGAACACTAAGCATATCAAGACACCTGCGCAAGCAATAAATATATTAGGCATCCTGCACAGATACGTTGATGTAATTGACCGCTATGTAGTTAACCCCACTATCACGCAACTTCCATCTCTTTAAAAATAGCTACTATGCTTTTTAATTGGAGATGCAACCTTAAACCTTCAATTAAAAAACCTTAATAATATGTCAATGAGTATTTTACATACTTAAAGCGTTTATTCGTAGACCCCAAAACGATTTGGCTGTATTCCAATTACAAATACATCTAAGAAATATATGAAATACGGAATGTGTAAGGGAATGTCACACACCGAAAAATGCTAAAGATAAATTCTATTTTCCATCACCGTCATATAGAACCATTTTTACTCCGAACTTGGCATAAACCAACAGGGAGAAACAAGTTGCAAGACTTCCAGGAAAAATGAAGCGAAATTGGCAGCCAATAGTTGGTTATAAATTACATTGCCTGTTAACTGTATAAATATAAATTACGGAATACGCGGAACTACTGTTCAGTACAGTCAAAAAGGTCTAAGGTAATAGGCAGTGGTTTACAATCAGATATCCGTATAACTCTCCTCCTCAAGAAGTCTGTATGAAGATTTATATTCAGAACATTCAAGAAAAAGGTGTTGAAACTATAAGAAGCAGCTCATTTACTCAGGAAGGGAAAACGTTATGGTGCCCGTAAATTTCAATGGTTGTATCTCCTGTAGTAACATTTAATTTTTGATAAAATGTTAAAATCCAATATACCAGAATTTTGTTTTTCTAAACTCAGTGCCAACTTTTTTTTGTCGAAATTTTTGCAGGAAGTAGTCTTGACGTGATTTCATACTTCTATGCATTAATATTATCAAACATGTAATTTGTGTCACAAATTGCGCGGCCGGTCCGGTCGGAGGTTCGAGTCCTTCCTCGGACATAGGTATGTTTGTTTGTACTTTGCCTAAGTTATTTTAAGTAACCAATGATCTAAGTAGTTTGGCCGCATAAGACTACACATATACACGTAATTTATTTATTTCATAACCACATTTAAGTACTAATAATTAAAGAAATTTAAAAGAGAAATTTGAAGTAAACACTGAAAACAAATGATTGATATTTCTCATAAGATGAATGCACACAACCGTTGACTTATGTCTTGTGAATGTACCTACAAATTTTGCCATATGAAAATTTTAGTGTGAGTCCCAAATTTGTTTTTTCTATAATAACATTAAAAACATATTGAAAATCCAGAACTCTAAAAGCAGTGAAGTTTTGGACTTGAAGCGTTTTGTGTTGCTACATCTTTACATAGTAGACACGATTTTAAAATTTGGTTGCTATCGCCAAAGTAGACGAAACGTTAAATTTTTTGGTGTAATCTTCGCCGTGTAGACTGTATGTTGTAGAAGTCTACGTCGAACCTAATCATATCTCTGAGGAGAGAACGTTGTTTGCACGTCTCCTGCGTTTCCAGTCGGCTGTGCTGTGCTACGTAACGACATCGTACCGTTCCACTTTACCGAGAGCTATATATGTATTGGTGTGATGTCTGTTCTTTCGAAATAAGACATCACACCAATATATGTATCATTTAGACGCAAAGATTCTGGGTTCTGTTTTCATCGCTAACGCCATTAACGACGTTAGACCTCGTGTATAAACAAAAAGTTCAAATGTTTGTATAGTCTATGGGACTTAACTACGGGGTCATCAGTCCCTAAACTTACAAACTACTTATGAACTACTTACGAACTAGGACGGCACAAATATCCATGCCCGAGGGGGGATTCGAACCCCCGACCGTAGTGGCCGTGCAGACCGTGACTGTAGCGTCTTAGTCTCCTCGGCCACAGCGGCCGGCGTGTGTAAACACTTAAAGGTTATGAGTGCCACTGGAAAATATGCATAAGTAACACCTGTTGTTTGAGACTTGAAGATGACCTGAAATCAGCCGAAATCGATATCTCGTAATAAACATAAGGTGTAGCTGTCTATATTTCATAATGCTATTCCTAACATATTTAAAAGCTGCTCAAAACCATCTAAAAAAAAAAACCTTATAATGAGGTTGTATATAATTCCACGGTCAAATTGTGTTTTAGTTATTTGTAGTAATACACCCAAAGATCTGCCCTTGCTTTTAGTGCCTTGATCAGTTGTTTATTTTTAGAGGTATTACTAGGACAGAAAAAAATCGAATTTGCGATAAATGCGAATATAGATGCGAATTCTGACTCAAAATGCAGTAAATCCGAAATTGTAGTTAGCAACGGTTGCGCTCAATTCCGATTTCATCACATTCCTCTTCACATGGTGCTGTATTGTAAATCGAATGATATTTGTATGACGTGTTATCTCCCTGTTGAATGAGGCTGTGATATCTCCGGGCCGTTACTACAGCTCCACCTCGCTCGGTGGGCCTTTCCCTGAATACGGCACAGGTAGCGGCTGGAGGGCGAGGAGTAGGGGTGGTGTATCCCTACTTTTGGAACACCCTGTTCACTACCTGCAGCGTCCGGGTCTCCGCGCAAGTGTCTACACATTCCCTTTCCGCGCAAGTGTCACTCCCCGCAAGTGTCACAAACTCGGTCCGCATGCTGTGCCTTACTAACACCAGGCCGTCTTTCCTGCGCATCTGCTGCGCGCATTATGTTACAACATTTATTTCCAATATCAGTCTGATATTTTACATTCTGATATTTTCCATGTGAGCAGCCCGAAGGGCGCGAACCCTTGACTGACGTAGGGGCGTCATGAGCCTTGCTCCCCCCCCCCCCTGCTATGTTTCTTTGTTTGCGAGTTCGTAAAACAATTTTGTGGCGGTTATTTCATGAAATGCTTTCATAAAAAATATTTATGGTTGAAGTGATATACGCTTCTCACTGCCATAATTTTGTGAAATAATATCCACTGGATAATTTTACTAAAATAACGAACCTGAAACGTGTCTATAGAAAATGTATATTGCTGACTTTGTAAGAAAACGTGGAATATTGAGCCTGCTGTTTTGTGTCGAGTAACTTGCTTGCATGAAAATGTATAATCACAGTCTAACATATACAGTCCCGACACTCACTGCTGTAAAAGTTGTTACCAACTGACAATTGCTGCGACGCTAGCGCTCCTAGTGGTGGGCAAGCTGCTGAAGGAGTGATGTTTGTTTATAATCGCTTTTGTACGTAATTAACGAAATACGTACTATAATTTTTGCGTTACAAGCATTTTTAAAACATCGAGAGACAAACATAATTCGGAAATTAACATAAAAACAGCCTCATTTAAATGATTCAAAGGTATAAAGAACACCACCATCATGAATAAATACTTACGAATATGTGTATATTTGCAGCTTACTTCCCTGAAAGTAAGTTGCATATAAACATAATGGTATAATAAATCTCTATTTTGGTATGTTCTTACTATTACAGCCAGTTTTTGACGTGTATCAATTTGGAACGGATTCTAATGATTCTCACATTTTTACACGTCACTCGTCTTTCTTCTACGTGCATATTCTTTGAAGTGTAATTACTTTAGCTTTAAAAAACCAATGTTTTGATGATTCTTGCCGTTTCAGATGGTTCAGATGTAGCAACAATTGTGGAATTGGGCTTTTCTTTGTTGGAAAAAAATTTGGTTACTTTTATCGTTATATTGCCATGTCTGTGACGTTTTTCCTTCAGCTACAGCTGTGATGGTTGATTTGGTATGTTAAATGTCCTAATTACTGCATTATATATACGTTTCCTATGTTCCACCCTCGCCGATTTTACTGGAATTTTAATGAAGAATACTGAACGTTCCTGCCAAATTGACGTCTCTCTGCCAAAGGTCATGTCTCCTGGGGTTTCCTAGGCATTTTTATTTTTAATAGAAAATGATATTACTCATTTAAAGCCTGTATGTTACAGGATGATTGTAAATTAACTGTCCTGTAATGCAACGTTTCGTACCTTATCAGGGATCTCATGAAACTTAAGAAAGACAAATGGGTAGCTATTTTTGAATTATTACCTATTTATAAGGCACTACATACGTTCCCTAATGTAAAACGTATGCTGAAGTCAATCTAAACGATACTATTCGCACTCAGCAACTACCGTATTCAGAAACGTAGCTTGCCGTCCGCTTGGAGCGCTGCTATCGCAGCGTATAACAAAAATCTGTGGGAGTGTCGTGACTGTATATGTTAGACTGTCGTATAATATTGCATCTACTGTGTGTATCGATATGTGTACATAAAACTTCGAAGTTGTGAAGTTTCATCTTTGGCAAAGATTATGTATTGCATAGCATTGTAGCCAGAGTTGCCAACCGTAGGGACATGTCCCTACACGTAGGGACTTTTGACGCTTTTCTTCAAACTGTAGGGACGGATTTGCAAAACGTAGGGATTTTTCTCAGGGACGATGCAGAATGAAAGTACCTTTTTTATATTCAGAGCGGTAAGAACTGATTATACAATAATGTTAATAAATAGGAAGTCACCCAATACGTAAATAAGTAAGTAGTTTTTTCCTTTCCATTTTTTATCAGTTTGGTCCGTAGGGACTATCAAGGGGAACGTAGGGAGTTTTGACACGTCATATAGGGACATGGTTGGAAACAAGTAGGCAACTCTGATTGTAGCTCGTGCGGAGAGACAGAGTCAGACTTGTGGTTCAGCTCGCTTAGAGAGCAGTTGTGTATGTGGCTCCGATGTAGAGTAGAGGCTGCAGTGCCAGCTAGTTGGTTTGATTGTAATTGGAAATATATTGCATTTCATATAATTGTAAAAAAGGTCGTACCGCCTCTGGAATGAAGGTAATAGCATTTCATGTAATTATGAAAAGGTTGTATCATTTAGGTAATGTAATGATGATTATTAATAATAAATAACAAAGTTGACTTTTCTTTCCGGTTCCATTTACGTAGAAGATTAACCGACTTCCTTTATTTGATAATTAGTTATTTGTGGATTTAAAATGCCATGTATATACTTCGCAAATCGCGAAATTTCCCGACGTCTGCTGCTCCTGTAAGATGGACAAACGATCTGCAACACATGAAAATTTGGAAATTTGGGCCAGACCGGAACTCGAACCCGGTTCTCCTGCTTTTCGCGAGCGGGCGAATGGGTTCGAGTCCCGGTCCGGCACACAATTTTTTTTTTTTTTTTTTTTTTTTTTTTTTTTTTTTTTTTTTTTTTTTTTTTGCAGATCATTTCTTCATCTCACAGGAGCAGCAGACGTCGGGAAATTTCGCGATTTGCGAAGTATATACATGAATATATTTATCTCTGCTGCGGATCACTGCCAACGTATGATCCCTTGGAACAGACATAAAATAAAGATTTAAAGTGCAGTATTGATTTTGGTAATCTTGTTGAACAGGTTTCTTTATTGGTAACGTAGTAAATGATTGTTATGCAACACTGTAGTTAATTGAATATGATACTGAGTTTTGATAATCAGGTACTGATCTGCATAAAATTCTCGTAGTCGAACATTAAGAAAGTGATTTGTGTTTTTAATATCTTTCTCGCAGTCAAATTGTTTGAGTATAGTCAGTGTGTGTTTCATGCAGGTTACATGTCACAGTTGCTTTGTTAAAAGAGCCGTTGCGCACATAATCGGTTTAATGCACTGTTTCTCATTTAACAGTGTATACATCAATATCTGGGTCATAATTAAACCAAATTACTGTGTCAATGAACAATGTACGTGTTCAGCTAAATTTTGATGAAGTTATTTGATGACTTAGTGATATTGTTAAACATCAATATATGACAACTATTTGGACTGTAACTAATATCAGATCAGGTTTTGAATGAGTAACTTTAAAATAAACTACTTTTGTTGTCTGATTAAACGATAGATTCGACTTTAAACTTCATGTACACTTTTTAAGCATAGTGGACAAATTTTGAAGCTTCAAGGGGTAGGTAATTTGGTAAATAAGTGAGGGCAGGCAAAGGAAGAGGGGGATGGGAGCGCTACGAATTGTAAAGGATATCAGAAACAGTAAGCAGGTACAAGCGGATGTAGGATGTAACAGATATTCAGAGAGAAACATACTTGTATAGGACAGTGAATGTGAAAATCTGCATTAACCCTTGGATGCATAACAGGGTCGTATTGTACCCGGTAACCATTCATTTTAACCATAAATTCCCTTTAAAATTGATTACTTTTCATTAGGCTCTGTATAATCCTTAAAAATACTGTTGTCTTTCTTTAGACTGAGATGTAATAGGCAAGCTACAGAGCTAAATTTTACTGCTTCATCACCCAAATAACAAATTATTTTATTAGAACCTCAACTGTAAAATGCCAGTTTGTTTCTCACAGTGTGTGTAATATAAGAAAAATGATTTCTAGATAAAGTAATGGTTAAGAAAAGATATGTACATTCGTAGGAAGACAAACAAAACAACATTTCATCATAAAATAGGAAAATAGACAAGAGCACATGGCCATGAAAGTATAACCTGCTAATATGCACTTTAGGAAAACATAAAGTTAAATAGTATGCTTAGAGATATAATGTATTGTGTTTTTGAGTAGGAACTGGCCATGAAAATACAAATGTAATAAATGTTTCGAATATAAACTTGCCAGCATGGGCAGCATTGTAGATTAACTAAGCCTATTTGAAAATCCCCGTGTTCTTGTATACAGCAAAACAACTAGTACTTTATTTCATTATTTTGTACATGGTAGAAACATCTGTCCTTCACTATTTTTCAAGATATTAGTATAAACAAACAATGTATTGTTGTATTTTATAGTTAAGCATATTTCAGATCAGCAACCCAATATATGAAAGCAGCATTATTATGAATCGATGTAAATTAATAATTACCTTAATTTTGAATGTAAAGCTGCTATTATCTTGGCATAATATGGCCAAACTAATTGTTTTTCATATCTTTAATAGTTTTGACAATGTATGGTATTGTAAGCCAGACTATTAGAGGAGGCCACACAAAGAGCGAAAAAAGGCAGTCTTGTAACAGATTTCCAAGCCACCACTATGCCGGTTTGGGCACCGATGTACATATTGTTCTAATGCATTGTAGGGTAAAAGTGATTAAATTAAACAGCTTTTCAGATACCTGGTGTTTGCTTTGAGTTCTTGCCTTAATTTTGACGCACACATAAAATAGAGAACATTTCTCTAGCAGCACGTATTCTGAATGAATTGTAGGGATTCCTGTAAGTAGATTATGAAGATGCTGTGTTTTAAGAAGATTCTACATCCACGAGATATCAAGGTAACTGTCCTGAACTTTGGTGCTGTGTAGATTTATTAAGACGCGAAGACCACATTCACTGAGTCGGTGAACAGAACACTGTAAGGTGGTAAAACGTTTTAAAACAAAATTTCATTTGGTGGAAATAAAATTATTTACCTTTCGTCATTAATTTTCTGATATTACACGTCTAATACACGACAGGGGTCTTTCAGACCCCTTAGTGAACAAGGTATTTTCGAAAGGTTTACTTACCGTTTATCTCAATGGCACGTTATATTGGCAACATTACTGACAACAATCAGAGCTTCGCCGCAATTATGGTCACTTTTTAGGAGTCGGAAACACTATGGACGCTGCAGCTGAATCATCTTTTCAAAGGTACGTCTGTCTCTTTACGCTGCTATGGTTTCATATGAGAGTAAGATCAGTTTCATAAATAGAATAATTATACAATAAAGTTTCATTCTCTACTTTCAGCTCGGATAACATCTCACCTGTTTGAAGTAAAAGAACATCATCTGACGTCATAACATCTGATAAAAAGTTCTAATGGCTTGAAGATGGAGTTCTGTTTGATGAAGAAGATGACAGTGCTTCAGAAACTGAGTGTCCTCAAGAGAGCAGATGGCCATTCCTCTTATGGACAAACATTATGGATGTGGCAGCCATAAATGCCCTGTGTTTATTTTCAGAGCAACATCCCAACTACCTAGAAGGCAGATACGATAAAAGAAGAATTTTTCTCACGAAATTATGAGAAGATATGATACGTCCTTACATGGAAAATAGAGTCAACATTGCACGCCTTAAGAAGAATGTTCTACAAGCCATGGCACATTGCGAACTTTCCCACCAACAGCCGCAGATTGCAGAGACTAGAAAATCACCGAAAGGAAGATGTATCAAGTGCCCACATCGATTAGACACAAAAACCTCTCAAACATGCAATAAATGCAACAAAATTATTTGCAAGGAGCACAGTGTAATTTCGTAACACTTACCACGTAATATAAACCATATTAATTTAAATCACATGTATTTTAGACCCAGTAGTTTTATAAAGGCATCATAGGATAGTCTAAGAATCGGCTCGATAGTGCGAGGGAAGAGTGGGCAAATCAAGCACACATGTGCAGGAAAACGTTCATGCCACATTCGTGGAAGTTCAGGGAAGGTTTAAATGGTGATAAAATATGGAAAAATTGCGAGGAAAATTTAGATTTAAAACATGTAAAATAATGACTTGGCTGTTCTGTTGGGTGCTTTCAGAAATATACTTTGAAAGAATAAAGTTCGTTTTACACGATTTGAACCCGTATATGAACTGACAAAGATAAAAATGAATTGCTGTTCGTTAGTCTCGCTAAAACTCGAGAACGGCTGAACCGATTTGGCTAAATATCATTACGTAAACCACTGAATCTATTGTGATGAAATCTGGTGTGGAGATAGCATGAGCGCTGATGTACCGGATAAGATACTTTAGAAAGTGGGTAATTCAAGAAAATTTTTTATTTGAAGTATATAAAGCAAATATCGAATAATAATATCTGGAAAAGCTATTTACTCCTTGACATCTTAACTATTTTTCAGAAGTTATAATTAATTTTTAAAAATACGTTGTCCGTTTTGGAAAAAGTGGATAGAACGGCAGAACAACGTAAGTATCTGTCCTACTTTCCGGGAGACTTTTCCAAATTTTTATTTGATGCGAATCTTCCTCTTGCTTTCAACATGAAATGTACAAAATTTTTTCGCAATTGGACGAACGGTATTGATAACTCAATGGAAAATGCTGTTTCAGTTTTCCCAGATTTTCTTGTTTTACGGACAACTTTTCCAGATTTTATCTCCGTTTAAACCTTCCCTGTACTTACACGAATATTTCGAGACTAAAATTAGTCAAATCGGTTCAGCCTTTCTCGAGTTTTATCGAGACTAACGAACAGCAGTTTATTTTTATATATGTAGATGAGTGTCTCTTGTCATCATCATCATCATCATCATCATCATCATCATCATTAGAGACTGTTTATGGCTTTCAGCGTTCAGTCTGGAGCATAGTACCTCTAATAAAATTCCTCCATGATCCCCTATTCAATGCTAACATTGATGCCTCGTCTGATGTTATGCCTTTTACTTCAAAATCATTTTCTACCGAACCTAAGTACTTTTTTCTTGGTCTACCTCGACTCCTCTTACCCTCCGCTGCCGAGCTCATGAGTCTCTTAGGTAACCTTGCTTCTCCCATGCATGTAACATGACCCCACCATCTCAGTCTGTTCCCTCTAACTGCTTCATCTATGGTGTTCATTCATAGTTTTTCTTTGATTTCCTCATTATGTACACCCTCCTGCCATTGTTCCCATCTATTAGTACCTGCAATCATTCTAGCTACTTTCATATCTCTAACCTCTACCTTGTGAATAAGGTAACCTGTATCCACCCAACTTTCACTCCCATACAACAAAGTTGGTCGAAAGATAGAGCGGTGCACTGCTAGCTTAGCCTTGGTACTAACTTCCTTCTTGCAGAAGAGAGTAGATCTTAGCTGAGCACTCACTGCATTAGCTTTGCTGCACCTCGATTCCAGTTCTTTCACTATGTTGCCATCCTGTGAGAAAATACATCCCAGGAACTTGAAAGTGTCTACCTGTTCTAACTTTGTTCCTCCTATTTGGCACTCGATCTGTCTAAATCTCTTTCCCACAGACATTACTTTTGTTTTGGAGATACTGATCTTCATATCATAATCCTTGCATCTCTGAACGAGCTCTGAAATATTCTCTTGTGTCTTGTGTCTCTTGTAAGGAACTGAATTCATCTTGTACTCCAAGTAAGTTCAAAAGCTTACAGTGTTTCTCAAAAACAAAATGTAGTTATGTATGCTGTTGTATTTTTCGTACTAAAATGATGGTAATAATACCATTACAGATACTGTGTTATTCTTTGAGTTTCACCAAACCCAACCAAATTTAATATTATTGTTTTAATAACTAACATTTTCTATGTTACTGGGTAGGGGTCTCAAAGACCCCTCTAATGCATTTTTGCGAATCCTACCACTCATGCATCAACAGTCTTCGAACTGAAGACCGCAAACGCAACACTGAAAACCTCTGTGTGACCGCTAGCCACAGAAGAAGTTTTTAAACGTTAAGCCGCCGCTCGTGGATGTCTTCCGTTCCTGGAAAGCAGTGGTTGGCCTCGCCTATAGCGTAACTACTGGCTCCTGCATCAGTACAAACACGCAACAAACACGTCAGTTGTGGAGCGGGGACAGTGGGTTCTCAGGAAGCGCGAGAGGCTAGCGTTGCCGCAACAAGGTCAGCAGCGAGGGGCAGCCCCGACACGATGCGTCAGAACACCACACCACTTCCGGTCAGCGGAGAAGCTGCCACAGCGCCCCAGTTTCAATGAAAGATCGTTAAGAACAAGTAGTAGTGTTTAGAGTTGGGCAACACGATTCTTTTTTAGGAATCGATTCTTGCGATTCAATCTCACCTTGTGAATCGATTCCTGCGATTCGTTCACGATTCTTTAGTCTGCATTGGCGCGATTCTTACTTCTACATCTTGCTCATAGATGGCAATACATGTCTGTGTCATGGATGTTGGAATCTTAACCTTTTGCATCTGTTCTTACGATTCGTTCACGATTCTTTCTCGTCTGCGACGGCACGATTCTTACAAAATGCCGAAAAGGTGACAATATGACTATCGGATTTTTTAATATTTATGGTGCGTAAAGTTCAGGCTTAAAATAATAATGAGGCAAAGCCATTCGATTCAGCTCTCAAAAATTCTCGAGTAAATAGCCTGAAGTTTTGCGAACGGTTATAAATACATATTACACTACCAACTATTTCTGCTGTCATCATAGCTCATTTAGTAGCGTTGTAGGTTTACTAAACGTAGGTCACTTATTTCGAATCCTGCTGTAACCTTATAAATTATTTTTTCGTTCTGTTTGAATACTTCAACCATTTAAATATACATTTAATTAAATCTATGGTAATTAACAGATATCTAATCATTATAAAATACTTAAGTAAAATCAATTAGTTTAAGGAAACACAAAATAAACATTAAAAATAAAAATCCGTCTCTAAATATTAAATTTCTTTCGAGATGCAAGAAATCACGTTTATTAAAATGTTTCTTTATGGTAAAACCGGTTTCTTTCAGGAAAGCTGATAACGTAAAAACCAAGGTAAAAAAGATTTTTGAGGTGGCTTTAAAAACATTTAAAATCGCGCTTTTATATAAAAATAATATTTCGGTGAAATTGAATTTTTACAAACCTACAACTACCTAGATGAACTCGAAAAGCTTAAACCTCTCTAAACACACAAAAGTGTAAGGATTGCTCATTTAAATACATGATATGTAAACTGTATAAACGACGTATATTCGTATGTATTGGCAGCTGTGTATTTCACTACGTTTTGTTTCTGTCATCTGTAATTCGTGAATAGGCTAATAATTAACAGCTCACCATCTTCGTTCTGTGCTTCCCTTGTTCGCACACTTCTGGCTTTCGTAATTATTCGGCACGATTCGCCACTTGCTTTCGAATCATGAATCGTTGGATCTTGGAATCGTCACGAGACAGGCGATTCTTTTGAACGACGATTCGTCCCCCTCTTCTCTCAGGCATTCGGCACGATTCGGCAGTCGCCTTCGAATCGTGAATCGTTGGAACTTAGAATCGTCATGCGGCAGACGATTCTTTTGAACGACGATTCGTCCGGATCACGATTCGATTCTTACGATTCTTTATTTGTATTCGTTCAAATGAACGACTCATTGACGAATCGCCACAACTCTACTAGTGTTCCAGTCTTTGGCGAATAAACTATACCCAGAAGCAGTGTGGCAAAATCTGCTTTTTTAGACCTAAATCCGAATGATTTGACTGGGGTCCTAATCATTTGGCTTTTTCCTGGCTGTTTTCCTTGACCAGGGCCGTGGAGGGGGGGGGGAGGACAAAATCCCCGGTGCCCGGGCCTTGTGGGGGCCCAGGCTTCTGAACTGGCGAATATCAGACAGCAGTTATAAAAAATAAATAAATAAATTGTAACATATTGAGTTTTAGAATTTCTTCATAGATGGGAACGTGTATCACTTACTAGCTTAATTTCCG
This sequence comes from Locusta migratoria, assembly GCA_026315105.1. Taxonomy (NCBI): domain Eukaryota; kingdom Metazoa; phylum Arthropoda; class Insecta; order Orthoptera; family Acrididae; genus Locusta; species Locusta migratoria. The sequence goes on from CM048746.1 coordinate 159,239,762, forward strand.
CTGCTTAGCAAGCTTAGACTGGATGGTCTACATTGGTTGTTTCTACTTGTAGATATAAATTTTCAGAGATTTAGCTTCAAAAATGCTTTCCTAATCAAGTATTTTGATACAACTTGCCACTCCCTATTGCACCATTGTTGGCAGAATTCAAAACATCCCGAAACGCATTTTTTTTTAAATTATAGCCATGGTTCCAGACCTAAATTTTCACATTTCTAGCATCAAAATAGACTTAATAGTACCCTTAAAATATTTTCCCTTATTTCACCCGCTTAATGGTTGAATGAACACCACAGTGCTTTACTTACGCATGGTCCTGTTTGGAGGTGGTATGTCGTTGCCTTCCTCCGACCTCAGCCAGTTATTGGGGGACCCACAGTTTAACGTGGGTTCCGAAACACGGTGCTACACGGTATTTTTCACATCAGCAACACTGCCATAGGTGAAAGAAGTGGAAAGTGAAAGATAAAATCCTAGGACCTGGCGGGGAACGAACCCGCGACCTTTGGAATTGTAGTCTAGCACTCTACCACTGTGCAACCGAGGCGCACTCCAAAAATATCTAAACACATGTTTTTAAAATTCCAATCAAAAATCTGAAGTCTTTTTATTTCTTCTGCAAAATTGCCTTAATAAAAACCGTTAATCCCCTATTTCACCCCCTTAGGGATGGGAATATCGATAAATCGCTGATGCCTACAGTGTAAGATAAACAACTTCTACAAATTTCAAGTTTCTATCGTCTGTAGGTTCACTTTTCAGCGCCGTTTTCTGTCTTTTAGATACGGATCGAGAACGCGAAATTTCTTTCTTACGCTTTGGCATCTTTCTTGGTAGTTTTACTTTTCAAACTGTATTATGCACTTATTTTTCTTTATTAGTACGCTTGCTGCAGAAAAACAACTGAAGAATGTGCATCACGTTTCGCTGTATATAACCTCTTTGCTATTATAGTGTCAAAAGTCATCGCTGGTCTTCAGTGCGAATTTTGTATAAGCTAACGACTTTCAACTACTATGTCATCCACCCTCATATAGCTATCGACACGGAACTGCAAATCCAGTTGTCGGTTTTTTCATCCTAAGCACAACAGTTGTCTTTCCAGTGTTTATATTAAGATCATTGGTGTATTTCCAATGTAGTTAATGCTCAGTTAATGTATGTCTGTGTATCCCAGTGTTTTATCTTTGAGTCTTTTTATCTTTGAGCATCTGTTGATCGTCGTATTGCTCCACATTTTACGGATTTTTGTTCGCCACACACCGCGACCAAAACACCATAGTGCACACCGCGAACCTAAAGGCTACTCTCATGCATAACCACCATTGATCTGCAGTGAATCATTTTGGATACCAAGTGAAATATACGGACACACGTTCCGCGTTCCATTTTTATATACTTATATTGATTCGTTGATGACAAATGTGTGTGTTGTGAAGTAAGCGATATTGTATTATAGCCCCTCTCAGATAAACTTCCACATGGCAGTTCAGTTTTAGATTGACTGTTCTACGAACGAATAAAACAACGTGTGCAATGAACGCACCGTCCAACTGCATGAACGCTGCAAGATGACAGATACGGTATTAGCGCAATGATGCTCACCGTTTCTAGCGTCGCGTGAGACTATTGCTCGGTGGTGTTGCTAAAGGGACACTGCTTTTTGTGGTCAGCAGCTCATCCGTGTATCGAGTTCTTCGCAAACATAAAGCTAATCTCACCTTTAAATAGACAATTAAAGACTGATATCGCAAGGAAATAAATCAATTGGAAAATATGTTGAAGCGAGAAATGCTTTCGTAAATAAAGCAGCTTATAATGTGTGTGTTGTGGATGTTATGGTAAGTTCAGTAAACAGAACAATTTTAAGACTGCCATCATATGTCTATATCACTCTGAACTGAAGGTCATTGAACCTGCCTGGGCACTGATGAAGAATTGACGGGTTCGGTGCAAGAAGGAGGCAGCTCAATTTGTTTCCTGTTTTGATTGAGTTACACTGACCTGGACGACTTTGTGTTCGCCTCAGTGGCAATAACTTGTTTTACATGCTTTTGACCAATGCCAGATTAGTGTGCAAGAGTGTTAGTTTGATGTGTTAACATTATGGAGTATAAACACAAGTCTGTGGCGATGAAGCTAAAATAAAAGTGCAGTCAGCGTTCAGTTAACAGCAGCACACGTACTGGGCACTGGCTCTCGAACATACTTATTCTTCCACTAAAGGTTACAATGGTATGATGCGAATAAAGAGTTAAAAACAACTTGAAACCTTCTTTTAAAAAAATGACTGCTATATTTGGAGTTGGTGCCCAATTTTGCTTCCTGCCCTGGGCCCAGTGCTGGCTCTCAGCGGCCCTGTCCTTAACCGCAAGAAAAGATTAAAATCCACGTTGATTGAAAGACTACTAAGCCCCGTCTACACCAAAGCGAACATAGGCGAACGCGCATTCGCCTGTGAGCACGCCCTTTGGCTTGTACTTGCGAATAAGCGTTTTCACCGGACCGAAGGGAAGAGAAAACAGCACACTGCCGCAAGGCGAGCATAGTCACAGCAACACGCGCCACAGCGCCGCTTCTCGAGAACTGCTTGAGCGCCGGCAGTTCGGAAAATTCCCGGCGCGCTACAGTCGCCGCGCCTCACACTCCCATCCCTCAGCAGATGTTCCTAATTACACGCTCCGATATGTACGCAGACTTGTCTGCACAGACTTTCTCGGAGCGTGTAAATTACTACGGTCGGGGGTTCGAATCCCCCCTCGGGCATAGATATTTGTGCCGTCCTTAGTGTTAGCTAGTTCATAAGTAGTTTGTAAGTTTAGGGACTGATGACCCCGTAGTTGAGTCCCATAAGCTATACAAACATTTGAACATTTGGAGCGTGTAAATTACTCATCGGCAGATGATTTGGTCTTTCAAAAAAAATGTTCAAATGTGTGTTAAGCTTATGGGACTTAACTACGGGGTCATCAGTCCCTAAACTTGCAAACTACTTATGAACTATCTTATACTAAATACGGCACAAATATCCATGCCCGAGGGGGGATTCGAAAATTCAAATGTTTGTTAAGCTTATGAGACGTAACTACGGGTTCATCAGTCCCTAAACTTACAAACTACTTATGAACTACTTACGAACTAGGACGGCACAAATATCCATGCCCGAGGGGGGATTCGAACCCCCGACCGTAGTGGCCGTGCAGACCGTGACTGAAGCGCCTCGGTCACTGCGGCCGGGAATTTGGTCTTTGCTACTGGTCGGTGTCCGGTCTGCGCAAAATCTGGCACGGTTTGAAATCATACAGATGGCACTCAAGAAAAGTCGGAGCGTATACACGATATCTCACACGAATTGCATAGTCAATTGTTGTTGTAGCCAGCGTAAGTATAGTATTGTTGTTGTTGTTGTGACAGTGAGAAGGCAAACCTAACAATATGAGTGATGTTTCAGGAGAGAGTCACGATTCTCGAATATACTCAAGAGAGTTTTTAACGGAAGTCATTGAACTTTACAAGTTGTTTCCAGCCCTATGGAAGATTAAAAGCAGGGATTATTCCGACAGAAATAAAAAACGTGTAGCATACGAAGCATTAATAGCAAAACTGAAAGAAGTCGAGCCAAATGTAAATAGAGAAATGGTTGTATAAAAAAAATAATAATCTGCGTAGCTCCTAAAGGAGGGAAATGTAAAAAGTGCATCAGACAAGTCGTTCAGGGGCAGGCAGGGAAGATACACACATACCCACATTATGGTATTCTGAACTGCTGTCTTTCCTGCATGATCAGGAACTTCCTCGGCCATGTATCAAGCATTGACTCATCATAACTTACGGTAACTGAAACAATGATGTAGAGTTCATAAATATACCCATTTTAATCAATGTTGCGTATTTGCATACATGTAAACAACGCAATTTCAATGCATCAGTAAGTGAAATACACCACATTACAAAGGTTTTCAAAAAAATGTTCAAATGTTTGTAGAGCTTAGGGGATTTAAATACGGGGTCATCAGTCCCTAAACTTACAAACTACTTATGAACTAGCTAACACTAAGGACGGCACAAATATCCAAGCCCGAGGGGGGATTCGAACCCCCGACCATAGCGGCCGTGCAGACTGTGACTGCTGCGCCGCAGACAGCTCGGCCACCGCGGCCGAACAAAGGTTCTCGCCATTTCAAATGTATTCCCAGTATCAGTCTGCAGTGTTTTTAGCAGTGAAATATGCTACAAATTGTTCTCGAATGCTCTTAGGCTCCAATGTAAAGTTTGTTGTAGCCTGTCTGCAGTCGCACTAGCCGACTTGTATCCTGGGATAGAGTTTCTTCCAGATCTGGTGTAACGTAAGCAGGAGCACACTTCTGCCACAAGAAATTGTGTAGAACACAGTATGTCATCACAACTGCATCTGTGTTCTCTAGTTTTAAAGCGATTGCTGTGGGGAAAATTCTGGATGTTGCAGCTAAAATCCCAAACGCGATTTCAACAACTCTGGGAATCTTTGATAAATAGTAATTGGAAACACGTCAGTCTTCTGCTAAATTCTTTTGGCTTAATGGTTTCATTGAATTCGTTAGCGGTGGAAACGCCTCATCTCCGACGAAAACAAACGGTAGATCTTCACTAGTTTCAGGACTGGGAATTTTCAGCATATTATTCTTCAGCCTCCTGTAGAATTCTATATATTCCAGAACACCTCCATCTGATACACGACCATTCATTCCAAAATCAACCATTATAAATTCATAATTAGCGTTGACTATAGCCATCAAAACTAAGCTGTTATAGCCTTTATAGTTATAAAAGTATGACCCGCTGTCTGATGGAGGGCTAATCCACACATGCTTTCCGTCTATGGCCCCTAGAGCATGGGGAAAAATCCCATTTTTCTTCAAACTGTTTACTGATGTCTCCCCAATCTTCCCCACAGTTTGGAAACTAAAAATGAAAATATAAACATATTGTTATTTGACAACAAAAAATCGTGAATATAACATTTTACCACTACTTTTCTTATTCCCTAAAACTGTACATAATTTTTAAAAAATGTTACCATTGTTTTACTTGGCATTGTTTCTATTGATCTGCAGGATATGGAAGAGACTCAACAAGTAAACGACAACAAAGAAAATGAGCTTGATGAACCAGAGTATCTGACAGGAGATTGTCTCTTGGGCGGAGAGCAGTCTTCAGTGTCGGCTATAAACAGACCTAGATCAAAACAGATAGACAACTAGAACCACTCCAAAGAGTTTTCGCTGAAAGGCTTATCAGTGAAGTTTTCTATGAGGCACAATTGTAGAATATGAACAGAAATAGTATACTTCTGACCAATGTTCCAAATCCTGGGTAAGGGAGTTCTGTAACTCATTTTTTTCAAACCTTCAATCAAATGAAACGATGTAATAATTTTAGTTGTATATCACACATTACAGGTATACAGTTCATGTTTAAAATTTTGCTTAATAAATGTGTTTAACATTAAGAAGAAACTTATTCAAAATAAATAAATAATTGCATAAGGAGTTGTGACTAACTTCTGTTCTCACCTTCCAATATTGCTGCCTTAATGTTGCATATATAGCACGAAATGTTTCTGGAATGATGTGAGATAGTGATGATGATCATGATACCACAACAGAAAACATATGGTCAGCATAACTTCTGCCTGAAGTTAAAAACCGCAATGTCACTAAAAGTCTCTCATAAGCACTTCAAAATGTTCAAATGTTTGTAAATCTATCGGACCAAACTGCGTGGTCATCAGTCCATATCTTACGAACTACTTAAACCTAGGTAAACTAACCTAAGGACAACATACACACCCATGCCCCAGGGAGGACTCAAACCTCCACGGCGAGCAACCGCGCGCTCCGCAGCGAGACGCTTTAGACCGCTCGGCTACTCCACCGCGGCCATAACCACTTATTGACTTTCTCATCACACTGTCATGTCTCTTTATCTGTGGTGTGACGTGTTCTAAAAGCACAAAAAATGTTTCCTCGTCCATTCGTAAATAACTGAACCAGCCATCTTTTTCGAATTTTAGTTCTTTTCAAAGATTAATGTGTGAAAGTGATAAACGTTTTAATAGCCAGTCCTTGACCCACTTTTTACGTTGTGGCCTCTTTCTTTTCTTTTCTTCCAATATAATTGTTGTGGACAGCAGTATTGTTTTATAAGCAAATTTACTTAGTTTGCCCTTAGCCTTTATACCATGGACAGAACAGCTCAAGACTGAGCAAAGATGTACCAACGGTCGGAACGTGTAAATGAACGAAAAAAATGCGCAGACGGTCGTTGCAAACCTAGTCTGCACAGACATGTTGTAGCGTGTAAAGGGGCCCTAACACTACTGAAATAGAGAACAAAGTATGCCTCAATATCAATGTATGGGTACAAAGTCAATTAACTCAAGATGATTCAGTTTTGTATCGTTCATTTTTTTAGTAACCGTATGTTTTCAGAACTTTCTACAATATTTGTTCTTCATTTCGTGAAAGAAAACGGAATTTACATGAATTTAAAATTGCGAAATATGTGACGTCATACGAGGAGAGAGTAGTCACACAAAGTGACAGCTCTAACAAGGAACGGGAGTGGGGGCTCCAAAATTCGTACAGTTTATGTGAGGTGATTTAGGGAAATGTTGAAGTTATAGTCTTCATTTACGATGGTTAACTTATTTCATGAAGAGATTTATTTATTATCGTATGGCTTACATGCAGCGTTAACATAACAACAGTTAATACTTTTACAAGTTAGAGGTCATAATATATACACAACAAATACAAAAACTATCTAGATTTTAATATCAAAGTTCCTAATGGAGGTCAGCGCTACAGGGTCAGCTGCCGTGGCGAAGTGGCCGAGCGCATTGAGGCGCTATGCTGCGATGCGCGAGGCCGTTCCCCGTCGTGGGTTCGAATCACCCCTCAGGCATGGATGTTTGTTCTGTCTTTAGTATAAGGTAGTTCATAAGTAGTTTGTAAGTTTAGGGACTGATGACCCCGCAGTTAAGTCCCATAAGCTTAACAAACATTTAAACAACAACAGGGTCAGCTCTCATGAAATCACTCCAGGTTCCTTAGAAGGCTCTCAAAGGGCACTCTTCCCTGATAAGTCTGATTGTTTCAAGGCTCCACAGTCATCCTGACGACTCCACTAAACCCCATTTATGCAGTGAACCGCACAGCGACCGTGTCCATGAAGAGAAATACAATGAAATTGAAAAAAAAAACCACAAGAGTCATATTTCGAAGATAAATCTTTTTATATAAAGTTCAAAATGTTTGTATAGCATATAGGACTTAACTACAGGGTCATCAGTCCCTATATATATAAAGCAGAGTGTCCTTTGCCAGGGTGAAGATCGGGGTGAGAGTTTAATTTTTAAAATTCACAACCACCAACTGCGAACCAATTTCCTAAACATGGAAAAACACTGGAACTGTGATCGCTACTGTTTAACTCGTTTTCTAGGGCTTGATATCACACGTTCGCAGCTTTCCTTCCCTGCATATGATTAACAGAAAAATTCATAATAAAATCAAGTTCATGAGAGAAAAGGGTGTACTAACCACTATTTTTGAAAACACGTAAAAGTTCAATTTATGTTGTTCATTTCACAATATTAGAACCCTGTGGCTGATACGTCTGTACGTCGACACATTTATCAAATAAAGTTATAGCTTGTGAGCCCCCAGAAAAAATGAATATTTGTCGCGAATTGTTTTCACACCACGTGGCTGTTTCAAACACCGTCCATGCCTATGCGACGACACGTGTTACATTAACAAATCACAGTCACTTTAATTCAATGCGATGCACACCTTGTTCCACCGGCTAAATATTCACAAACACACAGTAGCACTCGATTCAACTTAGTGCAGTCTACGACGAGCAAACACACGTGGCGATTGCCACACACAAATCTATAACCTTCACCTGGAGATCCACATGCCGACTGTGCTAGCGCAACGCCGCCCGGCCAGCTACCCCACTTGCTCCCAACTCCTCACTCCCTGTGCGCGCGCGTGCCAAAAGCCCAACTGCCGGGTTTTTGCCCTACGTCATCAACTTCCCCATGTGAGCTGTTCCAACCGACTTGCCAATGTACAGCGCTCAGCCAATACATTTCTAAAACTTTATTTAAAATCAAAATAATTACACTATGCATTAAACAAATTAATTATTGTTTTTATATTGGTATAAACATCCTTTGCACTATTTATTACAATCGTGCAATTTCTTATATCACAGATATGTGATTTAACTGAATATTTCAAGATAAAATACACAAGATTAATTGAAAATAAAATGAGAAATAGTTAATATATTACTTTTATAAACAAACATTGCCATGCTAGGTGTGTAACTGTCTTGTATTCATTGGTAATTTATTACTTTTCATTGTAAATTAAACATATTACGCCAGATGTGACTATATCAGCTGATGTGTTGTTTATTTGTCAACAGGCTATTTTGTAATGAGGGCCTTAAAGGTTCCTGACTGCATCGTATTACTTCAAATGCCAGTAGCATTAGAATATTTTATTTCACGCTGTGCACTGCACTGCGCCTGGCACTCGCCATTGTCCCTCTCTCCCCTCACCGGAAGCGAACCTGGAAAATCCTAAGCTGGAACAAGCCACCAACGTCGGCCTGCTCGCTGGCCTCCCGTCAGCTACAAGCACACAACAAATCTCAACGTGGAGAATTTCTACCTATGGCCTAACTATAAATGTTGTCACCCAACTGCGTACATACATTGCAACCATAAGTAATAAGATTAAAATTGTGTAACATTTAGTGCATTGGCATGGTCAATGTTTACAGTGAAATTCATACTGTTTAATTATCAAATGCTATTAATTACCAATATTTCTATTGGGCGGTAATCTCACACCTTATTGTATACAAATCTACAGTTCTACACCTAAAGACAGGCCTGGGAACTCAGCCTGGTGACGTGGCAAGAGTAGTGGTGCGCCGACGCGATCGCGGATTTGACTTGTTAGCCGCTGGGGCCCGGCCCACTGCCTCTTAGGGCCTTATTACACTAGGCAGCCAGTCGCGCGACCAGTTGCCTTGCTCGTCATGGGGCATTCAGAGTTATGGAGCCTATTACACCAGGGCAGCCGGTCGCGCAGCCACAGTTTGGCTGCCGTGGTGACTGGTCGCCGTGCCCCGCGACCAGACCGGCTGCCACTGGCGGCGGAGGGCCGTGCCGGGCATTGAGTCATGCGGGGCCTATTATATTACACTGGACATCCAGGCTGTGCCGCCAGTACCGCCAATACCACCTGGTCAGTCAGCTGTGCACTGGTGACAAAGGAACATGTCTAACAACAAATATACACATATGCTCCTGCTCGTACTTTTAATGAAAAAGAGATGATGAAGGAAGAGAATGATGCATGTGCACTCTAAAGGATTGTACTATACCCTTTTTGATGAACTGTGTTCGGACGAAAATAAGTTTTTTAATTACTTGAGGATGTCTAAATCATATTTGTTTAAATTACTGTCGCTAATACAAGTTGATATTACCGGGAAGGATTCGTGGATGAGAAAGTGTATCTCACCAGCAGAAAAGCTCGTAATCACTTTGAGGTGAGCAAACCAACAAATCGTATTTTAAGTCATTACCTTTTTGCTGTAGGTAATATTAATTACCTTGGAAATCTGCAGTTCGCGCGACATACTGACGTACACACTGCACGAATAAAACAGTGCTCGACTGGCGATAACTGCCGTAACGTGAAGAAAATAGTGATTGTTGCCACCTAGAGCACTGTATAGTACAAGCAGAACAATCCGCCATTTTGAATCCCACGTTGGAGGCGCGTATTTAAAGACTACGGAAACTTACGCTTTTCAGTATGCTCTTAAGGCCATTTAATGTACTTTCCTAATGCAGAAATTATTACAGCATAGTACATTTATTGGCTTACGTTTGATTGTAAGAGGCAAGCAACTTAAACTTAGTGGTTAAAGGAATATTTAGAGATATTATACATTCACTTACATTCCATATTACGGCAGATGTCGCTGTTCTAAATATGTACCAAATATAGTTAAAATATGTTACAATTATCGTATTTTCTGGTTAATGAGTAGTACATCCACATACGTTTACGGTAAATAAGAGTTGCATACGAAAACAGTTGCAGAATAATGTTAAATTGCGATATTGTACTTTCCGTATTGCCCCCTCTATTGTCTCGCATATTTTACACACACACCATATTTAAGAGAAGATTTTACGTCAAAAATGTGTTTAATAATTTTGAACGTCTGGTTTCGTTAGATAACGTCTGAATGAAGTCTCTCTGGTAGCATTCACTTTGAAATAAAGTGCATTTTGCATCGTAAGTTATGAATTTAATGCCTTTCTTGTACGACTTCTTTCCTGTTCCCTTTTTTTTTTTTTTGCTAAGTTCAATTTATTATTTTTTTTCTTTTTCACACATCCTGTTCATAGCTTGGCTTAGGCCTGCATATTTCCGTGTTGTGAGTCACAATTAATTTAAACACTGAATTAATGCGAAATAATATAATTTAAAAACCACTATCTGGGTAAAGCCAACTGTACTCATGCATCACTTAAAATACAATTAACAGCCCTTAGAATAACTCCTTAGTTGGTCTAAATAAAGTCAACAAAAGCCACGTTAAACATACTGTATGTTATGATATATTAACAATCTAGCAAAATTTAAATAAACCATTGCTTACATCCATAGGCCTATATTTTCATTACTACCTTTCTGTCAGCATAACTGTTTTTAATACAGACAAAAGAAAGGTTTTATTCTTAACATTACACAGATAGTTGCTAGATTTTGGCGGTCATAGTTGGTGTCTGGAATTTACAAGCCACCTTTTACACCGATCTGTGTTTGAAGAAAACAGATAAAACGTATAGCGATCATGTTTGCTATTATTTGAGCAGTTTGGAGCTGCACAACCGACCATTTCACACTGTGAAACAATAAAATCACGAAATATTCGCAGATGAACTTCGTTACACAACACAAAGCATACAACTGTGTCGTCGGATTGGGATTCAAAATGGCGGATTGTTCAGCTCGTTATATCTAGTGCTTTATTGCCACCGGTGACGTAGCTGACAGCGCTGCTGGCTGCCCAATATATGTGATAGAGCGGCGCGACCAGTGGCGCCACTGGCTGCGCAACCTCGCTGTAAAAAGGCCCTTTGCGGCTAACCAGTCAAATCCGCGATCGCGTCGGCGCAGCACTACTCTTGCCACGTCACCCGGCTGAGTGCCCACGCCTGCCTGTCTCGCCGGTCGCGTAAAAGCCGCGGCCGCCACCTGACTAGCTGGCCGCTACATGGCGGTGGGCGTGCCCCAGAGGACAGCCAGTGAGGTGGCGGCCTCGGCCTCTAAGTGTGACGTAAGCACGGCCAGCTGTGAGGCAGCTGCCCCAACGACCAGCTCTGCTCTGTTCTGGTTTGTTGCGCAACTATAATCCCGTACGTAGGCCATGACTTAGGAGGGGTTGACACGGACATGTATCGTTGGCGCACGTTGACTTGCGCACATCGAAATGTACGTGTGAACACCCAAATTCGCAACTTGCGCAAGTAAAATTGAAAGTTGAGGTTGAGTCAACTTACTTGCGCAAGTTGGCTTTCGCCCACTACTTTTTCATCGCTTCCGCGAGATGGCCGCTGGTGTCGAATAACATCTGCAGTCTCTGTTTTTACGTTCGCGTGTTGGTTTTGATCTCTATACTTTGTTTTTCTATTATGAAACGCAATGTCAGTTACAAGAAAGTGTCCGTTGCATTTTACAATCCAGTTTCTGGAGCTCTACGAAGAACGTCCATGTTTGTGGAACATTCATCTTCCAATTTATAAAGACAGAAACATGAAAGAGGACGCAATAAAATCAATCATCAACGGAATGTGAGAAAACGTGCCATAGATAGATGAGAATGCGGTGAAGGCAAAAATAAGGAGTTTAAGGAACGCTTACCTCCTTGCGAAGAACAAAGTTAGAAATTCTATGAAAAGTGGCTTATCAAATAGTGATCGGTATCAAATAGCAGATCGGTTTGAAGGAAGACATAGAGGCGGTTCAGAGGCGAGCAGCTAGATTTGTTACCGGTAGGTTCGACCAATGCGCGAGTGTCACGGAAATGCTCTGGCAACTCAATTGGGGATCGCTGGAAGAAAGACGACGTTCTTTTCGTGAATTTCTGTTAAGTAAATTTAGAGGGCCGGAATTTGAAGCTGAGTGTAGTACGATCTTGCTGCCGCCTACTTACATTTCGCGTAAAGGTCACAAAGACAAGATAAGAGAAATTAGGGCTCGTACGGAGGCATATAGGCATTCTTTTTTTCCTCGTTCAATTTGGGAGTGGAATAAGGAAAGGAAATGCCTAGTAGAGGTACAGTGTACCCTCCGCCACGCACCTTACGGTGTATTGCGGAGTATGTATGTAGATGTAGATGTACCTACATTGCCGTGGTTTAACATTGCTGAACGGTTTTTAAATAATATTGTGGCGGCAAGAGAAACAATTTTTCCTCTGAATAGTTGCACCCACCAGACTCAATAAATGCCGAAACTTGATGAAGTTCATTCTAAAATGATTTTCGAATGATGCTTCGTCCTCATTTTCTAACTCCCTAATCAGAACTGTGGAAGCTCCCAACTCATTTCTCATCGCGATCCACTTTCGCACCCAATATCTGCGTCTTTATTCTTCCGATCTAAGCATTCGGTGATTTTTTGTATTGCAATTAAGGCAACAACACGGATGCTCACACGTATCAAATCATTTGGCGCCATTTTGAAAAGCTACACTGGACTTACTCTCCTAAAAGGAGAGTTGACACGAACATGTTTACGTGCGCCAATGGACTTAAAGTGAGGATGGAGTCAACGGCCTTGAGCAGAAGCCAAGTTTACTCATGGAGGTAAAAAGAGGGGAGTGGGCATGACGCTACAAACATGAAGGCGACAAACCTAGCTCCGCCATTACAGTTTGTTCAAAACATTAGTTTTCTGCTGAGCTGCTGTGTTGACTTGTCGAAGATTTGCAACTGATAATGCCTTTGTGCGTTGTTTGCGGTTGTACTACCCGTTTTGACAGCATTAATAAGTTGAAGGGAAGCACGTTCCATTTCGATCTGTGAGTCTTTTGAACAAACAAACATGGCTGCCGACCGGCTTCAAACAGAAGTACAGCAGACGCCCATAGTGGCATCTCCCCTCCTTTTACCTCCATGAGTTTACTGCATAGGAAGTACTGTGCTGTAACCATAGATGCTAATAGCCCAGGCAAAGAGGATCTATGGGAACTGCAAAAGGTAAAAGGATAAATTTATGAACATGATGATGGGGAGAGGAAGAAAATATAAATGTAAGAAAAGTGCGTGAGAGAGATACAGAGAAAAAGGTCTCTTTCTATCTCGTGCCAGAAGTGATGTACATCTCTCATCAATTTTATGTAAATAAATCGTAAATCCTAGAATCGTGGTGATACAACACAGAGAGATATACATAAACATCATTTCTCTTAATTGCTCACAAAAACAAGTTGTACGACAACCTAAACATTCTGAGTGTGCGTTCTAGATAGGAGTATATGAATTGTGTTTGTAAATCGAGGGGCCGTAATTTCTGGAGTTATCAGTCCCGAGGCTTAGAAACTACTTTAACTTAACGTACACTAAGAACAACACACACACGGCCATGCTCGAGGGAGGACTGGAACAACACCACCTAGAAGACAAGGCCTTACAACAAGCCGTGCCTACGTCACACTTAGAGGCCGCGGCCGCCATCTGACTGGCCGGCCGCTGCGCGGCGGTGGGCGTGTCCCAGCCAACAACCAGTGAGGTGGCGGCCGGGGCCTCTAAGTCTGACGTAGGCACGGCCTGTTGTAAGGCCTTATCTTCTAGGTGGTGTTGACTGGAACCTCTGAGCAACTGTGTGCTCCTCGACAAGGTGCCTTAGAGCGCCCTGGTGATCCAACGCGGCAGATTGGAGCATACAGCACACAGTCTTCGTCCAATGTATGGATCGGTGAAATAGCGTTCGAACCAACGTTGTTACGGCTCCGTTGCTTGTCGGTATTTTGTCCAAACATCAAAGGATGTTGGGCCAATATGGGTACGTAGTCCACACATTGTAGCCAATGTTTAATTCTTTGTCGTCTGCTCGTCTCGAAACTGTTTCTTTCTTCGTTCGTTATTCGTCGCCGTTTATTTTAAAGTTTCAAAATCTCTATGTAAGTATTAGAACTCCTTAGAAAGTGACTCATTTGTGAAAGCAGAAATGCCACGTGAATACTTAGACGCGATTAGTGAAATTAAAAACTTTTTAGATTTTAACATACTCAGTTAGTGAATGCAGTTTTTAACATTAACATTACCTAACATTTCCTTTCAAGTTCCACATATTGTTTTGCAAAATTGAAGCACTACGAGTGATATCAAACACATGGTTACTTTGAAAAGGAATTTTAGGCTTCAAAAACTGTCTCTTGTAGCAAGAAATCGAAGCGTCAATGCCTAAAGAACTTGAGCAGGTAAATCATCCCTTAAAAACGTATCATTTTTTTAAATTATTATTTTACATTCAATCATTTAAAGTAGGAGGTCTAAGTTTTAATAAAGTGTATCTATTACTTATAGGAAGTGATACAACACACCCCACCATCTTTTACACATGTTTCCTTTATTGGTTTGCAGTGTCAAAATGTAAAACCCGTTAATCATCGGCCGCGATTTGTGCGTCATATATGTTTACATTGGCTCTCGACGAATGTTGGCTCCAATCAGTGGCGTAACTAGCACTTGGCTTGGGGGGGGGGGGGGATAGACCTACTTGACAAGCAAAATTTTAGTCAGTTTCCAGACAGACTACCATCTACCACTCCCCACTCCCGTTGAAGAAACTAATTCACTCCGATCCAGTGAAAGCGTATGGTAAAACACCCCAAGTTTCCAATCTCTACCTTTACCAGATTGATGTTATACGATTTCTTTCTTTCTTTTTTTTTTTCTTTTTGGGTTCTGGGGGGGGGGTTCTATCCCCCTCATTCCCCCCCCCCCCCCCATAGTTACGCCACTGGCTCCAATGTGCGGGCGCTGTTGCAAAAATATTGGCCAATGTTCGTGCCAGCATTGGTACCAATGTGTGGACGCGGAGTAACCCTAATAACTCTGATACACGCCTGTATTCGGCATGGAATACTGTCCACGAGGTCATCAAGAGACTCTTGGTGCAGATTGTCCAAATTCGGCATAGATCTCTTAAATTGGTTGGTGGATTGTCTCGTCCAAAAACAGGCTTTTTAAGTTTGCAGAGTGTGTGTGTGTGTGTGTGTGTGTGTGTGTGTGTGTGTGTGTGTGTGTGTATCAGGAGAACATGGTGGCCCTTCTGATCACGCAATGTTATCAAGAAGGAAGACATTATAAGTGCATGATGAGCGCGAGAATTGTCGTCCATTAAGAAAAATTCCTCACCAAAATGCTGCGGTTACACAATATATCACAGGATGTCATGCCTCTACTGTATAGCCATTTGGCTTCTACGACCACCAGTGGCCCATATAATGGCACCCCAAAACTTCAGGGAACCACCACATTGCTGCACTCCCCGCATTGTAGGTCTAGACTAGGCCGCTTCCAAATATATCTTCAGGCAAGTCATCAGTGAATAGCATTTGATGCCAATTCTGATGAGTCCAGTCAGCATGCTGTTTGGGCCCATATTTGACATGCTACATGATGCATTAAGTGTCAAAGCTAGACTTTGCCATGGACGATTGAAGTTACACGTCATCCAGCCTGTTACGTACAGTTTGAGTCGAAACACAAGGTCATGTGGCTGCACTAAAATCGTTATCAGCTTGGCGTTCCTCCAAACTGGGGTCCAGAAGTAGTGGTCAGCTGCTGTGGTAGTCTTTGGGCGGCCAGAGTGAGGTGAGTCATCTACCGTTATCATATCTGTGTACCTCCTCCACGACCGAATAACACAGGTTTGGTCTTCCTGACAAAAAGTAACAATGAACATACAATCAAACTTTAAAATTTGCCTTCTTGACATGGCAGAACTACCGTAACGCAAGCAGTGTACTTCCTTCCTGGTGTTACGACTGCAACTGCTTGGTCATCTTACCTACTCCGTCGCATTGGCACTTCTCGTATGTCATCTTTTACGTCTTTTGTGTGAGTTGAGTGATGTCTATGGACTTATCTAGGGAAATGTGTTCTTGATACAATACACACATCCAATGTCAGTGTTCAGGAGACCTGCGAACCAAGGTGAAGCAAGACATTTTTTTGATGTGCGTATAATAAGAGGAAGGAAGAAGAGGGGGTGAGAAATGAATAAGTGAAACTTCCTGGCAGATTAAAATTGTGTGCCGGAACCAGGACTCGAACCTGGGACCTTTGCCTTTCGTGGGCAAGCGCTCTATCGACTGAGCTATCCTGACACGACTCACGATGCCGCCTCACAACTTTACTTCCACCAGTACCTCGCCTCCTACTTTCCAAACTTCACAGAAGCTCTCCTGCGAAACATGCGAGACTAGCACTCCTGGAAGAAAGGATATGGTGGAGACATGGCTTAGCCACAGCCTAAGGGAAACATGGTCAGGGAAAGGGAGGAAGGAAGCCAGCAAGCTAGCTTAGGATTCAACAACTATGTCATTAGAGACGGAACTCATGCTTGGGATTTTGGATAAGGAAATTGGCTGTGCCCTATCAATGGAACCATCCTGGCATTTGCCTTTGAATGATTTATCGAAATCAAGGAGAAGCCAAATTTGGATGGCCAGAGGTGGATTTGAACCACCATCATCCTGAACGCAAATCCAGTGTGTTACCACTGCACTACTTCACTCTGTCATGGTGAAGAGAAACATTCTCAACTTCCCCATCTACAGTTTCACCTTGTCCTTCTCCAGAATCGAAGCCACCTTCCTCAATGCTGATCTCCACCTTGTTGAATCCTACAGTCACACCACGATCCATAATAAATCCACAATCAAGCAAGAACACCTCCACTTTCATAGCTCCCTACCCTACAGCCTACGCAGCTGGCAGAGGCGGTTCGTCAATGGCGCAATGGAGCAATGAACCTCCCCAGAAATATTTGCCTCAAACTTTACAGTATGTACTGATGTTAAACTTTAAATCTCCCATCTTCTTGACAGATAATTATTTAATAACGTATACAAACCTCCCTAAAAATGTCTGCAGTAAAGTTCAAAACTGGTGGTCAGCTCTTCTGGGCCCGCTTCGGGTTTGGCGCAAAATCAGGTTCTGCAAACCTGGTGCCTGCATTCCAGCCAGTGAGTTCTGTGGCGAGGGATGGAGAGCAGCGACAGAGGTGTCTCCTATCCTGAGCATGGGAGCATCGCTCCATCGCGTATCCGCCAAAGCGTCCACTTCCCCTACTGCTGCCTGACCTCGCCAGCATGCAGATCCTCTTCCTCCCCTGTTCTTCAGCCAACCTGACACGCAAATAACAGAAACCAAAACTAATTCGTATCCACAGTCTACTGTAGCATTATAATGTCTCTTGTTATTGATCCCTGCAAGCAGTCAAGTTTCTTAAACTTCAATAATAAATAGAATCTTGTTAGCAACGACAGACAAAGAGTGTTCTGCAATTTGTTGCAGTGAAGTTACCAACACTCTGGCCGGCTTTTAGAGCTGCTCACGTGTGACAGCGCAAGGATTCGATCTGCAGCTGTGAGTTTGAAGACGTGAGTTGTCAGTTTTGTACTGTCTTAATTGTGGAGTTAATATACTGTATGTGATAATACAGTGCAGAGGCTAAGGAAGACTAATCTGTCTTCTCTTTCACTTTAAGAGAAGCTTTGTATCAAGGACCCAGGGAGACTGACACCAGAGATCAATTTAGTAAAGAAATAATAATAATAATAATAATAATAATAATAATAATAATAATGATGATGATGATGCTGAAAGTGTGAGATGGTTAGAACTTCCATCGTTCACCTCCCCAGGTGGCAGATAGGGGATAGTCTCCCAGATGTGGGTGGTACCGAAGAAATGAAGTATTTGGGGAGGACCAAATACTAACAAAATGACTAACATTTGTCTAACGTGTTGAATCCAAAATCCAGACATGTCCGAGTGAGATTTGCCGGTACTCTGGTCAGTGTCTGTTATCTCAGTGAGCTCAGCTGTATGATGTTGTAAAGGCCTCAACCACATCTGGTCCTATCCAGCCGTGGCATCAACCAGGCCAAACCAATGAACACAAGCAAACATGAACTGTGCGAGCAAATTCAACTTTACTCCAGATTGTACACAATCCACCCGTCCATTGATGGCAACTGAACATTTGGATTTTGGGGAGTCCAGGCAAGCACAACAGAGAATATCAGAGATCTCTAGCAAACTTCTCTACAAGCATGAAACATTCATTGGAACACTAAACATCAGTACACTCATCCAAACAGGAAAGCTACACAATCTCAAACAAGCAATCGACAAAAATAAATGAACAAAAAGGAAAAATAAATAAATAAATAAAATCTCATCCTTGTTCTTCAGGAAACACGACTGACCAACAATGAAACCATGGATAATGGAAACTACCGTATCTTCAAGAGCAAAACACAACTAAAGGTATTGAAATGCACACTAATCTTCGGCCTGACATTTCTCGTACACAAATCTATCAACAATTCTGTTACAGAAGTCACACCCATCTAGAATCGATTTATGACAATGCACATTCAGACCGCCAACAAAAATGTATACATTCCCCCACCAACATCAACAACAAGAAAAACCCCGAAAATGTCAATAATTTTGGAACAAACTTGAAAAACCTATGAGCAAGATCCATCACAACGACCTGGAAATCCTGATGAGAGACTTCGAAATTCAATGTGCGAAGGAAAAAAAATGTATAGAAAAGTAACTGGCCAAAATCCTGCACACCAAAATACAACCCGACAGTACACATCTGGTTGACATCTGTCAGCAATTCAACCTCAAAGTGATGTCTACCCACTTTAGAAAACCCCCGCATAAAATGAAAACATGACGATCCCCGATCCAGCATCTTGGTGAATACCAGATCAATCACGTTGCCTTCTCATACATTGCCATCTCATCTCACTACAGAATCATACATGACATTCAAGTCTGATGAGGTGCAAACATCAACTCGCACAGGTTAAAGTGAAATTTGTCCAAAGAGAGTTCACCACAAAAACCCCGCATCCAAAAATTTGACACATCCAAAATTCAAGAAACCAAGATCAGAGAAGAATGGGAAAAAGAACCAGCGAACAACAGGACTGACTTCTGCAGCAAAATTGTCAGAAAAGCCAAAGAACTGATCCCACTTAAAAGAAAGGGAGAACATCCATGGTGGAATTCCAACTGTGACCAAACCATCATCAATCGCTAACTTGCCTTCCAAAAATACAACAGCAACAAAGGCCCAGAACCCTACAAGAATTCCTCAACATCCGCAAACAGACAAACAGAACTATCAGGAAAACCAATTGCAATTACATCACTGAACACTACAGTCAATTGAGGACAACTTCAGAAACTACAATAGCAAAAAGTTCTATATGACTTCTGCAAACAGAATTAAAGGTCACTCACCACAAAATTTGACCTCGAAAAACAAGGTGGAAAACTCATGCTCACCAACCAAGAAAACACTGAGGAATTGGCACACCACTTTTCAACCTCCTAAACTGCCCCAATCCACCCGAAAAATTCCCACACTCAACCCCAAGAGACACAAAACACGACACCAACGCATCAACATAAGAAGTAGTCCAGCATCACATAAAAAAAACTCAAGAATGTACATCACCAGGAGGAGACGCAATCATAGCAGAACTATTGAAAAGTCTCAGACCAAGATCACTTCAAGAAATCACACAGATCATTCAGGATATCTGGCAAAGTGAAAAACTCCCAGATGACTGGAAATGTGCACTGCTCCACCCACACCACAAAAAAAGGAGACAAATCTGATGTTAATAACTACAGAGGAATTAGCCTCCTTTCTGTCCCTTACAAAATTCTCTCCGTGTGCCTCTTACAACGTGCACAAGAACAACTCAAACCGGTAATGGGTGAATACCAAGCAGGATTCAGACCACACAGATCAGGCACTGAACAAATTTTCAACCTGAAATCTACGTTCAAAATTTGACCAACAAGAAACCTCCCAACCATCTGCACAATCATTGACTTCAGAAAAGAGTATGACTCCCCTATTTCACATACTCTAATCCCTATTTAATATACTTGAAGAGAACAATTCGGATCCGAAAATACGATGACTCATTAAAAAAACAAAAAAACAAAATAAATAAATAAATAAATAAATAAAAATAAATAAATAAATACTAATATTATAGAGGAAAAATTCCTAACAGGAAAATTATAAAAAGAATAAACACCCTAACAGACAACTTCCACAGTCAAGTTCAATGGTGAAATCTCACAACCTTTCCCCATCAAGACTGGCTTCCGGCATGGTGACGGCCTCTCCTCATTACTCTTCAGTATCATTCTAGATAAATTTATCAAAGAATGGGAAAAACAAATGAATAATCGAAACATTTTGAGACCCATCCCGCTATGAAGGGAACGGGATAATATCAATGTCACATGTTTAGCCATTTTCGATGATCTCGCAATCCTTTCTGGAGATGAAAGAAACAGCAATTCATCAGATTGAAGTCCTCAAAGAGTGTGTGAGAAACAGAATTCGTGGCCACAAAACACATCAAAACAGAAAATCTGATCACAAAATACGGCACAATAAACAAGGTTAATAACTTCAAATACTTAGG
Source organism: Locusta migratoria (assembly GCA_026315105.1). NCBI lineage: Eukaryota > Metazoa > Arthropoda > Insecta > Orthoptera > Acrididae > Locusta > Locusta migratoria. The sequence continues at coordinate 159,260,621 of CM048746.1, forward strand.
TGAAATCATCAAAGCAAATGTTCAAATTTTTGTTAAGCTAAGGGAACTTAACTGCATGGTTATCATTCCCTCAACTTACAAACTACTTACGAACTACCTTATATTAAAGATGACACAAATATCCGTGGCCGATGGGGGGATTCAAACCCCGATTGGGGAACAGCCTCATGCATCGGAACATAGCACCTCTATGCGTTTGGCTACTCCGCCGCGGCAATCATCGAACCCACAGGTACGGAAAGATTAGCACAGAAAACCCGTGAACTGAAAATGCGGAAAGCATATTGGAAAATTGCGACATCTACAACAGAAAATGCATCCACATGAAGACAAAAATTCGATACTACATAACAGTTATCAAACCTGAAACAACCAACAACCGCTTAACAAAGATAATTTTGATGTACCTACGGAAACAAAAACAACTACAGTCTGGATCAAACAAGTCCAAATTGATGTAAAAAATGCTAACATCACAACCACAGATATTGAAGATCGAAAAACCTTCAGACATAAAATCCACAGCTAGGAAATTTTACCAGAAGATAAACCCATCACAATGAGGAGAAAATGGATAGAAGGATATCAAGCCAAACACAGCAAGATGATGCAAGAGTTCTGGCAGAAAAAGAAAAATAACAGCAATAGAACATAATTTGCTTTATGTGATCCTCTATGGGTCTAAACAATGTAAATAAATAAATAATAAAAGTAAAGAAAGTGTAAGAACTTTCAAACCAGACATTTATGGGAAAGTAGATTGGACATGTGGTTGTGAAATTACGAACAAGATGTATTGTTTCCTGTGTCTGTTGTTCGATAAAGAAAATTACGGGTGTGAAAAATTAGCACGCTAAAAGGCATTTAAGATTTCTGACATTCAAGACAAAAGATAAAGAAACATGAGTGTTTTGCATTACGTGTGACTGCGAAGATAGTGCACAACCTCTAGAGGAAACATTATCTTGCACAACAACTTGACAGTGCTTATGGGCAGTAGTTGAAAGGCACAATGATCAGATTCACGGAAATCATTACGTGCTCTCTAAAATTGTGGATTGTATTAAATTTTTGTGGTTTTGAGGTCGCACTTTGTGGACATTGTAACATTTGTATATATGCATACTCTATATTCCTACCCAATAGTTCAGTCTCAAATCTTAATACATTTCTGTCCCAAAAAGCTATACCATTGGTATAAAATGATATTAGTACCCATATAAAACGTTATAATCATCTGTTTTTCATTATGATGCCTTTACTAAAACTCGAATGTAAACAATTTATATTTTTCAACTCAAAAAAGTTTAAGTAACCATAACAACTTAATATATAAAATAGTATTCTGAAACCCATTTGTGTACTATACACATACACCATAAACCTGTTTATTAATTTTCAGTAGTATTTCATGATGCAATCGTCATTGGCATATGATGCAAACAAGCAAATCTAATATATAAAAATGAATATGTGTTTATATTTTATGCACAGCTGTACCGTTCAACCGATTGTGATGAAACTTTGTCCACATATTACCAGCACTTTCCCAATGGTCATAGACTCCATTAAATGACTGTACTACACATTGTTCAGGAAATATGACGTAATAAACAAAGAAATGTGCAGAAAAGTGCTGCATTATGCGATGTCTGCCTCTAAACCATTGTATCAATTTTCATCAAATTTGGTACACATATTCTTTCCATGAGGTAACAGTTGATGTACGGGTAAGAACTGCTTATGACATAATTCATGAGATATGACATCATAAACAAGTATATGTTTGAAAACCTGTGGCATCATGCAAATTATTCATCCAATAAACTCAGGAGATTTGGGACACTTGACCTTCAAAACAAGAGGAAGGTCACTATCACATAAAATTTTGGATGGTGCATGATGGAGGATACTTTACATATAGCTTTCGTCATATTCTACAGTTGTATTCCGATCCTGATGAAATTTTTAAATATGATTGAAGAATTCAGTTATCAGTGCAGTATTAATATATTCAGATTATCTACAATTATGCCAATTAATTAATGTCAGTAAACAGTTAATTTTCAGATTTCGGCAAAGTATCGAATGAAATAAAATTTCTGAAAATTCAAGCAGCTCTCTCTGGAACGTACATTTTTCAGGGTGATAATCATCAAATAAACATTTAAAACATAAATACTGTTGACACCACGTGAATTTTATGTAAGCAATTTAAAGTAAGAAATTTAAAAAAAATGTGCTTCAGTGGAAAGCATACTTCATTCAGATTTTTAAATAATGGTTTTTTGGCTGTCAGCTTTGATGCATACCAAGTGTACCAAATCATTTGGGTGAAAACCACCTGCAGATGGGATTTGTTGTTACCAACGTATTAAAGCAAATTTGAAAATTAATATATAAAAATTAACTTTTTTTTCTTTTTGTTTGTATTTTATGCACGGCCATACCGTACATCCGACTGCGACGAAACGTTGTCAACTCATTCCTTGCACTCATGCGAAGGTTATAGACATAGCCTACCAAAATTAACTTTGTATGGTGCATGGCAGAGGGTGCTTTGCAATTAGTTAATTCATTTCTTTTGCATTCATCTGAAATGGCGGGTTGGATATTAATGAAAACACCTTTCGTAAGCCACCGTATGCTGCATGGCGGAGTGTACCTTATAATGGGTTAACATGTTTGCCACTCCTTCATGCTGATACTGCTGGGTAGAATTGAATGAAATGTGGAGCTTATACCACGAATTAAGACATGGACCATCTTTCATAAGTCTCAGTAGGTGAACAAAGTTACAACAACCATCCAAATTGTTTGACTGGTCACCATGAAAGTCAGTACAAGAAAGTATGTTTTAATGGAGGAGATTTTTATAATCTGCAAGCCAGTGAATTTAGCATGGCAGAGGGTGCCTTGTGACTTTGACGCTGTTTGACCAGTCACCATAAAACTTTGGGCATGTATGTATGTTTTCATGTATATAGTTGGGAAAGGAATAGGTGGAGATGAACAGAAATGGAGGAGAGGAGGAGAATGAGAGGGGGATAAGAGGAGATGAACAGAGAGAGAGAGAGAGAGAGAGAGAGAGAGAGAGAGAGAGAGAGAGAGAGAGAGAGAGAGAGAGAGAGGAGGGAGGGGAGAGTAAGAGATGCACAGAGCGAGAAGGAAAGAGAAGGTGGGCAGAGAGAGAAATGGAAAGGAGAGATGGACTAACTTGAATACTTAAGTAGCCAAGTGATGTTGGGTTTTGAGCTAGTATTATAAATATAGGTCAACAAAACTTATTATCCCACTAGAATCATAATGCTGCACTGACAACAAATACCACTCTCATAGAGGCAATTAATGCTAATCACATGAGTAATTACCAACTAAATAAGTATAACAGTACTTTTCAAATCCAGGTAAATGCTGATCACAAACAGGCAAAATAACTACACCAAAACACACTCAAAAAATAACTAAAAAGCAAACCAACATTTATTGAAGTCAAAATAAAACACGTCAACAATACATTTCAAAATGCATTTACAAGCACACAGTTCAACACATGCTGAATTAAAGTAAGAAAACAAAGTTATAAACTTTATTTATGTATCTTTCTATGTTCAACACTCTTGGTAAATGATCAATAAAATACACACTCATTTGTATCTTGAGGTGAAAGAGGAGTGGAAGACATGGTTTAACTGACACTGTCTGACTGGATGTGGAGAGTGACATGGTTTTGTAATGACTTGTAGCCATACATGTTTGTAAAAAGCAAATTTGTTATAGAAAATAAAATTTTGAAGAACGTAAAGTGTATTATTTCAAGAAAAGTATCCACAATTCCTGAAAATGTACGACAAGTTTTAGCTCTAGCAAAACTCACAATGCAGGGCCAAGAATAAAAAAAGAATAAGCAGGGCAACGACAAAGAAGAGACCACCAAAAACAAGATGAGTATTGTGACAATACTGCTGGCCCTCTCATCTCAATGTTATCGTACGATACCGTCTGTGTCGGATTCGGAATCGTGTGGTTCAATAGTGATAAAAGTTGCGTGTGAAGTTAGTTAAAAACGTTATAGCCAGCCTAGGAATCAGTGTAGGACAGTGTCTCGGTGATACTGTGATTAAAACAAGTGATAGATTTCTTAATTAAGAGATTCATTTAGATACTTTCCAGACAGTTCTATAAACAATAGTTTCATCATTGTATGTTATTTAAAGACTTAAACAGATGAATTGTAAAAACTTTTGAGAAAAACAAAAAGAAATGAAAATAAATAGCATTGTATATATGTCAGGCTCATAAACAAGTTGTGCTGACCAGCTTGTGTTAATTAACGTAATAGTCAAAATTTGAATATCTTAATTCTTTGTATATGTTGACTGACGTGAGATTTTGAACTTATTTTGAGAATTGACACGATATTGTATAGTTCAATATATGTTAGGAACATGTATGATGTACTCTTTAACAAATTAATTGACATTTAACATATTGGTTTGTTGTCAAACAAAGAGTAGCGTAATTAAAACTTAAAAAAATTGTGGCATCTAAAATTATTGTATGTATAGTCTTCATTTTATATTGTGATTATTTTTGTGTACATGAAATGTTTTAGTTGTGTGTTTAGTAATTGTAAATTAGTATATTCAATTGTTATAAACAATGCGTAATGTGAGGTCATTATTGCCAATGTTATATATTTGCCTCACCGCCTTGTGTGGGGGAGTTGGAGTTTTGGCTTTTACAAAGTGCACTGGAATCTATGTTAGTCTGCGCCTTGAAATGGAAGTACTACCAGCGAAGTTCTGATGCTTTGTATATGTTTTGAAGCTGTAATGTTTTGTGGAGAATAAGTGTGAATGAAAATTAAAGAAGAAGTGAAAAACTGTACCTACGAGTATTTAATTCTACCACGACGCCTAGGAGAATAAAGTTGCAGCGAGCAGAACCCCCATACATCGTAATGTTGAAAAGCTGAGTATTCTGTTTGAAAGTGGTAGAATGAAATGTAATTACTTAAATAGCATGTAAATGTTTCACTATCAATTAATATATGTTTCACTTTTGCTTATTTTTGTAGGCCCTTTTTCCACCAGCCTACAACATCAACTTTCGACTTACCCAAAACTATGTGTATATGTAGAGGACAAGTGGGGAGTAGATTGGCAACAAAGAAGAGGAAACACCACAACATGAACACAGTGATTCATTAAACCCAGGAATTTTGCTGCTACAAAGCAATTTACACTGAGGATGTAAAAGAAGAAAAAGATTATTGAATCAAGACCTGAGATTGCATTATACCAGTAAAGTAGATCATGGAGTAGGCCTACTGGGGAAACTTTTTTAACATGTGCCAAGTACATTACCTTCATATGTGGCAAAGAAATGTGCATATAATTGAAAGTACAACTTTAAAACGGCTTTTTCTCGGAAATGGTGAATACAGGATGTCTCGCGAAAGACGCCTGCCAGGTATCCGTGGTTCGTGCGGTGCGGCTCCCGGCCACCACCACCGCATCCACCAGTCACGGCAGCACTCGATTCTTGGACTCTATTGTGCCGCAGGCGTATACACTGAGTTAAAGTCTAAAAAACATTGCCATCTTAGTAACCTAAGCTTTCCTTTATTTACAGTAGATGTTCAAAATTATGCCCCTCTATGGAAAGAGCAGCCTGACATCTCTTTGCAAATACTCGACGAATTTCGGCTGCCGAAATGAGGGAAATGACTAGTCAAATCCTGTCTTACAACTCTTCGAGTGTATGGAGATTGCTTGCATACACCTTGTCTTTTTACATTCCCCAAAGATAAAAGTCACAGGAATTTAAATCTGGAGAAAGAGGAAGCCAGTCAACTATCATATAATCAAAAACACTTCGCTTAGCTGCCATAGAAGCACTGGCTGTGTGTGGTCTTGCATTGTCCTGCATGAAATAACCGTATGGCGTTTCGTTGTGTGAAAGTTATTGAAAAGAATGGATGAAGGATATTCTTCAGATACCTGTCAGAATGTATTGTTTCGTGAAAAAAGATTTGACTAGTCATTTCCCAGATTTTGGCAGCCGAAATTCGTCGAATGTTCACAAATTTTATTTGATTTCTTTTTTTAAACCATGTAATAATTTACATTATATGGATTTCATCAACAAAAATAATATACAGATTGTAAACATAAGAAAATATTTCACACAGAAATTTAAAGCATCTTACATTTGTTTTTATATCTTACATTTGTTTTTATACTATTTTACAATATGTTCATACAGTTATTAACTTCATCATATATTGCAATGTAAACTTCTGTACATAACCTTTTAATTTAGGTAACATAGTCCATTACTGTGTAGTAACATTTGTTGTAAGTGTTTTTTTAGTTTTATTTTGAACTGATCAATTTCCTGAATGTCTTATATTTTGTGGTAGTTTATTACACATTTTAACAGCAATGTACCATAAGCTCTGCTGAGTTTTCACTTTATTTTTTCTTTCAAGATGCAGATTACAACGGTTCATAGTTGTATAATCATGTACTGAAGAATTTTTTTCAAAGCAGTCAGTATATTTATTTAACGTACATAATGCTTTGAAAGATAAATTCACACGGGACAGTTAGAATTTCCAGTGTTTGAAAGTGTTCAAGGCAGTGAGCCCTACTACCACTCTTTGTTATTATGCGTACTGCTCTTTTCTGTAATTTGAAGATGGTTTGAATATTTTTATTATTTACTCCCAAAAAAATTATCCCGTAACTCATGACCGAGTAAATATAAGAAAAATATACAGATCTTACACATGACATTTCACATACTGCAGTCAGAATTCTAAGAGCAGAGCATGCTGTGGAGATTCGATTTCTAATTATTCTAATGTGTTCTTTCCATTTCAGCTGACTGTCTACATGCATGCCTAAAAATTTTATGTTCTCCACACATTGAATATAATCATCATTTATTTTTAAGTCATTATACTGTGGTTTTTTTATTAACATAGAAATTCACAATTGTTGTTATGGCCACTCACATACACTGTTAAGTGTTTCTTCATTTTTTTCTTTTAGTATGTCTGCTGATTTGTCTGTGATTAACACATTTGAATCATCTGCAAACAATATTGTTTGTCCATGTGCGATACTCTGTGGAAAATCATTTATGTAGATTAGGAAGAGTATTGGGCCCAGGACACTACCCTGTGGCATGCCTATATTAATATAATTTGGATCGGAAGTATATTTTACAATGTAGTTTGAGCAGTTTGACACATGTGAGATTTCATTTTTCTGTATTCTGTTTTGTAGATACGACTGGAACCAATTTTTTACAACCCCCCTTATTCCCAATTCCTCTAGCTTGCTTAATAATATATCATGATCCACTGTATCGAAAGCTTTTGTTAGATCAAGAAATATACCTGTTTTGTGGTTTCCTTTACCTAAAGCTTCTAGGATATGTTTCGTGAGGTGGGCTGTTGCTGTTGCTATTTCAGTGCCTTTACCTGTTTGAAAACCAAACTGGTCATTAGATAGTATATTGTATTTGTTTAAGTAATTCATAAGTCTGTCTTTCATAATAGTCTCTAGTATTTTTGAGAAACATGAAAGTACAGAATTTGGCCTGTAATTTACTATTTTTTCAGGATCACCTTTTTTGTGGAGAGGTAGCAATTTAGCGTATTTTAAATAGTCAGGAAAGCAGCCTTGTTTGAAAGATTGATTTATAATGTCTACTATAGGTGGAATTAGCCTCTCAATATAGTCCTTAATTAGACAAATGGGGACTTCTTCCAGACCAGCTGAGTTTTTGTTTGAGAACTGCTTTATAGACTTCTTCCTCGGTTGTGGGGAATAATACCATTGAATGTGATACACCAGTTTTTGACTTTTTGGACTGAGGGACTGTTTGAAATTGTTTTTGTAATTTTATTCCTATGCTGCTAAAATAGTTGTTTATATAGTTTGCCAAATAAATTGGGTCTTTAATTACAGACCCTTCCTCTTTGACTTTTATATTTGACAGATTTACTTTTTAGTTATGAGTTTCTTGTTTAACTATCTTCCACACTGCTTTGTTTTTGTTTTCGGCATTGAGTACCGTTTTGGAGTTTTGAGCTCTCTTCGCTGCAAGCAATACTTTCCTATACATTTTCCTATAGCTTTTATAAAAGTGTGAGAAGGCAGGGTTAGTTTGACTGTGTTTAATGGACCAGAGGTACTTCAGTGTTTGGGATGATTTTTTGTGTTCAAGAGATGTCAGGCTGCTCTTTCCACAGAGGGACATCATTTTGAACATTTACTGTAAATAAAGGTAAGTTTAGGTTACTCAAATGGCAATGTTTTTCAAACTTTAACTCAGTATATGCACGCGTGGGACAATACAGTCCGAGAATCAGGCACTGCCGTGGCCGGTGGATGCGTTGGCGGCAGCCGGGAGCCGTACAGCGCAATTCGCAGACGCCTGGCAGGCGTCTCTAATGAGACACCCTGTATTAGGGAAAAAAACTGTCAGAATAGATTTTGTAATTATTTTCATTATAAAACTATACAGTTTCACCAAAAATAAAGCATTTTTGAGAACTTTGACCTTGTGTAAACATTTTTACACACACACGATGATGGGGACTTATCACAATTTCATTTTTATGGTATCCCAAACGTTTGTGTAAATGTTCAGCTTGCTGTGAATTAATGCAAGAGTGAATGTCTATATTGAACAGGATATTATGTCTGCATAGCAATTATTTTTCTACCTTTGAACCCCATAGAAAGACCTACATGAACTGCCACTGACATCTGAGGTAAACAAATCTGATCCAGTAATGAATCCTTCACCACCTACAACAATAACCTATCAATTGCTTTCCTCCCCCCAATACTACCCTTCAGATATCATCCACAAACAGATCTCCTGAGCAGCCCGTTGCCCTGCCTTTCGAGTAAAAACATTCGTAACAACAGACCACATAGAAGCACCCCCTTAGTCATCCAGTACTATTTAGACCTGGAATTCCATAAGAAATTACTCTGCTAGGGCTATGACTTCCTCAAGTCATGTGGTCAAAAAAGCATACATCACAAATGAATCCAACACAAGCAACAAGCATTCTTCGACAATTCTAGTCTGCGTGATCTTTGCTACAGAAGTCCTTGAGTATGGGGAGTATAACAGACCACAGGAACTATTTTTAAGCTGAAGAGCAACACTTCTCTGTATCTCTACAGAGTGGAGTAACACTGGCATCTTCTTACAGCAGTTGTGTTCTCAGTCCAGTATAGTTGCTGGTCCATAATTATTCCTAAGCTCTTTGCCAAGGAAGAAAAGGGTATTACAGTGCCATTCTGGATGAATGGTGCAAGAGATTCGCTGGACTGATGGGTAATTAGTCCATTGTGAACAACTAAAATTGCTTGCGTTTTGGATGTATTGAATTGCAAACCAATATTTTGTTCCCACATTGATAAGGCAAGCAGATCGTCATTGATATGCTGGATTGCTGAGTACACATCTTCTGAACTGGCAATTAGAGATAACTGAAGGTCATCTGTGTAAAGATGGTATTTGCATTGAAAGAGAACGCACCATAACATACAATAAAAATAGTAATGGGTCCAGCACTGATCCTTGTGGTACAACTGATAATACATCTCTCAATTGCTACACACTGCCGGCGAGAAGTGAGATAAGAGCGAAACCACTGCACAGCGCTTTGAGAAAAATTTACACTAGAAAGTAGAATGTTGAAGTCAACTGTGTCAAATGCTTTGCTGAAATTCAAACAACATATAATAGTTACCTGTTATTTGTCCATAGCTTTTTTCAGTTTGTTGGTCACTTTTATTAGAGCTGTCATTGTGTTGCGATTTTGGCAAAAACCTGATTGGTATTCATCTAGAAGGTCATTTGTTGTTCAATTATTAGTAACCTGCTCTTGAATTACATCTGCTAGAGCCTTCAATAATGCTAGTGGAATACAAATTGGCCTGTAGTCAGAAAGTTGTAGTGCAGAGTCCTTCTTGGGTAGTGGTTTTATAGGTTTGACTTCTTGAGTGTGCCAGGCCAATTGGCTGCAGGATGTATTTTGCGGTTCCAATACTTTAAGTGAATCTATGGTTTGTGCCCTTATGCGTTTGTCAAGTATAGATGCTGGTGTGACAAAGTACTCATTCAAATCCTCAGCATTGGCGGCCAGTGAGATTTTATAGGTGGTGCCAAAAAAAGTAAAATAAACCTAAATGGGCCCTACATATTTAAGAACTTTGTGAAGTACCACCACACATTTGACAAAATAGTCAATTACTTATATTTGTTATAATATACTATACCAAACAGGAGGTAGAGAGGTAGTGAGAGAGAGAGAGAGAGAGAGAGAGAGAGAGAGAGAGAGAGAGAGAGAGAGAGAGAGATAAATGTTTATGACAATAGCGCACTTCTCAAACGCTTCAATTGTTACGAGGGAAATGAGCAGTGAACTATTTCTGAGAAAGTACACTTATGATGGCAGTTATAAATACAACAAGTTGGAAACCACACACATTTGTATACGAAGCAAAAGAAATGAAAAAGCGCAATATCATTGACTATATGCACAGCAGACTCGTGATTAGCCGTCTTCACTTCCCATGATCCACTGCACTGTTACCAACGTCTACACGTCAAGCAAAATCTGCCAGTTTCTTCCAGGAGAATAGTAGGAAGCTTGGTACACTTCTTCAAAAGAAAGAGGAGGTGGTTACTTTAGCCATATTTTTCTCATATCTTTATGAGAAATAAAGCTTAACAGTAACTCCCAAAAGTTCTCTCTCAAAAATTACATATACAAATAGACGGCACAATTCTTCAGTGTTCAAAATGAATAATGCAAGATTAATTACACAAAATAACAGAGTCCATAAAATACAATCTGTAATCTGGATTTTGGGATGTGAATTTATTTAAATTATCAAATTTAAATCTAAAAAATACTGTACTCACCAAAAGCAGGAAATTCGTGACTGTGGGAAGGCCGCTTAAAAATAATTAATATGTACAGCATTGAACATCCATTCCTCTTTTCTCCTTGTTAGAAAATAATTGACTTGAAATTTTCAATCTTGCAAACAAACAACTTCTCGCAGGATAACATCCCTAAGACACTCAGTTTTTCTTCTTTCATGTTGTTTCTTACGAATGTTTTCTCTTGCGCATTGAGAAACACTGCTCAGCTTCTGATGTCGAGACAGGCATCGTGATTAGCAGTTCCAGCACTTTAAAAGTCTCTACAAAAGTTTCAGATAGTTCATCCTCTAGAACAAACGAAAAAACAAACAAACGGAACTGCACCGGAAACTGAACTCTATTCAGGCCTAGCATAGAAAACCTGAAGTTCTCCCTTTAACTTTTTTCCTTAAGAAAGGTATGTGTGTCAGTGATTTCAAGACATTTGTCAAGAAATTTTTTTTATGTATTTGTTGAACTGGTTCACGTCGAATAAATTGGCTGCAATTAGAAGCCCGGTGAACTGAAAACAATTTTATTTCACACAGGATGGCATCACACACTTCCAAAGCATTTCTCTTTTTACAGTTGTCACTGATCCGTTGTATCTTGGCAGGCATCGTTTTAGCACCTTCACAATAAAGTTTGTCAAAGATGGAGTCAATGACATCTCTGATGTTTTGCATTACTGCTTCAAAGTTTGTGATATCATGTTTGGCATTAGTTGGTTCAGTGATAGTCTTTAAAGTGGTTGAAAAGAATGTCAGCGTGAGGCATTATCTTATAAAAAAGTGTCAGCCAGAAAATAAAGTCTTCATCTCACAATTTCCGTTTGTCAGAACCAGGTTTTTCAACAGTACAGGACAATTTAATGCCCTCACTTGCCTCAGTGGTTTCCATAACAGTAATGAGTTCTTCCCAGATTTCATACACATCCTTAACAACCCACAAATAATAATCCCATCTCGTGAAGGAGACATGGGGCAAATATTTTTGAACAATGCTGTGCAACACCTTTGATCTTTGTGGTGAATTGGAAAAGAAAGCAGAAATTCCAGATGTCAAAAGAAAAAAGTGAGCCTTTTGATTAACAGATCCTGCCACAGACATTATGAGGTTGAGCTGGTGCACCTAACAATGGATGTAGTTCGCATTTGGGTATTTGTCCTTTATTAATTTCTGCAGTCCATGGGACTTCCCACTCAAAGTTTGCGCTGTTGTAACTCTGAGCTATTACTTTTGTTTGGTCATCACAAATCAACAGTTCGATTTTTTTCAAAATACTTTCTGATATAGAATGAGCATTCTGACTTTCTGAACTGATAAAGTTCCAAAATCTTTCAACAGGTTTTCCATCAACAATATATCGCAGAACAATAACCAACTGAAATTCATTGGACACATCTGTGGTTTCATCAGCAATTACTGCAACGTAATCTGCACGTTTTATTTCATTTTTGAACTTCCTCATGGTACACTTCCAACAAACATTGCAGTAGTTCATTCCGGAGTCTTGGAAATGCCTTTGAAGACAGAAAATGACTAAGATGAGCTTTAAGATATTATCCAGTTCTGCACTAAACTGAATTTAGGTCACAAAAAACTCCCTTATTTTGAGAGACATCAGATTCATTGTGGCCCCCAAGAGCCAGTTCTAAACCACCACCAGAAACGAATACAGTTCACAATTAAATTTAATACATACCTGTTCTTTACAATTTGTTTGTTGTGGCTGTCAACTGTTTGCCTATATTGGGAATCTACTTTCTGCTGTATGTTGGATTTACCCAAGAATTAAAGGTTCAGGACATTATCCATGTGTCACTTTGACACTTCATGTACTTTCATCTTAGACCATATATGCCAAATATCTGTTATTTTGGTCTTGCACCAATGAATGTCTCCACCTAACAACACACACGGAAAACAAAACACAGCATTGTTCCCTTCACAGCCACATATCTATTTGTTGTTCTGATAAATTTCCGGGTTGAACTTCCCACATCTATTTTTTTTATTTGTTGCTGCAGATTCAGATTCGGGAGTGGCCTGCCTAATGTTTTTATTTCAATTTTTTACACTGAGAATCCTGTTGCCAAATGGAGTTTTCAATAATTCACTGACTTTGTTCATGACTGTGGCTTTCACACTTTCTTCCACTTTCAGTTAAGGAAAACCCTCAAAACAACTACACTGAATAAATACATATACTAACATAATAGCACAACTTCGATGTTTTGAAATCAGGTGCTCAATTCATTGGTGTTTTGTACCATACCTGCTGCTGTGAAACATACAAATTATGAAATAATAACTCTTGCTTTCAAAATCTAATGGGATAATTATCTTTAAAACCATACATTTTCATTATGATTCTGTTTTAGTGTATTATTTCTGAATTCAGTTTAATTAAGCATTAATTTACCTTTCCAAATGCTTTAGCATTAACTTGCTGCAAGATTGTGGCACTGGAAAAGAAAGTTCGACCAAGTTGTCACCAGATGGCAGGAGGAAAGCTCTTTTGCTTCTGTCCTCTACTGCTCTCTTGCGGCCAACACAGCTCTGAGTCAGGGTGCTTCCGGCTCTCCCCCTGCCGCAAGCACCATGTAGCATTTTAACACAGTGCTTATGGCTGTAGGCAGTGCCAATGTGAGTTGGCTCCAAGCTTCAGAAAACTGCCGCAAGATTGCTTGCGATGTAACGCGCCAGTTCAAATCAAATAATACGCACTTGGAAACAATGTTTTAGTGCAATCTGTATAGAATTCTCTTTCTTCCATTTCCGTGCAAGTGGTGCCATAGCACAGTGGCACTAACCAGCAGTTGCCCCTGCTAAATAGGAACTAGCGGTCATCACAAGATTTAGGTTTGTCTACTCCTAGACCTCTTAGATTTTTCCACAGGACAGCGGGCCTGTGAAGGATCGTCGTTAGCGGGTGGGCATACCTGAGCTTTACATTTCCTAACAAATTGACTCACTTGGTTTCGTAAATGTTTATAAGTGAGATGAAAGCTGAGTCTTTTACTCTCCTAAGATGTTTCAGGTTGCCTGTCATGACGCTTGTTTCCTCCTTACTCTTACTATTTTTAGAGGTGCTCGTTTATTGTACAAATTATTCAGTTTGATAATGGAATTAGTTACTTTGTTATTGCTGTTAAACCCAATTCCTGCTAAGATTATTATAGGTGTCTGCTTTGTAAGTGGTGACACATTTATACCTTTAGTATCTCTGAAAGTCTACATTTGCAGTTTAATTTTTGGGCACTGCAGTGTGTAATTCACGATCATAATATCATGAGCAGACAAAGGAGGACAAGGGGCCTGATCAGTGCATATAACCCTATTAGGAGATTTGGTTGCAAATATATCGATAGAAGAATGAGTGCTGTATGGTGGGTAGGCCTGAGTGGTATCCTCGTATATATAAATCAAGTACTTCTTCACCGTGCTTCTTATGCAACCTGGGGATGTTACTATGAGAAAAAAACCTGAGATGGGCATCAGCAACCATAGGTTCTTTTGTTTATGTACTTCAACATGAATATTTAAAATATTCACATCATATAATTGTGAATAAGTTTCCTTGTAATAAGTCTTGTTAGTACTCTCTCTAGTTGCAAAGCAAAGTTTTCCTTTCAGGAATCTGACATGAGGGAAACTCTTAACAATTTCTAAGACTTATCCAGACTTATCTTTTAATCAGAACATGTCACTCAAAAAGTAAAATTACTAATTCATACTTGTCAATAATCACTGTAATTATTACTTAGTCTGGTGGCAAAGTGAAATAAAATACTTCAAATAAGATAATCTTGCAACTTTTTATTTTTACTGTCAACATGCTATTAAAGTACAACTCAACAAACAAATCAACACTGAATAAATATTTTTTACAAATTTACTTGTTGTTTTTAATCCAACATAAATATAACAGCACTTTTACTCCCCTACATTTGTTATAACAGGAACTACATAAATAAACCACTATCAGAGGTAACTCACTATTCCAGCACAGGAAAAAATAGTTTCAAAAGTAAGTTTTCATTCAAATACTAATGAAAGACGTCTCTAGTCTTTCAACTGCAAACTATACCAGACATAGTACTAAGGAATATGAATTTGAAATTAGATGACACAGCTGCCTTGTCATACAACTATAGTGCTTTAACTATATGTCAAAATGTTTCAAATGTTATCTTACAAACCAATGTACATTGTCCTGTACCATTCTACCAACAGGCACAAGATGAAGCATACTGAAGACTTCCTAATATTTTGAATTACATATCTTAAAAACAATACTCTTCAAATAGATATTGAACAATGGTTGCTGGCTGTACCAATACCTTGAATTCTTATAAAAGTGTGTACCTTACTATCTCAAAACAGTTACTGGTGGTACTCTAAGCACTATGTTTCTTGCTCTAATAATTTTCACCTGACAGCCATCTAATGTTATCACATTTGAGTAACACCATGGAGTATGATTTTATGTGTACAATAAAAAGGCGAATAAGTAGTCTGATAACCTCCAACAAACTGCAAAATAATTTTACACTTTATCAATTTCCATAAAATAAAGTTATACAAAAATAGATATCAAAAGATCATTGCAAGCTTTGTTATGAGAAGTGAGGTACACAATAAAATATTTTATTCCAAAGGCGCAAGAAGCTTCTTAATACGTTTATAGGGTAGGAGTGGAGTATGACTCTGTGGGAAAATATAATTAGGTATCTGATTATACTACCACGTGTACTTGATAGGATACAATGAATCATTAGTGGTCTCTTTGGTCTTAGGTAAGTAATATCATCAAGTACCCACTGGTTTCTCACCTAGGGGAACATTTTTGCAGTCTTTTTGCTTATTGCAAATACAATAATTTTCTGAAAGGGTGTTCTTTAAAGATGTCCTCAACAATAATTAGAATTTTACCGAAGAAAATAGTATTTTGTTAACAGTATTACTTTCCATTGTTTGAAAGTAGAGTTTAAATATGTAAGGTGAATTAAGTAAAATGATAACTGTTGCCTAATTTAATTGTTTAAAGTCTAGTTGTCGTTGTCCTGAAATCTGAATTAAAATGGCTAGGGTCAGTATGTTTTGCTATGTTGTTATAGGAGAGACATTTAGTCATGAAAATGGAAGTAATGTTCCTCGCAGTAAAATGGCATCAAAATACTATAACAACTGGCAATGAAAAACCTTTATGAAATGCTAACAAAATGCACAAAGAGAAAATAAAATGTTATACCCAAATAACAAAAAGCATAATTACAATTAAATGCAGAGTTTGCAGCAAAAATTACAATAATATTAACATGGCTCCTTTTTCTTTATTCCATTAATGTTGCAGAACTAGGCTTATACTAGCATATCTCAAATAAGAGATAAAATCCATCTGCAGATATTGTAGGAAAAGGAGATGTGCTACAGAACTTTGTGGACATCATGCAATGATTGCACAAAAGCAAAACTAAAATGTTACCAACAGGTATACCTGTAATACTGTATAAACAAACATTTCAAAACTTTCACAAACAGAAAATTCAAATAGTAGCAAGCATTTATATCCTCAAATGGAAAAGAATCACATAACACTGATGTTTTATACCCGTCTCAATATGATTAACACTAAATGTGATGCACAATCATTTTGCCACCCACAAAAACATAATACTATTTTTTCCATTTATTTTATAAAATATATAATATTGAACTACTTTCAAAGTATAAAAATATTTACTTTTTGAACCAAAAACCTCTTAGTGTGTAATTCCAACAACACACATTATTCTAATCATACTTGATTTCCATTTGATAAACATGATTAAAGAATAAATTTGACAGAGTAAAATAACTAAATATATTTTCCCTGAGAGCAAACAATTTTCATAAAACCACATTCCACAATGTACAGTATACTTAACACTATATTACCTATCCCCCCACCCCTCCCTTCACACACACACACACACACACACCACACACACACACACACACACACACACACACACACACACACACACATATAAAATTGGGCCCTAAGATGAGCATACAACTACATATTTGTTTGGTGTTATAAGAAACTGAGCTGTCTACATACTGCAATGGCTACTTGAAACTGTTGACATTGCAGAATTTTAGTTATTCAGTGAAGCAGTGAACATCTTCAACACTACAAACCACACGAATCCTCAAAACGTATCTGGTTTGCTCCTGGCAACCAAAGTGTATCACATAGTAATACTGAAATGAATAGTTTATATTTTGCTTTCAGGCAGCAGAAGAATTGTTTCATGGATTGCTTTGGCAATATAATCTATGTTATGTGTACTGACACCACACATATTAATACGGCCACTCTTCAGAAGATAAATGTGGTATTCACTCATGAGATGTTCACATTGACGAGCTGAAAAAAAGTAGAAAAGAAAAATGTGTCATGATCAAGGTACAGAAACATGTTAAGCTACTGCAACTTATTTGAAATGTAATATAACAAATGTAGCAAAAGATAATTAACAATTTCTTTAAACATTCTTGGAATCTCAGACCTACAATACTAAATTGACATAGTTATAAAGGAATAATGTACAGAAAATGTAAAAAGATTCTACCTATTTCAAGATCATCCCTATTACCCATGCTATTTTTTCCCTTTCTTTCTCTTGACTTATTTGTAAGCAGTGTGTAACACTATTACAAACGGTATTTTATCTCAGTTCTTTATCAGAAGTTATATATGGTTTAATGAGAGTGATTTAAATATTTCAAACAGAAACATATTGAATATCTGAAATTCAAGTTTAGGAAAAAAAAAAAAAAAAAAAAAAAAAAAAAAAAAAAAAAAAAAAAAAACCTTGCACTGGCAAAATCTGTCCCGGCTACTAAAGTTATGTTTGACAAGAATACTTCTGAATTATGTGAAAAACATGCAAAACTTCAACTGTGTCGTAGCCTTCATTTTTCTGTATTCAGAGCCTTTAAAATCCTCTATGCTGATTGGAACATTCTGTTCCCACCCTTGCCCAATCAACCTTACCCTTTTAATCCCCACATCATTCACAGTCAAGATGCTAGTTGTGCTAGAGATGGTGGTCATGCTATGTCTAACCGATTGTATTAATATGAAGGCTGTGGCAGAAATCTAAATTGTGTGAATGTGTCTATATTCTATGTGCCATTGGTGGCTAAGTGTTTGTCCTTGTACTGAAATGCTACCTATCCTCATATTACTGACATACTCACCTACACTTTTCACTGTTAACATTTTACTAGAAAAACATGTTAGTTAACAGAAATTTCATTAATGTAGAACTTAGATTCACGGAGTACTTCTCAGATGCTGTTTTTCTAAGCTTTTTAAGGTTGTCATCTACAAAGTTTCTTAGTAAAAAAACTAATAAATTCTTGAAAATTAGATACTAAAATAAGAGCCACACTTTAATCTCAAACTATTTGGATCTCTCTCTCTCTCTCTCTCTCTCTCTCTCTCTCTCTCTCTCTCTCTCTCTCTCTCTCCTCCTTTTGTTGTTGTTGCTGTCGTCGTCTTATTCTTGAGTCTCAGTACAGAACTTCAGAACAAGAGGAAGGTCACAGCCTACATAAATGTTTGTATGGTGCAGGGCAAAGGGTGCCTTACAAAAAAAAACTTTCACAACATTTCATTTATCACCGTGAAAGCTGACAGTTTTCTTAGGTGGGGGAGGGGAGGAGATGAACCAAGAAGGGAGGAGGGAGGAAGGAAAGGAGGGGAGTGAAAGAAATGGACTATGAGAGGAGAAGCTGGAGAGAGAGAGAGAGAGAGAGAGAGAGAGAGAGAGAGAGAGAGAGAGAGAGAGAGAGAGACAGAGAGAGAGGGGGGGGGGGGGCAGTTGGAGGGGGTGTTGTTGTTGTTGTCAGCTTCAGTCCGCAGACTGGTTTGATGCAGCTCTCCACGCTACCCTGTCCTGTGCAAGTCTCTTCATCTGAGAATATGTTCGGCAAGTTACATCCTTTTGAATCTGCTTACTCTATTTGTCCCTCGGTCTCCCTCTACGATTTTTACCCCACACACTTCCTTCTAATGCTAAATTGACAATTCCTTGATGTCTCAGAATGTGTCCAACCAATCTATCCCTTCTCTTAGTCAGGATATGCCAGAAACTCCTTTTTTCCCCACTTCGGTTGAGCACCTCCTCATTAGTTACGTGATCTACCCATCTAATTTTCATCATTCGTCTGTAGCATCACATTTCAAAAGCCTCTATCATCTTTTTATCTGAACTCCTTATTGTCGAATATTCACTCCCATACAATGCTACACTCCAGACAAATGCTTTCAGAAAGGACTTCCTAACATTTAAATTAATATTGGATGTTAACAAGTTTCGCTTCTTTAGAAAATCTTTTCTTCCCATAGCCATTCTGCACTTTATATCTTCTTTACTTCGGCCATCAGAAGTTATCTTGCTACCTAAATAACAAAATTCATCTACTACTTTTATTGTCTCATTACCTAATCTAATTCCTTCAGCATCGCCTGATTTTCTGACATTGCATTCCATTACCTTCGTTTTACTCTTGTTAGAGTTTATCTTATATCTTCCTTTCAAGACACTGTCCATCCCATTCAATTGCTCTTCCACATCTTTTGCGGTCTCTGAAAGAATTACTATGTCATCAGCAAACTGCAACCTTTTTATTTCTTCTCCCTGCACTTTAATGCTCTCTCCGAATTTTTATTGACAATATTAGAGTCACCCAGAATTCCATACTTTCGACCTTGAGCAGTTGTTATCAAACCTTGTTGTTGTTGTGGTCTTCAGTCCGCAGACTGGTTTGTTGCTGCTCTCCGCGCTACCCTGTCCTGTGCAAGTCTCTTCATCTGAGAATACGTTCTGCAACTTACATCCTTTTGAATCTGCTTACTATATTCGTTCCTCGGTCTCCCTCTACGATTTTTACCCCACACGCTTCCTTCTAATGCTAAGTTGACAATTCCTTGATGTCTCAGAATGTGTCCAACCAATCTATCCATTCTCTTAGTCAGGAAATGCCACAAACTCCTTTTCTCCCCGATTTGGTTAAGCACCTCCTCATTAGTTACGTGATCTACCCATCTAATTTTCTTCATTCGTCTGTAGCACCACATTTCAAAAGCTTCTATCATCTTTTTCTCTGAACTCCTTATCGTCCACGTTTCACTCCCATAAAATGCTACACTCCAGACAAATGCATTCATAAAGGACTTCCTAACATTTAAATTAATATTGGATGTTAACAAGTTTCGCTTCTTTAGAAACGCTTTTCTTCCCATAGCCATTCTGCATTTTATATCTTCTTTACTTCGTCCATCAGAAGTTATCTTGCTATCCAAATAACAAAATCCATCTACTAGTTTTATTGTCTCATCTAATTCCTTCAGAATCGCTTGATTTGCTGACATTGCATTCCATTACCTTCGTTTTACTCTTGTTAATGTTCATCTTATATCTTCCTTTCAAGACACTGTCCATCCCATTCAGTTGCTGTTCCAGATCTTTTGCAGTCTCTGACAGAATTACTATGCCATCAGCAAACCGAAAAGTTTTTGTTTCTTCTCCCTGCACTTTAATGCTCTCTCCAAATTTCTCCTTCCATTCCTTCACCGCCTGCTCAATGTACAGATTGAACAACATTGGGGAAAGGCTACAACCCTATCTTACTCCCTTCCCAACCTCTGCGTCCGTTTCTTGCCCTTCGACTCTAATAACCGCCGTTTGGTTTTTCTATAGGTTGAATATAACTCTTTGCTCCCTATATTTTACCCCTGATACCTTCAGAATTTGGAAGAGTGTATTCCAGTCGACATTGTCAAAAGTTTTCTCCAAATCAACAAATCCTAAAAATGTATGTTTGCCTTTCCTTAACCTATCTTATAAGGTAAGTCGTACTATGAGTATTGCCTCCCGTGATCCTACATTTTCCTAAACCCAAACTGATGATCTCTGAGGTTGGATTCCACAAGTTTTTCCATTTGTCTGTAAATAATTCGTGTTAGTATTTTGCACCCATGACTTATTAAACTGATAGTTCTGTAATTTTCACCCTTGTCTGCACTTGCTTTCTTTGGAATTTGAATTACAATATTCTTCTTGAAGTCGGAGAGTATTTCCCCCCGTCTTATACATCTTGCACACCAGGTGGTACAATTTTTTCATGACTGGCTCTCCTAACGGTATCAGCAGTTCAGACAGAATATCATCTACTCCAGGGGCCTTGTTTCTACTAAAGTCTTTCAGCGTTCTGTCAAATTCTTCTCGCAGTATCATATCTCCTATCTCCTCTTCCTCCACTTGGTCTTCCATTTCCAGAATACTGCCTTCACGTTTATTTCCTTTGTATAGGCCCTCTATATATTCCTTCCACAGTTCAGCTTTCCCCTCTTTGCTTAGTACTGGTTTTCCATATGAGTTCTTGATATTCATACAGCTGCTTTTCTTGTCTCCAAATATCTCTTTTACTTTCCTGTAGGTGGTATCTTATCTTTCCCCTAGTTATGCATTCTTCTACAGTTCTGCATTTGTCCTCTAGCCACTCTTGCTAAGCCAGTCTGCACTTCCTGTCAATCTGATTTTTCAGACGTTTGTACTCCCTTTTTCCTGTTTCACTTGCTGAATTTTTATATTTTCTCCTCTCATCAACTAAGTTCAGTATGTCCTGTGTTATCCAGGGATTTCTATTAGGCCTCGTCCTTCTGCTTATATGGTCCTCTGCATCCTTCACTACCCTATCTCGCAGAGCTATCCATCTTCTACTGTATTCCTTTCCCCCATTTCAGCCAATCCTTGCCTAATGCTCCCTCAAACTCTCAACCACCACTGGTTCCTTCAATTTGTCCAGGTTCCATCTCCTAACCTTTCTACCTTTCTGCAGTCTCTCAAGTTTTAATCTGCAGTTCATAACCAATAAGTTATGGTCAGAGTCTATATCTGCCCCTGGATATGTCTTTAAGTTTAGGACCTGGTTTCTAAATCTATTCCTTATCATTATAAAGTCAATATCGTACCTTCCAGTGTCTCCTGGTCTCTCCCACCTATACAGCCTTCTTTCATGATGATTAAAGCAAGCAAGCATCTAATGCAGCCATGGTTTACAGCCATCTAGCATACTATCTTCATGTTCATGTGCCCAGGAGAAGCACTGCAGGCGATGTTCTGTTAGCAAAGGCAGTTGAGTCAGAGATCTGTTAATATATCTCAGGAACACCAAATTGCTCTCCTTTTTCATTTCTTTCAGTGTTCCTTGTTTGTAAGCACTGACAACTCTATGGAAATGCAGCTGCACTCTAACTGCTGGTTGCTGGGCTGGTGTGGTGTCCATAGTGAGAGGTAAATACTTTGAATTTAGTATTCTTGGCACACTCTTGACACACTGGACATAGGAGACATAAAAACAAAAAAGCCTGCATATCATGTGTACTTTCATTCCATAATGTCATAAGGATTATTTTCAGGGGTAATCATCAGGCCAAGTGAAAGTATTCCCAACACAAAAACATGCAATACGAATCATTTGCAGTATCAACTCAGGAACATCCTGAAGAGGGCTATTTAAGGAAATGGGTATAACTACTGCTTCCCAATACATTTATTCTCTAATTAGTCATTAAAAAATATATTTTTTCTTTCTCTTCCTTAAAACCAAGATCTTAGTTCTTGGTATCAATACTAAAATACAAATAACTTTCATAAATATTTCAAGTCACTTATTTTGGTACAGAAAGGTGTCCACTATTCAACAAAAACATTATCAATAACATGCCAATAGCCATAAAAAATTTAACTCACAATAAAGTTCAGTTTGAAAAGAGAAAGGATTGTTTGGTGGCCAACTCCTCCTACTCCACCGATGAATTTCTTAGGATATTAGACTGATGTTAGTGTACCCAATATGTAGAAGAGTGAATATTGGTTTCAATCTAACTTCAGTACTAATCTTGTGCTCTAATGTGATCATTTTAAGTAAGAGTTGCAAAATAAATAAATAATAACATAAAAATCTAAGACTTTACATATACACCTAGTATATTCGACATTTAGATTGTAGTAACAAGTTTCATGTCCTTTAAAATGTAAATATTTAAGATTTTGTTTTTCTGGCCAAATCCATATCCACAAGGGCAATAATATTTTGGATCTGTGGAAGGTAAATCAACATATCAGCTCTCATTTAGTAAGTATTTATTGTGTATATTTTTTCTGACATGTTCTGCATCCAAGAAGGTTTCCTCAGTTTCGATCAACTGGAGTTGTTATTGGAGCCCGAGGGTACTCAACATCATGGTCAAGGATCAACTGGAATGACGAGAACATCTAATCAATCGTCTTGGAATAGTGAATTCCTATTTCCTAAATAGAATGATTCACTTATCTAGGTCCAACTATGTTCAGAATCTGTTAATTGCTGGAATTTGTCAATAATCACATCAGAAATCTTTTCACATGAATCACCGGAGTATAAATAAGAGATGTGCTGAAGCACCATGCCTTTATAACTGATGTACACAATATTACTCACATTTGTATCTGTACATATCACTATCCCATGATGTTTGGCAACTGACACACACACACACACACACACACACACACACACACACACACACACACACACACACACACACAGATATATATATATTGATCAAGGCTGTCACCGGAAGATGTAAGTTACGTTTATGATTGCCTATCTGCTGCTTGACCAACATCTTTTCGGTGATCTGCAAGCTATCCAGTTTATTGCTGAAATAGAACCTCGACTTTCCATAGTTGATCAACACATAACTAGAAGATTCTGAGGAAAAGGCATCTAAAGTTTTATGTATTTTTCATACACTGGTCAGCAGCACAGCGATATTGCTGTGCCTGTAGCAGACTCGCCAAAAAGTGGGCAAGCCCAGGTCTTCCCTACCGTCTGGTAAATATTTAATGAAGCTGCTATATTTTTTAAAAAGAAATTAAAGAACTAAAAGTTAATGACATAGAATAATATGAAATAAGTGACCACAATTTTCTTTTATATATTACATTAGTGTAAGAGCTAATTATAATGTGAACAACAATTGCCTCTGCCAAGTCAAGTATACACAACAGTACCATCCTTTTCTCAAAGCCATTCACAGAACTTTCAACCCTCTGTACCTTCATCAAGGATAAAACTAGAAGCCTGAATTTTCAGTAACCAATATTACTTACTTTTCAAATTATGTTTTTAAAACCTTATAGTTTATGAAATATTGGCAGTCAATAATTGCTTCTTCTGACACTCAACCACTAATCATCAAAGTTTTAATGTACTTCTAGTGGAATTACAAACATCAAATTTCGTACTTAGATAGTGATTAGCCTGTAATGAAAGGAAAAATTCAAACATTCCTAAATACCTATTCCATTTTAGAATGTTCATAACACTTGTTGGAGTAGTATATGCTAACTTTATTTTCAATGTAATTTGATGGTAATGGTCTTAGGGTAAAGTGCTGAACTCTTATGTGAGAGGTCCTTGAGTCCATAACTGGTGGGGTGAAGTGATTTTCTTTTAAAACATTCTGTTTATCCTAGCCTACACCTGTCTACAATGTGAGGAGCCTTCAGGAATGACATGTAACACACAATAAAAGAATTAATTAAATATTTGACTATTTATTTTGGAAAGCATTTTGATTTCAGAGTGTGTGGTTACAGATCACACACTTAAACGTGGCCCCTGAGTGGAGAATGTTGGGAGCTGAAGCTAACATTCAGCTCTAGCGCATTGGCTGTTACAACAAGCCCCTCCTCTTTCTCCCCGTACCGCCAGTTTACGGCATATAGCTTACAGGTTTTAAAAGAAACAACATATAAAGGGTTAAAGTATCACAGATGGAACACAAAATTAAGTATCACTTTAATGTTTGAGTAATAGAAAATGAATGTATAACTACAAAATATCAATATTTTAAAGATACTTATTAAAGCGGGTGTAGCAACACTTTCTGCCTCTTTATTGTGATAACTGATTAACAATTATAATTAACATTCTTCATACCACTTTCAAGGACAGCCTTCCTCTTTCTAAAAGAAGTAGTCATGGTATGTGGACTTACTTTAGCAAATCAAGCGGAAGACAATCAATACCAAGCACAAATCAACAATTCATTGTCGATGTCTATGGCGTGCAATGCTGTTACGAGGTAAGGTTGGTAGAGAGCATAAACATTCCGTAGACACACAAACTCAGCCAACTTTCGCCAATCACAGAGGGGCCACAAAAACCTGTGTGACTTTTACTTTACATGATAAACAACAGTTGATAATAAAATAATGACCTATAAGCCAACCATTTTAGTTCATTTCTCAGATGGGTAAAAACCCTGCATCAAGTCCAATGACAGAGATGAGCACTTCTAAATCTCAGAAGTGATGTAGACTTTTTCATTGGTTGAGATGTTGCTTAAATTGTTGCAAATGGAGCCAGCATTAATGACATCCACAAGCTATCTTGTCAAAAGTACTTCGTTATTTTTTATGAATTTTTTTTGTCATTTTTTGGAAGGCAGGAATACATGTTTGTGGACAGGAACAGTAGAGTATAGCTCAAATTGGCCCAAGTGAAACAAAATGCAATAACTTAAGTAATCTATATCCCATCACGTAATCTGGATCCATACTCCAGCCCCAGCACAGAAAAAAACCTACCCAATTCAAGACAGGGCCACATTTGAAACAACACGTAATATGCCAACTAACATGTGTCCACCGTGCAGCCTTTTATGTTGGTATGACCACAAGAAATTGGCTTAATGCATGAACAGTCACAGACATACTGCTCACCTGGGGGACACCAAATATCCTGTGGCTGAGCATGCCTTCCAACCTAACTCCAGGGATCTTGGCACCTGTTACACCACATGTGCCATCTGGATACTACCACCTAACACCAGGCCCTCAGAGCTACTGAGATGGGCACTTGCCTTCCATCATATCCTCTCCACCCACCTTCCTCTTGGCCTAAATCTATGGTACCCTCGCTGCTCCTCAACTCACTTATTTACTATTCATTTCTCACCTCCTTCCCTGCCTTCCTCTTTGTGTGTGTGTGTGTGTGTGTGTGTGTGTGTGTGTGTGTGTGTGTGTGTGTGTGATTTTTCCTTCTTAATTAATAATAATAATATCGTGTGGCTCACCAGCCTGGTACAAGTCTTTCAATTGGACGCCACTTTGGCGACTTGCATGTCCCTAAGTCTACCCCAGTTATCCAATCGGGGAAAGAGGACCTACAGCTTAACGTGGAATCCGAACCGCGTGTCGTTTCTGGTGACTCCTCACATCGTTGAGAGGTGAAGGATGGATTAAAACACAGACTGAAAAAATCCGAGGTCCGGCCGGGTTTCGAACCCGCGACATTTCTGTTTCCAGGATTAAAAACTCTTTACCTAACCCTCCCCCCCTCCACCATTCCCCAGACAGTATTAATCAGTTTACTTCTCTTCACTTCTGTATACACCTTTAACTATCCTCTTCGGTTTGCTACTGACATGGCTCAGGGTTTAACATACAGTATCTCTGACTTCCACACATTACCCATCATCACCTCATGGCCTAGGTCGTGAATAATGTTCCCCCTCTGTTACCTGTTTCCTTTTTTTTCCTTCCTGTCCTACCTGATAAAGGAACAGTTCTGAATGCTTTTCCTATTTTTTTGTCTCCATTTTCATTTTATTTTGTGTGTGACTATTGGCAGTACAGAATATTTTAGCATATCTGCAGAGAATTTCTATCAATAATAGAAGTATCTCAGGAGTAAGCTTTCAGATGCGCAAAACATTTTATTTTCTCAATATTAAGCCAGAATCGTCACTTAATCTCAGGACAAATATAATGTTGGCACACTTTATCTTGGACATTCTGTGATGTGTGTCTGTCCGCTGACTTTCTGTAGCATTGAAATGTTGATCTTCATGTGGTGTTTTGTGTACAGACTGTTAATACTATTTACAAAAATTAGTTGAAGAGGTTGTTCCTAGACTTTCTAGTGATTCACCATCACATTTCGTGATACATTAACCCTTTTGATGTCTGTTCTTCTGAAGCAATAAGTTGGCTGCCCTGGGAAAAAGAGGTGGGAATTGTTTCAGCAAACAATGCCTATCATGATCATTGGGATTAATCTCAGCTTAAGGTTGAGGACATGTGCAGAACACAATGATCACTCCAAGGATATTTCTACTTTATGGTCCAAGCTTCGGCTCAAATACTATAGACCAAAGATAACAGACTATGCACGATGTAACTGTGCTGATACCAACATCTCATCATGTGATGTGGTGCACTAAGCCACTTCTGTCATCATGAACTATATGAATGAAAAAAAGAGGACTACCTACAAAAAGAAATGAAATCCCTTCAAAACATAAAAAGTACAAAAATGCAATTCTTGCAATGAAATCCTTCCACTGTAAAAAGGGGGAGATCTCTTGGAATAAGACACACCTCTTCAACATTGTTATAATTTGTTATGTACTAACATTTATAGACACTATATCAATATTATACACATTTGTTTATATAATAAATGTAATGACTTTTCATTCTCATGGCAACATTAAGTAATATTTAAAGTGTTGTGCATGTCCGAGTGTACTTCATTTTTATGCGATTACCTTTGATTACATAATGGAATATAAATTATTGTTACGTCATTAATTTTATGTGGAATTGCCTCATCGTTGCATTTATTCTTATGTCAATTCAGATGCATTTCAAGTTAAAGTTTTAATGACTACTAACAAAATCTTGGGTTGGGACTTATTGTATAAAATTTTTCACAATGTCATCTCTGTCAATTTTGCAACTTACATATATACACCGAAAGAAGTATCATAAAAACGCTGAAAACCAAGAATATTTTGACAAATTATGAAGGACGATTGTTTACACAGATAGCCTAGATATGTAGAGAGTATACCGAATGATTTCATAATAATTTATCATGTCACTTGATGAGGTACTATAATTTTATATTTTTACAGTCTTCACAGTAATTTGTTCCTCTATTACTGCATACAGATTGATGACATATATTTTTTTATTGGAATTCTACCATAATTAGGAGTATTTAAATAAAGAAAAAGTAGTGAAGTTTCAGTTTAGGCTGTGATTTCATATACTGACACTTCATTATTCACTTAGCAGCTCTTACTTGTGAAATATGTCACATTTCATGAAAAGTATAAACTTTCCCTCGAATCACTTAACTTTGTTTTCTTAATTAGGTCAGGTAGATTACTTTCCAGCAATAAAACCTTAAAACTAGATATTGGCCTGGTCAATTTCATACTCCTGTAATGTGGTAAAAAGAGGCTGTTCTCGCTCTGCTGGATTGAAAATTATCTATGATCGAAAGCAGTAGTTCTGAGCTGAATAAATAACAGTTGATGGTGAACAATAATGAAATTTCAAGAAGTCTTCATAATAAGATGGGAAACGTTATATCCCTACACATGTGTGAAACATTTTTTTCAATGATGAATGTAAATAAGTCACAATTACAAAGCAGCCTGAATGATGAGAAACTAACAAACTGCCTCCACCTCTCAGTGTGCTGACTGTTTGTACTAGATACAAACTGTTTTATATCTTCAGCAAATCAAGCATAATTAAATTTTTTCTGATATACTTTGTTAAGAACTGATCATAATGCTGTCAGTAGAGAAGTGCTAAGTAGTATTTTTTTTCTTTCACATGTAGATGTTGTGATTTATTGTATCCCTGAAATAATTTTATGAAAAAACACTTTTTTATTTGCCCATATTTCTATGCTCCAGTTAAAATGAAAGAATTTTATATGGAACAACCAGGCTGGCACTACTGTACACTATTTTTTTTCTACCAACAATCAGCAACAAAATAATACCACTCTTTACAATCTGTATCTTCAACTTTTCATTTTGAAACATAGCTGTATGCAAGCCAGTCTCTTGTTCCATACGCTAAGAGCTTCTGTCTTCAAAGTGGTGACTCTACAACTTATTCCTGCAACATTGCCGCTCAGAAAGCACAGCGGCGTGGTAGGCCAACTGTGCAATCAGGCAAGAAGGAATGGCCACAGGCCAATGGCGGCCCAATATCTTGACCGCTTTGGTTTACATCCTCCGCCCAAACATATTGACAACATACAAGTAAAAATAAGCCATATACTTATTTTTGAATATTCTTTCAAGTTTTGACTAGACAAAAGGAGATACTCACGTGATAGACCTGTGTAAGAGAACATTCCAATCTGCTGTGTGATGTGGTCCCACGTACCAGGAGTACCCAGTCGTTGTAGTCGCTCTTTCAGGCCTTGTCTCATTTCTTTGATACGAGATGACATAGTAACAATACAATCTTTCCTGTAATTCAAACAAAGTATCAAAAGTAAATAATGTCTCCATCAAGTGAAATCAGAAGGAATAACCGCAGGGGAAACTCAAAACTACAATACATAGTAACATCAGTGGTCCTACCTATATTAGAAAATTATTAACAACAACTAATTCTGTACCAAAGCACTACATAATATGCCAGAGTTTAACATAATTTACCTTTGCTGTTAACAGTGTGATTATGATACTGCACCAGAAAGTGTTAGGTTATGACAATGAGGTAATGACTTTCCAGCTTTAACAAAGGCAAGAAATATATGTGTATTGAAATATGGTTGGACATCAGATGAAAAATGAACTGAGAAGAGGTGTAACGTAGTGCTAGGTGTTTGGAGGGGGGAGGAAGAGTGAGGTTCTGGAGGTGTAGCAAACAGCTGTGAAAGAGTCAATAGACATGTGGATCAGTAACAGGGAAAAGGGGAGGGAGGAGTCCAGGTGTATGGGACAGGAATGAGACACACAGTAACCGAAGCCAGTGAGTTTATGCAGGACACAAAGATGCTGAGATTAGAGCAGAGAATGGGGAGGGGGCAACAGAACAGATGAACGAAGGACAGTTCGGTAGAGGATGTGAATGCCATAGACAGACCACAGGGATTGCAAGGGTGGAAGGAAGCATATCAAGAATCACAAAGAAATCCATACTGCACAGGACATGAGTCATGAAGTAGTCATTGAATTCTAGTATGCACAAACCAGTTCGTGTTGCAGCACTATCTGATCAACACTGTTCTTAGTCACATTTTGGTTCTCATATACAGTTTATCATCATGGCCACTTAAAAGTCCAAAAATTGCAGCAGAGGTGGTAGATGATACGGCTGCTTTCACCAACAGCCCTGCCTCTGAAAGCTCAGGAAAAACCTATGACAGGATTGGAGTACGATGTGCTGGGCGGGTAAATTGGATTGCTCTTCCATGAGGATATGAACCCTGTGACAACAAATCAGTCACGGGAATGACAAAGAGATGGGCCAGAATGACGAAGTAGCACGAGCTGTACTTGCCACTGTAAGAAAGATGTGAAGGCTCATGAGCAAGGTGTCTCCCCATATCCAGCACTCAGAAATTTTGAGTGGGAAATCCTTAGAAAGTAATGATTACAGTGAAAAACTGGTTAAATGAACCTGGGCCAGCCATGCATGATACGACAATTATTAAGCTTTTGGACCGAAACTCAGTAACAGAGGTGGTCATAAACAGAAATAATCAAAGATTAAAGTTTCGTGTTATTTTGTTGATGATAAAATTTACTTCTTGAGGTCAAGGAGTGTAAGGGTGTGTGTGGACTAGTTTACCTTTCCTTTTTTTCCCTTAAGGTAAGTCCTTCCACTCCTGGGATTGGAATGACTCCTTTTCCACTTCCTTAAAACCTGTATCCTTCCCTTTCTCCCTTCCTTCCTTCCTCTTTTCCTGAAGAAGCGACCAACGGTTGCAAAAGCTTGAATGTTTGTGTGTGTTTTTATCTGGGTTTTTTGTGTCTATCGGCGAGCCTGAGCTTTGGGTAAGTCAAACAATCTTTATTTTTATACATAATTATGTATTTACTATGATATGTTTTCATATTCTAAAATTTTGTAATTTATATTTTCAGACTTTCAACCCATATCTAGTGAGAAATACCGTGATCTGCACAATTTGAAAAAGTTTTGCCATTCAGAAGCCCAAAATTATTATGACAGTCTTCCTATTTCTTGAAGTTCTCAGATTACATAACCTTGTACTGCTTTTTATGTAGTGTGATTCTTATTTGCAGTATTTAAGTAAAAAGCAAAGATAATGCTACTTTGATTACAAGGACTCAGCCCCTTCTTTCATTGTATATGTAACTCTTACTCGACTTCTTAAATGTAGCAGAACAAGATTGAGTATATAAACATTAAAAACATAATGTGTTTAAAGGGTATTGCTTAAGGTTTCTAATTTTTGTAAAATGAGCATAAATGTTACAGAATTATAAGGTCAAGGCAAGATTAAAGCAGAAAAATTAATGAACTGTAAAATTTATGAAAGTGGACTTAGCTCTTTCTTTTCCTGGACCCTTCAAATAATATTTTTCTTCTTGAATATAATTTCAACATGTAGAAACCCAAAACACCACCCAAATATCAATTAAATGGTAGTTTCCTAGTGTGGGTCTAAAATGACCCACATGGTACTACTAGGGGTACAGAAAAATGCGGTATTTCTAGTGTTAAACACAACAGTGTCTTAAGGCTCCAAAGCAAACATGTGTGAATGCACATTCACTAGAAATTGACTTTTACAGTGGTGCTAAAAGTAGTTGCATACAGCGTATTGTGAGACACAAAAACACACACATAGCTGAAAGTGTTGTATGTGTCTTTTGTATGTGCCTGTCGCAGCTCGTCACCACGTCTTTGCGGTGAGTTGTAAACTGGCCTTACTATATTAACAATTAATATTTAATTTATCATGGCTTTTTATACAAATGTATTCAGTTCTTGTCCACAAATACTTATAATTGTTATATATAAATTATCTGCTGCATATCTACTATTTTTAGTTGGCCATGAAATATCTAAGTGGCAGTCTGCAACATAAAGAATGTTACTAAGAATAATATTAAATATAATAAAATCCACATATAAATATAAGGCGCTTTGCTGGGTTCATGTTTTGTGTTTCTGTTGTGGAATCTATTTTCTGACACAAGAATAGTATTACCTCAACGAAAAGCAGAACAAGAGAGTAAAATAAAGTTTATTGAAAGAATACGAAAATAATGTGGCACGTCTTTTAGGATAGGTAGCGTGGTAAAATGCTGCCCATTTGCTTCTTAAAATATTACTGATAAACACTATGTACCAATAATTGCAAATATCAGTCTTATAATATTATTATTGTTGTTGTTATTATTATTATAGTACTGGAATTTGTTGCCTTTTTATCTGTAAGGGATATTGAAATTGTAATTACGGCATTTGATTCTCTCAAGTCTTCTAAATCCATTCATATAGTTATATTTGCTGTATGATCATTCTCTGATTTTATATGGATTTTTAGATAATGTATATGGCTATATTGTATTTCAGTTACAATCTGGAATAGCCGCCCTCGCTCAGCCAAGCATTTCTGGTTTCCGAGCACATTAGGGGAAACCCTGACTACCTGTCCATTCACTAGGTTCAAACTGTTAACTGGCCGGCTGGGAAACCCAACAGTCTGGCAAAACCCACCTTTAACATGGAAACAATCAGCTTCCCCCTGTATCTGTAATATCACAATCTGATGAATATTGAGAGCATGGAAGATGCTGCATAGACCTCTCACATAAATGGAAACAACAAATAACAGTTTGTGAACTATGTTCCCACATAGGTATTCTGGGGACAAAAAAATCCAAAACTGAAGATAAGTGTGGTACTTAAGTAGAACACATTATAGGTTCTTATTCACATCTTGCTGTTGCGAAGTGACTTGACAGACACAAAATTGAATGCAGCGAACATGCCAGTGACTGGACGGACAACACAATTTTGTGAAAAAAGGAAAAACCAAAGAAAATGAAAAACCAAAGGAACTCTTAATATGGATCTCCCACTATGTCATCCACCACCATGCCAACAGACCCATGACCTCATTGCCTGTCAGCTTCATTCGAGCAGAATTAGCTTCAACTGTTCACTGTTTCCATTTTACCTTTTCTCTCTCTCTCTCTCTCTCTCTCTCTCTCTCTCTCTCTCTCTCTCTCTCTCTCTCTCTCTCTCTTTCACAGTTATGAACACATTTTTCCTGTTTTCCAGCTTTGATCCATGATCAGTTTTGATGTGCTACAAAATGAGGTAAGAATGTGTGCCCGATTTCTGGTAATCATCAAAATAACAAACACACAAAAATACTAAAAATGATTAGTTTTATGTCCTCCCAAATGTAACTGTGGTGTCTAAAACAAGATGAAGACAAAATTTTTAAGAACAATACTGAAGAAACTACCACATCCACAGTACATTATTTACGCTTCAAAAATACTAATAAAATTTAATCGTAGCCAAACCACTGTCATTTTTAACCACTTGAAAGAAGAAATTTATTTTCAGTTTCAGTTCTTCTTCTTCTTCTTCTTCTTCTTCAGAAAGAAAATCCTAAATCAATTAAGCACCAACAATGATTTGTTACTGAAAAATTTATGTTATGAAGTTCCTTAATTACTGCACCGTTGGGTCCAATGGAGAAAGCACAAGACCAAATAGTGAAAACTATGATCAATTTTAAGTTTCTTTGTGTTTATAGTATCATGACTGAACGTAACACTTCATTTACAACTTGATTATGTGTATTTCAAGCATGTGGAGGATGTCTAAGAATTAATGACAAATGATCATTTACCCATTAAGGATTGAGGTTTCCAAGGAAAGAAAATGTCAGTCTTCTTTGACTTAATGATAAACTAAAGTCCAAAACGTATAAAATGGCGAACCTACCATTCTTGGCGTAAATGTTCATTATTGAGAACAGTGCTAACAATCTTTGCTCCATGATTAGGTGGATTTGAGTACATTCCTCTCACAGTCAGAGTAAGCTGTGATTTAACATTTACAACTTCTTCATTGCTGTTCAGAACCACTGTCAGATTTCCAACTCTTTCATCTGAAAAAGAAAGAATAAAGATTTAACAGGAGTGTTAATAAATGTTTTGCTTTCAACTACAAAATTGCAGTTATTGTCTCACATCTAGATTATACTATACAGCAATGACAAAAATGGCTGAATCTAGGTAAGGTACTTGGACAGTCTTCAATATAAAATGAGTAATTCAAAATTAAAATGCAGTGTAACAAAGGACAGTTACCTACAACCTCACTTTTACAATTTTTATTTTATCCTTGTCAGATTTTCAGACAAGCCAATAGAACAGACTGCCTGAAATATACTTGATACACAATAACAATACATTATAATCTCCAAAATATTTAACAGCTGTTCTCAATATATTGATCTGCCATACTCTAAACTATCCAAGATTCACAACAGCCATAAATATGTAGGCCTTGAATTGTTCAATATGCTCCCTAAGACTGCACAAACAGTATCTATAAATAGATTTAAGACAACCCTAGGGCAGTGGCTCAAAGGTAAAGCATTTTACTCAACTGATGAATATAAAAAGTGTAATATGGCAGATTTGTTGTTTTAACAATTATACCTACTGTATAATATAAATTTGTAAAAGTATTTTTAATTGTGAAATTAACACTATTTAATATTACAAATGTGTGTGAAATTGTAACTCAACTTTTTGACGAAGCCCATTGTATGAGAAAATACTGAACGGCAAATAAAGATTCTTATTCTTATTCCTATCTTACCTCCACCCACCCATCCACCCACCAGCAAAACCACTTTTTTGTGGTATATGATACTGTGTAAGATGACATTTACAAATCTGTACATATAAAAAATACTGTACTTCTCTCATCACTAATATAGAAAAAAAGATATCAGATGTATTAGCATTGTGGCTTTGGTATAAATCAAGACCCTGCATTTACACTTAAATCAACTGCTAAATAATGTTCAAATGTTTGTATAGCTTATGGGACTTAACTATGGGGTCATCAGTCCCTAAACTTACAAACTACTTATGAACTAACTAAGACTAAGGATGGCACAAATATCCATGCCCGAGGGGGGATTCGAACCCCCGACCGTAGTGGTAGTGGCCATGCAGACTGTGACTGGAGCACCTCAGTCCCCTCTGCCACCACGGCCGGTGTAAATAATGGTTACCAACAAAGAAAATGACATTGCACTTAAAGCTATCAGACCCTTACTACTTTAGAATTAGAAGAAATCTGATGTCTGCAAAGCCACATTGCTCACTTTTATTTTCATAAATAGGCACACCATGTTCATATTATTTTAGAAGTATGCCTCTCCATAAAGGACAACCATTTTTCAGTGCAACAGCTTCACTAATTCATGGTCGTGGAAACTGTGACATTATAGTCATCAGCTATTTAAATGTAAGTAAATTCTTTTCAAAAAGAGTTGAAAGAAATGTATAAATTTCTGTTTCAATCTTAGGAGTTAACATACGTATGTCAAGATCAAGGGAATAGTTTACAAACAAAATTTTTAATGAATCATTTGCATCCTTAAAGAAATGGGCAGTTTTAATTCCAATGTTTTTATGTATTTACAGTTCCTGATAATACAGAAACCTAAAAAAGCCAACACTTATTATCTTTAAGTGTTAATAAAGCAACTTTGTATAATATTTCACATTTAAATAACTACTACTTTGTTTTTGTTGTGGTCTTCAGACCAGAGACTGGTTTGATGCAGCTCTCCACCCTACTCTACTACTTTATATTTTCAAAAATGACATACTGGACTTTGTGCTGGAAGGGAACACTTGTGTAACATTAAACTGATATCCTCATACGAATGGTTCCTTGTCGAATGTTGACAATTCTCTAGTTCTGGTATATTTCTATAATGTGGAATATTGATCACTGTCCTTGCATGGCATGTGAATTATCCAACTCTCTGACTAAAACTTTAGGAGAAATGTCAAAGCTGGAATACTTTAAACAAAGAGGTCTTTGTACATCTCTGAAAACTTTGTAGAACTCTTAAGTTATTGCACTCAAAAAGATGACACACAAATGGCAAACTGCCATTGTACAAGACAAACTTCACGAAACAACAGTCAAATTAAATTTTGAATTGGATAATAATTAGTATTACAGAAGCAGAGTAAGAAAATCTATATGAGCTATGTATCAATAGAACAGCAATAGTAAATAAAAATTACCAATAGTGAGGCAATGATTTAAAAGAGAAAAAGCACAGATTTAATAACTAAATCTTGAGTTAAAAGTGCTTGCCTCTCTGCTACTCCTGGAAACCCTACTGACTCTGCTTGTCACCATTCTGTATCAAGAGGGTACAGTAAGTGATAATCTTAAGTTTATATCAAATGCCCCATCAGGGTATGACACGTTAAAAGTTAACAATGATGGTCAACATTTCAAAACAAACACATTCTCACTTTAATTTGGTCAATAAATGACAAACAACACAGCTATGAATTCAGCAATGTCCTGAAGATAGTGAAAAGACAAAGCCTGAATATGAAGCTGATGAATAAAATTAGTGTTCAAATAATATTAGTTTTTCACACAATGTTGATGACTAAAAATCAGGTGCTGCCTTATATTACAGAAGTCTAAGATAATATGATGGCAAATATTGTTAAAAACGAGATAGAATGGCTGGCCAGTACTTACCATTGTGCTGTACCGCCGATAGTCACACAAATGAAGAATCAGAAAAAGCTTGTCCTTTTTGTCCCCCCTTCCCCCCCTCCTTTTTTCTGATTCCCCCTTTTTTCTGATTCTTCATTTGTGTGACTATCGGCGGTACAGCACAATGGTAAGTACTGGCCAGCCATTCTATCTCGTTTTTAACAATATTTATCATCTCCGAGGAGAATTTTCATCATTAATCGAATAATATGATGGCACACATTCATAGGAGTTCTGGTTGTTTAAATGCAGACTGTTGCCACATGTATGAAGATTCTAGATAGAGTTTGATATGAAAAATGTATTAGATTCAGACAGGTTGCAGAAATTAGAAAAGTTTTATTTATTTACTTATTTATTTAGGTTTTCCACCCTCATGAAATACAGACATTGCCGTGGTAGGGTGGCTTGTGTGCCTCAACAATACAGATAGGCGTACTGTAGGTCCAACAACAGTGGAGGGGTATCTGTGGAGAGGCCAGACAAACATGTGGTTCCTGAAGAGGGGCAGCAGCCTTTTCAGTAGTTACAGGAGCATCAGTCTAGATGATTGACTGAGCTGGCCTTGTAACATTAGCTAATGTGGCTTTGCCATATAGTTACTGCGAATGGCTGAAAGCAAGGGAAAACTACAGCTGTTACTTTACCCGAGGACATGCAGCTCTACTGTATGAAAATATGATGATGGCATCCTCTCGGGTAAAATATTCCGGAGGTAAAATAGACCCCCCATTCGGATCTTCGGGCGGTTGTCATCAGGAAAGACAATATTGTCATTCTATGGACTGGAGTGTGGAATGTTAGATCCCTTAATTGGGTAGGAAAATTAGAAAATTTAAAAAGGGAAATAGATAGGTTGAAGTTAGATATAGTGGGGATTAGTGAAGTTCAGTGACAGGAAGAACAGGATTTCTGGTCATGTGAGTACAGGATTATAAATACAAAATCAGTTGGGGGTATTACAGGAGTAGGACTGATAATGAATAAGAAAATAGGAATGCGGGTAAACTATGAGCAGGACAGTGATCGCATTATCATTGTCAAGATAGATACGAAGCAAACACCGACAACAGTAGTACAGGTTTACATGCCAACTAGCTCTGTCAATGCTGAGGAGATTGAAGAAATGTATGAGGAGTTCAAGGAAATTATTCGGATAGTTAAGGGAGAGGAAAACTTAATTGTGATGGGAGACTGGAATTCGGTAGTAGGAAAAGGAAGAGAAGGAAAAATAATAGGTGAATATGGACTGGGCAGAAAGAATAAAAGAGGGAGTTGCCTGGTAGAATTTTGCACGGAACATGATTTAATCATAAACACCTGGTTCAAGAATCACGAAAGAAAGTTGTGTATGTGGAAGAGACCAGGAGATACTGGAAGGTATCAGATAGATTTTATAATGGTGAAACATAGATTCCAGAACCAGGTTTTAAACTGTAAGACATACCCAGAGACAAATATAGACTCTGACCATAACTTATTGGTCATGAACTGTAAGCTGAAACTAAAAAAACTGCAGAAAGGTAGGAAAATAAGGAGAGGGGACTCGGATAAATTGAGGGAACCAGAAGGTCTTAAAAATTTCAGAGGGAGCTTTAGGCAACAATTGACAGAAATGGGGGGGGGGGGGGGGTGAAATAAAACAGTAGAAGAGGAATGGGCAGAATTGAGAGATGAAATAGTGAAGGCAGCAGAGGACAGAACAGGTAGGAAGGCAAGACCTACTAAAAATCCTTGGATATCACAGGAAATACTAAATTTAATTGATGAAAGGAGAAAATATAAAAATGCAGTAAATGAAACAGGCAAAATGGAGTACAGATAACTAAGAAATGAGATTGACAAGAAGTGCAAAATAGCTAAACAGGGTGGCTAGAAGCCAAATGTAAATCTGTATAAGAATGTATAACAAGGGGAAAAGTAGATACTGCCTACGGGAAAATAAGAGAGACATTTGGGGATAAGAAAAGCAGCTGTATGAATATCAAGAACTCAGATGGAAAACCAGTACTCAGCAAAGAAGGGAAAGCTGAAAGGTGGAAAGAGTACATAGAGCAGCTCTACCAAGGAAATGAACTTTTAGACAATGTTGTACGAAGGGAAGAGGAAGTAAATGAAGATGAAATAAGAGATACTATACTGATAGATGAATTTGACAGAGTCCTGAAAGATCTAGATTGGAACAATGGCCCAGGAGTAGATGATATACCCTCAGAGCTACTCAAGTCTCTGGGAGAGTCAGCCAGGACAAAACTTGGTGTGTAAGAGTACAAGACAGGCGAAATACCCTGAGACTTTAAGAAAAATGTAATAATACCATTTCCAAAGAAATCAGGCACAGACAGGTGTGAAAATTACAGAACCATCAGTTTGATAAGTCATGGTTGCAAAATTTTAACACGAATTACGTACAGGAGAATGTAAAAGCTGGTAGAAGCTGACCTCGGAGAAGATCAATTTGGATTCAGGAGGAGCGTAGGAACACAGGAGGCAATACTCACTTTATGACTTATCTTAGAAGATAGATTAAGGAAAGTCAAACCTACATTTTTAGCTTTTTTAGATTTGGAGAAGGCTTTTGACAATGTTGATTGGAATACACTCTCAAATTCTGAAGTCAGCAGGGGTAAAACACAGGGAGAGTTTTTTTACAACTTGTACAAAAGCCAGACCACAGTTATTAGACTCAAAGGGCATGAAAGGGAAGCATTAGTTGCAAAGGGAGTAAGACAATTTGTACATCGAGCAGGCGTTGAAGGAAAGCAAGGAAAATTTTAGAATAGGATTTAAAGTTCAGGGTGAAGAAACAAAAACATTGTGTTTTGCTGATGACATTGTAATTCTGTCAGCGACAGCAAAAGACCTGGAAGAGCAGTTGAATGGAATGGACAGTGTGTTGAAGAGAGCATATAAAATGAACATTAACAAGAGCAAAACAAACATAATGGAATGCGGTAGAAAATCAGGTGATGCTGAAGGAATTAGATTAGGTAACAAAACAATGAAGGTGGTAGATGAGTTTTGTCACTTGGGTAGTAAAATACCATACAACGGTCACAGTACAGAGGATATAAAATGCAACATGGCAATGGGAATAAAAGCATTTTTGAAAAAGAGAAATTTGTTACCATCAAATATTAATTTAAGTTTAAGGAAGCCTCTTTTTAAGGCATTTGTGTGGAGTGTTGCCTTGTACGGGAGTGAAACATGGACAATAAACAGTGTGGACAGGAAGAGAATAGAGGCTAGAGGCTTTCGAAATGCAGTGGTACAGAAGATTGCTGAAGATTAGTGGGTAGATCCAACACCACCTAGAGAGGAAGCTGCGGTGCTCTAGTGTGACATCAGGCAGAGTAGGATGCACGCGCAAAGCTGACTGGCTCGCTGCTTCGGCATAGTGGGCCGTGCTGCAGCGGCTACCCAGTCAGGTAAGTGCGCGCAACCTACTCTCCCTGCAGTCACACGAGAGCGCCACAGCCTTCTCTCTAGGTGATGGTGGTAGATCGCGTAACTAATGAAGAGGTACTGAACAGAATTGGTGAGAAAAGGAATTTTTGGCATACCTTGACTAAAAGAAGGGATCGCTTGGTAGGACACATTCTTAGACATTGAGGAATCGTAAATTTAGCATTGGAGGGAAGTGTGTGGGGTAAAAATCGCAGAGGGAGACCAAGAGATGCGTATAGTAAGCAGATTCAAATGGATGTGGGTTGCTGTTCTTATGAGGAGATGAAAAGGTTTGCTCAGGATAGAGTAAGGTGGAGAGCTGCATCAAACCAGCCTCCGGACTGAAGAACGTAACAACATTTAATTTTTGTGTCACCTCATGTCTTAGTTTGTATTTTTTCTGACCAATAACTTCTTTATACGTTCACCAGTGGAAACAAAGAAAATAGTAAACATTCATTCTCAGTGCAGTTCAGCTAAATACATTGAGTCTCTAGTCCTGAGAACAGTGCTGCATGTGTTAACTGTTAAATTTGTCAACAGAATTCTGAAAGGAATTTGCACCTTAAATGAGATGCACACTGTTATTTTACAATGACAGGTATTAAGCATGGAAAGTTGCCTGTCAGAGACGTTGCCTGCCAAATTGGAGCAAGTAATAACAAAGTCTTTTGGAAAATCTACCTTTGGATGGTCACAGTCAAACGAACCAGTCATTAACAACAGATAGTATGTCTTAGGGGCACAGAGGAAGAATCCAACAGAACTGTGCATGGCATTTTTGGAGCAAAGGGGATGATAGTGTTGTCACAGTCAGTAAGTAGCTATCATCTTTTAAATAAAAATGAATTGCTGAATGCATCGGTAATCTTAAAACTCGACAGCATCTGGACCAACTGGCAAATTTTGAGAAAAGTTTCTGCCCTTCAAATATATGTGGAAAGCAAAGCTTGACCCAAATACTCTACACAATAGCAGCTAAGTATTCTATGTCAACAAGCTGAAACATAAAATGTTAAAATTGACATGTCTAAATTTAAAAACTGTTGAGTATTGGCACATACAGAGCCATAGCTATGTCGGGAAAGTATCAGAACTCTAAGCATTAATAGAAAGCACCAAAATACATATCATTAAAGGTGGCGAAAGTTGGCTTAAGCCAGAAATAAGTTCAACAAAAGTATTTGCAAACGATCTAACCGTGTTCAGAAAGGATAGATTAAACAAAACAGATGGAAGCGTGTTTGTCGCCAGCAAAAGTAGTATATTGTGTAGTGAAGTTGAAGTTGATAGTTCTTGCGAGTTGTTAGAGGTAGTACTCAAAAATCGTAAAATAATAATAATAATAATAATAATAATAATAATAATAATAATAATAATAATTGGTTCCTTTTATCAGCTCCCCCAAATCAGAGGATAGAACAGCAGGAAGGTTCACAGAAAACCTGTGTCTAATTGCAAACACATATCTGAGTAACATAATAATAGTAGGCGATGATGTTAATTTACCCTCAATCTGCTGGTGAAATTATATTTTCAATTTAGGAGGTACGCATAAAACATCATGCGAAATTGTACTGTGTGGCTCAAATTTAAAGAGGTGGTATCAACAGCAATTGACAGATTCATACCAAATAAATTAATAAAAGAAGGAGATGATCCCACTTGGTACACAAAATAGGTCAAGGACATCGTTCCAAAAGCAACGGAAAAGGCATGCTAAATTTAAATGAACAAAAAATCCCCAGGATTGGCAATCCTACACAGAAGCTCGAAATTTAGTGAGGACTTCAGTGTGAGATGCCTACAATACTTTTCACATCTAAACTCTTTCTCAAAATTTGACTGAAAACCCAAACAGGTTTTTGTCATATGTTAAATATACTAGAAGCAAAACACAAACAATACTATAGTAACAGCGATCCTGCCGATGATAGCACTACTAAAGCAGAGTCACTAAACACAGCTTTTAGAAACTCATTCACCAAAGAATATGAAACCAATATTCCAGATTTCAAATTACAAACAGAGGCCAGAATGAGTAACATTAAAGTAGATATCATTGGAGTAGTGAAGCAACTTAAATCACTTAAAAAGAACAAGTCTTCTGGTCCGGACAGTAAAGCCATTAGATTTCTATCCGAATGAGCTGAAGCGATAGCTCCTTACTTAACAGCCATATACAACCACTCTCTCAAACAAGGATCTGTATCAAAAGATGGTAAAGTTGCACAGGTCATACCAATATTCAAGAAAGGCAGTAGGAGTAACCCACTAAACTACAGGCCTATTTCACTGACATCAATTTGAATCAGGGTTTTGGAACGTATCCTGTATTCAAATATTATGAATTATCTCGAACAGAATGATTTATTGACCCAAGGTCAACACGGATTCAGAAAATGTTCATGCAAAACAATTAGCTCTTTACTCTTACGAAGTGATGAGTGCTATCGACAAGGGTTCTCAAATTGATTCCGATTTCTCGATTTCCAGAAGGCTTTTGACACCATACCTCACAAACGGTTTTTAATCAAATTGCGTGGTTATGGTGTATCACCCCAGATTTGTGACTGGATACGAGATTTCCTGTCAGAGAGGGCACAGTTTGTAGTAACTGATGGTAAGGCATTGACTATAACAGAGGTGATATCGGGTGCTCCACAGAGTAGTGTTATTGGTCCTCTGCTGTTCCATTTACATAAATGATTTGGGAGAAAATCTAAGCAGCTCTCTTAGGTTCTTTGCAGATGACATCATCATTTAGCATCTAGTAAAATCAACTGCAAAACGATCTAAATAAGATA
Organism: Locusta migratoria; assembly: GCA_026315105.1. Taxonomy (NCBI): domain Eukaryota; kingdom Metazoa; phylum Arthropoda; class Insecta; order Orthoptera; family Acrididae; genus Locusta; species Locusta migratoria. Next base: position 159,303,549 of record CM048746.1, read on the forward strand.
TCACTATGGTGTACAAATTGGCAATTGACTCTAAATAATGAGAACTGTGAAGTCGTCCACATGAGTACAAAAAGATATCTGTTAAACTTTGTTTAGAAGATAAATCAGTCAAAAGTGAAGGCTATAAGCTCCACAAAATAATAAGAAATTACTATTACTTCAGACTTAAACTGGAAGAACACTTAGATGATGTCATGGGAAAGGCAAACCAGAGACTATGCGAGATTCAGGGGTTCCTTCTTCCCTCGTGTAATTCAAGAAAGGAATGGGAGATAGATAATATAAGGGTGGTTCGATGAACCCTCTACCAGGCACTTAAAAGTGATTTGCAGAGTATCACATGTAGATGTAGAGCGAGTGAGCTCTGCTTACTGACAGCAGAGATTCCAAGTTTAAAAAGAAGCTACCCATAATGGGGAGGAGGTTATGGGGGTGGGGGGGGGAGGAGGGGGTGGACCAGGGCCCTACCCTGCAATTTATTTCAAAAGTTCACCACAAAAATCTCCATTTGATGCTTAACTGTGGCATTTAAAAATAATTGCTAAGCCATGAGAAAGTGCCTACAAAATATAAATACATCTCTGGTAGAGTATACATGATTTTAGAAGAAACAATTACATTGAACTGTACATTCATTTGTATATGTCCGAATCCGACTATAAAACTTCAAGATTTAACTCAAGTGCTACTCGGAAACTGATTTTCACTTGCAAATAACATAACATCAGAAACATATATATGCCAAATTGCAATGTAACTAAAAGTTTATTCACCCACAGTAGTGAAGGTATTGGGCTCCACATCAATGTTTGTGTATAATATACGGTTTGTACCAAACTGACGATAGAAGTGTTTGGAACTGCATTATTTCTGAAATTATACTGGTTCATAAAATGATCCTACAAAAAACATTGTTGCTAAACTACTAAAATAAATCAAATATCGAATTCCGTAATTTTAGCACTCTCTCCCATAACACCATAATTTTGGCTATAAATCATGATAATTATGGACAGATTGTAAAACTTGGCATGTCAGACAGGTGTACGAACAATAGGTGGTGCCAGGGGAATGAGTGTGCAAAGTCACACAAACAAAATGTGCACAAGCAGATAAAAGAGAGCAAAGATGTAAAAATATTGATGGAGAAAAATAGGAAAAAGAAAGATTAGAAAGCTTGAAACAGTGTAGGAACGTGGTGTCTGGATGTTAACTATGTGCATAGCAGGCTGTAAATGTATGTACATGAGAAAAATAGAGTGAAAGGATGCTTGTTTACAATACATAACCACACAAAGCCTAAACCATGGTGCATAACATCAAAATTTATAAACAAAAGCCCCATCATATGGCACACAAAACAAGTGAGGGAGGGGGAGAGGAGAGGAGTTGGGAGGGGGGGAGGGAGGGATGTTATGTATCACAGACCATATAAAATACAAATAAAAATGTATAGTTAGGATTCAGAGGGCAGCAGACATTGTGCAGAAGCCAATATTGATTAGCAAAGAGTCTACACAAATAATATAGGCTTGTCGCCTTTGAGGTACTGCCTACTTGTGAGATAGAGTTGGTCGTTAAGATTATTGCCATCATTAATAGAAAGGTGTTTGAAAATTTGAAATTCCTTTCACAAGTATAATTTCCATATATAAAATTCTAGTGTCTTCCAAAAACCTGTTAACATGATTGGCAATAAGCAAAAGCTCAGCAAAGATCAACTCACCTTTCTTTTCTAACAGGTGTTCTTCATATCTTACTCTTAATGACCAACTCCAGCTTGCAAGAAGGCATACTTCGAAGGCTGCAAGCCTGTGTTATTTGTGTAGATTATTTGCTAATCAATAATGCACAATGTCTGTTGTCTTCAGAAGTCTTAACTATGTATCCACTGGTGGCAGATGCCATTTGGAAGATAGTAGTTTTACCATTAATGGGTTCAATGTTGTCTGTCAACAGACCATGTACTGAAAAAGCTGCTAGACTTATGTGTGAGTACCCTTTAACAGAAACTGTTTACAGACATATGACTCAATGTGATAACATATGAAACTAACAGGTACCATGCCAAAGACACTCTCATTCATCCTACTGCCAACTGAGCTAATTTGAAATGGGTCAAACTACAGCCTTCCAAGTGGCAGGATGGTCCTCCTGCAGAATTGCCACATGGGTTTGATGTCCTCCATCAGTTGTGCAATAATGCTGGTTCTAATGGTCAGATGAACATTCTAACATCCATAGATGAGGTTCTGGATGTCTAAGGACCGTAAACCTCCACAAAGCTCATAGTATTGTAAGGGCAGCAGTGGTAGACTGTACAGCTACCTCAGACCAGGTAAGAATGTTTGTGAACCCCACAGTGTCAACACAAATACTTGCCACATGGTTACTAGCTGTGAGGATATGGGCATGCACATCTCTCGCCTATCTTCCACTCGTGCCACAACATCAAAATCCACGGCTATGGATATGTGCAGATAAGAAAAGCACTATCCGCATTCCCACTGCACCCCTATGTTCCTTATTCACAAACCCAAGTTCCCTACCAAAACCGAGATCACCACAGCAGACGACATTCTTTGGCAACATGTACTAGACATGCTTACAGAATACCCAAATCGTGCAACGAAGTCAGAAAGAAATATGAACGGGCTAAAAAAGACTGTCCTAACTAATACACATGCAAAATTGAAACTGATTTATGCTGTTCATCTGCAATAGCCAAAGTAAGCCTTTTTAGCAAGGAAAAATTGAAATAATGTGCCAGAAAACTGCACCCACTTGCCTCACGCCCCCCCCCCCCCCCCACACACAGACATTTCTAATACTTCACATGACATACATAATTCATTCTACTTGATACACAAAATATGATAACATTAACTACTTGACTCACCACAAAGAGGATAGAAAGGCAGACTGTATGAAAAAAATCGCACTGACATGTTTTAAGACCTACTTTAAATTTGTAGTTTTATAATTTTTTGGAAACATTTCTAACAAAAATAATAATGTAAATAATAATAAGAAATTATCGTGATATGATTACGACTGTAATTGTGGTAATATCTATGCACCCAACACATAACCCTTTTAGGAAAAAATGAGAAAAAAATTTTTTTGGTAGTGGCGGGTCCCGAACAACGGACCATGTGCATCACAATCCAACACGCTGCCTTCTACACTACGGTGAACAATTACAAAATTCGTCCTTAATTTTCGTACTATTGATGGCAGTTGTTAACTGATGCCAATGTGGCATTTTTAGACACTAGATCATCATTTTTCGTATGAAGAACGATGTGTTTTGTTATTTCTTCAGTGCGTCATTGCTTTGAAATAACAACGTGTTGTTATAAGAAAATCATCAAATACGCAACGCAAGATGGCATATGCCAGAGAGGGTTCTGGGCGTGGAATGTCACGTGACATCTGCGAACGACTGGTTTTCCTAAAATCAATGGAGGGTGTCAAATCTCCATTATTTTTGCAAATCTCTCTGCAACGATGCAAGACATGAAAAAAAAAAAAAAAAAAAAAAAAAAAAAAAAAAAAAAAAAAAAAAAACCGTAATAGAGCTAAGTTGTAGAGAATGTTCCCCTCTACCAATTAGGTTATTCAATTTTCGTGTGAGATGAATGATTAAGCCGTTATTCTCATTTAAATTTCGAGCTGTCAAAAAACGATTGCTAAGGCCCACTTTCAGTGTTACTACCGTAAACCTAAAGTGGACCAAAATTAAAAAATGTACAAGTTTTAATAAGCACCACAAAAATGAACATTTTCTTCGTGATAATAAATGAAAAACATTTTAAATGCAAGCAATACCATTCACACTAGCAATAAATAAAGTATACTTTATACTCACTATACAGGCCAAAATTTTTGGCAAATGATTGGGCACATACAAATTCAAAGTCTTGCTGAGCAAAGTAGCGAACAGCCCATGCATCTTTATCAGGGTCTCCTGAGGCAAAACCTTGGTATGCCGAATCAAAAAATGGGAAAAGTTTCTTTTCCTGCAATAAAAAGAAAATTATAAACTTTTATGGAGAAAGACATGTTGAAATTGTATGGTAAGAAAATAACAAAAAATTATAGAATTAATAATAAAGCTAAATTTTAATTTTTAGAAAGACTGCATTCTAAACATCTGAATAGTGTACATGGAACTATGTGCACAAATAAAAATGAAAGAAAATTCAAATGCATGACTATAGCTTATTATACAAAACTAATGTACTCTAAATGCAGTTTAAGTCCAATGAAGGATGAACAAACTGATACTTAAGGGTATACAAACTTTTCATGTAATATAGAGAGACACAAATTGAAGTTTTCATAACTGACACCTGTTTCATCTGGAAAGGTAGCAAATTATTGCAGGAATAATTAAGAGGCAGGAATTAAAAGAAAAAAAAAGTTCAGGAAGTCTAAGCAATTATGTGAAAAGTTTTCCTATAAACAAAGTCTAATCAGTCAATGTTGGGAGATAAATAGTTTGTTTTTAATATTTTTCCTTCTAATGATGAAAGTTAACATAGGAAATAGCCCAGTTAATAATTCAGGAAACACTGGGCAAATGCTAAGCAAATGTACATGGAATAATACAAAAACAGTTAAAAATAGACAAGAAGCTGCCTTCACATTTATCCCACTGCTTCCTTCCTCAGTGCTAATTATATCAAATCTTCTCTCACCATTCAACTAATTTCATACTCTCCTAACAACTTGCACCCCCTTTTTGTGCTTTACTTCTTTGGTTTATTAATAATCCTCAGACTGAAATTACTGCAATTCATCTACTATATTTGAAGTAAATTTGCTATAGTGCCTACTCTCTCCTGATGAATAAACAAACACAAAAGTCAGTGTTGGCATTGGTCATGTGTCACTACAGAGTTGCTCCATTGTCTGTTAGCTATGTACTGGTTGAAGCTCGAGCAACAAGGATGCCAACATGCACCAACATTCTTGCTCACCTGTGGCTCGTAGCACTTAATGGAGTACCAGCAACTTCTAACAACAATTGACATGTAAACTGCACAACTCTATCACTGCAAGTGAAGTGATGCTTGGCTGCGATAAATTCACAACAAGGCAACAGGCATGAAACTCAGAGCTCTGATTGGAGGAAGACAGTCTCAAGCTTGAAATGTTAAAAAGAGCAATTTTAATTAGACTATGGTAAATATTCCACTTACAAGTGCTGTCATCATCATCATCATCATAACTATCAGTTGAATGAATACAGCAATATGCCACTATATACAGATTTATTTATACCAAGATATGTTTCATGTTTGACTATTTCTCAGTTATTGTTAACCAAGATCATGTTGACTGCATCTGCCTTTTGTGCTTTAACTGGTAGCTTACTCTTTTTAATTACTCTGCATAGGACACACATTACAGCTTCAGTAATGCAGTAAAACATGTACCATGTGGATGACTTGTTTCTGTTTTTTCCATGGACTTTCCAGTGTCATATAAACTTTTATTGAAAGTTTCCCTTCCCATTCAGGACACCAAGTGAGTTCTGACTTCATTTCCACACAGACTTGTCAACTGTGAATATCGCGTTTCTTATTTCACTACCCACTCCAAGTGGAAATGTGTGTCATTCCTCTGCCAACTTTTTGAAAACAGACAATGCCACTTGCACCAATCATCCTGAACTGTGCTTGCTACTATAGCAACAAAATTTCAGAAGAAATTTCTTTTTATTGAACATTTTATGACTTATGACTCAGTTCCTCCAATCACAGCTTTCAATGTCACACAAAAATTGTGTGGCATTACCAATTTGTCACAATATTGGTTACCTTCCTTGTTACAGTATTGAAATTTACATAAGTAATTGGTGCTGATGTCTGTCCAAAGCCATTAAAAATATCTTTTTTCAAACCAACGGTTCATTTCATGGGATCAATACTAGAAACAAGAATAACTTTCACAAAGGTTTCAAGGCACTTACTTTGGCACAGATAGGTGAACTATATTCAGCAACAAATTTTCAATAGTATGCCAGCAGCCTAGCATCCATAAAAAATTTAACTCACAATAAAGTTCAGTTTGAAAAGGATTTTTTGGTGGCCAAACTCCTACTCAATTGATGAGTTTCTTAGCAGAAGTGATTCATGTATGTTATTTGTATGTAATATTCACAAATGTGAATATTGTATTCAGTCTGGCTTCAGTACTAATTTTGTGCAATAATGTCTCATTGTAAATAAGTGTTGTTAATAATAATTATAATAAATAATCCTAAGAATTATAATATGCACAGTATATAGCCTTGGGAACACACAGAAAAGTTTCAATATCAAAGGTTACAGGTCAAAGATAGGACGAACACAAATTCAAAAACCATTTGTCTAACAGTTGATAAAATTGTCTCGGGCTTCCAGCCACATCAAGTGGTTTGATGTCCACTTGATGCGGCTGGAAGCCCGAGACAATTTTACCAGCATGACTCGCTGCAAAACTACGCATTCATACATTTGTGTAATAGTTGTAAATTGTCATAGCTGTGTGGGCAAAGTACCAGAGATCCAAGTGCTAATAGAAAGTACTTAATCTCAAATCATTATAAGCAGTGAAAGCTGCCTGAAGACTGAGATAAGTTCAGCTGAAAGTTTTACTAAGGGGCAAATGGTGTTCAGAAAGGATAGATTGAATAAAACAGATGGTGGCATATTTGTTGCTGTCACAAGTGGTTTATCTTGTAGCGAAACTGAAGTAGATAGTTCCTGTAAATTGGTATGGGTACAGATTAAACCTCACAACCATTAGAAATTAATAATTTGTTCTTTTTACCAGCCCCCTGACTAAGACAATAAGTTTGCAGAAAAGTTCAAAGAAAGCTTGGACCAAATTTCAAAAATGTTGCCAAAGCACACCATTTTAATTGGTGGTGACCAATGTACCCTCAATATGTTGGCAAAAATGCATGTTCAGAACCGAAGGCTAGCATAAAATGTCTGAAATTCTACTGAACGCATTCTCCGGAAATTATATCTAGCAGTTAGTTCATGACACCATTACAATAGTAAATGGTTGTGAAAATAGGCTTGATCTCTTAGCAACAAATAATCTGGAGCTAACAAAGAGCTTCAGAACAGACACATGGATTAGTGAACATTGAGTTGTTGTAACAAGAATGAATATCAGATTTCTCAAACCTACCAAAAATAAATGAAAATTATTGTTTTTGTTTGTTTGTCTGTGATGTGATTTTATTTGTGTGTGTTGACGAGCCTCTCCTTTGGGTAACTCATCCACTTTCTATTTTTTTAATATAAAAATAAATGAAAAGTATATCTATCCCAAGAAGCAGATAAAGATTCACTTAACACTTTCCCCGACTGAGAAACTCCAGTCTTTCAAAACTAGCAATGCGAGTGTAGATCAGATGTGGCTTACATTCAAAGAAATAATATTGACAACCATTGACAGAATTATACTGAACAAATTAATGGAATAGGAGTCTGACCTGCCGTGGTACACAAACTAGGTTACATCACTCTTGCAAAAGCAAAGAAAAAAGTACAGCAAATTTAAATGGACACAAAATCCCCAAGACTGGCTGTCTTTTGAAGAAGCTCTAAATTTAGCCTGAACTTCAATGCAAGGAGCTTATACGAATTTCCACAACAAAAGCATGTCATGTAATTCGGTAGAGAATCCCAAGAAATTCTGGTCGTATGTAAAGTATACTAGTGGCAAAACACAATACCTTCACTACGCGATAGCAATGGTGATGCTACTGTATTGTTTTGTATTATCTCTATGTAGGGAAGAGAGTGTTAAAGAAATGATGCCAGAGTTAGGATGGGAATCATTAAAAAAAAGGCATTATTCACTGCAATCAGATCTATTTGCAATAATTTCTTTCACAAACTTTCTCTTCAGAAAGCAAAGATATTTTTTTAGCACCCACCTACATAGAGAGAGATGATCATCAGAATAAAATAAGAAATCAGATTGAAAACCGAAAGATTTAGGTGTACCTTTTGCCCTGCGAGCTGTAAGATAATGGAACTGTAGTGAAATAAAAGTGGTTCTATGAACCCACTGCCATGCACTTCAATGTTACTTGCAGAGTATTTATGCAGATGTAGCTATTCAACATTCAATATGTAGTAATAAGTTATGTCCTTTAAAATTTAAATATTATTAAGATAATTGTTTGTTCTGACCAATTCCACATCCACAAGGAGAGTTACATTTGGGATCTGTAGAAGGTTGTATTGTAATATTGTACACTACTGGTTCCTAGCTTGACCCAAGATATTCAAATAGTTTATTTTATAAGGGGTTTCGCACTGTGTGAGCAAATACTTCCGCAGGTTTTTATGTATGAATATGGGCTCACTTGTTTGGAGTAAAAAGACTGCAAAGTGCGATGGAAGAAAGAAGCTCTGTAACCTCTGTCATTAATTATCATTTGTTTTATATGTGGTAGTACTGGTCATTATTGAGTTTATATTCAGAACACTTCAGAAGTAATGATCTCAAGATAATGTTGTAGCTTAGTTCTGAATGTAATAACGTTATGTATAACCTTAAAGAAGAGTTCACCTTTAATCAGTTAAACTAAGAAGACAATTTCTAGAAGTTCTAATAATTTTATGAAGACAACTTTGGAGATGAGCCAGATCTTCAGATGTTATTTCCTTTCACATAGGGCATGGACTAGCCGGACCTTGTGAAAGGAACATCTTAACTTCTGTATATTCATACTTGAGGACTAATCATGCTGAAGGATATTGTACTGTCGAAATATTGAAGAAAACATACAGTGACAGTACAAGGTACATTAACACTTCTCCTACCAAAACGTAATTATTTATTGTGTATTTTGTTCCGACGTGTTCTACTTCCAAGAGGCTGTCCTAATTTGGATATACTGGAAATAAAAATTACATTTAATCTAATCTAATCCAATCCATTTAACTGTAACAACTACAGTGGGTAAGGACATAGACTGCAACAGCCAATGGAGCAATACTGTATAACACAAGACAAATTTCAAATAGAATGTAGTTTTGATCATTAGAGGCCCACTTGTTATGCTATAGTGCTCTATAGCAGTTTTTCATGAGATATAAAGTTTATGCAGTTTTTCCAGCATTTGACTACTCTTGTCAACTGAATGGATCCTTGCCTCCGTAAAGATACTTGTTGAGGCCAGGATGGTTGCGAGACCGTAGAATGTGTTGAAGGGAGAAGTTCCTATAAAGAGATTCAATGAGCTGCTTACAGGCACAAAAATAGATGATCACATCCACACAACTTCAATTTTCAGCCATGGTCTTGTCAGAACACATACATTCACACAATCACTCTGACAACTATACACACAAACAACCACCATGTCCAGCCACTCCAGCACCACTGTGAGTGTGGCGGGGAGTGGAGAGGGAAAGGATGCCAGGTAAAGGTGGGGATGGAAAGTTCCGTGTTGCATGATGGATTTTAAAGGCTCTGATAGGCGGGAATTTAAATTGCAGCATTGAATACAGTGAATGGAAGGGACAGGAAAGGATAAAAGGGAGGTGTAGAGGAGTGTGGGAAGGGAGTGGGCGGGTTTGAAATGATGGTAATAATGAAAACATAAAAATAGGAAAAAAGAGGAAAAAATAAATAAAAACAGAAAGTAATTAATTTAGGGGATTTCTAGGTGAGTGGCGACACAAGGTAGCAAGGAAGACACAAGATATAGGATAATAAGTGGGGACAGAAGAGGGGGGTGTAGATGTTAGGCATAGTCTGTAGAAATGGGAAGTTATCTTAGGTCGAGGCCACGATGGTTACAGGACCGTACAATGTGTTGAAGGGAGAACTCCCGTCTCTGCAGTTCAGAAGAACTGGTGGTGATGGGGGTAGGATCCAGATGGCTCAAGTACTGAAGCAGCCATTGAAATCCAGAGTGCTGTGTATAGCTGCATGCTGTGCCACAGGATGGTTCATCTTAGCTTTTGCCACAGTTTGGCAGTGGCCATTCATGCTGACGGACGACTGGTTCATCGTCAAACCAATATAAAACACTGTGCAATCATTGCAACAGAGCTGGTATATCACATGGCTGCTTGCACGGGCGGCCCCACCTCTGGTGGGGTAGGATAAGCCTGTGACAGGGCTGTAATAGGGAGTGCTGGGTGGGTAGATTGGGCAGGTTTTGCATCGAGGTCTTCCACAGGGACATGATCTCTGTGGTAAGGGGTTGGGAGTGGCATAGGGATGGACTAGGATGATGTGGAGGTTGGGTGGGTGACAGAACACAACTTTAGGGGATCAAAATGATCTTGTGTAGGATGTGCCTCATTTCAGGGCATGATGACAGATAATCAAAGCATTGATGAATTATGTGATGTTGTTGTTCCAGTCTTAGGTGGTATGGGGTAACAATAATAATTTTTATTTGTTCCATATATCAAAAAGGACACTCCATTGTGACTGGTTACTGGTGTTGGAGGGGGGATTGGTGGTATATGGGAATAGGGCAAGGGAATCTATTTGCGGACTAGGTCAGGAGGGTAATGTCTACCTGTGAAGGTCTTTGTGGGGCCTTCGGCATTATGCGTAAGGGACTTCTCATCACTGCAAATTCACTGTCCATGGTTGGCAAGTCTGTGTGGGAGGGATTTTGATGCAGAATTGATGGCAGCTATCAAAGTGCAGGTACTGTAGGTAATTAGTAGGTTTAATGCAGACAGAGGTGTGGATGGAGCCTTCCAATTCCAAATGAATTTTCCATTGTTAAAATATGAAACTTTCTGAAAGATTGACAGTGTGCCAGATGGGGATTCAAACCTGGCATAATTGTGGGCAAATGTTGTTCTGATTGAGCTACCCAAGCATAACTAATAACTAACCCTCACAGATTTGACCCTTATTCTAGTCTACTTAAGTCAGTTTGAAGGGGAACAACAATGAAAACAGATGCATGATGCATGGGTGAATATACAAGTGAGAAAAGAAAATGTAATCTTGATTTGTTGCTCTTCAAATCTACCTTCTGTAGATGAAACAGACCAATCATTTACAACTAAATTCTTCATATGCCATTTATAAACTCATCAGGTATGTAACCCTTCCTTCGCAGAGCTGAGTTGAACACAATGAACATCTAATCAATTACTCAGCTTATCATTTGTTGTTGCTTAAGGCAGCCGACTTTTGGTGAAGCTATGCTGCGATGTGTGAAGCCGCTTACCATCCCGGGTTTGAATCCCCCCCTCGAGCATGGATGTTTGTGTAGTCCTTAGTATAAGGTAGTTCATAAGAAGTTTGTAAGTTTAGGGGCTGATGACACCACAGTTAGGTTCCTTAATCTTTACAAACATTTGAACATTTTGGTGAAGGTGATATATCCCAAGCTGCAATACGTCCACTAATAGCACTACTTTGCTTTAAATGCCAATTGTCAATAGGCTACAGTCAAGAAGAGGTAGTGTCCCATATGCCAAGGACCTAATATATGGTTGCTATCAAATATGTACTACGGTGACAATACGCCCTGAAAGATCTTGTTGCTTGCAGTCTATTACTAAGAAATTTGTAGCACATCTATGGAAATGTATTCAGTATATTATCTGCCCAATTTTTAACACACACAGTGCATGTTCACACATTATATATTTATTCTTCTTCTGTACAGGTGACCTGAAGATGAACTGATTTGGGCTGAAATCTACAGTCATTAATAAATATTCAGCTCTATGTTTTCAATATGCAATTCTTAATGTATCTAAAAGCTGTCCTGCACCAACTAAACAAAATATTTCTAAAAAACTTCCTTGATGAAAACTGTTCTCTTCTTCAAATAAGGCACAGGGAATGTCAAATCTAAAAATAACATGTAAAGAGGAATAGCCATATGAAGGTGGGATGATTAAATAAAGCCATTACTGAGGAGTCAAACAACAATAGTATGCCTCCAATTCATATCATTGATCTTTTCAATGATCCTACAGTAGAGAAAGAGCCTCACACTCAGATTCACCTGAAATGGGGCCAGGCTGGAATCTTCAGTTTCTCTTTTAGAGGTGTTAAAAACTGCAATGTATCAAGATCAGGAAGTGGTTGGCATGGGCTGGAGTGCTTAGAGATGCAAAAAATAACAATTAATTGCCCTGTTGCAGTAATGAAGTGTATACTCAGCCCTTTGTTCAAAGAACAAATTTGTGTTTGTCAAAAGGCTTGCAATGATATCTGCGGGGCAGATACAAACTGTGCTGCATAGTATATTGTGTGTTAAAATCCTCACATGAGCAATGATTGGGGGAATATCATAATTTTGTTTGTTATGCCTTCTTTGACTATTAATAGGAAGAATATATGGGCAATATAGAAATCAAAGGACAGTAGGAACTGTTCGTAAGCTGGTTGGAAAATCAACTTTAAAAGGTTATTTTCTGAATGAAAATAGTCTTGGTTACAATTATAATGTACTTTTAATGACATATTTCACCTTTTGAGAATTATGAACTGGTATTCGTGAAAATTCTATATCACATAAAAGGCATTTGTCAAAGTAGGCTGCCAGGAGTGTGCTTTCAATCAAATGATTTGCCAGGTGCAGTGATATGACCATGCAGAAGTGCACACAAATACTCAGATAAACATGTCAAGTTAAAAATGGCTGTCATGCCAGCGGTGTCTAATAAGTTTAGACTGTAGACTTAGGCACTTTTAAAGTAAGGGGAACAGGATAATTCAATTGCCCACCAAAATAAATTCTGATTCTAAATTATGGTATGTGTGTTAGCGTACCTTCATAACAGCTGCAATTTTTTCCCATTGCTCTTGTGTTGGGTCACTTCCTGTAGGATTGTGAGCACAAGCATGTAATATAATGACAGAATTTTCAGGTGCTTCTTGCAGGTCAGCAATCAACCCCTCAAAGTCTATTGCCCTCTTATTTGGATCCCAATACCGGTATTCTCTTGGATCAGTGAAGCCAGCATTTGTAAAAATCAAGCGATGGTTTTCTGTAACAATATTTAATGTTCAAATAAAATCCATTAAAAATACAACAATGTATAGAATAATCATTAACAAGATACAACAGTTCATATTGCAGCCTACAGTACCATCACTGAAAAGCATAACCGTTTACTGTACAAGGTACATAATTCTCAAAATAGTTCAGCTGAAAAGCAACCATCATTAGGATATTTATATGCCTAACTCATGATATATGAAGAATTTGGCCTAGTCTTAAAACAGTGGATACAGGCGCTGTTGATCCACAGCTACTTAAGATTTAAAAAATTAGATAAATGAAATAAACTAGTCTAATAGGATCATAAGCAGAAGATGGTTTAGCATATAGTCAAAAACAAATACCAAATTATTGTTCTCTTAACTTATATATGTCCTTTTAAGGTAGTGTAAAACTTCTTTGTATGCCTCCGATGTAATATTATTTCTGCAGTAACACACTACTAGCTATTAACTTCAATACTTTCATACTGGCAGCATGTACATTTGTAGACAGCAAAAATTATAATTTTCCATAAAAACTGTATTCAACCTTGTTTATATACTCTGGGAAATCTTTCAACAATAACTCATGCATAATTACAATAATTATGCTGTGCATCTAAATACTGTTCTGGATACCCACTGTAGTTTAGTTACTTTAAGATCAAATTTTTTAGATCTGGCCATGAATGTCGACATTTGATACAGAGCCAAGTGGAGGTTCTGAATCAGAGGCTCAAATGGTTCTGTGATAGTGTAGGCTGCAGATTCCTCAACTTGAGACATCGAGTGGTGGGGTTACGGGTTCCGCTGAATAGGTCAGGAGTCCACTATACGCAGTAAGTGGCTACATGGACAATGGGAGCTTTGTGGCGTGGAGTAAGCAGTTTTTTACGTTTAGAGGGCTTCGGAAACACAAAGGAAGGGTTTCAGTCTCAAAGGGTAGAGGTCAAAGATAGAGTGAACACAGATCGAAAAACCATTCGGTTTGTAAATTGTCGTACCTGGGAGGAAAGTTCCAGAACTCCACACACTAATAGAAAGAAGAGAATCTCAAATCATTACAGGTACCGAAGGCAGGCTAAAGCCGGAGATAAGTTCAACTGAAATTTTTACTAAGGGGCAAATGGTGTTCAGGAAGGATAGATTGAATAAAACTGTTGGTGGCGTATTTATTGCTGTCACAAGTGGTTTATCTTTTAGTGTAATTGAAGTAGATAATTCCTGTGAGTTGGTTTGGGTAGAGATTATACCTGTCAACAAGAATATATCCATTTCAATGAAATAAGTATGCAGGACATGCATCATAAATTTTACTATAATCCGAACAGGTAGTATGTGTTTGTGTATGGATGTCTTTGTGAATGTCTGTACTTTTGTTAGAAAAAGAGCTAATACGCAAAAGCTAATGTGAATGCTGATTCTGTTCTGAATATTATTGCTGAAGAATGACAAAGATATCTTGTTTTGTTAACTGAAGTGCTTGTTCCATTTGTCTTTACTATTTATCAGTTTAGAGAAATTAACCATCATGCAGTTAAAAAGTTTCTAGGGATGAATGGATCGATGAATGGACAATGTTTTCGGTGCAAGACAACTAGGGTTTTTAGCACCCTTACAAATGCAATATGCAACGAGAGTTAACCAAGGAAAGAGAAAGTAAGTAAAAAGCAATTGATAAAGTAGCTAAACTAGTCAAACTGTGTGGGCAGCTAAAATAATGTACAGACACACCATTGCCTAGCGGCACTATAGGTTGACCCTGTTGCACTGTTATGGACATACTTTAAGGACAATACCAAAATGTTGTGGCTGGCTAATCATCGAAATAAAAAGGATGAGCCAGCCACTCTCCAACATACTAAAACCTCCAGCCTAAATGCTTAGGCCAGAGTCCAGACATTTCACAAAATTTAAAAACTTTTGTCACAGTCACCTCATTATCAGGTAAAAAAATAAAAGAAGGGGCACAGCATCACCAAGATTCACCACTGCTTTATCAGAAAGATACAAAATACACTTGGTCAAGTAGCCAGAGAGGGAGAGGGGAGGGGGTGACCTCTTCACGAAATAAAAAACTGTTCTGCCAGAGAGCAGTGCCCAATGTGGAGGTGTGTCAGGGACACTTCATGGCACCTGTATGACTGGCAGGAGATTTGCCAAGTCACACAACTGGTTTCATCAGCCACAATTTGTTATATTCACTTCCAGTCACATCTCCTCCCACAACTGAGAGGACCTCTGCCGCGACAAAAAGATGTCCCACGATGGAAATTCACATTCTATGACATTTTGGTTACTGTAGACTGCCCTGGCGGGCACATCAGCAGCAACAACACCACGAATCCCTACATGCCCTCGTACCCAAAGATATGACACCAACTTACACCGCCATTGGAAGAAGTGCAATTGCTCATGAAATGACAGTGTTGTTGTTTCAGATGGGTAAATGTTCTGCAGTGACTGTTGGACACTAAGGGAATTGGAGCAGAGAATAAACTGTTTACCCTGAACACGAAGGATTTGTTACACTGCAGCTCTGCAGAAATACTGAATAGGCGGTGGGCAGGCAAATCCTCATGATACGACCAGGAAACACTATAGAATACCCGACAGAATCTCAATGTTTGGATCTGTCAGTGTACACTACTGTAAAATCGTGAAGCCTATCTAAAGTGAAATGTAATGTCAGGTGTGCAATCTTTTTTTTAAATTAATGAAGTCTAAAAGGAGTCTAGGTGCCTGCAGTAGCCAAGGTGGAAATCTGATCCAACCGCGATGTATAACAACGTTAAAATCTTCCACGCACAGTTAAAAAATAATCATTTGTGTAACTCCTGAAAAGCCTCCTTGCTCATAGCCAATCGTGAAAAAGCCTTTCTATAAGGAGGCCAAATAACGGTATGGTATGCAGGTGTATTTGGCATGGACAGTGTGGTTTACACTTTGTGCACCATGAGAAGCTGTTGCCATATGTGAAGTTGTGGCTCAGCAGCCTTGATACAGACAGTGTATGGGGTTGGTCCTGAATGCATCAGTGGCCACCCCAATCCCTTCATGGTGCTCCATGTGCAACACCTTTAAATAAGGCCTTGTAGATCCATACATCACATAGCCATAATCAAGCAAGACCACACAAAGGCTCTATAAAACTGCAGCACACAAATCCTATCAGCTCCCCTTGAAATGTGACTAAGGCACTTCATAATACTTAGTACTCTGAGGCACCGTCTTTTCAACTCCTTAAGGTGCAGCAACCATGTAAGTTTCCAGTAAAATAGAAGACCCATAAAATGAACAGTGTTCTTAAAATTTAGAACAGTATCCCTCATCCTCAGTTCAGGTAAGTTGAAAACAGAACGAGAATGATTAAAAAGAACAAACAGACTTCTGAAAATTTACAACTAGTCTTTTCTGCCTATATGTCCAACAATGTAAGAGTTTTGCAATTGATGAGTTGTCTTTGCAAGGCTGGAAGAAGAGGGAAAAAAAACCAGAAGTCATTCACAAACAAAAAAACATTGGACAAGGCATTTAATAACCAATACAACAATATTAACAGCTATGGCAAACAAAGTCACACTTAAAACACTAGCCTGAGGGACACTTTAAATTGATCAGAAAGTGTGTCACCGACTCAAAATCTAAAATAGTGCAGGGAAAGAAAGGACTTAAAAGGTGAAAAACAACCATGAAAACCCCTTTTGTGGATCTGCCTTAGGATTAGATGCTTCAAAGTAATATCGTAGGCCTTTTAAACCTACTTCTACAGAAATACTTTGCAATCCACCATAAAGAGCATGGTGGAGGGTACACTGTATCACTACTAGGCATTTCCTTTCCTATTCCACCCCGGAAAGGATGAGTGAAAAAAGAATGCCTATATGCCTCTGTACGAGCCCTAATTTCTCTTGTCTTTGTGATCTTTGTGCGAAAGTTAAGTAGCCAGCAGGAGGATTGTTCTGCAATCATCAAATTCTGGGCCTCTAAATTTCCTCAATAGAATGTCTTCTTTCCCAGAGCATTTCCACAACACTCGCGCATTTGTCAAACTTACCAGTAACGAACCTAGCTGCTCGCCTCTAAACTGCTTCTATTTCTTCCCTTTAAACTGATCTGCTGTGGTTCCTAAACACTTGAACAATGGAAATTCCAGGAAGGATTCAATAATACTTTTGAGAGGATAGGTTGCTTACTCATCACAGAGACATCTGATGAACTTCAGAAAGGCATCCTAAACACTTGAGCAATATTCATGACATGGTCATACAATGTATGGGTGGCTAAGTAAGCGGTCCTGACAGTTGGGATACCAGTTACTTTGGAAAAAGGTTGGGCATCTCTGACATATTCTGAGTCGTGGCCACCTTTGTGCTCAGACGGCAAAGACTACCAAATCCACCAGTTAGTCCCTCAACCGTTAGGGGTAAAACCCAGTGGGGCCCTGAGTAAGTAAGGCTAGCAACCTGCTTCCCAGGTACTTCAATATCATGCTGGCAACAATCAGAGCAAAATGCCTCGGACCATTGGAGGTGATGGAGTCCCACCTCTAATTGACAGACCAGGGACTCCACAGATACGACTTGGCAAACGAACTGGAATGAGATGGGGAGCTATTAATATCAATGGGGATTACAATGGGAAGAAGGTAGAGCTGGCGGAGGCTTCAAGTAAGATGGGGTTAGATGTTTTAGCTGTTAGTGATGTTAGAGTAATGGGAGAGAAAAAGGATGAAGTCAGAGAAAACAAGGTCTAGCTGTCAGGAGTTAAAGTAGGAAGAGCACAGTGGGGTGTAGGATTTTACATCAGGAAAGCAATCGAACCCAGCATAATTGCAATAAGGTATGTAAATGAACGACTGATGTGGATAGATTTGGCCATCTCTAGTAAGAAAATTAGGATTGTGGCAGTGTATTCACCCTGTGAAGGGACAGATCAAGATGAGATGGACAGGTTTTACAATGCACTTAGTGATGTAGTTGTTAGAGTGAAGGATAAGGATAGTGTTTTACTCATGGGTGATTTCAACGCCATGATAGGAAATCGAACAGAAGGTTATGAAAAGTTTATGGGTAAGTTTGGAGAGGATATGGAGGCCAACAGGAATGGAAAACAGCTCTTGGATTTCTGTTCCAGTACGGGCTTAGTAATTACAAACTCCTTCTTTAAGTTTAAGGACATTCACTGCTATACTTGGGAAGGAAGGGGCACCAGATCTGTCATTGACTATATAATAACAGACCAGGAATTCAGGAAGACAATCAAGGACACACGTGTTTTCAGGGGGTTCTTTGATGACACTGATCATTATTTAATCTGCAGTGAAATTGGTTTTGTGAGCCCAAAGGGCAGAAAGTCAGATCCACATGTAGAAGGATAAGAGTGGAGAAGCTTCAAGACAAGGAAATTAGGCACAAATACATAACAATGATCTCGGAAAGGTACCAGTTAGTTGTATGTAATGATTTACAGTCACTGGAAGAGGAATGGTCAAGGTACAGGGACACACTACTGGAAGCAGCTAGAGAATGTCTTGGAACAGTAGTGTGTAAAGGTAGGAAGAAGCAGACAGCCTGGTGGAATGACACAGTCAAGGCAGCCTGTAAAAAGAAAAAGAAGGCATATCAAAAATGGCTCCATACTAGAAATCAGGCAGACAGAGAAAGTTATATTGAAGAAAGAAAGCCAAATGGATAATTGCAGAATCCAAGCAGAAATCATGGGAAGACTTTGGAAACAAGCTAGAATCTCTGGGCCAAGCCGCGGGAAAACCATTTTGGAACATAATTAGCAATCTTCAAAAGGGAAGGAAGAAGAAATTAACAAGTGTTTTGGACAGGTCAGGAAAGCTGCTAGTCAATCCTGTGGATGCCTTGGGCAGATGGAGAGAATATTTTGAAGAATTGCTCAATGTAGGTGAAACGTTCAATGATGTATCAGATTTTCAGGTAGAATGGGATAGGAACGATGGTGGAAACAGGATCTCATTTGAGGAAGTGGAGAAAATGGTCAGTAGATTACAGCGCAATAAAGCGGCTGGGGTGGATGAAATTAAGCCACAACTTGTCAAATACAGTGGAATATCAGGTTTCAAATGGTTACACAAGATAATTGAAAAGGCGTGGGAATCGGGACAGGTTCCGTCTGACTGGATGAAAGCGGTAATCACGCCAATTTTCAAACATGGAAACAGGAAAGATTGTAACAACTATCAAGGTATCTCTTTAATTAGCGTTGTAGGCAAAATGTTCTCAGGTATTGTTGAAAGGAGAGTGCGAGTATTAATTGAGGACAAATTAGATGAAAATCAGTGTGGGTTTAGGCCTCTTAAAGGCTGTCAGGACCAGATCTTTAGCTTACAGCAGGTAATGGAAAAGTGCTATGAGTGGAACAGGGAATTGTATCTATGTTTCATAGATCTGGAAAAGGCTTATGACCGTGTTCCTAGGAGGAAGCTACTGTCAGTTCTTCAAGATTATGGTATAGGAGGCATACTTCTGCAGGCAATTAAAGGGCTTTACGTAGACTGTCAGGCAGCAGTTACAGTAGCTGGTAAATTAAGCTCATGGTTCAGGGTAGTTTCAGGGGTAAGACTAGGCTGTAACCTGTCACCACTGTTGTTCATACTATTCATGGATCATATGTTGAAAACAGTAGACTGGCAGGGTGGGATTTAAGTAGGTGAAAACAAAATAAGCAGTCTCGCATATGCAGATGACTTAGTTGTAATGGCCGATTCAATTTAAAGGTTGCAAACTAATATTTCAGAGCTCGATCAGAGGTGCAAGGATTATGATATGAAGATCAGCGTCTCCAAAACGAAAGTAATGTCTGTGGGAAAGAGATTCAAACAGACTGAGTGCCAAATAGGAGGAACAAAGTTAGAACAGGTAGACAGTTTCAAGTACCTGGGATGTATTTTCTCACAGCATGGCAACATAGCGAAAGAACTGGAATCGAGGTGCAGCAAAGCTAATGCAGTGAGTGCTCAGCTAAGATCTACTCTCTTCTGCAAGAAAGAAGTAAGTACCAAGACTAAGTCAGCAGTGCACCGCTCTATCTTTCGACCAACTTTGTTGTATGGGAGTGAAAGTTGGGTGGATACAGGTTACCTTATTAATAAGGTAGAGGTTACAAATATGAAAGTAGCAAGAATGATTGCAGGTAACAATAGATGGGAACAATGGCAGGAGGGTGTCCATAATGAGGAAATGTCACACATATCCAAACACAAACACACCTAGACAGACATTACAGAAAATGTCTGTCTAGGTGTGTTTGTGTTTGGATGTGTGAGTGTGTGTGTATTTGTCTACCTTCCTTTTTGTCCCCTAAGGTAAGTCCTTCCACTCCTGGGATTGGAATGACTCCTTTTCCACTTCCTTAAAACCCATATCCTTCCCTTTCTCCTCCCCTTTTTTCCTCTTTTTCCTGAAGAAGCTGCCAGTGGTGGCGAAAGCTAGTAAGTGTGTTTTGAGTGTGATTTTTATTTTTATTTGTGTCTATCGACGAGCCAGTCCTTTTGGGTAAGTCATCCGTTTTCTATTTTTTATATTTGTTTATCCTACCAGGATAATTTCCTTCTATACTTTTCAGATCATTTACATAGATAGAAAATAATAGCGGTCCTATCACACTCCCATGGGGCACGCCTTATGATACACTTGTGTCTGATGAACACTCGCTGTCGAGAACAATGTACTGCGTTCTATTACTTAGGAAGTCTTCCAGCCAGTCACAAACCTGTAAACCTATTCCATATGCTTGTATCTTTGTTTGTAGTCTGCAGTGTAGCACAGTGTCAAATGCCTTTTTGAAATCGACAAAAAAAAAAAAAAAAAAAAAAAAAACACAAGCTGCCAGTTGCACTTCATCCATGGCACACAAGGGCAAGCAGAGTTTCACACGAACAATGTTTCCAAAACCCGTGCTGATTCATTGAAAGAAGCTTTTCTGTCTCGAGAAAATTTACTATAATTCGAACTGAGAATATGCTCCAAAATTCTTCAAGAAACTAATATAAATGATACTGGCCCTTAATTAAGTGGGTCAGTTGTTTTACCTTTCGTATAAATGGGAGTCACCTGCACTTTTTCCGATCACTGGGAACTTCGCGCTGAATTAAAGATTCACGATAAATGCAAGCCAAGTAAGGGGCCAATGCCACAGAATACTCTTCGTAAAACTGAACTGGTATTCCATCTGGACCAGGAGACTTTTTTGTATTTAGCTCTCTCAGCTGCTTCTCTACATCAGAAATACCTGTTACTATGTCCTCCATTTCGGAGGTAGTACATTGATCAAATGATGGTACATTTATGCAGTCCTCCTGTTGAAAGATTTCTTATAGGTTGAATTTAGAGCTTCAGCTTCATCCCCAGAATGATCGAGTGACTGGATACTGGGATTTGACCCGCGTATCAATTTTACAAATGACCCTAATTTTTTTGGGTTCTCAGAAAGATCTTTTGCTAAGATATGGCTGTGGTAATTATTGTATACTTCGCGCACTGACGTTTTTATAGACGCAGGAATCTCTACTAACTTTTGCCTGTCATCATTTGCGTGTTTTCTTTTTGAACCGAGATTGCAACAGTCTTTGCTTTCTCAGTAGCTTTCTAACATTATTATTATACCACAGTGGATCTTTACCATCCTTAATCAACTTTGCAGGCTCATATCTCTCTAACCCTTTATTTACAATGCATTTAAATTTAGTCCACAATTCCTCTACTTCCATTGTAAATGTCAAAAAATATGTCCAAAAGTTTATGCCGTTGCAGAAAAACCTGTTGTATAGCTGCTTCCAGGAAGACCAGGTTATCTAAGGTGGATCGATATCTCCTGAAAGCAACTAAGGATCTGCCCCGATTCTAACATGCAGACAAGGAGGCGGTTGGCCATCTGCTCTTAAGTCTTTGCCACACAGCTAGTGAGGTGAACACTGCAGTAACTACCCAGGTTTGTAGAGTCCTTTCCAGGCTTTAGCAGAGGAATTAGAATAGCTTCTCACCAATAGTCTGGAATGTGACCTGACACCCAAATCATATTAAAAAGGGAGAGGAGGATATCTTTGTTTGTGTCTGTGATGTACTGGAGCAGACTATCGTGTGTCCTATCACTACCAGGACAGGTGGCACAACCTACCAATAGCACATAATCATGCTCCCACATAGAAAAGGGGCAGTAGTTGTCTTCTGCATTAGTGGACAATGGACAACCTGTAGCACTGGAAATCAAGAGCCTGACTGCCAGTAGAAGTGTCTACAGTGAAATATTCCACCATAGTCTGTGAAATGTGTCATGGTTTGGTCAGTAGGGTGCCATTTCCCATTACAGCAGCAATGGATGCCTTCCTCCTCTCCCAGATCTCCTAATGGTCTCCCTACTTTTTGTGGGATGATTAACAAAATCCAAGAAATGTTGCCATGACTTTTTTGCTCTCTAGAATAACCCACTGACATTTTGCCCATGCTACCCAAAAGACTGCAATGTCTGCAGTTAGCTGCCACTTGAACCAATGCAGAGCCACGTGCATGGCCCTAACAACAAAATGACATTTGTCATTCCACCAAGGGACGGGCCGGCTTTTTGGTTGACTGGAAGACTGTGGAATGAATCAATCAGTAGCAAGGTGGATCTTTTGGATGATATGATGCACTCATTCTGGACACTGGCCTGACTTTCGGGCACAGCAAGCTGGCTGCATTGTATCCAGAATGCTCTACTGAACACTCACCACAGCAATTGTCTGTCAGGCTACATTCCATCTGGCTGGTGGATCCAGATTGGGAAGTGATCACAACCACGAAGGTTGTTGACCCCCTTCCCATTGAGTACTGTAGGCAATGGCTGGAAAGCGAAGCATGAGGTCTATGGTAGAGAATGACCCTGTTGCACTACATAAGTGTGTGGGCTGCCTGGTGTTGAGTAAAAGTACAGGTGAGGAAAATAGAAGCCTCTCCATTGCTCGACCCCTGGGGCACATAGTTTCAGGCCCCCAAAGCACATTATGTGCATTAAAAGCACCACAGACGATGAAAGGGTGCGGGAGGTGTGTCAGAACAACATGAAGAGCATCCTCATCAAGTGTGTCGTGGGGACCGATAAAGTGAATAGACAATGACACATATGGAAACATACTGCAACTGTTAAATTTATAAGGGGCAGCCCTCAGTCGCAAAGTACAAAAATAATCGTTACCAGGTTTCAATGCCGCTATGGGCACCTTCTTCAGATGAAGATGAATATGTTAAACCTACATGTCAAAATTTAAAATACAAAAAATATATCTAACATAACATAGTCATGCCTAAAAAGTAAGTAGACAGGCGGAGCAGTCACGAAGGGCTGCAATGTCTCCGCTGCCAACGTCGACAGCTATCTGGTCAGCCAAACAAATAGCACACTTGCCAACAACTTTAATTACCAATGAAATAAATTTTCATACATTCAATTTATAATGTCCAATGGCTCTTTTCCAGTATAAATTGAGATAAGTAACAGAAGCAATTAGTATGAGAAAATGTGAGCAAGTGTGAAAGTAAATGATCAGTTGTGAATGAAGCAGCAAAACAAAGGCTGGATTCATGACATTTTCAGTTTCCTCTCTGGGAGAATAGAAGTGTTAGTGTCACACTAGACTGGCATAGAGTATTTAATAACAACTTTTCACCAACAGTTTGTCATTTAAATCAATTAGTTACTGGTACAAAAAAGTGTTCAAACTTTAAACAACTGGTATTCTGAGACAACGCCACATGAATTGCAGGTAACAGGCAATGAAGAAAATGAATAAATCTGTGGTGAGTAAAGACTCCTATGAGGACACTGCTCTAGAAAAGGCATGTTATAC
The DNA here is from genome assembly GCA_026315105.1 of Locusta migratoria. NCBI lineage: Eukaryota > Metazoa > Arthropoda > Insecta > Orthoptera > Acrididae > Locusta > Locusta migratoria. The sequence continues at coordinate 159,327,400 of CM048746.1, forward strand.
GGCAATGAGTAAGAGCCTAGAACAGGAACAAGCCATCATTTATTTGTTTCACAGAAAAGTTTATTATAATCGGAATGCCCAGATGAAATAATAGATTAAAGACATGGAAGGGAACTAACCACTCATCTATAGATGACCAATGTGTGGTTCATGGGTATATGTCACTGAACACAATATTTTGTTTTATATTTATTTGGTTAAAAAAATAAATATCCAGTGGGCTGAGTTCCATAAATTTTTGTGTGGTCGTTGCCTGCATAGCCATGTTTAAAACTGACAATAATTTTATACTTGTCTTTCTATCTCAGGCTCTTTAGAATTCTGAACATTAAGTGTACAATTCTTCCCAACTATAATTTTGCAGTTATTCCAGTTAATAAGTATTATCATAAATGAAATATGCAGTGACAGAAATCGATATTAAGACAATGAGTATTACTGGTCACATATTAATTCCTCACACCAAGTGACTAGCAAATTACAACCAAACAGCACATTTGCATATTTCATAAAATTTCTTAGAGAGATAGCATTTTCTAATTAATTGTGTTCCATTGGATACATCCCTTGATTCTTTTCAGCAATGCTTCCTTGCTCAAATACACAGGAAAAAACAGCTAAACTGATAAATTATTATAATTGCAAGAGTATCATTTTCCTATTAAGAGACACTTTCCAAACATCTCTTGCTTTTCTTGACAGTACCCTACAATTTGCAATTATGATGAAGATTTCACTTTCACTGTTCCACATTATAATTTCTTTACATTGACAAAATGTTTCTTTATATTACAGAGAAAATATATATTGCTGAAAAACTTCATTAAACTCAATGTTCTTTAAACAGAATACCTATGGAGGTCTCAGTCAGTGATATGGCAAAATTTAAATTTTGAAATAATCTCTAACTAGCATATAGATTTTTACAACTTTACATTACCCCATGTCGGTTTTGAGTAATAGAATGTGGTGTAGTTCAGGTGCCGGTTTAGGAATTCAGCACCAACTCTCAAAGCACCTGTACCACTCAGGGTCTGGACACCAATAGCCTGGGAGCATAAAATACTAAGATACAGAACTCCAAATAAGTTAGATATTTCAAAGTTATTTTAAGAGGCAACATCTTGTGTGAGCTTTTCTTACCCGCCCTTGAACTATGGCAGGTGAATCCTCTCCAAGTAACATCTTCGTTGCTGCAGATGTGAAAGATTCCATTCCCAGCACTGGCAAGTATTCGTGATTGCTTGTTTCATCTTCTGCCATCTGTTTCTCTGTTTTTCGAACAACTGGCAGCACCCATGGTTTCCCTTCATTTGTGCGGTACGCTGTAAAAAAAACCTCTAAATTAATGAACTATATGAAATCCCTTGAAGAAAAGATTTAGTTACAAGAGGTTGGTCTCTCTCTCTCTCTCTCTCTCTCTCTCTCTCTCTCTCTCTCTCTCTCTCTCTCTCTCTCTCTCTCACAAATCTTGAAATGTATTTGCAACACTGACATTCTACAAGATGTGATAAAAAACTTAAACAGGTATTTTTTTACATACATTTGAATTATAAATATTTTTATCTTTTTGATACACATTTTTGTGATGTTTGTTTGCATTTCCAGCTGTTTATATGTAGTTTACTGTTGACCGTCAGAAAGGTTACACATATTGCTAAGTGCTTAGCTAATGCTCACTTTCGATAAAGAAGCACCAAAGAATTTGCCTTAAATTGTGCTTGGAATGAAGTGATTGAGGCTTTTGATGAATCTACTATGAGTAAGACAAGAGAGGGTACTAACATTTCAACAAGGGTCTAGAAGATTGGCACAGAGCACCAAGCGGAACAGACATTCCACTAAGATGTGAGCCGCAGATTGTAGGGCTCCACAATGACAATGTGGGAAAGCTCATTGTGCAAAATAAAACCATGGGTCAGCCAGGAATGTCCAATGTGGAGACAGCAAAGGACAGTGGGTTCCCTCCGAGAATGGTGCATGGAAGAACTCCAAGCTGCAGGGGTTGACTTGATGGAGCAGAGTTTATTAGATGGGGCAGTAGACTGCCAGTTGCTTTCCAGTCTTGAATGGGCAGAGATCTCATCTGCATCCACAAATCTGTAACCAGGATTGTCAAGGGGAATGAATAGTAAATAACAGTTACTCTAGCCTAGTGGTCAGCCTGTTCATTTCCTAGGAAACCCATGTGACTGGGGACCCAGAGAAAAGCAATGAGCAGGCAGATCATGGATACCAATGACCAATGGATGGTAAGAGTGGCATTGGCTGCTCATGGAGTCTGTACAGATTAAAACACAGTCCAGGGCAGACTGATAAAATGAAGTGCTCAAGTTCTGCCATAAACACACTACATGATTCTGACAGAGAATGGCACTCCATACCAATGGTAGATGTAGAAGCATGTCCTGCATGACGAGCAGATTTCGATCCATCACTGTAGAAGATTGTGACTCCTGAAATTTTGTAAGTAATGGGTGCAACAAATGCCAGAAGATTATTGGGGGGGGGACTGAAGACTTTGGACCTTGGAACGGATCACACGAGATTTGTATATGGGTCACCATCCAAGGGTGTGTGCAGTACTGCACAGAGTGTACAGACAAGGAAAGGAAGACAGAAGTCCCTGCAAAGCGAAGTGAGCTACAATCCGACGGATAATCCCACTCTAGGGCTAGTATCAGTAGGTTGAAAACCATGGTATGTGGGGGTGAGCAGGGAATTGTCGAATGGCAATGATGCAGGACACCAAAAGCTGATGTCAACTAATCTGATGATAGAGGATTACTGCTTCAGCAAGGAGACTGTCAACAGGGCTGATCTGGAAGTCACTCAGTCAAGCAGACACCACAATGAAGAACTGGGTGTAACAGTTTCAGGGCAGAAGAAGCTGTGAAGCCATAAACCTGGCTCCCATAATTTAATCAGGACTGAATGAGAACCCAACAGATATGAAGGAGTGTTGCACGATCTGCACCCCACGGTGAGTGGGTGCTTCCACTTGCAGCTTATCTTCACCTGGAAAATATGGGACAACAATTAAGTTTCTATCAAAAAGGAGGACCAAGAAACAGTGCAGTGCCACAAATTCCAGGTGCTGAGTACCCAAGAAGAGTTCTGGTTCAGGGTGGACCATAGTATGACAACAAAAATGTATTACCCTCAATTTAGAAGGGGAAAACCATGTGAGAGGGCCCATATGGAAGCCCGCCGAAAGGCACCTTGAAGCTGACATTCAGCTGAAGCTACTGAGTAGGAGCTATACCATATGCAAAAGTTGTTGACATAGCGCAGCAGCGGCCAGTGGCCCAAAAGAGCTCCCCAGCCCATTGATGGCGATTAGGAAGAGTGTAACACTTAACACAGAATGCTGTGAAATGCCGTTCCCCTGGATCTGTGGGGAGCTGAAAGAAGAGCTGACACTTACTTGGAACATGTGAGAGGATGCAAACTGACTGATAAAAATCAGTAGTGAGCCTCTTATGTCCCAGTCATGAAGGGTACATAAAATATGATGACACCAAGAGGTGTCACATGCCTTATGTAAATCAAAGGAAACAGCAACAAGATGTTGACATTTTGAGAAGGCCTGTCTGATTGCTGTTTCCAGTCGAAGTAGATGGTCTATAGCAGACCGTCCCTCCTGGAACCCACACTGATAAGGTGACAGAAGTCCATATGAATAGAGTACCCAGCATAATCTATGGGCAACCATTCTTTCAAGTAATTTACACAGTACATTTGTAAGGCTAATCAGCCGGTAACTGTCTAGGGATGACAGATCCTTGCCAGGATTATGAACAGTAACCACTACACCGTCCCTCCACTGTGAGGGGAAAACCCTTTGAGCCAAATATAGTTAAATACCTGGAGCAGACATTGCCGTTTTGAAGGATTGAGGTGTTGGAGAAGTTGATGAGTGGAATCAGGGGTAGAGGAAAGCTCCAGAAGTAGTTCCCATTCAGTAAAGGGTTTGTTATAAGGTTCCTCCTGGTGAGTGGTAAAACATAAGTTTGAGGCTTTGAACTGTTGTTTCTTGAGATGCCTTCACAAAGTGAACTGCAAGGTGCTCTGTGACAACCAATGGGTCAGTACAGACCCCATCTGAAAGGCAAGGTCCTTAACACAAAGGCATTTAAAGTTGATAAGGGCAGTGTAGGACAGGTGGTGCTTAAGATGCTGCAAGGCTAGATGGCTCTCACGAATCACTGTGGCAATGGTTCTGTTCCACCACAGAACTGGGTGGCAACTAGGAGGGCCTGGCAACCAGGGAAAAGCAGTGTTAGCAGCTCGAGTAATCACAGTAGACACATCACTTATGACATCATCAATACAGGCAGATGGGGAATGGTGTGAAAAACACCTGGGATGTATAGAAAGGCCAATTAACATGACAGAAAATGCAACGGGGTAGCCTGTCCCATGTCAACTGGTAAGGGAGTGAAAGAATGAACAGAAAGAGGTCGCACTATGACGAAAATCATCATGCAGTGACCAGTGAAATGAAGGGGAAAGGAGGAGGAGTGAGTGAAAGGTCTATGGCAGAGACAGTGCCGAAAGCGGTAGTAAAATGGGTTGGGGAACCATCACTGACAAGGCAAAGGTCGTGATCTGCAAGGAACTGGCCTATGAGGTGGCCCCGACTTGTTGCATGAGCAATGCCGCAAGAAGGATAATGGGCACTGAAGACCCCAAGAATGAGGAAGGAAGGGAGGAGATACTGAAGGAGGGCTGTTAGGGTAGCAGATGTAGGTGACCTGTCAGGAGGGACATTAGAGACTACAAATTGTTAACAGGGTGCGTAAGTGAACCAGAACAGCTACCACTTCCTGTGTAGTACGGAGAGAAATTAATGAACTAACAACATCCATACGAACCAGGGTGCAAACTCCACCAGATGCTTGTAGGGGCCTATCATGGTGCATGAGATACTCTGCAAGTCACATTAAAGTGCCTGGCGGGTGGTTCATAGAACCACCTTTATACTATTTATATCCCATTCCATTCTCTAATAGTGTGTGGGAAGAAAGAACACCTGAATCTCTCCGAGCTCCGATTTCTCGTATTTTATTCTGATGATCATTTCGACCCATGTAAGTGGGAGTCAATATATTTTCACATTCAGAGGAGAATGGTGGTGATTGGAATTTCATAAGTAGCACACGCCACAAATCACAGAACCCACAGATGGTCGATGAATGGCCATCGGTGAAATGTGATTCCTGCAGAACAACACAAGCTGCAGAGTAAAAGATATAAATTGATTGAACTCCAGGAGGTGATCTTAATAGACATTACAGTTCCATTGGATGAGAACAGATCAAGGACCCAGATGGGAGGTGAACAAATTGAAACATATCACAATACTGGATCAATGTCCGTCGCTGATGAGGGAAGGACGACATCCATGAACGGCGGATCAGATAAGCTCAGTGAAATTTTTTGGTTGTGAAGTCAAAGTTGGAACCCCAGGCACTACTGGAGGGACCTCGTCCTGTGACTTTTGTTGCTCTTTCCCTCACCCAGGGCAGAGACGACAGGTCCCAGAGAGAGAACTGGCACAAGTAAGGTCTGCACCAATGAAGATCGGGCAAGCTGGTATTTACAGACTGGGAGTCCAGCTACCGGCTCGAGGCAGAAGCTCACTTCTGTTTTGGCCACCTCAATGGTCAGTTCATGCTGAAGAATGGAATAAGTTCAACGTTTTTGTCAGCTTTATCAATATCAGAGTAGTTTGCCACAATTATTCCTTAATTCATTTTTTATGTCTATTGCATAACTTTTGTGAATGAGAAGTCTTGTGTAAATATGTGCAGTGATTTGCAGTTTACTACTTTACTATCAATGAATTTAAGTAGCTGACATGCCTAAATACTGTATTGAATTATAAGTTCTCATTAGAGTCCACAGAACTTCATTTAGATTTACAGTCTCACTTCAACTCAATGGATCTGCGACCCAAGTGTCATCAATCTGTGCTGGGACAACACCTGAAAATACAGCAGATTTTACTGTACTTCATAAAAGAGTTTATGTTTTCTATTCAGACACGATAGAAGATAACTACAGCCCTCGCATGTTCTGCACTGTTAGTACAAATAATAACAGGTGCATGTAGTGATGTGGGCCATGAATATTCCCAGAGGGAAGTAACTCACAAAATGGGAATATTTCAAAATTTGGGAATTTATGAAAATTTTTAGATTTTGAAAGTTTTAAGACTTATTAACAGTTAAAGAACCTTGTAACTAAGTTAAAGTAAATTCATACATTTTAATCAAAGATTTCTCATTCTCTGCATTAATTCCCTTACTAAGTCCATGCAGAACATCATTTACTTTAAGTCTGGTGGAAAAAATAATTTAAAATATTCACTATTTTTCCACAAGTTAAAAACCCCACATTTCTCTGAACGAAAGTTACAAAAATTTTTCTCTGTATGTGTAATTCTCAACCGGCAGTCATCTGTAGTATTTTTTAACTTTTCCAAATGAATGACAAGAGGAGTTTCACTTTCAGAACTCAAAGACTTCTCAATTCATGTGATGAATTATGATTTATAAAAATTTATTTTCTAAAATATTGCTATAAATTTCAGTTTTAGACTCTTTAACTAATGTTTTACAATGTTCTATGCTAATAAAATCACTTGTATTTTCAATTGAATCAGAAATCTCTGCCGGTTTATTTGCATACTTTTTCCTTGAAATGCCATTTTCATTGACTAATGTTTACAAATTTCACACCAGTTTATTTTAAATTTTATAGCCTAAAATATCACTAACATCGACAGAAAATTTAACAAATTGAATAAATGAACCTCACTGTGTATTTCAGTATTCAGTAGCTACTCACAAGATGGCATATCAATATTATAAATTCGGTTTTTCTAAATGTTGATTATTTCGAGGTTGACAGTTCTAGGAAACTTAAGAACCATAAATTTTGATGCTTGGTAGTTTTCTAATACTTAAAATGCTGAAAACCGAAAAATGTGTTTATTTGAAACAAGTAGGTGAAGTCCAGACCCATACCGTATAAACCTATCCAAAGAGTGTTAGTGTTTGTTTTAATAACACAATTACCACATTGACCAATTAACTTGAGTGATTTTGTTTTTAAAATTATAAACTTGTGTATGCCTACTCTTTGTTTGAGCAATTTATTTTGTACCCCAATTGGTCATCATCGACATAAAAGGTATGAACTGCACTTTTTATTGTTTGCCACAGTTACTTACTGGTAGTTGGTCACATTTTTAGTATGGCCCATTCACTTAGATGGCTGGCAGTCAGGATGGAGCAAGCCATCTTCTCTGCTTGTCTTATGTGGTGTTTTAATATTTTGATAGATATTCCTTCCACCCCTCATTCCAAAATGCTTGGGAGGTAGTCTGGTTTTGTTAAATTTTGTTTCCTTATTGCAGTTTTAGCTGGTAGAAGCTGACCTTGGGGAAGATCAGTTTGGATTCAGGAGGAACGTAGGAACCCGGGAGGCAATACTCATTTTACGTCTTATCTTAGGAGATAGATTAAGGAAAGGTAAACCTACATTTTTAGCTTTTGTAGATTTGGAGAAAGCTTTTGACAATGTTGACTGGAACACACTCTTTCAAATTCTGAAGTCAGCGGGGGTAAGATACAGGGAAAGGAGAGTTATTTACAACTTGTACAAAAGACAGACCGCAGTTATTAGAATTGAAGGGCATGAAAGGGAAGCATCAGTCGGCAAGGGAGTAAGACAGGGTTCTAGCCTTTCTCCGATGCTATTCAATTTGTACATCGAGCAGGCTGTGAAGGAAAGCAAGGAAAATTTTGGAATAGGGATTAAAGTTCAGGGAGAAGAAATAAAAACATTTCGTTTTGCTGATGACATTGTACCGTAATTCTGTCAGAGACAGCAAAGGACTTGGAAGAGCAGTTAAATGGAATGGACAGTGTGTTGAAGAGAGTATATAAAATGAACATTAACAAGAGCAAAACAAAAATAATGGAACGCGGTCTTAAAAAAATCAGGTGATGCTGAAGGAATTAGATTAGGTAACGAAACAATGAAGGTGGTAGATGAGTTTTGTTACTTGGGTAGTAAAATAACATGCGATGGTCGCAGTACAGAGGATATAAAATGCAGAATGGTAATGGGAAGAAAAGCATTTTTGAAAAAGAGAAATTTGCTAACATCGAATATTAATTTAAGTGTAAGGAAGTCTTTTCTGAAGGCATTTGTGTGGAGTGTTGACTTGTACGGGAGTGAAACATGGACAATAAGCAGTGCGGACAGGAAGAGAATAGAGGCTTTTGAAATGTGGTGCTATAGAAGAATTCTGAAGATTAGGTGGGTAGATCGCATAACTAATGAAGAGGTACTGAACAGAATTGGTGAGAAAAGGAATTTTTGGTATACCCTAACTGAAAGAAGGGATCGCTTGGTAGGACACATTCTTATACATCGAGGAATCGCAAATTTAGCATTGGAGGGAAGTGTGTGGGGTAAAAAATCGCAGAGGGAGACCAAGAGACGCATATAGTAAGCAGATTCAAGTGGATGTGGGTTGTCGTTCTTATGAGGAGATGAAAAGGCTTGCTCAGGATAGAGCAGGGTGGAGAGCTGCATCAAACCAGTCTCCGGACTGAAGACCATAACAACAACATTGCAGTTTTATTATTATCCACTGTAGATTTAATATTCACAGAATATATGACATCAACTGCGATTGGGCAAAGCTGAAAATGTGTACCCAGCCGGGATTCGAACCCGGGTCTCCTGCTTTCTAGGCAGTTGTGCTGACCCCTACACCACTGGGGACACAGTGATCACCGCACCTGCAAGGACGACCTAAGCACGCCTCCTGCCACAGTACTCAAACTCGTAGTTATGAACTAATTCCCGTAAGAGTAAGGGCTCCAAACTTGCCCACCCCTGTAGATTTGTTGTTTTGTCCAATGAATATTGAGTGTCCCCCCCACCCTCAATATTCATTGCCTCTGGTCACCAAATGCTCATGTATGATACTTGGTGGCAAGTTTGCAGTCCTGGAGTACATTTTATGGACCGACTGAAGAGAGTTCAGAAAGTTGATAAAAAATAAGAAGACTAAAAGTTGTGAATAAACCAATACAGAAATTACAGAAATTAAAAACAAAAACTGATATGAATGGCTAAACCTTTTCCTACACTGATGGAACTAGGGACCAAGTTAGCAATGAATGAAGACATGGAATTCCACATTTTAAATCTGTGGGCAGCCTTTTATATTTGTAAAAAAAGAAAACAGTAAATATTAAATTACATCACTTTTGACACTAATGTTGTAAGCAGTTTCTATAATGACCCAAAGGAGAAACATTGGAAACCTACAAAAAGAATTTACGACTATAAAGTAGGCCAGCAGAAAAGAGGAAATATTGCTCCCAGTAATTGGATATTGTTTCTGACTGGGAAGACTCGCATGTTGGTACTGTAAAAAACTAAACAATAGTCTTGAGCACAGTAGGAGCAGAGTTCACAGTCTTCTAGCAAATCAGCTAGATCAGCATTACCATGTATAGAATCAAGAGTTCCAAGATTTAGGACATGTCATTAATATGAAAGATTGGTGATCACAGTAACATTGTTTTTAAGCAAGTAGTGAATGTAAATAATTAGTGTAAATATTATGATGAGTGTTAAGCATTTATATATTTGTAAACTGTAGTTCCAGTAATTGGGTATATAAGTATCATTAGGTGGACGAGAAACAATTTATTGTTGAACTTAAAACTGAACTTATGTGTGTAATTTCCATATTGACAATGCCAATTGTATCTAAATATGCTGAACGGCAGATAACATAAAACTGAAAAACGACTGTGGATTATAAGTTTACTAACTGTAAAAGAGCCTAATATCAGTTAGCTTATGGCACCCAGCAAGATTTATTATGACAATAGATGAGCATATAAACTTGGATAAAATAACGTTACGAGTGCAAGAACCAAGCACACTGACATTTAACATATAACGTATCATATACAACAAGGAAACAACGAAGTATATCACTTGTGTAAAGAAACCAGTAAATAAATAGAAACTATCAGTAACCATACGGATGTCAACAGTATGAAAATTGCCACATAAAACTAATACCAGTAAATATCACAAGATTCATTTCTCCAGACTTAGAACTTCCAAAGTGTCAAATTCTTCCCTATATAACAAAACTGGGATTACAAGCAAATACACTTCTCCAATACGAAAGGCTGTTTACTAGTGTTTTATACGATTGTGACAAAGTTTCCTATACTCAAGAGTTGCTAAATATTTGTATGTCACACACGACGACTGATTTTGCCGGAGAAAGTTGTATATTTACAATAACCCTAAATAAACAATATTGACACTTACCTCCTATTGTTAAATTAGCTTTATTGGGATGAGTATCGTCTAAATACGCTTTATTTAAGGCAAATACTTCAATTGGAGGCCCGAGCTTCACGCAAGAAAATCGGGATGACATCCTGCTGCTGCCACTACCAAGCACAAACCACACCTCCCACACTTCGTGCTTGACTGACCTTAGAACGACCTTCGGCCAAAGCATTTCGGGCGCAGAAAATAGGCCTATGCTGTTTGAGACTGCGTAAACAAGATTGTTGCAAAACAATATTTGGATCGAAGGAAGTTCTCGTGTCGTCAAAATAGAAACAGGCGCAATTTCACAGAACTCCTTTCAATTTTCTGTAATTTAAGTACTGTTCACAGAATAATTATTATTTCATTTCGTAAGTTTTGGCATCTTTTAATAATGTAGGTATTTCTGTTGTCATTCTAACTATTCAGTATTCACTGTTCAATCTGTCGTGAGACAGAGTTTCTGTCGCTGCTGTTGTGGAAGAGAGAATTAGGAAAGTGCAGCTTCAACCATTTAAATAGGAACCACAACAGAACACCATAATTATTAGAGCGTCGAATACTGCGATGGTGGTCCGAATGCTGTCGTTCCAAAACACTCCAACTTATTCAAAAACTGTAGTCCACTTGCTCCAACATCCGCTGCCTAGGATTCAACCAATTAAACCGAGATTGTCTTTCGCTCTCCAGATTGACACATGAGATCGTGTCGAATTCGTAATCATGTGATTGCATGTAGCGCTGTTTTTAACTTCTGGAGAGAATATCTTTTCTACCTAGAAATTGTAGGATTTCCGTTGCTAAAAATGGCATTTTTCTCTTTGCAAGTGTTGTGTATGTTTGGTGTTCACAGACTCAAAATGTTTCCTTGTCCCACTTTGAACTTTGGTTAGCGGAATGTGAAGCATAAGTAGTTAACGCATTCTTGTCGTGACAAACGGCCTTACAAATAATTATGTTGTCAGAAGTTGAAATGGGAATAGATACGCTTAGTGAATTAGGAGGAAGTGTGTGTGCTAGGACTTGTACGTGTCAGACACGTGGACGGTGGATTGTCAGATACATACCGGTATAACAGATGCATAGAATTAGCGGAACCAGAGGGCGGTTAAGGATTAAACCACCCCCGCCCGACCCAAAGTACTGCATTTTAGTATTTATCTTAATAAAGCCCCCATCTTCAACTGGGTAAACCACCCCTTATCAAAAGTACCTAATCTTAGTTCAACTGGATCAAGCCCCTATCAAACTAAAATCCTGAATCTGCCACTATGTGTAGTGAAAACACTCAGATCAGCAAATATTTAGCAGGTGACTTGTGTATAAACTGAAATAACATTCTTAAGATTTTGTCTAAATGCTTCCCCATTTTTGAGAAAAGAAAAAAAAAAAAAATTTCAAGACACACAGTTGACTCAAAATTGAAGCCATTGTTCTGAGTCTAGCTGGAAACAGAATGTCAGCAGATGATCAGCAGCACCTACAAGAATGAAAGGCCACATTCAGTTTTATGCCACTGCACCTAGTTTCAACTTTTAGCTTTCTAATAGTGTCAAATCCTTGGACTTGGTACTTCTTCACTGTCAGGCTGGTTCATGGTTCACTTCCAGTGCAGGGGCCAGGCTCATGGCCCAGAGAGTAACAGAATGATAGCTAGGCAGTACAGCCGCCCTCCATTCCATGACGGTGTTGGTCACCTAGGTGCCACACACTGTCATTTCCCAGGGAAAATTCTGGCACTGGAGGTGGGTATCCCCTAAAAGATTTTGGTAGCCTTCCCACCTACATATTCCATGATCACCATGTGATTAGTAGGAGTTTGGTAGTTGTAGTCACCGAGAAGCTACCAGTGAAGTTGAATGAGTGCTAATAAAGTGTTTTGATATTTTATGCTGTATGTCTGAAATTACAGTTGTGTGCTTTTATCATCACAACGCAACTGTGCACTGGAAAGGATGCACACCGCACACAAATGACTCTCATGACTGATTTTGTAACACAGTATAGTGGAATCATGGAGGATCAGTAAGTCTTTCGAAAAATGTGTAATGGTATTTGTAAACACACATGGTGAAAAGTATTTCCTCATGACTCACTCTTTCTATTCTTTCTGTCCACACAGAAAAATTAAACTTATTCCTGTGTTACTGGTACATAAGGATGTAGATGTGGAAGCAAAGCTAGAACAGCCGTACTAATTAATCAAACTATTTTAATGGAGATACAAAAGAAAATACTTCTTCAGATTAGAAGAAGGACATATGTCAAATATAACAACAAATTGCTAACTCTTTATGTGGGAGGAAGACTGCCACCTGACAAACAAACAGCTCTGCTGCTCTTGAGTATGGGGTCTGAATGCCAGGGTCCAACCAGTAATGAGCGGTTGGTTAAGTCAGCAATGTAGAGGGCGCAGATCTCCGCGTCGCTCTGGGTGTGGACCAAGGTGGCAGGAATATCGGATTGAGCAGGGTACTGGTAATGTATCACGTGACTCACCACAACCGGAAGTAACCTGCCGAAGTAGGTTGTATTTACCATTTAGCTGTGCTGTTGGCGCGTACTTGTTCTCGAACATAAATAAATAAACCTAAAAAAGTGAAGAATGGATTTTAAAAAAATTAATAGTTTAAGGAAATTCTGAAAACACATAAGATTAACAAATTTTCCAAGTTCAATGTGCATCAGACACCAGAAGTATTTCTAGATGTTAAGCGTACCTTAAGTATTGGACCGTATCAAGGCTATATACTGTTTCGTTTAGTGCACTAATGGGAAATGTTACTTAGTGTGAGTTTAAGTCCAGGGAGCTTAGTCCCTGTTTGTGCGCATTGGAAAATTGTTTGCCGTTTTGTAGGGAATTCGGTTAGCTATCTAAGGAGGAAGTGACAAATTGCATAGCCTTATGGCGAGGAACAGTGTGAGAGACTTGTGCGGAAACTAAGAGTTGTGATTACCCCTTAGAGTTCTCATGTTGTAGATGCAGGAACAGCGTTAATTATTCACTTCAAGTTTAGCGCAAAAATGTATTCCCGGCGTTCTATAAGATTCGGTTTTCAAATAATATTAGCGAATCCTATAGAATTACAGGCAACTCACTGAAACAGGGAATTCACTCGCTCCAGAAATGACGGGAAAATACAAAGTACTATACCGTCTCGTATTCAAACACAGGACAACGATGTTTTATCAATATCTATTTCGCGGAAATGAGCTGAACACATACAGCTGTACTTAGACGCCTGCAGGTTGTCTCCCTATATTGTACCCTCTTTCGTATGAACGCCGACGCTTCCATTCAACGATATGCAGCTAACTTCCGGTTTCGATGTGTCACGTGATATATTTGTACCTTGCTCAATCCGATATTCCTACGACCTGTGACCAAACTGACGCGTGTTGCGGCGCCTTCTAAATCTCGTTCCGGCAGTGCTGCGCCATTCGGTGGGCAATCGATACATGTAGCGACTCGTTCCATGACCATGGTTACTTTCCCCCACAATTGTGTTCTGCAGATTATGATACATACAGAGTGTTAAAAACAATTGTTGAATACTTCGAGAGGTGGTAGTATTCACCAAAGCAAGAGAACTAAATCTAATAAACATAGGTCTGGAAACGCATATTTTCTAAGATACACTTTTTTTTGTTTACAGGAGGTGTTCAATGTGGCGTTCATTTATGGCAACACTTCCCTCTGCCCTTTGGTATAAGGAATGATGAACTGTTTGAAGCACACCAGGCTGTTATTGTAGTACTTGATGACACACATTTAAGTCATGACCCTGTAATGTCTCCAACATCATTAAATGGCGTTGCAAAAACAACTTTCTTCAAGTGTCCCCATAACAAAAATTCTAGATGACTGAGGTCTGCGGTATGGGCAGACCAACGTGTGGGGCGTCCCTGACAAATCCAGCAGACCTGAAATGACTTGTCAGATGTTCAGGCACATTGTACAAAAGTGTGCCTTGATGCATGATCTATATTTGTAATTATTTCTGTCATGGCACAATCTCCAGCAAGGTAAGCAATACCAATGGCGTATCAACTGGGGGGGGGGGGGCAGGGGAGGCAGGAGGGGCAGTCCCTCCACTTTAAATTTTGTAGGGGCAAGACAAAGTTTCTGCTCCTCCCCCCCCCCCCCCACCCCCACGGAGGGCAGATATTTTTGCCTTTGACTGATGCATTTAGTAACGACTACTACATTCTGTCCTCGTATTTCGTCCTATTCTTAAGTCTGTGACTGCTAGTAGGGGACAACATCTATACCATGGGACATTCAACAGTTAGTTGAATGTAATGATTTACAGTCACTGGAAGAGGAATGGTCAAGGTACAGGGACACATTACTGGAAGCAGCCAGAGAATGACTTGGGACAGTAGTGTGCAAAGGTAGAAAGAAGAAACCTGGTGGAATGACACAGCCAAGGCAGCCTGTAAAAAGAAAAAGAAGGCATTTCAAAAATGGCTCCATACTAGAAATCAGGCAGACAGAGAAAGTTATGTTGAAGAAAGAAACAAAGCCAAACGGATAATTGCAGACTCCAAGCAGAAATCATGGGAAGACTTTGGAAATAAGCTAGAAACTCTGGGTCAAGCCGCGGGAAAACCATTTTGGAGCGTAATTAGAAATCTTCGAAAGGGAGGGAAGAAGAATTTAACAAGTGTTTTGAACAGGTCAGGAAAGCTGCTATTCAATCCTGTGGATGCCTTGAGAAGATGGAGGGAATATTTTGAAGAATTGCTCAATGTAGGTGAAACGTTCAATGATGTGTCAGATTTTCAGGTAGAATGAATAAGGAATCACGATGAAAATAGGATCTCATTTGAGGAAGTGGAGAAAATGGTCAGAAGATTACAGTGCAAAAAAGCGGCTGGGGTGGACGAAATTAAGCCGGAACTCGTCAAATACAGTGGAATATCAGGTCTCAAATGGTTACACAGGATAATTGAAAAGGCGTGGGAATCGAGACAGGTTCCGTCTGACTGGACGAAAGCGGTAATCACGCCAATTTTCAAACATGGAAACAGGAAAGATTGTAACAACTATCGAGGTATATCTTTCATTAGCGGTGTAGGCAAAATATTCTCAGGTATTGTTGAAAGGAGAGTGCGAGTATTAATTGAGGACAAGTTAGATGAAAATCAGTGTGGGTTTACGCCTCTTAGAGGCTGTCAGGACCAGATATTTAGCTTACGGCAGGTAATGGGAAAGTGCTATGAGTGGATCAGGGAATTGTATCTATGTTTCATAGATCTAGAAAAGGCTTATGACCCTGTCCCTAGGAGGAAGCTACTGTCAGTTCTACAAGATTATGGTATAGGAGGCATACTTCTGCAGGCAATTAAAGGGCTCTATGTAGACTGTCAGGCAGCAGTTAGAGTAGATGGCAAATTAAGCTCATGGTACAGGGAAGTTTCAGGGGTAAGACTAGGCTGTAACCTGTCACCACTGTTGTTCATACTATTCATGGATCATATGTTGAAAACAGTAGACTGGCAGGGCGAGATTAAAATAGGTGAAAACAAAATAAGCAGTCTCACATATGCGGATGACTTAGTTGTAATGGCTGATTCGATTGAAAGGTTGCAAACTAATATTTTAGAGCTCGATCAGAGGTGCAAGGATTATGATATGAAGATCAGCATCTCCAAAACGAAAGTAATGTCAGTGGGAAAGAGATTTAAGCAGATTGAGTGCCAAATAGGAGGAATAAAGTTAGAACAGGTAGACAGTTTCAAGTACCTGGGATGTATTTTCTCACAGGATGGCAACATAGTGAAAGAACTGGAATCGAGGTGCAGCAAAGCTAATGCAGTGAGTGCTCAGTAAAGATCTACTCTCTTCTGCAAGGAGGAAGTAAGTACCAAGACTAAGCTAGCAGTGCACCGCTCTATCTTTCGGCCAACTTTGTTGTATGGGAGTGAAAGTTGGGTGGATACAGGTTACCTTATTCATAAGTTAGAGGTTACAGATATGAAAGTAGCAAGAATGATTGCAGGCACTAATAGATGGGAACAATGGCAGGAGGGTGTGCATAATGAGGAAATCAAGGAAAAACTGGGTATGAACACCATAGATGAAGCAGTTAGAGCGAACAGACTGGGGGTCATATTACACGCATGGGAGAAGCAAGGTTACCTAAGAGACTCATGAGATCGACAGTGGAGGGTAAGAGGAGTCGAGGCAGACCTAGAAGAAAGTACTTAGATTCGGCGCAGAATGATTTTGAAGTAAAAGGCATAACATCAGACGACGCATCAATGTTAGCATTGAATAGGGGATCATGGAGGAATTTTATTAGAGGTACTATGCTCCAGACTGAACGCTGAAAGTCATTATCAGTCTATATATATATATATATATATATATATATATATATATATATATATATATATATATATATATATATATATATATAACGGAATCTGGAACACGTACATTAATGGAGACATTCTGTGAATGTGCCCTATTTTTTTTTTTTTTGTGTCAGCACATATGGCTCTATTAATCTATAGTCAAGTATGTGTTTGAGAAGAGTGGGTTGCTACTAACCACAGAGACGTCTCAATGAGGCACAGAAAGGCACACATAACAGATTAGAACTTAATAACAAGCTTTCGCCTCTGACTGATGAAGGCTGTAATGGCAGAAACCTTTGTAGTAAGTGGTACATTAGTAAGTTTTAGCTAGTTATAATCTGGTATGCATGCCTTTCTGCAGCTCATCAAGGCGTCTCTATGGTGAGTAGCAACCTATCTTTCTGAAAACATTGTTGATTCCTTTTTGCAGTTTCCATTGTTTTATATTATCAAATATGCTAATATCCACAACCTATAATTAGGAATGTTAGTTTTAAAATATATTTATTCAAGATTCCAGCCAAGATCGCGTTATTTATTTATGGATGACCGCTTTCGACGTTCACAGACGTCATCTTCTGATCTTAGTATTGCTTGTTGTTCAAGACACGTCTTAATAAAATCAATGTGCAACCTGTATTTTGTAATCTTCTTTTTTAAAGTCAGCAGAGTGAACATTTTCCCAACAGCCTGGCGTGGCAATGCATTATGTATGGAACTCATTGTTCCTTGGGGCAATTTGAATGCCGCGGTGGAGTAGCCGAGCGGACAGTTGCGCTCGAGACGCCGAGCTGTAAGCACGTCCTGTCTAACCGCTCCGCCGTCGCATTCGCAGCGCTTGTTTACTAGTTGTTTCTCGTGGTTCTCTGTGTTCTTCTTAGCGTCTACACGCATCGTATTTTTGTGAGTGTTCTTTATTTTTCGTGACTAGCGGCTTGGCCGCTTCAAACACGAAAATGTCTGCTTCAGTTAGTGCAGCTGCAGTTTCAGTTCCAACAGTTCCGCGCAAGCATACAGTTTGTTTCGAATTTGAAAAAGATTCCCGGAAGGTTCAACCCAGCTCCTTTGAAATCCACGATTGGCTTGACAGTGAGTTTGGAATAACGTCGGACCAGTGCTATTACGCGTACTACGACCTGACTTTGTACTGCTTTTTTGTAAAGTTTTTCAACCCGTTAAATGTGGACAAAGTCCTGCACAAAACCGGAGGAACAGCACAATTTCGTCATCGTGACGGATCAGTGAGTAAAGTTATCGTCAGTCATGCTGGTGTCGAATACAAGCAAGTTCGGGTGTTCAATTTGCCTCCCGAAGTTGATGACTGTTATCTAAAAGCCGTGCTCGCCACATACGGTGACATTAAGCAAATTCGACATGAGAAGTGGTCGGCGCAACACAAGCTTCAGTGTTATAACGGCGTTCGATTGGTCGACATGCATATCAAGGTTAATATTCCGTCATATATTATGGTATGCGGCTATAAAGCTCATGTGATGTACAAGGATCAAGTAGGGACATGTTTCATTTGCAATGAGAGTGGGCAGCAACGTGGTGATTGCCCTAGGCGTGTCACCGTGTTGAAACCGACTCTCCAACAAAGAAGAAAATTAACAATGGCAGATCTTTTCAAGACTCCGGAAAGAGTTGTCGACGAACAACAACAGCCGGGTACGTCAGCGAGTGAACAACCCGATGGTAACAAGGATCTTTTCCCTCCCTTGCCACAGAAACAGGTGGAAGTGAGTGAAACACAGAGCCTCTTCGCAGTGTCATCGGTTGGCACTAAAAGACGCCGAGCTTTTGCCGACAGCAGCGAAGAGGAGGAACACGAGGAGCAATCTCCTGCAACAGGAGACGTTTCTGAGTCAGAACATCAAGTGGAAGACACGGCCGCCGGGACTCAAACCCCGACCACTCCAGCAGTGACAGCAGCGGAAGCGGGCGCGGACTTGTGTTTACAGCACGCGGCTGAGGAGTTGGACACAGCGGCGCACGCGGAAGTACAGCAGGGGCCGCCGGGCCACCACCTCGCCGAGGAAGCCGGTGCCAGCCGTAACGTAAACACTGCCGAGCCCCACGAGGAAAACACGCCGCTTGTGTTGTCAGTAAGCAGTGTACAAAAATGCAGCGCAGAAACAAACAGCCGTGACGAGGAAGACAATTATGACAACAACGTAACCACTGCCAAACTCCAACAGGAAACCAAACACCTTACAGAGCCGGCGATTGTACAAATGTGTGTTACGGAGCCGCACAGCAACACTTCGGCTCCGGGACTTGGGGATCCGAATACGCAGCCGTCAGTACGAAAACAGTTACTGATGTCCGACGACTTCCTCGGAACCACCCACTCCGCCATCTGTTATGGCCGTCAAGACAAACAGACGACGCCAAACCAAGGTGAAACAGAATCTCTCGGCGCCTCGTAAGAAAACTAAAAATACGGGAGATCCTGTCTCAGGAGCCGCCGCTGCAGCGGCACAGTCTGTCGGTGCGATGGATACGTCTCCACCACCTGTGACCTCCAATGACGCAGACTCAAGCTTATAAGTTTCTAACGTTGAATATAAATAAAATCAGGTCTGATTTAAAAGTAGCTCTGTTAAAACAGTTTATATATGCGTCCGAGGCCGACATAGTTCTTTTGCAAGAAGTGTATCTGTTCAACCTATACATCGCTGGTTTTAAGAGTATTGCAAACACAGCCAACACGGAAGGCACAGGCACTGCCATTCTCTCCCGTGAGGGAATTCCTGTCCACAGCGTCGAGACTCTGACGTCGGGCAGAGGCATAGCTTGTCAAATTTTTGACGTTGTTCTTATCAATATTTATGCCCCATCCGGTGGTGACTGAAAGAGCCAAGTTTTTTAAGGAGGAGATAATTTATTTGCTACGCCGTAACCCATCTCAGTTAATCGTTAGTGGTGATTTTAACTGTGTACTCAATAAAAAAGATCAATCCCCGAATTTTAATTTTTGCAAGGAACTGTATGACTTGATCCACAATATGAAGATGAAGGATGCGTGGGAATTGAAGTATCCCACCTTGGTAAAATTCACCTACTTCACTTCAACTTCCTGTAGCCGCCTGGACCGAATGTACGTAACCGACAATATTTGCCATCGCTTTCTTGACGTCGACGTGATTCCGGCCAGCTTTTCGGATCACTGTGCCCTCTCGGTTACAATTAATCTCGACAAACAGCCGTGCCACCGTTTCAAAAATCCATGGAGCCTCAATGTTTCCCTACTTATGGATGATGAATTGGAAGACCTCATCCGAGCGACGTGGACAGTCTGTCTGCAACAGTACAGTAGATATCCCAGCAAGATAGCATGGTGGGCCTCTGTAGTGAAAAGGAAGATGCAACGAACTCTGAAAAACTATGGATGGCAAAAAGCCCAGGACACCAGGCGGACTATTGACTTTTACGAGACGGTCTTGCGTGAGTTGTACTCGAAAGTGTCTTCTGGTAACAAGTACCTACAGGACATCAAAAAAGTGAAGGCCAAACTAATAAGCATCAAGCGTCAACAACTTGACGGCTTGAAGGTCAAAGCGAAAACCACTTCGATTAAGGCCGGCGAAGTCACATCGTTGTACCACCTGCTTAAACACCGTCAAAATCGCAAGCGGACTTTTATAAACGAACTTAAAACGGCTGATGGGACTCTTCTTTGCCAGCAGAGAGACATACTGCACGCCACTCACCGATACTTCAGTGACATCTACTCGCGACCAGATAACCGTGACTGTTTCGCCGATGAGATCGTCCAGACGATAACTCCTGTCATCACGCACATTGAAAACTGTGCGATCGTGGAAGATTTTGAGGCGGATGACATCCTGGACCTGATTAAGCGTTCACCATCTCACAAATCTCCCGGGCCCGACGGGCTCCCGAAGGAGTTTTATGTGCGCTTCTGGCCGATCATAGGACAAACCTTTACGGAAGTTGTGAATGAAGTGATGCGGGGATATGAAATTCCGTCACAACTAAAAGAAGGCAGGACAGTTTTGATACCAAAGTCGCACAACCGTCAAAGTCTGGACAATTATCGTCCTATAACTTTATTAAACTTTGACTACAAAACGTTCGCTAGGGCGCTCAACAGCCGATTAACACCTATGATAAAAAACGTCATCAAGAAGCATCAGTCCTGTGTGCCTGGCCGGTCAATCATGACACCCGTCTCCGAATACAGAGATATTATATCTATCGTGTCGGTGACCAACTTGAAACTGGCACTCTTGTTTCTTGACTTTTGTAAAGCCTTCGACCGGGTAAGACACGACTATTTGATAGCTGTCTTATCACAATGTGGGCTGGACAACACAGTAATAAATGTTGTGAAAAACTTGATAATAGGAATCACAACGACGATCAGCGTGAATGGACAGCTGACGCAGCCCATTGAGATTCAACGAGGGATTCCGCAGGGGAGCCCCCTCTCCATGATATTATTCGTCCTGTCGCTGGAGCCGTTATTACGCTCAATTGACGACCGACTGACTGGACTGACGTTAACAGGAACATCCATCGCAGTTCGTGCTTACGCCGATGATGTCGGGGTCTTAATACGAAATGAAGATGAGATTACGACTCTCAAGGGAATAATTGACGACTACTGTAGTGCTTCAGGTGCAAAAATCAACGAAAATAAATGCACCCTAGTAAACATCCAAGGATTCGATTCAGTCAATGTCTCGTGGACGAAAGTAGAAGACAATCACAAGACCCTCGGGTTAATTATTGATAAATGCCCACTTGCGATGTGTGCCAAAAACTGGCATCAGGTCATAGGTGCCATGCAAGGAGCAGTTTCTGAAAACGGTTGGAGATCCTTAGATCTTATCCAACGCATTCGTCTCCTCGACACTTTCGTCTTCAGCAGAGCCTATTATATAGCACAAATATTTCCAGTCCCGAGGTTACAGGCGCTGCACGTAGCGAATGTCTCCAGAAAATTCATCTGGAAGGGTCACTTGTTTACAGTGAAATACAGTGTGATGACCTCTCCCAGACAGGCAGGAGGGCTTCAAGTACCCGACTTCGAGAAGAAGTGCACCGCCTTGTACATGAAGAGGACCGCCACTATGTTGAAGCAGGAACCTCACAGTGTCACGAGTTGGCTCTTCAAAATTCTGCGACCAGTCGACACTCGACCTCCGATTGATGTGGGGAAACTTAATTCAAATTTGGAACATATCCGACGATTTTATCTCGAAATGAGCTACGTGGGAGACCACATTTTAAACCGCACATTTCTAACGACGAAATATCTCCTCGAAAAAATGAGTCAGACACCAACTCGTAATCCAGTGGAACTCAAGTACCCAGGAGTAGAATGGAAAACGGTGTGGAATAACATCAGCCTCCCGATTCATACATCCGAAGTGGCATCGACGTGGTTTAAGGTAGTGAACAACGTCCTGGCCACAAATGAAAGGTTACACCGCATTGGTTTAAGTGTGACTGATAAATGCACCCGCTGTGGCCTGATCGACAGCTTACGCCACAGGTTCACGTGCGGCGGCCATCTCACTAACTGGAGATGGGTGCAGCAACGGCTGGGACTGTTAACACGCAGTGCGGCTGCAAGTTATTCCCCTGACATACTCCTCTGGCCGGATACTCCTCTGGCCGGACAGAAAATTTTTTCCAGCAACCAAAAACAACACCATTATGTGGATGTTAGGGCATTACGTAGCTTACAACGTCAGCTACACCAGCGAGGACAATCTGATTAGCTTTGAAGCCTATATGAAGACAGAGTAGTGGTACACTAAAAAATACCCTAATGTGAAAAAGTTCTTCGGCAACATGTTAGACATCATATTTGAGAAACAAGGAGTAGGTTAAAGTTCAACCACGGAGAATGCACTCCCCAGTATCAAGGAATTTACTTAAGTTTTTTGTTCAACACAGAAGATGATAAGACAAATTGTAAAACTTACCTTTTATTTTTTTTCTGTGTGTGTGAGTATTCTACAGTTGAATAAACAAATAAAAAATTTAAGAAAAAGCAAAATGAAAAAAAAAATCCAAAAAAAGTAAAAAAAAAATTAAATAAAATTGAAATAAAGATACCTAAATGTAACACCTACCTTTAGAAACGGATCCACCTGACAAAATCCTTTGTTTTCCTTTCCCTTGGGATACAATTTAGTTTAGCATAGGGTCAAAGTGGCGGTGGCATTAGATTTTTTTTTCTAGGTTTAAATTTTAGTTTTTGGGATATTTAGTAAGACGCCAACGCCTGAAGAGGTACAGATCAGGGGGAAAAAAAAAATGCGGTCTAAAGCACCTCGCTGCGGAGCGCGCGGTTGCTCGCCGTGGAGGTTCGAGTCCTCCCTGGGGCATGGGTGTGTGTGTTTGTCCGTAGATTAGTTTACCTAGGTTTAAGTAGTTTGTAAGCTACGGACTGATGACCACGCAGTTTGGTCCGAAAGATTTACAGACATTTGAACATTTCGGCAATTTGAATCAATTTATACTAGTTTCCACCCAAGAAACTGATTCAGGTCGCCCCCAAGAACAATGAGTTCCATACATAATGTATTGCCACGCCAGGGTGTTGGGAAAATGTTCACTCTGTTGACTTTAAAAAAGAAGATTACAAAATTTAGGTTGCACACTGATTTTAATAAGACGTGTCTTGAACAACATGGAGATGATTGCAGAGGTGTCTAATGCAGTCTTGTGAAATGGCCTGCAGTGAAATTTCTATCTGGTGTCTCAGTTAGACCAGATTTAATGCCGGTCATTCAGACCGCGGAAGATGATGCTTCATCCGGTCTCAGACATGCTGAAAGGGGAAATAAACAGGTTAAAGATGTTGTGCAGGGTAATAATTAAGAAGAGTAATGTAGAAGTATCAGATCTGATACTGTATGGAATTGTGGAGTTTGAAGAATTCCTAAGGACGGTATTATCTACCCCACCTGGTGACCAAAATAGGTCTCTGCAGAGGCTGTGGAAAGCACAGGAAGATAGTACAGACACATACATTTCTTCAGGAGGGTGAACAAAGGAAAAGGAAGAGGACAAATGTTGAAAAGCTGCAAGCTCTATGGCTCGCTTATTTTCACTGTGATGAGCAATTGAGAGCTTCATAATTATACTTGACCTATGAGAAATCTGTAATCACATTGTCATGCTGCGAGGTTCTGTAGGTAATAATATGAGGGACTTCCGAAAGTAATGTTGTGATAACTTTGGATGTCCACGCCAAATATTTGTGTAGTGCTATTGCTTGAACCTTCATCTTTCATTTGCAGGTGGTTCCGTTGTTCTGTGGTGGTTGGCGCCAGCAGACGATTGTTCCAAAATGGTGATTGGTATGGAGGTGCGTATAAAACAACGATTAGTGATTTAATTCCTCGCTGCTGAAGAAACTGGCCGATTAAAATTCATGGACGATTGTTAAAGGAGTATGGAGACGGTACAGTATACATGAGCAATGGGCGATAGGTATTGGCATTTTGAAGGTGGTGAGAGGGTGTGCATGACAAGCCACGACCTGGTCGACCCTACATAGCTGCCATCCCTCGCAATGAAGAGCGTTTTGATTAACTCATGCGTGCTGATCGGTGAATAACGACCAGAGAATTGCGTGCAAACCTGAATGTCGGCTGTAATGCCTTTGAAACAATTTTGGAATATCTTGTTTATTGCGAAGTCTGTTGAGATGGGTCCTATGGATGCTTACAGAAGAACAAAAAGCTCACTGAATGGAAATGTGTTGGGACCTGCTGGACCAATAGGAAGCTGAATGTGGCAATCTTCTGAATAGCATCGTCACTGGCCCCTTGGTCTAAGTCGTCATGCTACGGAATGGGCGACCGTTCCCGCCGGAGGTTCGAGTCCTCCATCCGGCATGGATATATGTGTGTGTGTGTGTCGTCCTTAGTGTAAGTTAGTTCAAGTCTTGGGACTGATGACCATAGTAGCTTGATCCAATAGGTTTACAAACATTTGGCATCGTCACCAGAGAGGAGACGTTATGTCATCAGTACAAGTTGAAATCCAAGACAGCCATTCTGAACCTCCAGTTTCCAGGGTAAGGTCAGAGAAGAAGACCAGCTTTCATTTGGAACATGATAATGCCAGGCTTCGCACTAGTTTTGCGACAACGCAACCCATTGGAAAATTCGCCTGACTGACTTACCACATTCACCATCCCGCTCCAATTTAGCGCTTTCAGAGTCCCATCTCTTAGGACCTACGAAATATGGACTACGTGGCGAATACTTTCAAGCCTTTGATGCTGTTGTCAAAGGTGTAAGGAAGTGGTTAGGCTCAACTGGTTCCGATTTTTAGGAGGGCGGCTTGCAGTCCCTGGTTCATCGATGGCAAAAGTGCGAAACAAATGAGGGTGAATATGTACAAAAATGACAGTATGTAGTTGAAATCTTGAGTTACTTAGCTGTGCCGTTACTTAGTTGGGGCGGAATGACCGCAGATTCAAACTCTCTCCGGGGGGCACCACCTTGACGAAGCACTGTCTGTGTGGGTGGAGAGGCTTGCGCATCCATGGGAAACTGAGGGCTATACCGAAGGTCGAGAACCTACTGCCGAAAAGGCCTCAGCTGATGGATCTGACGAAGAGTGTCCCACAACGTTCCGTCTTCATTATCCTCTCCCAGTCCTTTCCCAACCCAAGGTGTGATGCGATCTGTGCCGAGGGGTGCATGGCGCAGGGTGGATGTGTCTCTAATGGAGCATCAGGGATACCGGGCGACCTCCCTGAGTAAGTAGCCTTGCACCGTGCGGGGTTATCGTGGTGTGGACCATATAAATCCCCAAATCTCGTGGGACTAAGATGAACACAGAGAAAGAAAGCATTTTAAAAGAATCTGAGGGGCAATCTGAGACCTCAGATACTCGGACATCGGGATCAGGACCGATGGAGTGCACTCCTACTTCTGAATCAGGGTCTAGACCTGAGCAAGAAGTGGGAACTGTAACAGAGACGTTGGACCAGATTAGGATTAAGGCCTTGTCTGGGGCTCAGAGGAGGAAACTTCTCAAGGAACAAAAGCAAAAGGAAGGAAAAGAATGGCTTCCTAAGCATAAGTGGAGGGAATCAAAAGGGCTTGAGCACAAGACCCCCAAAAAGAAACTGCCTCTTACCAGGACAACTGCTCAATCACCAAGAAGTGCACAAATAGGAGTGTGCCTTGGTGTAATAATAATCTGGAAATGCAAAGGAAACAGGTACGAAGACTGTTTAACCTTGCGAGGCGCAAAGGACAATGGCCAAAGTATCGTGAGGCCCTTCTCAATTATAACCTTGTCATCAGGAAGTGGAGGGCACGGCTACTCAAGCGAGACTTCATAAAATCTACCACTAGGGTACCAACTAATCCAGGAGGAATATTGAGGAAGGAGGATGGGGAGTATACAAAGACAGCACATGAAACGCTGGAACTGCTCCTCAAGACTCACTTTCCTCAATATAATCTGGTGGATAACTCAGACCAGAATGCGATTCCTGAGAGACAACGGTTCTCAGGAATTCGCAAAGAGGACTGGGATTTGGCCAAGGAGTGTGTCAATTTCAGTAAGGTCCGATGGGTGGTGGGAACATTTCAACCGTTCAAGTCAACTGGCCCTGTTGGAATCTTTCCAGTTCTCCTGCAAAAAGCGGGAGAAAATCGTATTAGATTCCTATGCAGGTTATTCAGGGTTATCCTAGCAGCAGGAATCATTCCCAATGCCTGGAGGGCAGTGAAGGTTGTCTTCATTCCAAAACCAGGGAGAATTGATCATACCAAGGCCAAGGATATGAGACCAATCAGCCTGTCCTCCTTCATTCTTAAGACATTGGAAAAGCTGGTTAATGTGCATGTTCGAGAAAGGAGGTTAAGTAGGGCTCCTCTACATTCAAACCAACATGCATATCAGCCAGGTAAATCATGTGAGACAGCTCTCCGCCAACTCGTTGGGAAGGTGGAGAAAGCACTACACTTTCAGGAAATAGCCCTCTGTATCTTCCTGGACATTGACGGGGCTTTTAGCAATACGACCTTCGATTCCATGATTAGGGCAGCAGAGGTGCATGACCTAGGGACCACTATATGTAGGTGTACTAGGGCCATGCTCAGTGGAAGAAAGGTAGAGGCTACCATGATGGATGAAAAAATGGTAATCAACACCACTAGAGGTTGCCCGCAAGGAGGAGTTCTTTCCCCTTTTTTGTGGAATCTAGTGGTGAATGAGCTCATTGGAGAATTAAACTCTAGGCAGTACTTTTGCCAAGGATACGCAGATGATTTTGTCATAGTAATACTTGGCAAATTTGCTGACACAGTCAAGAATATGGCACAAGGTGCGTTGGACATTGTGCAAGACTGGTGCAGAAAACAGGATCTGGGGGTTAGTCCTAAGAAGACAGTTGTTGTACCATTCACAAAGAAGCATATCCAACATTCAAGTTGGAATCTAAAGCTTTCCAATGAAGCACTACCTGTGAAGGAAACAGTGAAATATCTAGTGGTTGCCTTAGATGAGAAACTGACATGGACCCCTCACATTAGCAATATTTGCTCCAAGGCAAAAGGTACTTTGGTAAGTACCAGGAGGGCTTGTGGCAAAAATTGGGGCCTGAGCCCCAAGGGTATGCACTGGATATACACCACGGTGATTAGACCCAGGATCACCTATGGGGCGGTCGTGTGGTGCAAGAAGGTAGAACAGCAGGTTGCTGCTAAGGAGCTTGGTAAGGTGCAGAGATTAGCCTGCTTAGCCATAACAGGCGGAATTAGCAGCACACCAACTGCTGGGATGGAAACCATGTTGTATATGCCCCCATTACACCTTTGGGTCAAGATGGAGGCAGTGGCTGGTGCATACAGACTCAAAACTGGCAAAAACTGGAATTTTTTGGGATATCCAGAATCACACACTAAAATAGTGAGTGAGGTAAATGCAGGAAAGGTTGGGGAAATGCCAGCCGAATGTATTATAACCCCATACTGCTTCAACAAGCCTTTCAATATAACAATTGGAAGTAGGGAGCAGTGGGAGGAAATAGTTCGACACCGTGTGGGGGATATTGTCTGGTTCACTGACGGGTCAAAATCAGAACAAGGTGTTGGGGGCGGGGTATATGGGGTGCAGCCAAGACTGGAAGGCGGCATCTCTCTAGGGAAACTGGCCTCAGTATTCCAGGCCGAAATCACTGCCATCAGGGCGTGCGTGGAGGAGAATTTGCGTAGGTGCTACAAAGACCGTAGCATCTATATCTATTCAAACTGCCAGGCAGCCCTGCAACAAGGTCTAAATTGGTTGCAGAATGTCACAGGGTTCTGGTGGAGCTAGGGGAAAGCAATAGAGTAAACCTATTGTGGGTCCCTGGCCACTCGGGAATCAGTGGCAACGAACACGCCGACAGATTAGCCAGGATGGGGGCAGAGACTCCATTTATTGGACCGGAACCTGTGCTGACGATCGCCAAGGCAATGATCAAATTGGAGCTACGTAACTGGCTCAGAAGACAGCACGTAGGATATTGGACCAAAGCCTATTAACAAAAACATGGCAAGGTAATGATGACAAAGCCGTGTTTTAAAAGAAGCTCTGCAATCCTGGGCCTGAACAGGAGAGAGATTAGACTCATAGTTGGATTGCTGACAGACCATGGGAATTTCCAAAAACACCTACATACACTGGGAATAACAGAAAAGGAGCCTAAATGTAGGATTTGTGATGACGGTGATGAAACTGCATCACATCTAGTCTTCCAATGCATTGCACAAAAGGCACAGAACATTTGGGACAACCAGACCTGAAGAAATTGTGTCTAATAAAGAACTGGTAAAGGGACTCCTTGCACTGTTCAAGGGCATTGGTTGGCTTTACTAGATATACAGGGAGCTATACCGCACAATAAACTTAGTTTCGGTGCGGGCAATGGCGGGTTGGACCAAGACTGTTTTGGCTTCCCTGAGAAAATCAATCAATCAATCAATCAATCAATGGGAGAAACGCAATGGTAGGCACAAAAAGTACAAAAATAGTTTCTCATTTTATCAACAGCTTGCCCTGTAAGTGCCATAAGGAGAGTGGATGCAGACAAATTTGTGCTACTGTTGGTAGCCCTTGTTATGGGTGTATATGCCACTACTTGTGTAACCCCACTGTAATTTTTCAGCTAAAAAAACGCTTTTAGATTCCGTAACTTAATAAGAAATATTAGTATGTTAATCTCCTACGGACGTGGATAAATCAATGAAAAATTAGAACTTAAAAATGGTGTAAAAGTGAAAAGGCTGGCCGCTGTACCGGCGCGCCGCGTCGCTTCGAATGAATTCGTCAGGCGCTGAAAGGCACCTGAAGTGCGACCACAGCCTTGAGCCTTCTCTCCTTACAAGTGGTCAGGTATTTACGGATAAGCTGCGATAGGTGTTCGCTTTTTAAGACTTCTCTTCCACTTATCTGGCGACGTTTCTGGCAATGGACACTTGCTATGTTCTATGGTGATTTAGAATTGCGAACAGCTCAATTATGGACCTGTGGATCCAGTGAATAACTACTGCTTATTTAACTTCTGTTTCTTCCCCACAAATTTTCCATTCTATCACAGTGCTGCTTGTTACAACCTTGTAACCACTTTGCCCTAGGATTCTTTTCCTCTTCTTTCCTTTCTCTGTCTCTTTCTCTCGGGATGGGAATCTATTCTAAAAGATTCTTTCACGTTCTTTTATCATCTTCTAATCACTTCTGCTTTCTTAGAGCTACTTGCTTTATAAACATCCTGCTTTCATTCTTCATAACCCGATGGCCATAAAACAACATTCTACGTTTCTTCATTGTTAGGTTTAGTTCTACATAAACCAATAAAATTCAGCAACCAGTTGCTTGTAATTATTTATTTTAGACGACCGGTTTCGGTCGCTTGAGTGCCCTTCTTCTGGTCTCTATACAGACAAACAAGTGGATTGGTATACAGTAAAGGCTATAAATGTACAAAAGTCGGTTACAGAAATTTGAAGCAGTTTGGAACCAAATCGATTGTAATAAGATATGTTCATATAATGGGATAAAATTAACACTTACATTTTAATATTGTTGCTTAATGAATGTAGCTACATGTTATTAGGAGAATCAACACTGAGTGCAGAGATTATGCAATGAATAACAATCAGCTGCTTACAAAGTATCTATGGATGAGCCTCATAGTGTAAGAGTAAAAATAAATAAGGAAAAATGCTATGGGAAAACAGTAATACTCGATTTGTTGAAGAGAAAAGCGTGAAGAGAGGAGCAGGTGACTGATAAAACAGTCGCTAACAGATTAATATTTAGTAGTGTAAGAAGTAAAATGATAAGTGGCGCCATAGGCGGAATATTTCGCAACTAGCAGCTTACACAGTAGTAGGATGCTTAGAATGTCATTGTCAGGGCATCTGTCAATATCAAGAATTTGTGATAGTGTCTATGGCTTCAAATATTAATGGGGATAGATTGAGAAGTGATTCTCATACAATAAATAAGTTAAGGATGTGGGTTATAAGTTTTAAGATGCGTGAACTAATGTGCAAAGAAATGTGAATGGTTACAGTAATATTAACCTAGTGTTACAATTGGTACATCTAGTCAGACAACTGAAGAGAGTTAAAAAGTCAACTTGCTAACCTGAACAGTTGCTTAAATGGATAAAGTACTTCAACTTTAGTTCTACAGTTTCATTGTATCGATCTTAATTACATATGTTCCCATATTCACCACTGTGTTTGACTGACTGACTGACTGATCTTAGAGTTTTTCTTTTTCCTTTCCATGCTATGCATTTTTCAAGTCTTAGTCAAATCTAAAAATTCAGCTGTGAGCCGTCTGGGCTTCCTGGTTTGTATTACGCGGGTGATCGTTGCGTTTTGTTTCCTATGGTTCGGCCTCGCTTATTAACTTGACGGGAGATGGCGCTCGGTGTGCGGCGAAATCTCAGCGCGCGGGCCGCGGCGGCAGTGAGCGTTGGGCACGTGTGGAGAGAAAGCGAGCCGGCCTTGCGAAGCGCCCTGGAGGGTGGCTGTCTGTCGGGCGGTGCAGCTAGAGGGGGACTTGAACGCAAGACGCCGGTGGTTACGACGCCGAAGGCAAGTGTCGTGCACGGGGTTTCCTGTGTACTAGTGATGGGACAACCGACTGTTTTTAACAACCGATTGGTCAATCGGTTGTTTTTTCGTTCAGTCGGTTTTTTCAGTCGAATGAAACAACCGAATGAAAATAGTCTCTGTGGCCGTATGAATGATTTCACTCACTGGCGGGGTTTGAGTGGTTTCAGTCGATGCGAAACAATCGAATGAAACCAGTCTCTGTCGGTTGCAGCCGCTATATGAATGTTTTCACTCATTCGGTGCGTTTGAGTGGTTTCAGTCGATACGCGAGCACCGAATGAAACAAGTCTCTGTCCTTTATATGAATGTTCTCGGCATTGAGTGGTTTCACTTGAGGCGATACAACCTACTGGAAAAAGTCTTTGTCGGTTTCTGCAGTTATACGGATGTTTTTATTAATTCATCGACTTTGTGTGCCTTTATTTGCATACTCCTTTAGCCTTTTCGGGTATAAATGAACCGTGATTCAGCATGAAACATTCTTAAATACAAATCTTAAAAATATCGCAGTGTTTCCGTGTGTGTGTTTCTATTGCATGCAAATCTGCAGTTTTGTTCCAATATTGATGAAATTTTGCACACATGACCTTCAAAGCAAGAGAAACGTCACTGTCTACATCAAATTTAATTCGGTGCATGGCGGAGGGTACTTTACATACTAACTTCGACAAAAACCACAATTTGGCTGCGATCTTGATGAAATTTTGCACACTTGACCTTTAAAACAAGGCGAAGGTTACTGTGTACAATAAATTTCGTAGGTGCATGTCGGTGGGTACTTCACCTACTAACTTCGACAAATTCCGTTTGTATTCGAATTTTAATGATATATTTCACTCTTCACCTTCAAAGAAAGAGAATGGTCACCGACTACATCTACTTTAGTTCGATGCATGAGAGAAGGTATTCCAGAATTCGACGCCAATATAGAGTTTTATTCCGATCTTGATGAAAGTTTGCACACTTGACTTTCAAAACAAGTGGCATCTAAGATTTTGTATGGTACATGGCGCAGGGATGGAATAAACCGCCACACCGTTTCACCACAGAAATATCTGTGACAAGAGTGAATAATTATGACACTTGAGATGAATGTTTTCATACACTGTTGACCAATACATACGCGCTGAAGGAAATTTACAGCACTGATAAATGTTGTATGTCTTCTCGTACTCCTTAAAATTAGATGGAATTAACAAAATTATTTTTATAAGAAACATGTTTCAAATCAAATGTTCAAATGTTTGTTAAGCTTATGGGACTTAACTACGGGGTCATCAATCCCTAAACTTACAAACTATTTATGAACTACTTACGAACTAGGGCGGCACAAATATCCATGCCCGAGGGTGGATTCGAACCCCCGACCGTAGTGGCCGTACTGACCGTGACTATAGCGCCTCAGTCACCTCGGCCACCGCGGCCGGCGAAACATGTTTATACAAAATACTTTAATAAACTTTTTTTTTTTACAATAACTAATGTTTTAGTGATCGAATTTGGATCTAGCAAATATGCTCAAAGTTAAAATACTTAACTCTGTCCTACTAGTACCTTAGATATGTATGAACAATAAGCCGCAAACCGCACGTTTGTACCTGTTCCCACTTCGGAGATACAGTATGCGAGACTAAACTTGTAGCCATCATTTTGGAACACCCTGTAGTTTCCACGCTTCTTTATTGAGACAGTCAGAAACCGACCACATTCGGCGATGGCACGCCCCGCCCGCCAGACACTGTTGTGTGGAGTTTGGCGCGCACCTGCTGTACTAGTGCTGTCAGCAGTGGAAACGCAAGCGAGGCAGCACCCTCTCTCGTGTCCCCGCTCCCCGCGGTACTTCATGGGTATCGGGCACTTATCTTCTACAGATTGTGGGTGTCTGCGAAATAATCTGATCGGACCCAGACGATCGGCGTTTTTGAAGTCTGGGGTGGCCAATGAAAGTGATCGCAGGCCTGCTCCAGCGATATGACATCTAACTAGTTACTCGTTGATGGTACTACGAACAATTTAATCTACAACATAATATGAATCAGTGTTACTGTATATTATAAACGAAAAGTTACTTCATTCAGTACATAATTAAATGGACATTGTAATACGCATTTTAACTTTGGCATACCCCTTTTACATGGCGCTATAATGTAGCACTGCTGTAGTTATCTGATGTGCATGTCAATTTTATTCATAGAAATGTAAGCTAAAACACCAATGAGTCGTTTCAGTTGGGACAATGATTACATGGTTCAACCGACAGAAAAACTTACTGCCTCTTTTCACTTGAAAGAAAAGATTGAGTAATTCAGTCAATGTACAAAACTGCAAAAGTGTCGCATGTTTTCATTCGGTTGTTCCCACAGACTACTTTCATTCGAAAAAATAAACGAATATTAATCCAACAAAGTAAAACTACGACCGACTGACTGTTTCATTCGGTTGTTCCCACTGACTGGTTTCACTCAAAAGAACTAATGAAGAGGCCAACGTACTGTGTCAATTTTTTCATTCGGTTGGCCCCATCGACTGATTTAACTCAAAAGAAAAGGAATGAGTGGTCCAACCGACTGTGTCGATTTTTTTATTCGGTTGCTCCGACCGACTGATTTCACTCAAAAGAAGGAATGAGTAGTCCAACCGACTGCGTCGATTTTTTCATTCGGTTGATCCCACCGACTAGTTTCACTCAAAAGAAGGAATAAGTAGTTCAACCGACTGCGTCGATTTTTTCATTCGGTTGATCCCACCGACTGGTTTCACTCAAAAGAACGAATGAATAGTTCAACCGACTGAATCGGTTGTTTCATTCGGTTGGTCCCACCGACTGGTTTCACTCAGAAGAATGAATGAATAATTCAACCGATAGGAGAAACTACAACCGAATGATCGATTTTTTTCCAACAACCGAATGAATCGATTGTTTTCATTCGATTGTTCCCATCACTACTGTGTACGGAGTTCACGCCCCTTTCACTCCTATTGCTGCCTTACAGCGTCACGTACGAGTAGAGGGTTTTCAGTGGGTCAGAATGATACCGGGGCAGCTTCGTTAACGGCTCAGGGTGTGTTTAATTGTAGTCACCCTAATGTAATTATTGAGAGGCCACACAGGTAAATGTTTAATGTAATTGTTTATCCAGAGGTTAGCACCGCAGAGTGCGTGTTGAACTTGTTGTAATTGAATTGCATGTAAAATTTTCTGATACTAGCCGCTGTTAGTAAGGACTTGAGAGGCCATGCAGTTAAATGTTTAATGTAATTATTTATCCAGAGGTTAGCACCGCAGAGTGCGTGTTGAACTTGTTGTTGTAATTGAATTGCATGTAAAATTTTCTGATACTGGCCCCTGTTAGAAAGGATTTTAAAGACCACATTGTTAAATGTTTTGTATAACTATTTGTCTAGAGGTTAGCCCCACAGAGTGCATATGTAAGTGTTGGTTGTATCGTTTCTGTAATATAGATATATATGTGAAAAGGCAAGACGGTTACTTGGCCTTTACCCTTCCACTCCCTTACCTTACCAATCCCTAATTTCCTGATATCAAGCTGGATACAAAAATTTTGATTTTAGCGATCTGTGATATAGTTGAGAAGAGATAGAGGTGTGGAGTGAGCGGATGATGGATGTGGGGGACGGTACAGAAATTATCAATGAGCCCGAGAACCAGACCCTGGTCAGTTATCAGTCTCACACACTCGGTGACACTCGTCCGAATCCCCATATGACAAAATAACATCACAAATTTTGTTTCTTATTGAGATGAAGTTGATGTTGGCGATTTATTTTGATATAAATATGTACAACCAGCTGCTTTTATGGATATTTGTCCCTAACTGCAGGCTCATATCCACTGATAATGAGCATGCAGTTATGAGAAATGCCCATAAAGCAGCAGGTTGTATATACACTCCTGGCCATTAAAATTGCTACACCACGAAGATGACGTGCTACAGACGCGAAATTTAACCGACAGGAAAAAGATGCGATATGCAAATGATTAGCTTTTCAGAGCATTCACACAATGTGCTGACATGAGGAAAGTTTCCAACCGATTTCTCATACACAAACAGCTGTTGACTGGCGTTCCCTGGTGAAATGTTGTTGTGATGCCTCGTGTAAGGAGGAGAAATGCGTACCATCACGTTTCCGACTTTGATGTTCAAATGTTTGTACAGCTTAAGGGACTTAACTACGGGGTCATCAGTCCCTAAACATACAAACTACTTATGAAATACTAACGAACTAGGACAGCACAAATATCCATGCCCGAGGGGGGATTCGAACTCCCGACCGTAGTGGCCGTGCAGACCGTGACTGGAGCGCCTCAGTCTCCTCGGCCACCGCGGCCGGCCGACTTTGATAAAGGTCTGGTTGTAGCCTATTGAGATTGCGGTTTATCGTATCGCGACATTGCTGCTCGGTTGGTCGCGATCCAATGACTGTTAGCAGAAAATGGAATCGGTGGTTCAGGAGGGCAATACCGAACTTCGTGCTGGATCCCTACGGCCTCGAATCACTAGCAGTCGAGATGACAGGCTTCTTATCTGTATGGCTGAAACGGATCCTGCAGTCTGAGTCAACAAAAAATGTTCAAATGTTTGTAGAGCTTATGGGTCTTAACTACGGGGTCATCAGTCCCTAAACTTACAAACTACTTATGAAATACCTAAGACTAAGGACGGCACAAATATCCTTGCCCGAGGGGGGATTCGAACCCCCGACCGTAGTGGCCGTGCAGACCGTGACTGACGCGCCGCAGTCCCCTTGGCCACCGCGACCGGCCTGAGTCAACAGATGGGGACGTTTGCAAGACAACAACCATCTGCATGAACAGTTCGACGACGTTTGCAACAGCATGGACTATCAGCTCAGAGACCATGGCTGCGGTTACCCTTGATGCTTCATCACAGGCAGGAGTGCCTGCGATGGTGTACGCAACAACGAACCTGGGTGCCCGAATGGCAAAACGGCATTTTTTCGGATGAATCCAGGTTCTGTTTACAGCATCATGATGGTCGTATCCATGATTAGCGACATCACGGTGAACGCACAGTGGAAGCGTGTATTCGTCATCGCCATACTGGCGTGTCACTCGGCGTGATGGTATGGGGTGCCATTGGTTACACGTCTCGGTCACCTCTTGTTCGCATCGACGGCACTTTGAACAGTGGCTGTTACATTTCAGATGTGTTACGACCCGTGGCTCTACCCTTCATTCCATCCCTGTGAAACCCTACATTTCAGCAGGATAATGCACGACCGCATGTTGCAGGTCCTGTACGCGCCTTTCTGGATACGGAAAATGTTCGATTGCTGCCCTGGCCAGCACATTCTACAGATCTCTCACAACTGAAAACGTCTGGTCAATGGTGGCCGAGCAACTGCCTCGTCACAATACGCCAGTCACTATTCTTGATGAAATGCTGTATCGCGTTGAAGCTGCATGTGCATCTGTACCTGTACACGCCATCCATGCTTTGTTTGACTCAATGCCCAGGAATATCAAGGCTGCATTACGGTCAGAGGTGGTTGTTCTGGGTACTGATTTCTCAGGATGTATGCACCCAAACTGCGTGAAAATGTAATAACACTTCAGTTCTAGTATAATATATTTGTCCAATGAATACCCGTTATGTTCTGCATTTCTTCTTGCTGTAGCAATTTTAATGGCCAGTAGTGTACTTATACCAAAATATATCGCCAGTTTACACTACAATTGCAGTTCGTAATCTATAGAGGAAATTTTGAAATTAATGTTCTTGTTACTGGATAGAAATCAGGCAAAAAGATTGAAATGTATGGAGCTTTTTCTGAACACAAATATATCAGTGTTTTAGTTCCATATATGGGTTATTCATTGTAAATAGGAACTACATTATGTTGATCTCTTGTTTGTAATAGACATTCTTGTGGAGTCTCCTGCTTTGGATCTTAAGACGGCGAAAAAGAAGAAAAAGCTCTGTTATGCCTTAAATTAAAAAGAAATTCAAAATTCAGAATTCAATAAATAAATAAAATATTAGGAAACTCATGTGCCACGCTAAATCCCGTTAAGACATGGGAGGATCATATTGCTGTGGCATTAAGCGCAAAATCTGTACCCAGGTCGTGATTCAGTGTAGGTCAAAAATCGAAGAGCAGACTGGTCACGAAAGGGATGAACGTAATTAAATGAATACGGCGGTGGTTCAAAAATATGTATAGAATAATGACTTTAACCAAGAAAACCGCCTATCAGACCCTTTCAATACACTAACGCATATCTTCAATCGAAACAAAGGTGACACGTATTTTTTGAAAGCGTACATGAATGGCTAGATTCTGAAATTTATGGATTGTGTGGGAGTTTATCTTTGTATTTCTGAAAAGATTACTTATTTTTAGGTATATATTGATTAAAAATGGAATATGACATAGGCTCAAATGTTCAATGTTCAAATGTTTGTAAATCTATCAGACCAAACTGTGTGGGCATCAGTTCGTAGCTTACCAACTACTTAAATTAAGGTAAACTAACCTAAGGACAACACACACACCCATGAACCCGGGAGGACTCGATACTGAAGGAATTAAATTAGGTAATGAAACAATAAAGGAGGTAGATGAGTTTTGTTACTTGGACAGTAAAATAATAAATTATGGTCGCAGTACAGAGGATATAAAATGCAGAATGGCAATGGGTAGAAAAGCGTTCTTGAAAAAGAGAAATTTGTTAACATCGAATATTGATTTAACCCTAAGGAAGTCCTTTCTGAAGGCGTTTGTGTGGAGTGTTGCCTTGTATGGAAGTGAAACATGGACGATAAACAGTGAAGAGAGGAAGAGAATAGCGGCTTTTGAAATGTGGTGCTACAGAAGAATGCTGAATATTAGGTGGGTGGATCGCGTAACTAATGAGGAGGTACTGAACATAATTGGTGAGAAAAGGAATTTCTGGCATACCTTGACTAAAAAAAGGGATCGACTGGTAGGACACTTTCTTAGACATAAAGAAATCGTGAATTTAATATTGGAGGGAAGTGTGTGGGTTAAAAACCGCAGAGGAAGACCAGGAGATGGATACAGTAAGGAGATTCAGACAGTTGTAGATTGCCGTTCTTATGTGGAGTTGAAGAGGCTTGCTCAGGATAGGGTATTGTGGAAAGCTACATCAAACCAGTCTCCGGAGTGAAGACCACAACAACATGAACAGACTGTCGGCGTGGCTATGGGAAGCGCTCCTAGTTAGGCTGTGGCTTATTTGTTTATGGAGATCTCTGAACAACAGGCGCTGCAGACTGGCAGAAAAAGATCAGCTGCCGCGGTCGATTGGCCGAGCGTTCTAAGGCGCCGTTGCTCACCGTCGGAGGTTCGAGTCCTCCCTCGGGCATGGGCATGTGTGTATGTGTGTGTTGTCTTTAGCATAAGTTAGTTTAAGTAATTTGTAAGTTTCGAGACTGAGCAGTTAACTCCCTTAGATTTAGGTTGGAAAAGGAAACAGTCACCAGTAGCAAGGTTGCAGATTTATTTACAACCGGTTTCGAGCAATTATTGCCGTTCTTCTGATATATAAGTTGTATGTGGCCTATACGTTTACACAGAGCATTTTGTAATCACACTGAACATCAAGTGCAGAGGTTTACAAACAATTCATTTGAAAGATCAACACATGGTATCGGTATGTACACATCTTTGTTATATGGATACATGGTGTAAGGGAATTGGATGCCTTCCTATTACATCATTTCAGTATCGATCGAAAAATTCAATTTAGTATTGCGAGAGGGAGTAATGGACAAATGAACTTTCCAGATGAGTCAGTGATCAAACGAAAAATTAAAAAAAGAAAAGAAAAGAAAACCTGTCATCTATATAGAGATTATAACCACCACCAAACGCAAAACGAGGTGCGATAAAAACAAAGGACGTACAAAATATGTGTATGTGGAACTGTGTACTTGGAAGATGAGATTAAACACTTAATATTGACATTCAAGAAGAATGGCTATTCTAACAAGGAGATAGATCGAGCACTTCTCTCTAGGGAGAGAACCAGGATCAATGGTGAACGTCACCAGCCCAGGGGGAAAGTTTTTCGCAGATAGCATTTGGAAAGTTTTAAGAAAATATGATGCGTAAACTGTTTTCACGCCCACCAGGAAAGTAAAAGAATGTATAAGATCTGCAAAAGATATGCGACATCCTCCGTTTACACCCGGTGTCTATAAAATTCCGTGCAGTTGAGGACAGGTCTACATCGAACAACAAAAAGAAGTGTTAACACCCGTCTGAGAGAACTTAAAAGGAAGTGCCGTCTAGGACATATTGATAAAGCGGCCGTAGCCGAACATGTTTATGGAGCAGGTGACCATGAAATAATGTTTGCGAGACAAGCGTCGTAAGAAAGACATCACATTATTATGCACTATGTATAGATATGCCACAGAGATTTTGAAACAATAAAATAATTTTAACAGGAAAAAGGAAGGCGCTGAACTGGATAAAATTTGGATGTCATCATTGCAGCGACAAAATGACACTCGATTATTTTCAGCCGAGAATGTTGGCAATATATGAGACCATAGCGCAGACGACGTCGCGAGATTGACAGTGCGCCCTTTGGATGGCCTATATCAGGCGTCTGCAACTCGAGCACTCGGTGCTTACGCACCTAGGTGCCGCGCAGTGCGGCCCCGGTGCTTCCCCCCCCCCCCCCCCCCCCACTGTCTCCTCGCCGTGTAGCAGCACGCGTGTGACAGAGAGTGCCCACTCTAGCGCAGACGTGGGCACAAATCGGCTCAATGAGCAGCGCTCCGGCTCAGCCCGGAAAAAGAGCAAAGTTCGCGCTCGGCCGATAGTTATCCTAGTTTCCGCTAGAGGTCGGCATGCTTGCTGGCGCACATGACAAACGTTCGATACGGCGAGTTATAGTAAGCCGCGACAGACTCAAACTTGCGAAAGAACGTGATAACTGTGGACATAGTTCGTCTGCTGCGACTTCCAAACTCTGCTTCACATATTCACCGTCACAAAATGGTCGGGAAGTACGGGCTATCAGCAAAGCTATTCTGTAACTAGCACGAACAGCTGCATCGGAGGATGAGGCATCACATTCCTGTGTAAGAAATTAACAGAATTGTCATTACAAAGGAAAATTGGTTTTATTAAACAAAACACTGTGATTAAGTTATTTCGTAAGTAGGTACAGCATTATAATACATACCTCTACTTTACTTCCTTCCTCGCGTTGATTATTAAGAAGTCGTATTTCACCTTCTAAACTTAAATACTAGTTGAAGTGATGTGTCCTATAGTGGCGTTCTAAATTGTGCTTTTTTATGCCTAGTATTTTACCACATACCAAACATTTTGCTCCTCCTTTGCTTTCAGTGAACAAGTAATCACACTCCCAACTAGAATTGAACTGGATAATAGAACGCCGCTTTACAGCGCCGATTTGACTAGCCCTTTCAACTCCACAGCGTACTGTACCATAACGTAATACCATAGATTATAACGAAAATCCTAAAGTACAAAATTCGAACTAACAGATGGTACTGTTAACGGTGTCTTCTGAAACAAAACAAAAAATCGCTCTTATCTTTATAAGATATTTGCCAGTTCGACTGCACGGCTGGACGTTTTAGAGAAGAGTTTCCAGTATTATGTTTATAAGTTACTTACTTATAAACATAATAGCATTTTCAGGAGATACCCCTAGCAGTGGAATCTGTTCATTCGAGTTGGATACTAAAGAGTTTGCACTATTATCTTTATAAGTTATTTTATAACGCTCTCAGTCAGGTGCATTTCTGTGGCTACGTTAGCGCGTTGGCTGCGCATAACGCCATCTAGTGTTTTCAGCAGGAACTACGTGATGGACGCCAGCTGCTCACAGCTCTGCTTCGGCTCAGGCAGGCGGCTCCGAGAGCGCGGCTCGCTCATTGCCGACCTCTGCTGTAGCGTTTTCTTGGATGCGCTGTATATCCATTCTGAATCCTATAAAACAGGACACTGTTGATGTATCTAGCGGACGTTTACCATGTGCACAAAAGGTTCGGATATATGTGTGCCATTCATCATCATCATCATCATTAGAGACTGATTATGCCTTTCAGCGTTCAGTCTGGAGCATAGTACCTCTAATAAAATTCCTCCATGATCCCCTATTCAATGCTAACACTGAAGCCTCGTCTGATGTTATGCCTTTTACTTCAAAATCATTCTGCACCGAATCTAAGTACTTTCTTTTTGGTCTACCTCGACCCCTCTTACCCTCCGCTGCCGAGCTCATGAGTCTCTCAGGTAACCTTGCTTCTCCCATGCATGTAACATGACCCCACCATCTCAGTCTGTTCACTCTAACTGCTTCATCTATGGTGTTCATTCCCAGCTTTTCTTTGATTTCCTCATTATGGACACCCTCCTGTCATTGTTCCCATCTATTGGTACCTGCAATCATTCTTGCTACTTTCATATCTGTAACCTCTATCTTATGAATAAGGTAACCTGTACCCAACTTTCACTCCCATACAACAAAGTTGGTCGAAAGATAGGGTGGTGCACCGCTAACTTAGTCTTGGTACTGACTTCCTTCTTGCAGAAGAGAGTAGATCTTAGCTGAGCACTCACTTCATTAGCTTTGCTGCACCTCGATTCCAGTTCTTTTGCTATGTTGCCATCCTGTGAGAAAATACATACCAGGTACTTGAAACTGTCTACCTGTTATAACTTTGTTCCTCCTATTTGGCACTCACTGCCATTTTTATAAGAAAATATACTTTTATTATTATTATTATTATTTTTTTCGCCCCTCGAGTCGAAGGGCGTATGTGTATTGTCCTTAGTATGAGTTAGCTTAGGGTCTTTGTAAGTCTAGGGACCGATGACGACAGAAGTTTTGTCCCATAGGATTACAAACATTTGAACATTTGGATCGCTGACCTCGCTTTCAAGAAAGACATCAAAAGTTACTTACATGACTTAAATAAATCTTTGCAGGGTAAAAATAAATTAATTGGTACTATGTGTGATCGTATTGGAAGTTTCAAATTACTGATTTTGCTTTCTAAAAATCCGAGAAGAAAATTTCTTAGGTCCACATTAGGGAGTACACGAAAGCGTTATATTCATTTCATAAAAAAACGCACTGACGTGTTTTACGGCCCACTTTAGATTTGTAGATTTATAAGTTTTTGCAAACATTTTGAACCAAAATAATAATCTAAATAATAAAAGATTAATTAATAAGAGTGTCTGAAACCCTCTTAGGAAAAAAAATAGTGGCAACCACCGACCTTTAGTGTCATAGCCCAACGCCTTGTCCACTACACTACGGCTATCAATCAAAAGAGTAATACCTTAATCTCATACTATTGATGGCCGTTGTTAACTGACGCTAATATGACAGTTGTAGACACTAGATTATCATTTATCGTACGAAAAACGATGTGTTTTTGTTAATTCTTCAGTGCGCCATTGCTTTGAAATCACAACGTGTAAATTACAGTAAGAAAATCATCAAATACGCAACGCAAGATGGCGTATGCCAGAGAGAGTTCTGGGTGAGGAATGTCACGTGACATCTCCGAACGGCTCGTTTTTGTTAATTCATTGGAGGGTGTCAAATCTCAGTTATTTTTGCAAATATGTCTCAAATGATACGAGATATGAAAAAAAGGGATCTAAGTTGTAGAGAATTTTCTCCTCTACCAGTTAGGTTATTCAATTTTCGTGTCAGATCAACGGTTCGTTTGCAATTGCAATTATATTAAAAACGGCTTTTGTTTGTATTACTACCGTATTTTTTGTCCGAAAAATTTGAAAAAGGGAGTTCTGGTCTCTGGCGGCCTACAATCATGTCTGTAAAATTTGGTGCTGATCGGTTGAACGGTCTTAAAAACAGGGAACACGTTACGGACAAACAGACAGACAGACATCCCAAAATCGCCGTTATTTTTGCAAATATTTTTGAAACGCTACGAGATATGAAAAAAATATAAGAGAGCAAAGTCGTAGAGAATTTTCTCCTCTACCAATTAGGTTATGCAACTTTCGTGTCAGATGAATAGTTAGGCCGTTATTTTCATTTAAATTTCGAGCTGTCAAAAGACGATCGCAAAGGCCCACTGTTAGTGTTACTACCGTAACATAAAGTGGGCCAAAATTATGAAGATAGGTTTGAAGAAATAAAATAACTAAACGTACATTCAAAAGTTTTTATGAAGCATTTTTCGGTGCACTCAGAAGGTGTCCCATCATGTCCCATCCCAAATTGAACTGATAAAACTACAGTACGTTTCAATTTTGACAGACCGCTACCACAATTACAATACTGATGTCAATTCTTTTTTATAAAGGCGTTGATCAAGAAGAATTCGCGAGGATTCATGCCCTTATCCTAAAATGCGTTGCAATGTTCTGAACAACATTCAAACAAATGTTTTCAGTTACGAATATTAAGAAAACAAAAACAAGCTCTAGTTTATTGCATCATTGCAAGCGGTATTTTGAACTGCAACTGCCAAAACGATTGTGCATAATATGAGAAAATTAGTGGCTTCAAAAGTGATACCACAACACTGTTGAAACTTCGTGCAAAATAAGGAGCGAAATGAAACTATTCTTTTTCTCCATATACAAAAATTGGCATTATTCTCATTATTTGTTCCAGTAATTTACAAACATGCCCATGACTCTCAACTCGCTAAGCGCTGCGACAACACGCCACTCCTACTACCACTGCCGTGACAGCGCTGTGCCTGCCTCGCTCACGTGCCCCCAGTGTTGCCAATTTGGTGTTTTTAGCAGCAGATCTGGTGTTTTTGAAGTTCGTCTACAAGCGAAGTTCAGCCTTACACGTGTCTAGGTCAACACTCGAGCAAGGGAAGTCCCTGAAATTATCATTGTCGTGCATAAGTAGGTGCAGCATGCGGGGATCAGTGCAAGCGCACTTGGTTCAAAGAGTCCTTTGTTTTCTTCCCAGCTCTCAGGGGATTTCCCAGTTTTATGTGAAGGCTGTTTCTTGTATACAAGCCCAACCACAGCCAGTAT
Organism: Locusta migratoria; assembly: GCA_026315105.1. Classification (NCBI taxonomy): domain Eukaryota; kingdom Metazoa; phylum Arthropoda; class Insecta; order Orthoptera; family Acrididae; genus Locusta; species Locusta migratoria. The sequence continues at coordinate 159,371,313 of CM048746.1, forward strand.
TGTGGATCTACCTCAAACTGATGGTCGCTGTTTGTTGCTGTATACACAGTATATAGTGAATAAGTGGTGGTGCAAACATTGTAAACACAGCTATTTGTGTACTTTCGCTCCCACACTCTAATGCAGACTTAGAGAGAGTGTTCAGCCAAGTTCAGTTAGTAAAAACGAAGCATAGAAATCGCTTGAGTGTTCAAACATTGCATTCCATTTTATGTGTGCAATTTGGACCGAAAACAGAGGGGAAATGCCGTCACAACTATGAACTTCCGAAGGATATAGTGGCCAGAATTGGAGGTATGCAGAGATACAGCCATACTTCACCTTCCTGCTCTAAAAATGTAATAGCGGCAGCTGGCTCCTCAAGTGAAGAAGATTTTTAACGAGAGAAATGTAAGTAATAAAAATCCGTTTGTAAATATAATATATATATATATATATATATAGGTGTTTTTTCTAGTGTTTTGGATCATAGAGTTCAGCTGGTGCTTTTCTGGTGTTTTAAAGTGTAGGGTTTAGTGCTTTTTCATTTCAAGATTTGGCAACATTGCGTGCCCCATACCACCGACTGCTGCAGCAGAGCTCCGGTGCTTTTCCCTGTGCCGGCCGGTGCTCGCCAAGCAGCCGAGTTGGAGAGGCCTGGCCTATATGTAGTGCTCACTCGAGCACTGCTTGCGGTTTGCCGCTTCACCTCCAAGGCTGCCTTCCGTAGTCGAAGGCGGAACGTCAGGAGAAAGTTTTATACATGGACCTCGGCACCACAGTCCAGAAACTTCAAGTAATGACAACCCGTGTAAGCCTTCATTGTATTTAAAAACAGTTACTGTGGTAGAATTCTGACAACGTTATAAGTTACACACTATTCAGAAGTGATGCATACTGTCATAATTTCAAATAGAACTGTGAACACAGGTCTGCAGAATTTGTCTTGTCGGCATGAAAAAGATTAAAAGTTCTGTTTTTTTTTTTTTTTTTTTTTTTTTTTTTTTTTTTTTTTTTTTTTATATATATATCAGCTATTTCTGCCTAATACATGCCATCACGTGACTGTTAAATATTCTTGGGGATTGTTCTATAGTGCACAAAACGGAAAACCCAAATGCACTACGTTTCTGTAATCGACACACTAAATCGGCTGATAATTACCATTTCAAGTAACGAATCCTGAAATGTATTACATTACACAGAGTGTCCAGTAAAGGACTCCCTGATTTCAAAATTAAATATCTCGAAAACAAATATTGATAGAGGAATGCAGTAAACGGTATGTTTATTGTGAAAGGTGTAAGAAGTTTATACAGCAGTGCCATACGTAATGCCTAGTATAAATAGTAATCCGAAGCCCAGAGCGATCAGTATTGAAACGTGAAAGGAGGTTAACGTACCGAAGGAAGAGATTAAAACCATGTACTCCATTGAAAAACGCGTTTTATGGTGCTAGAGTACCATAGATTAGAAGAGAGTCCTACGGCAACAAGACGAAGTTTTCAAGCATGATTTAATGTTCCAAAAGGACCCGATGGGAAAAACATTCGTACGCTCTTTGCAAAATTTCAACGAACCGGCAGCGGAACTGATGATCTAGTGGGGCATGTTGGCCGCAAGCAAACCGCAGTTACGCCTGAAAATATCGCCACAGTTTCTGGAATTATTCAGCGAAATCCAATGTCATCCGTCCGTAAAATTGCATCTGAGACTGGTTTGAAGCGTTCCAGCACGCAGAAAATACTGAGAAAGAGCCTACACATGTTTCCATTCAAAATTCAAACGGACCAGGCCATGCCCGTACGAGCTGTGCAACTAAGGGTTGCCTTTGCTAATCAGATGCTCACAATGATTGATAGTGAAGGATTTGATGTTGGCTGCATCTGGTTTACAGATGAAGCACACTTCCACCTGAATGGATACGTGAATAACCAGAACTGGCGATTTTGGGGTTCCGAAAAGCCATATTGGTGTGAAGCGAAACCCCTGTATTCTCCTAAAGTTACTGCGTGGGCTGCAGTATGCAGCAGAGGCATTATTGGCCCTTTTTTCATTCGAGAAACGGTCACTGGTGCACGTTAGTTGCAATTTTGGAACAATTTGTCGCCACACAGCAAGCCTTAGAGGATCGACCAGGTACTGACTGGTTTATGCAAGAGCAGGCATGGATTGGTCTCCATATTCGCCGGATTTGACTCCCTGTGGTTTTTTTTTTTTTTTTTTTTTTTTTTTTGGGGGGGGGGGGTGGCACAGTTTAAGACATGGTCTACTCGAAGCATCCCGCCACGCTGGACGAGCTTGAATCGGCGATCTCCGTGGCATGTGAATCCATTTCGGTTGAGACACTCCGAAATGTGATGGCGAATTCCATTCTTCGTTTGCGCCACCTCTGTAGTGCCAATTGTAAACACTATGAAAACATTGTGTTGTGATTGTTTGCAAAGAGTGTTTTCATACGATTATTTCACGTCTTATGTATGTTGATATGAGCTGTACAGCGTACAGCGCCATCTGTTAGCAGCTTTTGTAACTATTATTTCCAACTGTTGTATAAACTTCTTACAGCTTTCACAATAAACATACCGTTTACTGCATTCCACTATCGATCTTTGTTTTCGAGATATTTAAATTTGAAATCAGGGAGTCCTTTTCTGGACACCCTGTATCACAGGATAGAGAGACTGTGCCTATGCACGATTGCTAAAATAGCAACTGCCTTGGAACTTACAAATGTTTCAAAGAATAAATGATTGTTCACTTTTGCGAAGGCTCACAATCAAAGGAACGCTGATATATCAACTTCAGTAACAATCAGAAGTCACGAAGTTACCATAACTGAAACGTATATATATGCAGGCTGGCATGCAGTATTGCTCCAATTATGAGGAGACGGAAGGCAACTGGGCTCAAAAATTCGATTTTTAGATTTTAGCGAATTTGAAATGCCTGGTATTTCCTGCATGAAACAGTTTTTGTTTTATATAAATCCTACAATTTTTTCGTGAGTTATGATGGTTTTTCTGACGCTCTGTGCAATCTGACCACGCCTTCCGTTTTGCGCCATGTGGAGAAATGCATACAGCATTTTTTTACTCCTTGTATATTATTTCATGCTTCTATTGTTTTTATCGCTTCAATGTTTCCTACCCTGTATCTACTATCGATACTTTTTGTTCCGATCGTGTTTGTTATTGTTTTCGAACGTTACCTAAAACTATATTAGTTCAGATCACAACCCTCAAATTTGGAGTTTATGATGCTATTTTATGCTTCAATGATGGTGAAACTAGAAAATTGGATATTTTGGAATTAAGGGGCATACAATCTAGTGGAAATACTGCAAAATCCTTGGAGCAAATAGATAAAGAGAGAATCCGCAATTCCGATATTGCTAATTTAAAATGCACAAAGGAAGCTAGACGGAAAAGAAGAGGAACCAAGAGAAGAAAAGAAGATCAGTATAATTCAGATGATGCTCAATATGGAGCAGGAAAATATTAGTGGTAAGTAATTCTCATCAATAACTGTACTAGAATTGCAATATTAAACTTTAAATTGATTTTCTCAAAACTAATTTTTTTACTTTCAGGTACCATTATTTGATAAACTAATGGGGTTAGAAAGATGAAATTTGGTTTTTTTGTACTGAAGATGGTAATAAATCATTACGATTAAATTGAAATTATCAATTGTTTTGTAATAATTAATGCCCTAAAAAGTTAAATTTTACTGGTGAAAGAATAAAAAAAGTTTTCTTCAAAACCATTAGAGTTATCTTCATTTTACTTGTAAATTGAGACATATATGTTATATTATGCAGTAAAAATTTCGTTGTTTTATCACTTATAGTTCCTTTGAAAATTGTACCTATTCAAAGGGTAAAATAGCATTGGCAGAATAGGGATAAAAATTGCCTTCCGTCTCCCTTTAAGTCCCTGCCTTTGTTAACTCTTTCTGCTAACGACGTGTATATGCGCGAATGTCGGGAATATAATACGTTTCGGTGTTTTGTCACAACGTACATGCACAAGCTGAACTACAGCGTCTCGTGTGTTTGCTGGTTGTACCAATAGCTTCGCAATACAGCAGGAAACGCTGCAGGTGCCGCCGGTATTACAGTGACAGTGTGTGTACAAATCAGTTAGAAAACGTGCAAGCGCGACTTGTCGAACGCTGAAGTACGAGGTGCGTCTGAAAGTTTGGTGAAACATAGCGAGGAACCCAGAGTTATAAACAAAATACGTTCACTGCCCTTCAAAGCAAACGCCCTTGTGACATCGGTTGTACAGGACGACCGCACAGACCAGTCGCCCCAGTGAAAAAAAAAAAAATAAAATAAAATAAAATAAAAAAAAAAAAAAAATCATTATATAAATACGCTAACACGAAAATTGTGGTACAGATTACTAATTTATTCGTACAAATAGGCCAATGAAAGTTACATAATTCGAAAGATTGTTTGTCGTAGATTTCACTAATATAAATATTGTGTGTGCATTTAACCATTAGAAGTTGTAAAAGGAAGTACAAATTTTCCTATCTACAGCTTGGATCAAGTTTTACAATCTCCAACAATCAGCTCATTTTTTGGCTATTCGCCTCGACCAAAGACGCTGTAATGCAGCGCATCTGCAGTTTTAAAATAAGTGAATATCGAAACATGGAGTGCTCCCAACGCACTTTCTTGTACCGTTCAAATGCTTCATTTTCGCTGTGATTAAGAGTGGTTAAAGGAAATGGATGTTTTCATATGAAAGCCGATATAAAGGATGTTGCGCCGGGAGAGGCACCTAGTGGTGCTCGGGTGGAACTACGAAGTCGAGTATGCCAATATAAATGATGATGCGCCGGGAGAGGCATGTAGCGGTGCACGGGTGGAACTACGAAGTCGACATGTTGTCAGCTCTGGAATTCCGAATATCGCAGTATCGAAAGAACATTATTTCTTGGCGTTGTATAAATATACAAACACCGAATTGTAGTTCCATTAAAATATTAGGCTAATGAAAGTTATATAATTCGAAAATGGCATGAGAAGTATATACTTCCGTTTTTATTTGTTGTTATTGTGTCAGGCATTTTCCTTAACACGTAAAAGATACCGTCTCATACCTCCCAGTGCCGGTTAAATTTAACCAAATATCCCAGCGGCCTCCTATGATAACGTTGGCAACGCATGCTGAATAGTGAAAATCCCGTGAGTCTTCATTTTAGCAAATCGCTTGACAACGCTGATATTTTCTCATGGAATCTTCGCTTTACAAGGGCTATTATTTTTAATTAGCGGGCGAGGGTACACACAAGAACCTGTCAACCATAAAGCAGGAACAGCATTATTTGTTTACGTCATGGTCTGTACGACACAATAATCGAGTCATTCTATGTGGTTCGAAAAAATGGGCAAATATTTTCTACCGTGTTGTTGATGTTGCCAACATAATCACGCGAGGTCGCCGACGTGATACGTAAAATTTTATCCCCAGTGATCATTGTAAACACAATTGGTCGATTTTCGACCACAGGCAATACTAGTAATAATAAAAGTGGGGCAAGTCTTGACACAGCGTTAAGTGGCAGACACCCTCAGAGCCGCGCATGCGGCTTACGCGCTACGGCAAACAGCTCTGCAGTCAGAGGGTTAAGCAATTTTAAATGCAGTCATGTTACCAATCAGTCATGCTTTCATTACGAGGGGCATTTGAAAAGTCAGTGCAAAGTCCGAGAGATGGCACCACAGGCGTGTATTGAGGTCATGTTTAATTAGTAGCACACCACGTTTCAGCCTTACTGGTCTATTACCACAGTCTAACATATACAGTCACGACACTCCCACAGGTTTTTGTTATACGCTGCGATAGCAGCGCCTCAAGCGGCCGGCAAGCTACTTTTTTGAATACGATAGTCGATGAGTGCGAATAGTATCGTTTAGATTGACTTCAGCATACATTAGGGAACGTATGTAGTGCCTTATAAATAGGTAATAATTTAAAAATAGCTCCCCATTTGTCTTTCTTAGGTTTCATAAGATCCCTGATAAGGTACGAAACGGTACATTACACGACAGTTAATTTACAATCATGCTGCAACATACAGGCTTTAAATGAGTAATTTCATTTTCTATTAAAAATAAAGATGCCTAGGAAACACCAGGAGACATGCCCTTTAGCAGAGAGACGTCAATTTCTACGCAGGAACGTTAAGTACTCTTCATTACAATTCCAGTAAATTCTATGAGGGTGGAACATAGGAACCGTATATAGAATACAATAAATACGGTATTTAACGTACCAAATCAACCATCACAGCTGTAGCTGAACGAAAAACGTCACAGACATGGCAATATAACGATAAAAGCAACCAACTGTTTTCCAACAAAGAAGAACCCAATTCCCCAATTGTTGCTAAATCAGAACCACAAACAAAAAAATCATCAAAACATTGGTTTTTTAAAGCTTAAAAGTATATGCACGTATAAGAAAGACGAGTAACCTGTAAAAATGTGAGAATCATTAACTTCGTACCGAATTGATACACGTCAAAACTGGCTGTCGTAGTAAGAACAGACCATAATAGAAATTTATTATACCATTATGTTTATATGAAACTTACTTTCAGCGGAATAAGCTGGAAATATACACATATTCGTAAGTATTTTTTCTTGACAGAGTTGTTCTGTGTTTGGCATTCGTGTGAATTAAGGAAGTCGAGTGACTGTCAAATAATGGACAAAAAGAAATTCGTTTGGTGATTAAACATTACTTAACGAAAGGCAAAACGCCTCAGGAGACTAAAGGGAAGCTTGATAAACATTATGGTGAGTCTGCACCATCGATTAAAACACTTTATAACTTAAAAGTGGGCCACTGTACGAAATAAAAGTTTAATTCTGGTAGGAGGTACCCAGATAAGAGTTTACTATTATAAAGAAGCTTAATTTTAGCAGTAAAATTAGCAAAAGGTCCGTGTGAACTACCGGCTACTCCCTGCTGCAAAACCTTGTTCCCTGGCCCAAATTGAGAACTGACTTGGTTCAAATTACTATAATAACAGGAAGTTAGCGATACAGTGACCAATATACGTAGCAGCTCACACGAAATTACACACAGGCATTAATAAACAAATCACCACAATTAAAGTTATTTCATAAAGGTGACTAAAGAAAAACATTTAAGGCGCAACGGAACTTGAATATAAAAAATTGCATCTGAGCTTGTTCTCAGCACTGGTGAAAAACAATATTAAATAAAAGGGGGAAGGTGTTCGAAAACTACAATTTATAGGCAAGTCAAAATTATACTGAACTTAACTTGTTTATTCAGGTCGAACGCAAGCAAACTGGGGAACCAATTTTGTTAATACAATAAAAATGCATCCCATTTACATGATCTAATACTGACGATACCCAGCATTGAATTTAACATAAATTACACAGAAAACGCTACTGGAGGTAGGATTTAGAAACAACACTCACTCGCTCACACACATGCAATGCAACAGCGAAACTCACCAAAATCAGCGTGCTGAAACGAGGCAGAAGCAGGCGCCGCTATCGTAGGCGAAATTCAGCAAACCAGGAGGTACCACACAACACAATATACAATAAAACTGCGAAGATGGTTCTGGTCTTTCATGTCTGATTTGAGATGGTGCGTGAGTATAGCAAAGTTAAGTTGCGTTTAGATTAGACCACGAGCAAAGAGGCTAACGGCGACACACGGCTACGTTACATGATCGCATTCCACTGAAGGTGAAGTGGTTAAAAATCGGGTTAATTACACAAAATCACGGCGGACTCTTAAGTTGTAATGTGAGAGTAAACCCCACTGGTTTTATGAGAAGTGACGTGAAGTCAGGTGACTAGCTGCAAAACCCTGAAGACGGAGTTCGGACCCACGTGGTTCAGAAAACCGATAAAAATGTATAAATTCAATTTCCGAAAAATTAATAAAATTAACTACGGCATGCAACCCCTAGAACTGCGTAGAATTTCATAAGGAAGCTACTGAAATACAGCGACATGCGATTGGGAGCGTTCACAGAGACGGAAGAAGTCCAGTCTCAAAACCCGGAAAAGTGACATAATTACAAAGCCGGAAAATAAAAACTACGGCAAGCAAACCCATAGAAATGTTTAGAATTGTATAAAGAAGCGAATGAAATGCAGATACACGCGATAGGGAGCGATTACAGAGACGGATGAAGTCCAATTGCAAAAAACCAGAAAAGTTAAATAATTACAAAGAGGGAAAAGTGAGAATAAAAACTACGGCATGCAACCGTTAGAGATACATGGAATTTCATTAAGCAAGCTATTGAAGGATGTTGTACAATGCTTGGAGAGAATTAGTGACAAAGACTGAGTACATACAAGTTCGGAGAAGAAACAGCAAAAAATAGGCACAGAGAGAAGATCGCGAAATGTTAGTGGAAATCAGAAGGATACACACATAGTTACTTGCCTGATGGGCATGGAACAAAAATAGTGGAAGCTGAAGGCTTTGTTCTAAGAAACAACCACGAGGAACACATATCACTCATGGAAACGGAAAGAAACGATAAGAAAGATTTTACATGCACTGTACAAAAATGAACATATCGTCTGTTAGAAATCAGGCCCCACAAAGCTAGAAAGAATTTACACAGAGTTCGTACAGCGCCACATAATCACTAAAGGTTTGAATATGCCGGACCGTTATCAAACTGCAACTAGTAACACATACACTGCGTTTATATGTTGGAAACCACTGGATTGAAAAACTAGAACTCAGTTCCGCGCACGATCGAAAAAAATATTCCGAAAAATGAACCTAAGTTCATGAGTCTAAGTTAAACATGCTAGACAACGAATCGCTACCATCTCCGCGGACACAAGAGTAGAACCAACCTTACCTCACCACGATCCGAGCACAAAAAGTGAAGACCGCGCGGCCAGGAGGCACGAAGTTACCGGAAACTGGCAAAACCCAAGAAACAGCGGTGATGGGGACGCAAGACTCGCCCTGCAGAGGGCTCGTCGACTGGCTTGTAACCAAAGGGTATACAAACCTCTTTGGTAGCAACAGCAGCAGAGGTTGGTAACGACTAACTATCGACTCTGAGCCAGAGAGAACCATGCAAATCGAGCTATTACTACCCACATTCAGACAGCCATTAGATTCTCGCACATTCACTTAAAAGTAAAGCAAGTACATATTTTCAAAGGGACAGTGGCGTAGCGGAGAAGCCGTACTTATTGCCACATTCATAAATACAATAATAAATTATTAAAATAACAAAATCCTAGCAATGTTAACTAACATTGGAGAAACTTATATTTTAAAACGAAATAAAAATTCTATTCCTCATGCCTCGAAAAGAGTGGGGTTCTAGTTTTAACAAAATGCTAATCTAGCGACATATGGAGTCTTTCAAACTCTAATTTCATTTCATTTGGGCCTGCAGCATTGTGTATGTCTTTTAAGGACATATTGTTAATCTAAGTAATGCCAAAATGCTGCTTCACTTTATAGATGTTAAAATCTGTTTATTATTATAGAAATAGGCCTATTTCGGCACTGTGGCCATCATCAGGCTATCTGCGGACAAATATTTATGATTAAAATGAGTGAAATAAAGATACTTACAATTTTGATACATTTTCCGTGACATATTATTTCAGACTCGCTTCCATATGGCATCGTGGAGGTATAATTTATTACAATGACTGCATATAATTGCAGTGTATATGTTCTTTAGATGGTATATATATTACGTTTATCAGGTATTAATTCTTTACTGCTAATCTGTCAGTTTGACATATCCTCCAGCGATGCTCTATGGTTACAGTTTGTTTATGACTGCATATAGTGGGATCTTTGGTAGTGTGGTGTGATCTTTATTATGTTATGGCATTACGATGTATATCTTTGTTTTAACTCGATTCGAAAATTTTAATAAAGTTGTCTAGATAATGTTTGTGTTTTAGTTCGGTTTGTTCATTTAAAATTTCGTCAGGGCTTTCATTCCAATGTATATAAATTTTTCTCTCTTCCAGGATGTTCATATGATAACCTTTTGGTGTGATATGTAATATTTTCATTGCGTCTGTGATTCGATCGGTTTCGTGATTTTCCGTTTTCAAATGATTAAAGAATGCTGAAATAAACAAACTGTAACCATAGAGCATCACTGGAGAATATGTCAAACTGACAGATTAACAGTAAAGAATTAATACCTGATAAACGTAATATATATACCATCTAAAGAACATATATACTGCAATTGTATGCAGTCATTGTAATAAATTATACCTCCACGATGCCATATGGAAGTGAAGCTGAAATAATATGTCACGGAAAATGCATCAAAATTGTAAGTATCTTTATTTCACTCATTTTAATCATAAATATTTGTCCGCAGATAGCCTGATGATGGCCACAGTGCCGAAATAGGCCTATTGCTATAATAATAAACAGTTTTTAACATCTATAAAGTGAAGCAGCATTTTGGCATTACTTAGATTAACAATCTTTCAAACTCGTTTCACATCCCCCCTGTTCTCCAGACTTGGATCCCTCGAACTACTATTCGTTCCCCAATTTGAATAAACGGCTGCCAGGACGAAGATTTCATCGCAAAAATTAATAACTAATTTGAAGGCCTAGACAATTCCTAATTATTCGGAAGGGATGAACAAATTAGAACATCGTTCTACGAATTGTAGAGGACTGAAAGAATACTATGTCGACAAATAAATATGGTTTATCTCAAATACATTGGTAGTTTTTATTTTTGCACGGACTTTTGTAACGCCCCTCGTATATGGTACAGTTCAAGAGTTGGTAGCCACGTAACAGGTTTGACGCACGTTTGATTGTTCAGCGTGCGTGTGCTGGCGTCGCTTGGCAGGCGTCCCACTGTCGCATCGCTGGCAGCCAACGCGTTGCCAGCGGCCACCTACCGTCTGTCTGACGGTCGCATCAAGGGCAGCCTAGCGCCACCCACTCATCCTCTCATCGACATTTTTCACACAAGTACACAACATTAAGACCACCTACTTAATATAGACTCTGACCATAACTTGTTAGCCATGAACTGTAGGCTGAAACTGAAAAAAACTGCAGAAAGGTAGGAAAATAAGGAGATGGGACCTGGATAAATTCAAGGAACGTGAAGTTCTAGTGAATTTCAGAGGGAGATTTAGGCAACAATTGACAGAAACAGGGGGAAATAAAACAGTAGAAGAGGAATGGGTTGCATTGAGAGATGAAATGGTGAAGGCAGCAGAGGACAAAATAGGTAGAAAGGCAAGACCAACAAAAAATCCTTGGATATCACAGGAAATACTAAATTTAATTGATGAAAGAAGAAAATATAAAAATGCAGTAAATGAAAAGGGCAAAATGGAGTACAGACGACTAAGAAATGAGATTGACAGGAAGTACAAAATGGCTAAGCAGGAGTGGCTAGAAGCCAAATGCAAATCTGTAGAAGAATGTATAAGAAGGGGAAAAGTAGATACCACCTACAGGAAAATAAAAGAGACATTTGGGGACAAGAAAAGCAACTCTACAAGTATCAATAACTCAGATGGGAAACCAGTTCTCAGCAAAGAAGGGAAAGCTGAAAGGTGGAAAGAGTACATAGAGCAGCTCTACCAAGGAAATGAACTTAGAGACAATGTTGTACGAAGGGAAGAAGAAGTAAATGAAGATGAAATAAGAGACACTATACTGAGAGATGAATTTGACAGAGCCCTGAAAGATCTAGGTTGGAACAATGGCCCAGGAGTAGATGATATACCCTCAAAGCTACTAGTCTCTGGGAGAGTCAGCCAGGACAAAACTGTTTCACTTGGTGTGTAAGATGTACAAGACAGGCGAAATACCCTGAGACTTTAAGAAAAATGTAATAATATCCATTCCAAAGAAATCAGGCGCAGACAGGTGTGAAAATTACAGAATCATCAGTTTGATAAGTCATGGTTGCAAAATTTTAACACGAATTATCTACAGGAGAATGGAAAAGCTGGTAGAAGCTGACCTCGGGGGAAGATCAGTTTGGATTCAGGAGGAACGTAGGAACCCGGGAGGCAATACTTACCTTACGTCTTATCTTAGAAGATAGATTAAGGAAAGGAAAACCTACATTTTTAGCTTTTGTAGATTTGGAGAAAGCTTTTGACAATGTTGACTCTTTCAAATTATGAAGTCAGCAGGGGTAAAATACAGGAAAATGAGAGTTATTTACAACTTGTACAAAAGCCAGACCGCAGGTATTAGACTCGAAGGGCATGAAAGGGAAGCATCAGTTGGGAAGGGAGTAAGACAGGGTTGTAGCCTTTCTCCGATGTTATTCAATTTGTACATTGAGCAGGCGGTGAAGGAAAGCAAGGAAATTTTTGGAATAGGGATTAAAGTTCAGGGGTAAGAAATAAAAACATTGCGTTTTGCTGATGACATTGTAATTCTGTCAGAGACAGCGAACGACCTGGAAGAGCAGTTGAATGGATTGGACAGTGTGTTGAAGATAGCGTATAAAATGAACATTAACAAGAGCAAAACAAAAATAATGGAATGCGGTCTTAGAAAATCAGGTGATTCTGAAGGAATTAGATTAGGTAACGAAACAATGAAGGTGGTAGATGAGTTTTGTTACTTGGGTAGTAAAATAACATGCGATGGTCGCAGTACAGAGGATATAAAACTCAGAATGGCAATGGGAAGAAAAGCATTTTTGAAAAAGAGAAATTTGCTAACATCGAATATTAATTTAAGTGTAAGGAAGTCTTTTCTGAAGGCATTTGTGTGGAGTGTTGCTTTGTACGGGAGTGAAACATGGATGATAAGCAGTGCGGACAGGAAGAGAATAGAGGCTTTTGAAATGTGGTGCTACAGAAGAATGCTGAGGATTAGGTGGGTAGATCGCTTAACTAATGAAGAGGTACTGAACAGAATTGGTGAGAAAAGGAATTTTTGGCAGACCCTGACTAAAAGAAGGGATCGCTTGGTAGGACACATTCTTAGACATCGAGGAATCGTAAATTTAGCATTGGAGGGAAGTGTCTGGGGTAAAAATCGCAGAGGGAGGCCAAGAGACGCGTATAGTATGCAAATTGAAGTGGATGTTGGTTGCCGTTCTTATGAGGAGATGAAAAGGCTTGCTCAGGATAGAGTAGGGTGGAGAGCTGCATCAAACCAGTCTCCGGACTGAAGACCATAACAACAACAACACGTCCACCTATGACACGGAAAACAGCGCTTCAGTGGGGATGCCTCTAGACATACACACACACACACACACACACTCTCTCTCTCTCTCTCTCTATTCGTTAGTCGATTCCGACTCTTCGTGACCCCATGAACCACAGCTCGACACTTCCCTCTGTCCTACACTTTCTCCCGTAGATCTTCCAGGTTGGAACACGTTGCCTCTGTGATTCCATCGATCCACTTCATCTTCTGCCGCCCTCTTCTTCTAGTGCCTTCGATCTTCCCCAGCATTAATGTTTTTTTTTTTTTTTTTTTTTTTTTTTTTTTTTTTTTTTTTTTTTTTCCGTTGAGGAATGTCTTCCCATTATGTGTCCAAAGTAGGTCGGCTTCTGTTTTAATATTAGACCTTCCAGAGAGCAATCTGGTTTTATTTGCTCTAATATAGATCTGTTGGTTCTTTTTGCCGTCCATGGAATCCTAAAAATTTTCCTCCAGCACCACAATTCAAAGGAGTCAATTCTTCGCCGTTCAGCCTTTCTAATGGTCCAGGTCTCGCATCCATACATTACAACTGGGAAGACAATAGCCTTCACAGTACGTATCTTTGTTGTGGACCTTATAATCTTTCCAAGCCGGCCGCGGTGGCCGAGGGGACTGAGGCGCTCCAGTCACGGTCTGCACGGTCACTACGGTCGGGGTTTCGAATCCTCCCTCGGGCATGGATATTTGTGCCGTCCTAGTTCGTAAGTAATTCATAAGTAGTTTGTAAGTTTAGGGACTGATGACCCCATAGTTAAGTCCCATAAGCTCTACAAATATTTGAACATTAAAAAAAAATCTTTTCAAGGTTTGACATCGCCTTTCTTCCGAGCAACAAGCGTCTCCTGATTTCGTTGCTGCAGTCGCCATCATCAGAGATCTGGGAACCGAGATAATTGAATGTGGACACCACCTCCATAGATTCTCCTCCTATATCCCACGAATTAATAGGTTTAGTTGCCATAATTTTGGTTTTCTTTACACTTAGCCTGAGACCGGCCTTTCCACTTCTGTTTTTTACCTTCAGCAACAGAGTCTTTAACTCTTCTTCACTTCATCTATCATCTGCATATCTGAGGTTGATTAAATTTGTTCCAGTTATTATAATTCCTGTCTCTTCTTCATCTATCCTTTGCAAACAGATTGAATAAGAACGGAGACACTGGTCACAACAATTAACCCTCTAGCGGCAGCGCTGGTGCTACCACTTTTCTTTAAATGCTCACTGTTGTCGCAGTAATGGAGATGTCGTATTTCCGCTTTAGCTATTCCTCAATCAAGCCTTAACAATGAAGTCAGTGAACGTCCTGAGTTTCTAGTGCACGGCTGTGTCCACCCAAAAAAAGTTTTCTTAGGTAGTGCGTCACTGGTAGCAGATTTGCACCGCACTGCCTGTCATGTAAGTCGATTTGAATAAAATGTTTTTGATATGTCGCGTTTTGCAGCTCTTAAATATTGTAGAAAAAACATTTTTATATATGCACCAAAGCTGTTTTTAATTGAATTTCTGACTAGTTTCGGGCTTTGCCCATTTTCTTAAGGCACCTATTACAGAGAACAAAGTGTGTTTTTCGTGAAAATACATATGACAATGTTATATTGACTGTACAAGTTGTAATTACTTACATTCATATATATATATATATATATATATATATATATATATATATATATATATATATATATATATATATTTGGATACTGCTTAGGTCACGCTGTTTGTTGTAATTACTTTCGTGTAATTTACTGAGCTGTTGATCAAAAGATGTTTTTATTAAATATTCTTTGCATAATTTTGTTTGTAACATGAACTAGCTAATACTAAGGACGGCACAAACATCCATGCCCGAGGGGGGGGGGATTCGAACTCCCGACCGTAATGGCCGTGCAGACTGTGACTGGTTTTGTTTACTACGTTGACCTTTTAGTGACTGAGTGGGATTTTCCTAACGCTGCTATTTTTAATTTTCGGAGTCTTTATGTCGTACTGATACTTTCCTTGTGCCGCCTTGAGATGGATGAAGAGCTGATGACCTCCGCAGTTTTGTCCCCCTAAAACATCTAACCAACAATAACAACAAACACTTGGTTCAATCACCATGAAAAAAGATTATACACGTGGAAGAGACAAGGAGACACTGCGAGATACCGCATTGACCTCAGAATGTTAAGGCAAAGGTTTAGAAACCAGATTTTAAATTGTAAGACATATCCAGGGGCAGATATAGACTCTGACCGTAAATTATTGGTTATAAACTGCAGATTAAAACTTAAGAGACTGCAAAAAGGTAAAAAATTACGGAGATGGAATCTGGACAAACTAAAGGAACCAGAGATGACTGAGAATTTTAGGAAAGGATTGTTTGAAACGGGGGAAAGTAATACAGTAGAAGAAACATGGGTAGCTCTTAGAGACAGAGGATCATGTAGGAAGAAGGACAACGCCTAAATCAAATCCTTGGATAACGCAGGATGAGATGAAAAAATATAAAAATTCGTCAAGTGAAGCAGGCAAAACGGAGTGCAGACGTCTGAAAAGTGAGGTTGACGGGAAGTGCAGACTGACGAAGCAGGAGTGGCTTCAGGTGAAATGCAAGATCGTAGAAGAATGTATAAATGGGACATAGGCGTCGACTTTTGAAAATATTGGGGTATGCTCAGTGGCATATCCATGAGGCGGGGGGCCATTTGCCACTTCTATTATAATGTCGACATTTTCAGAGTTTCGTCTTCTGAGACATGCATATCGATAATGATGTGCCTGTATTGTGAATACGGTGCTCTCTGTCGCAGTCACTTATATCGGATTGTATACCTGGCAACATTCTTCTGTAGATTTATTTTGTATATAGTATTACCAAATTGGTCAATAAACCTTTTCTGTCGATGACACACACCAATTCAGTATACAGGATGAAAAAGTCACGATTTACGCTAACACGATTCCTTGAAGACAATTGAGTTCTAAGAAAATGCATTAAACGTTTTGAGCGAGAGTGGCGCTATTCCAGAGATAAATCAGATGAAGTTCATGCTGGGGTCAGACATGACACCAAAATAATAACCTAGGGTTATGCATATCATATAGTAAGAGGCAAAGGTATGCCCTCACATACTGTGCCGGCACATATACTTGGGCGTTTGTATGCGAATGTGACACTATTTTAGAGTATCTGTTTAGGCAGGGACCTGAGAGTACAGGATAAATTGCTACCAGTAAAATGAGCAGGAGTCATATTTTCTTCTCTTGCTTGACAAAAGTAGATATGTTTTTACTAATATATGATCATATTAAATGATGCTATTTTTTTTCTTTTCTTTTTCTTTTGTGGTTCAGTTCGTTCTTGGTTCAGCTTTTTTATTACAGAAGGCGGTTAGCCCTCTGATCGGGCGCTCTGATCCACAGTGCCCGGCTACGTCACATCTCGTATAGAAATGTATAACTACGAGGGTCGTTTTTAACCCTGTGGCACTTTTTTTTCTTTTTATGTAGTTCGTAAACACAAGGAGTCCACTGTGTGGGACCTTTGCGATAACTGCTGCACTGTAAGTGCCGACGGCTGATCTAACAAGCAAACTTCAATTTTTCACGAGAACGCGTTGGCGTGTGAAGATGGCGAGCGACACGTGCCAGGAAACAGCACTGCAGTAGTTTTCGAAAAAATGATTAAAAATAAATTTGCACCAAATACAAATGCAAATTCAAATGTCCAAGCTGCTTAGAAAGTTTCCATACAAAAAGGAAAATCTAACTGGAGTCTCGCAGTGTTTATTTCAGTGACTGGACTGCATTTCTCTTTGCAATGGTAAATTTGAATAAATTTTTGTATCTTTATATATAGAGGAGAGTGTCCGTGTGTTTTTGTTTGTGTGTACGTATTGCACTCAAATATATAGTTTTCTTCCAATCTTTATGAAATTTTGCACAGGTAAGCTTCAATCCATGATGATGGTCGCCGTAAGTGTAAGGATAACTACAACATAGTTCACGAGATATGACAAAATGAAGAATGAGATGCGCGAAAAACTGCTACATTAAGCGAAAATGTTGCTCATTTTCTCCTAAACCACTGGAACCGATTATAACCAAATTTGGTACACATATTCCTTGCCATGGCGTAACAGTTGCTGCATGGTTAAGAATCACATACGACACCTAGTTCAGGAGATATGGTGTCATAAACAATAGGAATCGCTAAAAACTGCCATATAACGCGACGAACTTCATTCATACACTCTATGAGGGTGAGAGTACTTAGGGTCTGCAACGAACTTTAAACATAATTTCAAACCTTTATTATATTTTTCCTCGCTGACAACCACAGTAAAATGATGAAAGGAAAAAAGTTTCTCGCTTACTACTATTTCGCTGTTCATGGAGCAAAACTACGGCATTCGATACGACGTTGCAGTTCATAATTTCTACACTACAAATTGTAATCGCAGGAAATTTTACAGACAGTATACGCACGTATAACTGAATGTACCTTTGATATTGTATCACAGTACCACATGTAGTCCATGAAATATGAGCACATGGACGTTCATGGAAAACTGCCCCATCACTCAGCAAGTTTGAATCTATTACTTCTTTCAAATGTTCAAATGTTTGTAGAGCTTATGGGACTTAACTACGGGGTCATCAGTCCCCAAACTTGCAAACTACTTACGAACTAGCTTATACTAAGGAGGGCACAAATATCAATGCTCGAAGGGCGATTCGAACCCCCGACCGTAGTAGCCTTGCAGAACGTGACTGGCGCGCCGCAGTCCTCTCGGCCACCGCGGTCAGCTATTACTTCTTTACAACAAATTGTATTCGCAACAGATTTTACAATTATACGAATAAATTTATGACTGCAAAATCTTACCAAGGTACAACATATAATTGAATATGAGATCATATATGCTGCGATGGGTAAAAACCAGTCACAACACGTATTCCAGTTACCTTAAGGAAATTCCTGGAAAGCTGACAATAGTTAGAGAACTTTTGAGTTCTGAACCGCACACGGATGCAGACGATAGCATTAGATTTCTATAGAGTTATAAGGAAAGGAAGAAAATGATACAGAGTACATCCAAGGAACACCCATTATTTCCGACAGATCGGCGTTTTACTTCAGGAGACTGCAGTTTCCAGTGAGAATGCATTTTCTATCACGATTAATAAACCACATGGCATTCTGTTCAATACATCTACATCTATATACAAACTCCGCAATCCACCGTATGTTGCGTGGCGGAGGGTACACTGTACCACTACTAGGCATTTCCTTTCCTATTCCACTCCCAAATAGAACGAGGAAAAAAAAAAAAAAAAAAAAAAAAAAAAAAAAAAGAATGCCTATATGCCTCCGTATGAGCCCTAATTTCTCTTATCTTGTCTTTGTGATCACTATGCGAAATATAAGTAGGCGGCAGCAAGATCGTACTACACTCAGCTTTAAATTCCGGCCTTCTAAATTTCCTCAACAGAAATTCACGAAAAGAACGTCGTCTTTCCTCCAGCGATTCCCAATTGAGTTCCCGGAGCAGTTCCGTGACACTCGCGCTTTGGTCGAACCTACCACTAACAAACCTAGCTGCTCGCCTCTGAAATGCTTCTACGTCTTCCTTTAAACTGATCTGCTGAGGGTCCCAAACACTTGAGCAATACTCAAGACGTAGTCGTACAAGCGTTTTATACGTGGTCTCCTTTACAGATGAAGTACATCTTCCCAAAATTCTGCCAATAAACCGAAGTCGACTGTCCGCCTTACTCACAACTGTCCTTACATGTTCGTTCCATTTCATATCGCTCTGCAATGTTACACCTAAATATTTGAACGACGCGACAGCATCAAGAAGCTCACTACTAATGCTGTATTCGAACATTATGGGATTTTTTTTCCTACTCATGCGCATCACCTTAAATTTTTCTACATTGAGAGCTAGCTGCCATTCTTCACACCAACTAGAAATTTTGTCTAACAAGGGGAGGCCGCCAATTGTGAAATTCAGATTCGATTCATACTGCGTATAATGAAAGCTCATGGCCAGAGGTGTAATTTGGCAAAGCACCAAGATGCACTTCTCAGCCGTTGTCGAGAAAATCAACAATTAAAAAAAAAAAAGCCGTTGCGATTAAATGCTCTCTACCATAAGTGATATTGGGCAGAGGCGTGGCGTAGCGGTAAGCGCTCGGATTGGTTGTCCGAAGGTCGCCGGGTCGAATCTCGCGGCATGCAACTTTTATTATTATTATTTTTTTTTGTAATTCAAATATATATATGTTTATATATCGCACGAACCAGAGTGATAGTTATCATAGAAATATGGAAAGCAGCAAACAGCACGACATCGAGCACGTCTGTGCATGCAATTTTTTTTAATTTTTTTTTTGTTTTTTGTAATTCAAATGTATACACACACACACACACACACACACACACACACACACACACATATATATATATATATATATATATATATATATATATATATAGTTTTTTGTAATTCAAATGTACATACACACACACACACACACACACACACATATATATATATATATATATATATATATATATATATATATGTGTGTGTGTGTGTGTGTGTATACATTTGCATGCTACGAGATTCGATTTGGTGAACTTTGTATTACGAATCCGAGCGCTTACCTCTACGCCATGCCTCTGTACGATATTACTACTCGTAGAGATCGTAGAGAGTATTTCATCGCAACGGCTTTTTTTAATTGTCGATTTTCTCGACAACGGCTGAGAAGTGCGTCTTGGTGCTTTGCCAAATTACACCTCTGGCCATGAGCTTTCATTATGCGCAGTATGAATCGAATCTGAATTTCACAATTGGCGGCCTCCCCTTGTAAGTCATCATGTGTACTATCACAGTCATTTAAAGACGACACCCTCCCATACACCACAGATCATCAGCAAACAGCCGCAAATTACAATACTGTGGAATGGATTTGACATCCCAAGTTTTTCACACGGACAATTGATTACTACCTTTCTTTGTTCGGATACTATACTTAAAAGTTTGTTTATTATGCGAGACAGCCACATTTTTTATATGTTCTCTGATTACTATAACATGTTGTTAGGAAAAAGCAGATGGTCAGAGAGAGAAGGGATAGGAGAAGTACTAACTCAAGGTTTGAATAAATAAATAAAAAGCCGGGTTTTCAGCTAGTATATTATCGAGTTTAATTAAAGTTAGGAACTAAGAAGAAACGACTGCAAATATTAACAACAGTAATAGGGTAAACGAACCTTGAGGTATGAAAGACTAACCCTTTCAGACCTGAATTTTTCTCTGTGAACGAAATTATTTTTAATGCTGTAATACTGTTAAGTTAAATTGTCAATGGTTTTAGAAGAAAGTTTTATGCAATTGTATGCATCCATTTTTATTCTACAACACCGCGTGTACTGAAAAACAGGGCTTTTTTAAAGGACTAAAATAATTAATTTTGTAGTACCAACTGTTGCACTAAATCAACTGATCGTTCAATAACTACATTGCAAAATAACAACTACTACTTTCAGTTATACAGGGGAATACAAGTAACGCCGGCCGCGGTGGCCGAGGGGACTGCGGCGCTCCAGTCACGGTCTGCACGGCCACTACGGTCGGGAGTTCGAATCCCCCCTCGGACATGGATAAATGTTCAAATGTTCAAATGTTTGTATAGCTTATGGGACTTAACTACGGGGTCATCAGTCCCTAAACTTACAAACTACTTATGAACTACTTACGAACTAGGACGGCACAAATATCCATGCCCGAGGGGGGATTCGAACCCCCGACCGTAGTGGCCATGCAGACCGTGACTGGAGCGCCTCAGTCCCCTCGGCCACCGCGGCCGGCGGGCATGGATATTTGTGCCGTCTTTAGTGTAAGGTAATTCATAAGTAGTTTGTAAGTTTAGGGACTGATGACCCCGTAGTTAAGTCTCATAAGCTATACAAACATTTGAACATTTGAATACAAGTAACCCACAATTTCCGTGTTCTCTGAAGTTCGCAAACTGCTGCGCAGTGCAACACTCGCTTCTTAATATTTTTGTAGTGATCTTCCGCAGGTGACAGTAGTTGTGCGTGATGAAATGATTTTTTTTTAATCTATCGGACCAAACTGCGTGGTCATGAGACCGTAGCTTACAAACTACTTAAACCTAGGTAAACTAACCTAAGGACAAACACACACACACCCATGCCCTAGAGAGGACTCGAACCTCCACGGCGAGCAACCGCGCGCTCCGCAGCGTGGCGCTTTGGACCGCTCTGTTACTCCACCGCGGCGATGAAATGATTGCACACACAGGTGCCGTATATATGTTCTTTCCATTGAGAAAAAAGAAACGCTTCTGAACTTTCTTAGACACCGTAGAGCCGGCCGCGGTGGCCGAGGAGACTGAGGCGCTTCAGTCACGGTCTGCACGGCCACTACGGTCGGGGTTCGAATCCCCCCTCGGGCATGGATATTTGTGCCGTCCTAGTTCGTAAGTAGTTCATAAGTAGTTTGTAAGTTTAGGGACTGATGACCCCGTAGTTAAGTCCCATAAGCTATACAAACATTTGAACATTTTTTTAGACACCGTAGAAGTTATGTACACATTTGTAGCCGGAGGGTCCGAAAGGGTTAAAGCAGTATTTGTTTGTATCTCCTAATTTTCTTGTTTGGGCGACTACACTGGCGAAGGTTGACGTGATAGATTGCAGTTGCGGGAACTGCACCTGGAGAGAACACAAAGACTGAATTTGAGCTTGAGCAGCAGATAAATTATATCTGGGAGGAGAAGACCGCGAAGGAGGTGTGAGGAGGAGCTGGCGCCTGTCTTGTAGAGGGGCGGAAACCACGGGAACAACGGACGCGCGCAGGCCCACAGAGTTGCGTGCCGCGTGCTGCCACGGAGCGGCTATATCTGTGTGCCGGCTGCGGCGGCATCAATCAAACCCGCCCGCTTTGTTCCGCCAATTATTCGCCGGCGATACCGAGCTGTGTTGATCCGCCGTTGGCCCCACAGCGCTTTCATCCAACTCTGCTCCTGCAACCCTACAGCGGTGTACCAAGTCCTCGTCACTTCTCACAAGGAAAGTACTTGGGCTCGAACAAATATAAATACACGAAAATCGTGTGAGAGATCATGTGAAGGCCCCGTATTGCACTAGTGATACTCGCGCATCTGCAAAACTTTGCAGTCGCCCATTAGAGGCCTCTGCGTGTGCCACGCCGCACTGCACATTTACCTGCCGGTACACCAGTAGTGACGATGCAGTGTGCCTCTGAAGTTGCGCTTTGTGACGTTATCTGTGTAATGAAGCGTCGGATAGGTCGGCGATTGGTAAAAAATCCTGATAATATAGTGTGACTGGTTGAGATGAAGTTACGAAGAAACCTTCGTGAAGATGGTATTGGTGTAGAAGATGAATCATTCGCATGTTACGTGGTATCTATTATAGTGTTCCTAACGTATGCTCATCTTTCTGCACTACAATAGATACCAGAAAACATGCGAATGATTCATCTTCTAAACCAAGACCATTTTCACGAAGAACGGCTCTTCGGAATTTCATCTCAACCAATCACAATACATCAGCAGGATTAATCACCAATCGCCGACCCATCTGACGCGTCATTACACAAATGACGTCACAAAATGCAACTTCAGAGGCACACCACACTGTCCCTACTGGTCCCGACTGGCGTACCGGCAGCTCGATATGCAATGCGGCGTGGCACAGGCAGAGGCCTCTAATGGGCGACTGCAAAGTTTTGCAGATGCGAGAGTATCGCTAGTGCAATAAGGGACCTCTACATTATCTGTCACACGATTTTGGTAAATTTGTGTTTGTTCGAGCCCGAGTACTTTCCTTGTCAGTGTGATCTGCGCTTCCTTTCGGTCCATAAAGTCGCTAATAAGACTGCGTTACCGTATTGTGTTAAGTGATTTGAGAGATTTTTACTCAAAATTGATGACTGTATTGAAGATTTCTGGTAGGGTGCGTGTAGTATGTCGTCTTGAATGGCTTACTGAAAAGGTGGAATATTACTTCGGGAGGGGTTTCCAATGCAATAACGTGTACTCTTAACTGCAAACGCCACTAATCTCTATATAAAAGCAAAAGGACACTCATTCATACACTCACGGCCGCCCGGGAGTAGCCGAGCGGTCTGGAGCACCACATGACGGATCGCGCGGCCTCCCACGTCGGGGGTTCGAATCCCCCCTCAGGCAGGGATGTGTGTGTCGTCCTTAGGTTAGTTTAACTTAGTTTAAGTAGTTTGTAAGTCTAGGGACTGATGACCAACGTAGTTTGGTCCCATAAGAATTACAAACATTTGAACATTTTGAACATACACTCACTCACTTACTGACTAAACACGAAATCTCGAAAACTACTTCACCTATAAAGCTGAAATTTGGCTGGAATGTAGTTTATAGGTAGAAGACGTGATCTAGAAAGGATTTTGCGATAGGGCTGATAGTTGAGGAGATATGACGTCTTAATCAATGAAAACTTCCCCGTCTTGCGGCACGTGATACTGTGACTTTATTAGTCCACCATTTGCGAAGGAGAGCACTTAGCAACTGGCAACCAACTTTAAACAACATTTCAAACCTTTAGAAAACTTTTACTCGCTGACTACCCCAGCAAAATGATGAAAGGAAAAAAGTTTGTCGCTTACTACTTTTACGGCGTTCATGCCGTACAATCGCAGCATTTGGTATTACATTACAATTTATTACTCGTACACTATTAATTGTATTCGCAAGAAATTTACAGACAATATACACACATACAGCTCAATGTACCTTCGACATTGTACCACAGTACGACATGTAGTTCATGTGACATGAGCACATAAACAGTTACGTTCATGGAAAGCCGCCCCATCACGCAATAAATATAATCTATTACTTCTTTACTACAAATTGTATTCGCAACAGACTTTACAGATATATAGCATTTCAACAAATGAATATATACCTGAAAAATTGTACAACATATAACTCAATAAATATGAAATGGTACGTATTTATATATCATTTGTATTTTAATTACTGTTTCTTTGTTTGGATACTGC
The DNA here is from genome assembly GCA_026315105.1 of Locusta migratoria. NCBI lineage: Eukaryota > Metazoa > Arthropoda > Insecta > Orthoptera > Acrididae > Locusta > Locusta migratoria. The sequence continues at coordinate 159,395,615 of CM048746.1, forward strand.
ACTTATAATTTTGTACGTTATGCAAAACAGCCTTAATTCTTAAATTAATTTCCCATAAATATAACATGCTTTTAGACGAAAAAAGATTCACAGATAGAGAAGGGATAGGAGAAGTACTAAGTCAAGGCTGGAATAATTAAATAAATATCCCGGCAAGGCCGGGTTTTCAGCTAGTATACTACACTAGCTGAATACCCAGCCGCCCGGGTAAGATATTCCATTTTCCGCTTTCGGTGTCTGTCCACCTTCTCTTTCATTCTTTCTCTCTATCTCCGCCTCTCCCCTTTGTTCAGCTCCCCTCTCCTCCTGTCGCTCTCTCTGCCCCTCTTCACCTTGCCCTTTTCCTGCCAATTGCCTCCTAGTCTCTCTGTCGAGCTCGTCCTCCACCTCGTCAGTCCGGTGCCTCCTCCGCCTTTGAAAAATAGTGTAACTCTACTAACTTTTATGGTGATAAGTGAAGTGGTGTCTGTTCATTGTAAGGTACTCTACGCCATGCACCGTAAGTAGACAGTGTTCTTCCTCTTGTTTTGAAGATTGTGTGTGCAAAATTTCATCAATAACAGAAAAATCATAGATTTTGGCGAAGTTCGCAGCTAAAGTTACCTCCACCACACACCTCACGGTGGCTTTCGAAAAGTAGGCCAGGTATTAATGCAGAGTGTAAGCTATCTCCATGCCAAATTTCATTCAAACCTGTCCATCCCTTTCAGCATGAAGGAGAAGCAAACATATTATCAAATATTGAAATATATCAGACACAACTGCTTGGTTATCAGTCTGTAGCTTATAAACTACTTAAACAAAGATGAACTAACCTAAGGACAAACACCCTTGCCGGAGGGGGAGGGGGTGGGACTCGAACCCCCGACGGCGAATAGCCGCGCTCTCCCAATACCACCTAGAGAGAAGGCCGCGGCGCTCTCGTGTGACGTCACGCATCGTTTGCGTAGCCGACTGGGCGTGCAGCCAGTCGGCTACGCCAACGATGCGTGACGTCACACGAGAGCGCCGCGGCCTTCTCTCTAGGTAGAGTTGGCACACCGCAGCACGTGCCCCACTGCGCACGGCTAATCCGCCGCGGCAAACATATTAACGCATTGTAAGGTACACTCCGCCATGCACCATCCGTTGGTTTACGAAAGGTAGCCCATGTATTAATCTCTATGTATATAGAAGCGAACAACACTCATTCAAACACTCACTCACTGACTAAACACGAAATCTCGAAAACTACTTCACCTACGAAGCTGAAATTTGGCAGGAATGTAGTTCATAGATAGAAGAAGTCAGCTAAGAAAGGATTTTGCGTTAGGTCCTATAGTTCAGGAGATATGACATAAACAATGATAACTTCCCTGTCATGCGGCACTTACTTTATCAGTCAACTATTTGAGAAGGAGAGCACTTAGCAATCTGCAACAAATTTCAAACATAATTTCAAAGCTTTAGGAAACTTTTTCTCGCTGATAACTACAGCAAAATGATGAAAGGAAAGAAGTTTGCCGCTTACTACTTTTTCGGCGTTCACGCAGTAAAATTACGGCATTTGGCATGACGTTACAATTTATTATTCGTACACTATTAATTGTGTGATTCTTCAGTTTCTCCCGGCGTATTTGATAATCAAAATATCCACGGGTGTACTGCCGGTCTATAGTGTCCAACGGGCACAATATTTCGGCGATCAAACATGTCGCCATCATCAGGTGAACTGACGGACTGAGCTCCTGGAAACGCGCCGGCACGGAGATCCGCGCGCTACGGCTGCTCGAACTGGGTTCTAGCCCGGTAGCGGGCCATTTAAATACCCTTGGCCCGCAGAGCGCAGTGGAACCGATTGCGGCGGCGTCTGAGATGACGGCGGTGTGAGGGCTCTGTCCGCCGTGGTCGTCACTTCGTTACGTTTGCTAGATTTACTCTTAATTAACCCAATCTCTGGTTCCCAAGCTTTGCTAAGATTATAGCCACAGTCACGGTTTATGAGGTCGTCACTTGTGCGAATTTCAATGGCCTCTCTAACGACGCAGTCACAGTATCTCGACGTCTGTACCAGAATCCTAGTGCGTTCATACTCCATTGCATGATTCTCCGACAGACAATGTTCAGCGACCGCCGACTTGCTCGGATACATCAATCGTGTGTGCCTCTGGTGTTCAACGCATCGATCCTCGACGGTACGCATCGTCTGTCCAATATATGACTTTCCACACTGACACGGAATCTGGTACACGCCGGCCTTCCTCAAACCGAGATCATCTTTGGCGCTCCCCACCAGTGCACGAATTTTATTCGGCGGGCAAAAAACAGTTTCAACCTGGTGTTTTTTTCAAAATGCGGGCGACCTTCCCCGAGAGTGCGCCGGTATATGGAAGGAATGCAGTGCCTACATCCTCCCTCGTGTTTTCATCCGTTTCCACAGGTTGTGGTGTAGTGGTTGGGCGGAGAGCCCGCTGAATCTGCCACTCTGAGTACCCATTTTTTCGAAATACAGTTTTCAGGTGTTCCAATTCCTGGGGTAGACTCTCTGCGTCTGAGATAGTGCGCGCCCTATGTACTAGAGTTTTAAGTACCCCATTCCTCTGTGAAGGGTGGTGACAGCTGTCTGCGTGTAAATGCAGATCAGTGTGCGTTGTCTTCCGATATACACTATGACCCAGGATGCCATCAGCTCTTCTCTTGACCAAGACGTCAAGGAACGGCAATTTACCCTCCGTTTCAGTCTCCATAGTGAATATGATGTTGGGGTGCATGGAGTTCAGATGTGTAAGGAAGTCAAGGAGTTTATCCATACCATGTGGCCAGATGACGAAAGTGTTATCCACGTAACGGAAAAAGCAAGTAGGTTTCCATTCAGGTGATGCCAGGGCTTCCTCCTCGAAATTCTCCATGTACAAATTTGCGACCACAGGGGAGAGTGGGCTACCCATAGCGACTCCCTCCGTTTGGTCGTAGTATTCGCCATTGAGAAAATACGTGGAGGTCAAAACATGCCTAAAAAGTTCGGTGGTCTTCTCGTCAAACTTCTGACCAATGAAATCTAGTGACTCTCGAAGGGGCACCCTCGTAAACAACGAAACGACGTCAAAACTCACCAGGAAGGAAGCCCTGGCATCATCTGAATGGAAACCTACTTGCTTTTTCCGTTACGTGGATGACACTTTCCTCCGGTGTTTTTTTTTTATTATTCTTTATTTATTTATTTATTTTTTTACAAGCCGAGCGGAGCGGACGCACGGCAGCGCAGCAGCAGCATTCGTCTCGCTACCGACTTCTACAGCAGCCACGCGGAAGTGGAGGCGCGGGAAGGTCAAAGGGTGGCCTTCTTTCGGCCATTATGAAGCATCTCGTTTGCGAGGTGTTGCATATGGCCGGAAACGACGAGAAGAAGAAGCGGAAGAAGAAAAGGAAGCAGACGACCGTGCAGTGTTTCCACTGCCAGAAACTTGGCCACCTGGCCAAGTACTGCAAAAACGCGGCTGCTTGTGTGAGGTGCGCTGAGGCGCACGACACACGCGACTGCAAGAAGACGCGGGAAGCCGCGAAAAAGTGCGCCATGGCGGAGGAGAGAGCGCTGCTTCGCGCCGAACTCGACGCGGCGCGGCGCCAAGTTGAAGAACTGGTGTCGGAACTTCGCGCCGCGAAAGAAGAGGCGACCGCCCTTGTTCCCAACCCACAAGCGGGGAGGAAAGCAGGGGTGGACGCAGACAGAAGCAGATGTCACACCGACAGGCGTTTCCACGGTCCCTGTAGCAATGCAGGAGGCCGAGGGGTCGCACATGGAGGTGGACACATCTCCTCCTGGACATGAAGAGTTCGACGAAGACGACGTCTGGGTCTGGAGTACGACGACCACAGAAAATGTGGTCATGGAGGACGAGCTTCCGGAAACGGACGAGTGCTTGCCCATGCCGGACAAGCACAGTGGCAAGAAAGTTCTTGACAAGCTCGTCTCCTCCATCCGAGACAGGACATACCCACACCTCGATAATCCCTATCCTTTCCTTCCGTCCCATCTTAAACCCAGTCTCCCTCACAAGCCTGTCCGTCTCCCTCAGCATCTGAGAAAACACCTTTCCCCGATCCTTTCCAACAAAGAGTTCAGACTCCTTAATTCCCATCCCATCTTCTCCCATAATCAGTGGGAACTCATCTGTTGCGAGGCAGATGAGTACACTAGGTGGGAAAGAAGAGACCAGCGCCCTAGTGGAGCACGCGGGAGACCACACCGCTAGCTGTCGCTAGCACCTAGTATTCCATTTTTTTTTCCTGTTGCAGATCCAATAAGCCCAAGAAGAATCAAGAAGCCAAGAAACATCCATAACATCGATATAGGAATAAAGAGGAATAGCAGCCATTTGCTTAAACTCTAATACATCGGGCCAAGGTTGAGGCCCGTTCATAAAAGCGTCAGCGTCAGCGGCTAGAACCCAGTTCCCTTCGAGCAGCCGTAGCGTGCGGATCTCCGTGCCGGCGCGTTTCCAGGAGCTCAGTCCGTCAGTTCACCTGATGGTGGCGACATGTTTGATCGCCGAAATATTGTGCCCGTTGGACACTATAGACCGGCAGTACACCCGTGGATATTTTGACTATTAATTGTATTTGCGAGAAATGTTATAGACAGTATACACACATACCAATGAACTTACGTTCGAAATCTTATCATAGTACGACACACAGTTCATGAGATATGGAGTAATAAACAATTACGTTAATGAAAAACCGCCACATCACGCATGACGTTTTGATTTGTTGCGTCTTTCCTACTACATTCGCGACGTATTGTGTAAACGTTTTACATATGCACCTGTGGATGTACCTTCGAAATAATATCTTATTACGACATATAGTTTAGGTGCTATGATGTCAAAGACATTGAAATACATGAAACTTCGCCCTAAAGAGCATGAGGTTGTAATTTACTACATCTTTACTACCAAATCAATTTACAACACATTTCGCAAGCAGTTTCCTAATATTCCTCTCTACGAACGTGGCAAATAATGTCTTTGTAGAACCCATAATTCAGGAAATATCTCTATTTATATAAAAGCTAAAGGTCACTCACTCACTCACTGACAAACACGAAAACTCTAAAACTACTGCACCTATGAAGCTCAAATTTTGCCGGTATGTAGTTTAAAGGTAGAAGAAGTTAGCTAAGAAAGTATTTACGATAGGACGGAATGAAAGTGCATGGCGGAGGGTAATTTTCCCACAGACTGACGAAATTTACAGTTTCATTCCGACCTTCACAAAAGGAAAGTCACCGTCTACCTGAAGATTCGTATGGTGCATGGGGGAGAGTATCTTGCAAGATGAAGACGGATCCTTAAGTATGTCGGTCGCGCCGTACTCGACAACGGCCCGACCGATTTCACAGATCCTTCTTTTGTTGATTTCGTTATTCTCAGAACACAGGTTGTACGGAATAAAACTGGAAAATTTGAGAACAACAAAGTGCGTTTTTCACTGTGACTCTATGTTTCTCTTGCATACAAATCTATAGTTTTGTTCCGATAATTATGAGATTTTGCACACTCACCATAAAAACAAGATGAATGTCACTGTCTGTATAACATTTCGTTCGGTGCACGGTGGAGGGTACTTAACATATGAACTTTGACAAAATGAATAGGTTTTCTCAGATCTTGATGAATTTTTGCACACACGACACTTATACCAAGAGGAAGGTCACAAGATACATACGTGTTCGTATGGTACAAGACAGAGGGTGCCTTGTACAAAACATTGCCGAGAAAGGGAAAGGTGGAAAGGAACAGAGACATGGGAAAGAAAGAGATGAATACAGATAGAGGAGGGGAGGAGAGGTGGACTACGAGAGTGACAACAGAAGGTAATTCTCCGCAGTGTAGAAATGGCTATGACGTGCAATCCCAATGGGGCACAATTAAGTATGGGGTGCCCCAGGGGTCTGTTTTGGGACCATTGCTGTTTCTTATTTATATAAATGATATGCCTTCGAGTATAACAGGTGACTGTAAAATATTTTTGTTTGCTGATGATACCAACTTGGTAGTGAAGGATATTGCTCGTAATATTGACACAGTATCAAATAATGCAGTTCAAGAGATAAGTTCATGGCTTGTGTAAAACAAGTTGATGTTAAATCACAGTAAAACTCAGTTTTTACAATTTCTAATACATAATTTGACGAAAGCTGACATTCTGATTACACATAATGGGCATGTGATAAGTGAGACTGAACAGTTCAAATTTCTAGGTGTTCATATAGACAGTAAGCTGTCATGGAAGGCCCATGTTCAGGATCTTGTTCCAAAACTAATTTCTGCTATATTTACCATTAGAACCATATCTGATATAAGTGATTTTTCAACACGAAAAGTAGTCTATTACGCTTCCTTTCACTCACTTATGACGTACGGCATTGTTTTTGGGGTAACTCGCCTGATGTAAAAAGTATATTTCTGGCTCAAAAACACGCGGTTCGAGCAATATGTGGTGTAAGTTCGCGAACGTCATGTCGACCCCTTTTCAGTAGTCTGGGAATTTTGACTCTGGCGTCACAATACGTTTTTTCTTTAATGACGTTTGTTGTTAATAATATCAGCTTATTCCCATGAGTTAGTAGCTTTCACTCGGTGAATACTAGACAGAAGTCGAATCTACATTTGCATCACACCACCTTATCACTTGTGCAGAAAGGGGTACAGTATTCTGCGGCATCCATTTTCAATAAGCTGCCACAAGAACTAAAGAATCTTAGCACTAATCCACACGCTTTCAAATCTAAATTGAAGAGTTAACTCATGGCTCACTCCTTTTATTCTGTCGAGGAACTCCTAGAAAAGTTAAACAATTAAGCTCATTCATTTTTTATTGATTCTTTTACTTTGTCTTAAGATTGTCGTGTGCAAAGGGCTACTTAAAAATTTTCTATTACCATTCTTCTGTAACGATTAATGTATTGACTTGTTCCATGACCATGGAGTCTCACTCCTCAATTGGCTCCTATGGCACAGAAAAAAAAACAAGAAAAAATAAAAGAAGAAATAAACACCCGGGCTACGCCAGGTTTACAGCTAGTCAGCTAGTCGGGGTATAAGCTACCTCTGTTCCAAATGTCATTCATATACCTCCAACCATATCAGCGCGAATGCGTAAGAATTAACTATTTGTAAAGCACCCTCCGCCATGCACCATAGGAAGTTAATTTTAGTACGCCCATAACCTTCGCGCGAGTACGAACGATAAGTTGACAAAGTTTTATCGCAATCGGATGTGCGGTATGACCGTGCATAAAAAAACGAACAAAAAGACAAGCAAACAAATATTAACTTTTACATATTAGATATGAGCCGTGCTGGCTCCTGGTATCTTTCTTTGTTAGTAACTTATTTGGCGGCCAGGCATTCTTTTGCCGCCATCCGTGACGTGGTGCAGCATTGGTAGTCAGGGCGTCGGGATCTCTGACGGAGCGCGTTGTGCCGTGCTGGTGTACGGGCTGTGCCGCTTAGAGTCCAACATTTGGTGGACTAGCGTGTAACCAGTGGCCGTTGGCGGGTGTTATGCACTACAGGGGTTACTCCGCCCATTTGAACTTCTAGTGGAGGCTTGCGAGCTGTCGAAGTTCGCAAAGAGCACCGAGCGGTGTTGACTGGAATGCTGGATCGAGGCCTGACCGCTGGGATGACGTTCGCAGCATGCCCCGGTTTTACGCTTGTTAAGCTGTCGGCACTCGGAGCGTATGTCTCAGGGTGTGCGTTCAACGTGGCGAGTCCAACGTGCGGCTGAACGCTCGGAGACGGCGCGACTGGTGCATACGCCACGTATGTAGCTCAACGAGCTACACGCGACCGCAGCGCGCTCCAGCGATAGTTGTTGACGGCATCGGGTTCTGGAACCACACTGGCCGCGGTGGAGTAGCCGAGCGGTCTAAAGCGTCTCGCTGCGGAGCGCGTGGTTGCTCGCCGTGGAGGTTCGAGTCCTCCCTGGGGCATGGGTGTGTGTGTCCGTAGGTTAGTTTATCTAGGTTTAAGTAGTTTGTAAGCTACGGACTGATGACCACGCAGTTTGGTCCGATAGATTTACAGACATTTGAACATTTTTTTTTGGAACCACACTGCTTACGAAATCAAAAGACTGGAATTCCTGCTTTACCTCTAATAAATGGCTTATTTCCGTGTTGTGTATATGTTCGTAATGTAATGTGTTATAGGTTTACTTAAGTAACAACAAAAATCTATGAACATAAGTCTCTTAGAAGAGTTGCATGTTATGTCAATAAGTGCGGCGAATTGTAGACGTTTTATGACAAACTGTGTGATATAAAATTAGAAAAGGCCTTCACATAAGGCAAACATTATTGCAACAAGAAACTTCCTGGCAGAATAAAATTGTGTGCCAGAACCGGGACTCGAACCTGGGACCTTCGCCTTTCGCGGGCAAGCGCTCTGAGCTATCCCAACACGACTCACGGCACCGCCCCAGAACTTCAATTCTGCCAGTACCTCGCCTCCTACTTTCCAAACTTCACAGAAGTTCTCTTGCGAAACTTGCAAGACTAGCACTCCTGGTAGAAAGGACATGGTGGAAACATGGGTTAGCCACAGCCTAAGGGATGTTTCCAGAATGAAACTTTCACTCTGGATTATTGCAACAGTGTGGTTTTTTAGTAAAACTTAAAGGACATTCTTCAGCGGTCAATGTTACTATTCAGTAGAAGAATATTAAGAACGTGTAAAATGCAATACGTGAAGTGCGTATTTTACTCTAAGTAAGGTGTAATGTGTCCTGTTCGTATAACAATTCCCGCAAATTCATTACTCAGAGTATGTGCACTTATGTTTAGATAGCATCGAGTATTATGCAGTGTACTTCTATGAAATTTGCACGAAAGACTTCAAGTCTATCATAAAACCAGAATATAAGAAGAAACAATGTTTGCTTTCGAGGAGCCTTGAACCAGCGCCGCGGGACTTCAATTTTATAGTCCACGTCTTAGCTGCTTACGTTACGGCCTCTAACGTATCTATATATTGTCGACGAAGGCATTAGCCGTGTTGTATACACGACTCGTAGATATGTTGTAGATATGTTGCTCGCATGTAATTACAATAAACAATGTAAAGAACAATTAGTGTTCATCTTTAGTCCGCCTTGCCATGAGACAGCAGATTACTTTAATAAGGAAGTTTGTACCCACATATAAGACTATAGTTAAAAGGCATTTTACGCCGCTGGAGAGCGATCAACAGTTTATATAAAACACTTCATTCAGCCAAGATCGCTAAAAATTTATTTTTGTCCCTTAACCGGTTTCGGTGAGCTCTGTCACCATCTTCAAAAAGTCAAATACAAACACTTAGCGTCAGTCTCCTGTTTGATTGGGCCAAGACCACATTTTATTCATTATGACGATCCACCCTGTGATGAAAAACTTTAACAAGATATTCACGTGTGTTAGAAGGTTATGTCTTTATTTTTACATGTGACGCTAAGTGATTGTACTTGACTTTCTGAAGATGGTGACTGAGCTCACCGGAACCGGTTAAGGGACAAAAATAAATTTTTAGCGATCTTGGCTGAATGAAGTGTTTTATATACACATATAAGACGTTTCCAGTCATTTATTCCAACAAATAGTACTTCTAATGACCGGCTTTTGAGAGATTCTCAATTTACTCAGTTACTTTTACTTGCTGTGAAATGCCATATATTCATAAGATCTAATATACATAAAACCCATGAAATACGACGACCAATATGGCGTCTTCATCTGTCTACCGAAAAGAACCCCTCCCGGATAGTTACGTGGTGTGACGTCGGTGGCGTCCTCGCACCTGATTGGTGATCGTTCAGTCGCTCGTTGGTAATATCTCGCATGCTTGATACTGCCCGATACGTTGGGAAAGCCTCAGCCTCGCCAACGTGCGGTTCGTACGTCAGAAACTCACCACGTTGGTCACACTCATTCAGATACACGCTCCGTGTGCCGACGGCTTTAGCGGTGCGTGCGTGTCATCGCCTTGGACAGGAAGTGGGTCAACGAGTTGGTGCCCGGGGTGCTGTCTGGATCGGCACCAATACCGGAGTTAAGTATTGCACTTTGTGGTATCGCGAGGGGTGCAGAGTTTTCAGGTGGCGGTGCTTTCCTTCCGGCACCGTAATTCTCCTGAGTTGCAAGTACTTCTCTTAGAGGCTTAGGTAGTGATATGTCACCCATTCGACACCTTAGACGCCGTGTGGTTATTTGTAGAGATATTGCAGTGTTTAGCGCTAACTGCGTCCTGTTGCTGGCCCTTTGGCTGTTTAAGTAAACAAACGGTGTCTTCTGCCTTGTGACCGTTTGAGCGCCCTAAAACGCCAATCATCATCATCATCATTTGTGGCCATCCACATTGCCGTAGCTATCCCGGTTCATGGGCGTATTCTAAGGGGAGCCTTTTTTCGTGTCACCTCTTTTCCTTCACCCCCCCCCCTTCCACGTACGGTGTCCTTGGGGAGATCTGCGAGGGACAGTTTTCTTTCGATTAATTCTGTTACTGTCATATTGTGATAAGTTCTTCCATTGGGTGGATTGTAACTCCAGTGTTTCGCGATCGTTTCTTGACATCTCGAAATTTAAATAAAAATAACGGCTTAACCATTCACCTGACACAAAAATTGAATAACCTACTTTGTAGAGGAGAAAATTCTCTACAACTTTGCTTCCTTGTGTTTTTTTCATATCTCGTATCGTTTATGAGATATTTGCAAAAATAACGGCGGTTTTGGGATGTATGTCTGTCTGTCCGTAACGTGTTCCCCGTTTTTAAGACGAACCGTTCAACCGATCAACACCAAATTTTACAGACATAATTGTAGGCCGACAGAGACCAGAACATCCCTTTTTCAAATTTTCCGGACAATAAATACAGTAGTAACGCCAAAAAATCCGTTTGTAATATAATTGTAATTGCAAACGAACAGTTCATCTGACACGAAAATTGAATAACCTTATTGGTAGAGGGGAAAATTCTCTAGAACTTCGCTCTATTATGTTTTTTTCATATCTTGCATCGTTGCAGAGATATTTGCAAAATAACGGCGATTTGACGATGTGTGTCTGGCTGTTCCCATTTTTTAGGTCGAACTGTTCAACCGATCGGCAGCAAATTTTACAGACATAATTGTTGGCTACCAGAACTTCGCTTTTTGAAATATTTCCGACAAGAAATACGTTAGTAATACCAAAAAAAAGGCCGTTTGTAATATAATTTTAATTGCATATAAACCGTTCATCTGACGCTAAAATTGAATAACCGAATTCGTGGAGGAGAAGATTCTCTATAGCTTCGTTCCCTTATGGTTTTTTTTTTTTTTTTTTTTTTTTTCATATCTCATATCTTTTGAGAGATATTTGCAAAAATATCACAGTTTTGACACCCTTCACTGAATTAACGAAAACCAGCCGTTCGCAGATGTCACGTGACATCCTCGCCCAGAACTCTCTCTGGCATAAGCCATCTTGCGTTGCGTATTTGATTATTTTCTTATTTTAACTTACAAGTTGTCATTTCAAAGCAATAGCGTACTGAAGAATTAACAAAAACATGTCGTGCTTCGTACGATAAATGATCATTTAGTGTCTAGAAATGCCATATTAGCATTAGTTAACAACGGCCATGAGTAGTACGGCCATGAGTAGTATGAGATTAAAGAACGCAATTGTTAAGTGTTGGCCACAGCGTAGTGGGCAATGAGTTGGACTGTGACGCTGAAGGTCTGTGGTTCTAAACCTGTTACTACCTAAAAAAAAAAAAAATTCCTAAAAGGGTTTCAGACACTCTTATTAATTAATTTTTTATTGTTTACATTATTATTTTGGTCCAAAATGTTTGCAAAAACTTATAAAACAAATCTAAAGTGGGCCGTAATACACGTCAGTGCGATTTTTTCTTCTGCTCGTTTTTTGTTCTTAACGGCGTTGCTACATGACGTGACGAATTGGAGAAATTGAAGGAACCAGAGGTAGTTGAGAGGTTCAGAGGGAGCATTAGGCAAGGATTGGCTGAAACGGGGGAAAGTAATACAGTACAAGAAGATTGGGTAGCTGTGAGAGATGGAGTATTGAAGGCCACAGAGGATCATATAGGCATAAGGACAAGGCATAATACAAATCCCTGGATAACTCAGGATATACTGGACTTAATTGATGAGAGGAGAAAATATAGAAATTCAGCAAGTGAAACAGGGAAAAGGGAGTACAAACGACTGAAAAATGAGTTTGACAGGAAGTGCAGATGGGCTAAGCAGGAGTGGCTAGAGGACAAATGCAGAACCATAGAAGAATGTATAACTAGGGGAAATATAGATACCGCCTACAGGAAAATAAAATAGATATCAAGAACTCAGACGGAAAACCAGTACTAAGCAAAGAGGGGAATGCTAAACTCCGGAAGGAGGGTCTGGAAGGAGGGTATATACAAAGGTATTAAACTTGAAGGTAGTATTCTAGAAGGCGTAGTATTCTAGAAGACGAAGTGGAGGAAGATGAGATATGATACTGCGAGAAGAATTTGACAGAGCACTGTAAGATTTGAGTCTAAACGAGGCCCCTGGAGTAGATGATATTCCGTCTCAACTGCTGATGTCAGGAGAGCCAGTCATGAACAAATTGTCCCACCTGGTATGCAAGATATATGGGACGGGGGAAATACCCTCCGACTTCAAGAAGAATATTGTAATTTTAAAAAAGCAAGTGCAGGTAAATGTGAAACTTACAGAACTATCAGTTTAATAAGTCATGGTTGCAAAATACTAACACGAATTATTTACAGACGAATGGAAAAACTTGTGGAATCCGACCTTAGGGAAGATCAGTTTGGATTTAGGAGAAATGAAGGAACACGGGAGGTAATACTCACATTATGACTATCTTAGAACATAGGCTAAAGAAAGGGCAAACCTATGTTTTTACCATCTGTAGATTTGGAGAAAGCTTTTGACAATGTCGACTGGAATAAACTTTCAAATTCTGAAGGTAAAAGGGGTAAAATATAGGGTGCGAAGAATTATATTCAACCTATACAGCCGGCCGCGGTGGGCGAGGGGACTGAGGCGCTTCAGTCACGGTCTGCACGGCCACTACGGTCGGGGGTTCGAATCCCCCCTCGGGTATGGATATTTGTGACGTCCTAGTTTGTAAGTAGTTCATAAGTAGTTTGTAAGTTTAGGGACTGATGACCCCGTAGTTAAGTCCCATAAGCTTTACAAACATTTGAACATTTTTTGAACAACCTATACAAAAACCAGACAGGGGTTATTAGAGTCGAAGGGCAACAAAGGGACGCAGAGGTTGGGAAGGGAGTAAGACAGGATTGTAGCCTTTCCACAATGTTGTTCGATCTATACGTTGAGCAAGCTATGAAGGAATGCAAGGAGAAATTTGGAGAGGGAATTAAAGTCCAGAGGGAATAAAAACTTTGCGTTTTGCCGATGACGTAGTAATTTTGTCAGAGACTGCAGAGGATCTGGAAGAGCAAATGAATGGCATGGACAGTGTCTTGAAAGGAAGATATAAGATGAACGTTAACAAGAGTAAAACGAGGGTAATGGAATGGAATGTCAGAAAATCAGGCGATGCTGAAGGAATTAGATTAGGTAATGAGACAATAAAAGTAGTAAATGAGTTTTGTTATTTGGGTAGCGAAAAACTTCTGATGGCCGAAGTAGATATGAGATGCAGAATGGCTATGGGGAGAAAAGCGTTTTTAAAGAAGCGAAATTTGTTAACATCCAACCTTAATTTAAATGTTAGGAAGTCCTTTCTGAAAGTATTTGTCTGGAGTGTAGCACTGTATGGGAATGAAAGATGGACGATAAGGAGTTCAGACAAAAAGATGCTAGAAGCTTTTGAAATGTTTGAAATGTGGTGCTACAGAAGAATGATGAAAATTTGATGGATAGATCTTATAACTAACGAGGAGGTGCTTAAACGATTTGGGGAGAAAAGAAGTTCCTGGCATATCCTGACTAAGAGAAGGGATAGGTTGTTGGGAGACATTCTGAGTCATGAAGGAATCGTTAACTTAGCTTTAGAAGGAAGTGTGTTGGGTAAAAATCGTAGAGGGAGACCTAGGGACAAATAGAGTAAGCAGATTCAAAAGGATGTAACTTGCCGAACGTATTCTCAGATGAAGAGACTTGCACAAGACAGGGTAGCGTAGAGAGCTGCATCAAACCAGTCTGCGGACTGAAGACCACCACAACAATAACAATAATGGGTTTCATGGAATGATATCGATTTTTTAAGCCTCTGGTGTGGTTTGAACAGGAGCGGGTGTCTAATGTGTTGTCAGAGGCCTCAACATTGTGACTGTGACGGGCCGATAAATTATAAGCTGCTCTTCGTGATTTTATCGAACTTCCAGGCGCTGGTCGCCTATCACTTTTGTCTTTCCTTTTCATTACTGTTTGTAATAATGTGAATACCAGTGTAATAGTCCTAGTAGCAAGAGGTGTTGTTACATTACAGATACAGGGGGGAGCTGTTGGTTTCCATGTGAAAGGCGGGTTTTGCCAGGCTGTTGGGCTCCCCAACCGGATGGCTAACAGTTTGGACCTAATGATTGGGATAAGAGGTAGTTTTCCTCATGTGCTCGGAAACCGGAAACGCTCTTGGCTGAGCGAGGGCGGCTATTGCAGATTGCAACTGAAATACAAATAGCCACAAACATTATTCTAAAAAATCCATATAAAATCAGGGAATGATCATACGACAAATATAATTATTTAAATGGATTCAGGAGACTTGGAAGAATTAAACGCCGTAATTACAATTTGAATATCCTTTACAGATAAAAATCCGATAAATCTCAGTACTATAATAATAATAATATTATAAGACTTATATTTACAATTATCCTTACATATTGTTTATCAGTAACAATTTAAGAAGCAATTGGGCAGCATTGCACCACGCTACCTATCTTAAAAGACGTACCACGTTACTTCCGTATTCTTTCAATAAGCTTTGTTTTACTCTCTTGTTCTGCTTTTCGTTGAGGTAGTAATATTCTTGTGTCAGAACATAGATTCCACCACAGAAACAAAACATGAACCCAGCAAAGCGCATTAAATTTATATATGTATTTTATTATATTTAATGTTATTCTTAGTAATTTTCGTTATGTTGTAGCCTGCCACTTAAATATTTCATGGCCTACTAAAAATAGTAGATATGCAGCAGATAATTTATATATAAACAATTATAAGTATTTGTGGACAAGAACTGAGTATATTTGTATAAAAATCAGTGATAAATTAAATATTAATTGTGTAACTATATTTCGACGGCGGCAGTATATTTGAACAGTGAGAAGCCACGCTTAATGGCTATCTGAGCAAAGAGCTTCAGTCTCAACCGTTTGTTTGTTAAATGTAAACAACATTTGTAGGGAGGTGGTCAAAGCATTTAATTTTGTGATATTCAAATATATAATATTTTGGAAGGGAAATTGTATTTTAAAGATGAGGCATTAGGATGCGCGGAAGGATACAAATTTGGGAGCATGTAGAGCACGCTTTCGAGCGCTTGGGAAGGGACTGGTAACTTGGACGTGGTGGTGAAAGGTAGTGACAATGGGCGGTCTGAAACCGCATTCAGAACTTGTGATTTGAAGAGATAGGCATGTGTGGACTTGGAAAACTTACGAGACTGTGACTGCAGAACTAAGTCTCTGGTGAAAAGTGGTAATCTATGCACGGTGGTAGGGCTGTAGAACTGTGATAAGTCAGCAATCGTGTACACGTGTGATGATAGACTGCGTTTTATAACAAATACTGTAATCGCAGATTAATGTGGAGCTGCAATGTTCGATCGACTTCACTAATTTGAGTGATAAATTAGAACTTTTACTCTCGAGTGCGTATGCCTCTCATGAACAATAATTGGGGAAATATTCAGTTATTTACCGATGTATAAAGTAGGACCAGTAAGAGAAATAAACTCTATTTATAAAGAATTACTTAGTGAGTGAATCACTTCTTTATCTTAGAATTCCATTTTGTTGGTTGTTTAATTTATGTTTATTTAGATGTATTTTCACATAATCATATGCAGATTAATAGACTAGCTAAACTACAGATTAATTATTGATCTTGTTTAAACAGGTTGGGTCGCTGTTTAGGGCGTAGAAGTTGACATACATAACTCACCCCTATGAACAGAGACAACGGGCCATAAACCTTTTACTTACCCTGAATTATGTATTGCCCAATTCTTATTGGTGAGTACCGATAGGAAGGTCGCAGTGTTACGTGATGAAAGAACTTGTTGACTGAAGCAGATTGTAATATGGTAGCGTGCCGACTGCCTTGTGTAATTATTCACGTAATTGGTAATCTCTTGGCAAAATATACCTTCCTGTTAAAATTTTCAAGGCCTTAAAGTAAGTAAGTAAGTAAGAGCACCGGTTCATGTATTTTTTTTAATATATATATATATATATATATATATATATATATATATCTCGGGCGTTTGTGTTGTGGGCATGTTGTGCCTGGCCTCAGTTATTTCATTACATACAGGGTGGGCGGAAATTTCCGTTACAAACACCTAGGACTTGTAAAACGTAGTGAGTACATAACATTTTGAATATGACTCCCCCCCCCCCAGACGCACAGACACAAAAGTCCAGAAAGTATCGTTTCCGTTCCACGACGGTTTCAAATGATTATCTCCACTACTACTTGAGGAATGTAATTACACGTGACCCAGTACAATTGCAGCAATAAATTTGAAAAGAATACGGATTCGTTCCGTTATTACTCATGCATTTTCCTTACGATTTACAGCTTATGGTTTACATTAGTCGACAACAACAAGAACCCAGCATCTACAGCACCAGGCACGACGTGCAGATATATTACAATAGCTAAAAAAAATGTTTGTAGAGCTTATGGGACTCAACTACGGGATCATCAGTCCCTAAACCTACAAACTACTTATGGACTATCTTATACTAAAGACGGCACAAACATACATGCCCCAGGGAGGGATTCGAACCCCTGATGCCTCGCGCATCGGAGAATAGCGCCTCAATGCGCTCGGCCGATCCGCCACGGCTCTTCCTATTCCCTCGGTTCAAACTCGCTTTGAGAGGAAAGAGATTTGACGATATTCGTGAAATCGTACGAAACATGACGAGGCTTTTAAACACCATCCCAAAGAAGACTTCATGCAAAATGTTCAGGACAAATCATCTGCAGAGCTAGCTGATATATAAATTTGCACCACTGTGGTCGGTGTTGCTTTCAAGTCTATCTTTTTGCTACGATAATGCCTTCATTGTGCTGTTCATAGTAACTTACCCGCATTCCAAATTTCTTATTCGCTGTGAGACCTAAACCTGCATTACCTCCAACTGATTTAGTATTCGTAACCCTTACTCAGCCGACCATAGATCCTGTTCATCCTGTCACCGAACTCTACTAAACCCCACCATAACTAACTTCAACCAGTCTATTTTTATTTTCAATTTTTCTAACTGACCTGCCCGATAGGAGATAATTTCACGCTCCGATCCGTAGAATGATTATTTTGTTTTTCTTGATGACAACATCTTCCTCAGTAGTACCCGCCCAGAGTGCTCTATGGGGGACTTTTTTACCTCCTGAATATTTTACTGCGGAAAACGCTATCATCATATATTCATACAGTAGACTTGTGTGTCTGGGAAAAGAGATTAACGGAAATGTTTGAAAAAATCTGCAGAAAGACTCCGCACATTCGCGATAAGCTGCCGAAAAGATTCCCAAAAGCGTCATTCAGGACAGGAACTGAAATCCTCAGGAGATATGGTGCAGGTAAGATCATACAAACAACTTGCACAAACGTTCTTGCCATACTTAATTGGAGAATGGAAATAGAAGAAACCATAACATACAGTGCAATAAGAAGTACATCGCCATACACTTCATCGTGCTTTGCATAGCTTAGCTGCAGAAGTATTTGTAGAAAATGGGCTGTAACATGGACACAAAGCATTTCCAGGTCCATTTCCATAAAATATGTTTTCTTCCTCTATGTAAGAATGTCTCCTCTAAAGTTTACCGTGGTCTTTTGCTACGACGGGACGTTAAACCCTAATTTTCATTTTTATTTCCTTTCGTTAGATTTGCCGTTAGTGTTTCCTGTCCTAAAAAAGGTGAGGCATTTAAAACTTTTTTTTAATATTTAGAAAAACACATATCGGATTTCCAATGCCCATTAATATTTAGCTCGAACCCCTGCACCATGCTTTGGAAAACGGACACCGAATTGCTTTCGACGAGACATCTATTATTAAACGGACCAACAGCTTCTGGGACTGCGTAATAAATGAGGCAGTAGAGATCAAAATTTCTGAAAACACCCTCAATAATGACAGCGGTTTTCAGCTCAGTACGGCTTGGGATCCCATAGTTGCGGAGTTGAAGCGGGTGCGGGCGGCGTACGCGCGGCCAAAACATTGCCTTGTATGGTCACGGAACTGGGCACCAGCGACGTCACTGGCAGCGGCGCGGCTATATAAGCACGGCCGCGGCCGCGAAATGACAGTCATTTACTTGACAATGGCAGAGGAGTTCTCTGTCGAAAGCTCGTGAGCAGTAAACCACATGACGCGGCTTGTAACCCGAGAAGATTTCATTAATAAAAAAATGAGTTGAAAATTGTTGAAAAACGGTAATATGTCGAACAGACAGACATCGGGCTCTTTCTCTAGGTTTAACACTTCCAGCTTCAGCAAACAGTTGGACAATACTGCCAAAAGTCGCTGCAGAAGGAACAATTCTATCAGGGAACAGATTAGCAGTCCTCTGATAAGCTGCTTCGATATTTCTATGAGCCTTCAAGTATGAGGAAATGGTACGGTAACTAATCTATCAGCATTCGTTAACATCGTGGAACAACGTGTACAGTCCGAATCATTGAAGTACAATGACCAGTCTGACCTACACTGGGATCGTGATCGCAGTCTGTGCTTCATTCGATTGCGGGATGTGTCACGTGTAGTATTACTAAAAATTGCACTTAGATTTTCCTTCCAACTCATTTTCAGTTTTGCTGATTACAACGCCATCTATCATTAAAAAAAATTATTCCTACAAAAGTTACATATTTTTCCCCGGAGAATCAAAATCTGCAATAAAAAATTAGGTTGGGGGTTCGAATCCTTCCCCCCCCCCCCCTCGGGCATGTATATTTGTGCCGTCCTTAGTGTTAGCTAGTTCATAAGTATCCACAATGAACTTTCATTCTGCAACAGATTAAAATTGTGTGCCGGAACCGGGACTCGATCCTGGGACCTTTGCCTTTCGCAGGCAAGCGCTCTACCGACTGAGCTATCCCGACACAACTCGCGATGCCGCCTCACAACTTTACTTCCGCCAGTACCTCGTCTCCTACTTTCCAAACTTCACAGAAGCTCTCCTGCGAAACTTGCAAGACTAGCACTCCTGGAAGAAAGGATATGGTGCAGACATGGCTTAGCCACAGCCTAAGGGATGTTTCCAGAATGAAACTTTCACTCTGCGGCAGAGTGTGCGCTGATATGAAACTTCCTGGCAGATTAAAATTGTGTGCCGGAACCGGGACTCGAACCTGGGACCTTTGCCTTTGCATGGAAAGTAGGAGGCGAGATACTGGCGGAAGTAAAGTTGTGAGGCGGCATCGTGAGTCGTGTCGGGATAGCTCAGTCGGTAGAGCGCTTGCCCGCGAAAGGCAAAGGTTCCAGATTCGAGTCACCAGCGTTGTGTAGAACCCGTCGTCAGCGACGTGGAAGGCGTAGTGTACCGTTAACACAGCCTGTTCTGTTGATGGTGCGAATGGAGCGGTCTACTGCCTGTCCAATCTCTAGAACAGTTCTGAAGCGAATGCCTCGAAGTGGTTCCTTCATCTTCGGAATCAAATCAAAGTTACAAGGAGTTATGTTTGGGGAGTATGGTGGATGGTACAGCGCTTCGCAGTCCCATCGACCGAACAGAGCAGCCACAACTTGCGACGTATGAGCCCGCGCATTGTCGTGCAAACTGATGGGTGGGTTGCGCAGAAAGTGTTGCCGCTTCTTTTGCAAAGCTGGTCGCAGGTGATGACACTTTCGTGCTGTACGACCTCTGGCACATTCAGTCTTGATCCATCTCCGTTATTCTTGTTTCAAAACATAGTGACATCGTTACTTTGGTTCGCTCGCTCACAAGTGACTGTTTTTCCCTCGACTGTACGCACGCCATTTGCTCGGAGGTAAGGTAGGTATGTCAACAATATGTGGTATCAGCGACAATAGTAGATTCCCTTGTATAGTGTCTCCACAGTAGTGTGCCACTATTTACGTTCCAACCCTCGAATATTTTATTACGTCACAAGTAAAACTGCTCCTGTGGAAACAAGTAATTCTTACTGTATTTATCCTTACAGAATTTTTATTTCTTAGTTTTAACATGTATTGTAGACTGTAGCAATATTTTTTTTTATTTGAGTCTCTGTCTGTCTTCTCAACAATCAACAGTTTCCTCTAGATATTTGCACACGTTCTCATACGAAATCGTTGGTTGAGACATTTGAGATCACTGATCAATGTTTGCCGTCACAAACTCATGTTAGCCGATCGAGACATTCGCTGTTATTTGAATGGGTGGTGAAATTGTTATCTTGTTTTGCCTAACACGTTACGCGACGTTCGACGATATCGCCAGGGTCAGGCAGCCAAATTCGTATTTTTGGCCCGCTTGCGTAAGTGGCAGAGGTTACATAAGAGCAATACACTGGAAACGAGGAAGTATTTCCCAAAATCTACGTCTGGAGCACAACAATGAATGGAAGTGGCGCAACCACCCTAAATTAGGAGAATAAAATGGAATCGAGGAATACTACAAATTGGGAGGATACTAAAACGATAATAAAAGTAAGTTAATAAGTCACTTACTAAGAGGCGCAAGGGTGGAATAAAACCGTTGTAGGTGCAGACCAAAACTAGAATTTTGAAAAATAGTATTTAGAAGATACTGGCTGAAAAACCAAAAATGCTCAAATGTTTGTATAGCTTATGGGACTTAACTACAGAGTCATCACTGCCTAAACTTACAAACTACTTATGAACTAGCTAATACTAAGGACAGCACAAATATCCATGCCCGAGGGGAGATTCGAACCCCCGACCGTAGTGGCCGTGAAGATCGTGACTGGTGCGCCGCAGTCCCCTCGGCCACCGCGGCCGGCGGTGTAAAACCCTAACAGTTACATACAAATGGATAGGTTAGTACAAGATAGGCAATGGAGGACAACATCAAATTAATCTAAAGACTTGGAAACAGATCTGAATCAAATCTCACTGCTGACAGGCCTAATATCCTCTCTTTCATCCATACACACTACAGACTTCATCAGCAGGTCTGATGAACTCAGTAGGAAGGATTCAGTTCAGGACGGAAACAATTAAGGGTAATCATGAAGTACATGGAACATTTTCAAACAAAATGAGTACGTGACTAAACACACTCGTGAGCAAACCTTAAAAAGGAAAGTTACTGTTGCCTGGTGTATTACTGCCAAGTTACGTAGTTCAATGAAATCTGGACCATAAATAGAAAGAATTTCTATAGAACGGTGCAATAGAGTAAGTCAACAGAAGTTCATTGAAAGAAATACGCAATGAGACAAATGGAAACGGAGCTTTCACTTAAAGGCAATAATAACCGTCTAATACTGTGATTTAAGATAGGCCCTCTACAAATGTAAAGCAGTGCACAATCCGACGATTGGTTTGAACACCTCATTTCTTTCAGAATGAAACAGAAGTTTGGGAAGTAGGAGACTAGGTACTGGCGGAAGTAAAGTTGTGAGGCGGGATCGTGGGTCGTGTCGGGATAGCTCAATTGGTAGAGCGCTTGGCCGCGAAATGCAAAGGTCCCAGGTTCGAGTCCTGATTCCGGCACACAATTTTAATCCACCACGAACTTTCACCTCATTGCTTACTTGGTCCGGTCCTGTTTGGAGGTGGTATGCCGTTGCCTTCCTACGACTTTTGAACTTTGAATCTTTGAATAGCCAGTTATTGGGGGACCTAAAGTTGAATGTTGTTTCCGAACTACAGTGCAGCTAGGCATTTTTCACATCAACAAAATTACCAGAGGTGAAAGAAGTGAAAGGTGACAGATGAAAATTAAGCAAACAACACCACAGCACAGTGTATGTTCAACAGCAAAGATAAGACCCAGCTACTGTCCAACAGTGGGCTATACAAAACAGCTTGTTCAGAATGTAATAAGTTTTAGATTGGACAGTCAGGCAGAAATGTTAAAACTACGCTGGCTGAGCATGAACGTAGCTGGAGGATTCGGAATAATGACTCAACATCTGCTGAGCATGTACTGATAGGGGGACACAACTACCAGCCACAGTCCCATATTCTTCACATAACAAATGAAGATAAAAAAACTCAGGCTTTAGAGATTAATAAGCATCTAGCCCTCAGTCCTGAATTAATATTGAATAAGCAAACAAACTGACACGTTCCATATCATTACGAAGTGTTATATTAATGATCTTTGGAACAAGTACTAATCTAAGCTAATCTAATCTAATCAACACATCCCCTCTGCTGAGTTTCACTTAATGATCCACATTTTCAAACCCCTGTCATAACACAGTGTCTGTCCCTATCTGTGCATTCATTTCTCACAATATATTCATGTTTATTTGCTTAAGTCAATAACAAAAATGTTACAGGTATATTCCAGTTAAAAGTATGTCTGAGCAATTTATTATGTGAATATTAATTGATTAATTTTGTTATACTTGTTCACTTACAAGTTTAAAATTTTAAGTCTGTTTCTGCTTTGGTTCCCAAATTTACAAAATATCCATCCGTAATATGGTGTATAATTTATAAATTGAAATTGTTAATGAAAAGGTAAAGGTGTTCAGTTCACAGCTATAGTTTTATTCCATAAAGCAGATTCAAAAGGATGTAGGTTGCCGAACGTATACTCAGATGAAGAGACTTGCTCAGGACAGGGTAGCATGGAGAGCTGCATCAAACCAGTCTGCGGACTGAAGACCACAACCAGAACATCCCTTACCTACCACAGTATCAAGTAATTTTGTTCATTGGAATGGTTAATTGTTTAAAATGTTTTACACATAGATTTTCGAGATTAAAATTAAATTTATTTTTGGTTCCCCCTCCTATATATTTACTAATGATTGTTTTCTACAGTAGGGCCAAGGATGATAATTGTCATGTGCTTGAATATAAGTATAACGAGTAGAATATCTTTCAAGTCGGTATCAAAACATAGTAACGCATTTGAGATGAACAGCAAAGGCTGAAGATGGACTTATAAGCCAAAGCCGGGTCCGAATTAAAATAAACTTGTGGAACATATTCAAAATTGCGATTTTTAATTCAGTATGATGAAAATACGAGGAACCCGCGACCTTGAATTCATTGTCTTGCGCTCTACCGTTCTGCCAACGAGCCACACTTCCTGTACATTAAAAAAGGTTAAACGTGGTCCTAATAGACTGATCACTACATATGTTAGTGAATGTTCTGTAACGTACGCCCTCGCTGCACACAACGTTGGTGAGGAGTTCTTGCGATAGGACCTTCCATTCCACCAGCAACGTATATGAAAACTGCTGGACGGTCATTGGAATTGCTTAAGGAATGAAAGAGATTTTGGTCATGTGTTAAATATACTAGGGGCAAAACACAAACAATACCCTCACTGCGTGATAGTAATGGCGATCCTGCCGATGATAGCGCAACTAAAGCAGAGTTACTGAACATAGCTTTTGGAAACTCATTCACAAAAGAAGACGAAACCAATACTCCAGATTTAGAAACAGAGGCCAGAATGAGTAACGTTGAAGTAGATATCCTCGGAGTAGTGAAGCAACTTAAATCACTTAACAAGAACAAGTCTTCTGGTCCGGACAGTATACCCATTAGATTTCTATCTGATTATGCTTAAGAGATAGCTCCTTACTTAACAACAATATACAACCGCTCTCTCAAAGAAGGATCTGTACCAAAAGATTGGAAACTTGCACAGGTCACACCTATATTCAAGAAAGACAGTAGGAGTAACCCACTAAACTACAGGCCTATTTCATTGACGTCACTTTGCAGCAGGGCTTTGGAACATATCCTGTCTTCAAATATTATGAATTATCTCGAACAGAATGATCTATTGATCCTAGGTTAACACGGATTTAGAAAATATCGTTCATGCGAAACACAACTAGCTCTTTACTCACACGAAGTAATAAGTGCTATCGACAAGGGTTCTCAAATTGATTCCGTATTTCTTGATTTCCAGAAGGCTTTTGACACCATATCTCACAAACGGCTTTTAATCAAATTGTGAAATATTCAATTTTCTTATCTACATTGACGATGTACAATTGGATCTCGTCTACGTCAGTTCGTAGTTCCTGTTGGCCTTGCGATAATGCCTGTATCTTGTCTCTAGCCTCTTTTGCCTCTTTATTTATTTGTGTGATCTGGTTTATCAATTCGCGCTACGCCTTCCTCCATCTGAAGTTTTTAACTTGATGAATCTTATGTTTTAATTCCTGATTTTGCGTTTTAAATTCCTGTTTTAACTCCTCGTTTTGTTTCGATAAATTATTACCTTGTGCAACTATACTATCGTTAATCTTTTTTTAACATTTCTATAATGGCATCTTGCCCTGTCATACTCTCTCCTGCTGAACTGAGTGTTCTCGATCTCCTATTTTCTGTCCTGTCATTCGCGGAATCTCGTGTCTCATATTGTGACTTCGACAAATCGGCTAACTGTAATATTCTACGTTGCCTTACACTGTGTGTGTATTGCAAATCCGTTGCATCTGTCACTGAACTCTGTAGTGGCGTACGTGACTCTGAAAAATGGTCTCGCTGTTCTGTCTGTCTTCAGGTACAGTTGCGTTTGTTACGGAACCTTTACACGGCGCTCGTAACTGCGCAAAATTATCCTGTCCCTGTTGCTGTGGCATGTTGATAATAACGACGATTGGTTCTTCATTATCAAATCTTCCTATCTCATCACTAATCTATCTATGCAATGACAGAAATGATGCGTTTTCCTGCCGGCCGCGGTGGCCGAGGAGACTAAGGCACTCCAGTCACGGTCTGCACGGCCACTACGGTCGGGGGTTCGAATCCCTTCTCGGGCATGGATATTTGTGCCGTCCTAGTTCGTAAGTAGTTCATAAGTAGTTTGTAAGTTTAGGAACTGATGACCCCGTAGTTAAGTCCCATAGACTATACAAACATTTGAACATTTTTTGATGCGTAGTCTGTCCCTGAATATGCTGATATCAATCGAGTTTTCTTAGCTCTACCTGCTTCTAAAGTTTGCCACATTTTACGTGGAGTGTCTGCACCTGATGCAGAAATTGCTTTCCGCGAAATTACAAATTCTGGAATGTCCGGAATGTTCCTTCCCCTGTTCTATCGGATCTACTTCTATTTGGCTAAGTCGTCTAGAGGTTGCAAACTCTGCTGCTCTTTCTCTCGATAATTGTCTACGTTTTCTACTGTCTCGTCCATCTGTTGATTACCTACTTCTTCATCCCCCATCATCTCTACCTGCCGCTAAGATTATCGAAGCTTTTGTGCCTGGCCCTCGTAATCGTGGATCTATATCTGCACGTAACTTTCAATGAAGCACAACACCTATTACAAAATTGTGCGACCATTTACCAGTTGGTTGAACCAACTAAAACAACGTCGTAAAAATTTTGTCTCTCCAAACTGCTCTGCTACAGTATCCAATTCTGCACCTGTGCACTTGCAAGGGAGAAAAACAGTAATCTCTTAAATCTAAATAGGTTGGCTGCTCCAGCATCAGTCTGTGTCTCTGCATCTGTACCTACCACCTTAAAGCCCTCAAATCTAATACTTATTCAAAAATTAGAAAATCAAAAATTTACTTCTTTTTAACATAACACTATCTGACATTTTTCTTTGTAATAATCACTTCTATACACTTTATCTCTGACATCCTTTATTCTTTTAGAAATAATCTGCAAAACAAAAATTTCACAAACTGCTATTCAACATGACAATGCACCTTCCAACATTTATATCTCCTTAACTTCTTGGCCTTTCTAAAAAATTTCACTCAAATTCTCTTTACCTAACCTTACACTATATAAATATACTCAAAAAACTTGATAAACAACACAAAAACTATTTCTTAATCTGTACTAGAATCCTGCTTGCTCGTCTACTTTAACACGAAAAATTTTCAAACAACAAAAAGTTTTCTTTATCTTTGCGACTCTCACTAAAACTGACAATTTCCTACTCTGTTATCTATCTACAATGCCGATTACCTATCCCAACAATTTCTATCCTGGCAGGGTCGCCATTTTCTAACGTTAAACCTATGATGTTGAGATTTTTATTCTACTCTTCCAAATTTTTATAGTGCACAATGGACTAATCTGACCTATTGTATCCGAGCTCCTGGAAGGAAGTAATCAACAGCATGTCACGTAGGTGTCAGAAAGATGCTCCTTGCCTACCTAAAATCGGTGAAACTTTATCACTTATGTAAAGATAGATGTAGATGACATCTCCTGTAAGAAAAAATCTTAAAATTAACAAAGTATAATTAGTGAGGATCAGTTCGCGTACTAAAGTTATGTCACTAGTTGCAGAAATAAAAAGCTGATTGAAAAATATTTGTGTTTATTATTTAACCTTTTTAGAAAACTCAGATTTATGACAGCAATAAATTAGATAGTTTAATTTCCATTTCCAGATGGGTTGACAGGTAAGATGAAACATAAGCAATTTCTGACTAAAATAAAGTTGGTAGAATGGCTGAACAACCGCGCCTACTTAATTTTAAAATTAATTCAATTTCGTCAGTTTACGTCGAAAAGTCCGAAAAGTTATGCAATGGTAAAAAATGTGTTTGTTAATGCTGCTTGGGAATGGGTGGAGTTCACCTAAAGCATTCGTACACAATTCCATTAGCTGTATCGAAGCTACTAGCTGCAGGTTCACTGAAACCGAAACTAAATATTGTATGTCTTGATCGACTAATGCCGATCGCACTTTCCCTGCGTCTCGATGCAGTCAAGAACGACCTATAAATGCTAGTCTGGCTATAAACGCGCGTGCTACGTCAGTCGCAGACTAACCGACTGTGTTGCCACTCAAAAATGCGCTTGAAAGCGTTAACTAATGCACACTGTGTATGTTCACATCGGATTTGAAGTACAGGGTGTCCAGAAAAGGGCTCCCTGATTTCAAAATTAAATATCTCGAAAACAAAGATCGATAGAGGAATGCAGTAAACGGTATGATGATTGTGAAAGCTGTAAGAAGCTTATACATCAGTTTGAAATAATAGTTACAAAAGCTGCTAACAGGTGGCGCTGTACGCTGTACAGCTCATATCAGCATACATAAGTGAAATAATCGTATGAAAACACTCTTTGCAAACAATCACATCACAATATTTTCAAAATGTCCACCATTGGCACTACAGAGGTGGAGCAAACGAAGAATGAAATTCGCCATCACATTTCGTAGTGTCTCAACCGAAATGGATTCACATGCCACAGAAATCGCCGATTCAAGCTCGTACAACGACGCCCACAAAAAAAAAAAGAAAAAAAAAAAAAAAAAAACCACAGGGAGTCAAATCCGGCGAATATGGAGACCAATCCATGCCTGCACCAGTAAATTTGGGATATTCCAAAGCAATGACTCGATTCCCGAAGTATTCCTCAAGAAAGCAAAACACTTGTTCGGTCCGATGTAGTCGGGCTCCATCTTGCATAAGCCATTCAGTACCTAATCGATCTTGTAACGTTTGCTGTGTGGCGACACATTGTTCCAAAATTGCAACGTAACGTGTACCAGTGACCGTTTCTCGAATGAAAATAGGGCCAATAATGCCTCTGCTACATACTGCAGCCCACACAGTAACTTTAGGAGAATACAGGGGTTTCGCTTCACACCAATATGACTTTTCGGAACCCCAAAATCGCCAGTTCTGCTTATTCACGTATCCATTCAGGTGGAAGAGTGCTTCATCTATAAACCAGATGCAGCCAACATCAAATCCTTCACTATCAATCATTGTGAGCATCTGATTAGCAAAGACAACCCTTTGTTGCACAGCTCGTACGTGTATGACCTGGTGCGTTTGAATTTTGAATGGAAACATGTGTAGGCTCTTTCAAATGTTCAAATGTTTGTAAAGCTTATAGGACTTAACTACGGGGTCATCAGTCCCTAAACTTACAAACTACTTATGAACTAACTAATACTAAGGACGGCACAAATATCCATGCCCCAGGGGGGATTCGAACCCCCGACCGCAGTGACCGTGGAGACCGTGACTGGAGGGCCCAGTCCCCTCGGCCACCGCGGCCGGCTGTAGGCTCTTTCTCAGTATTTTCTGCGTGCTGGAACACTTCAAACCAGTCTCAGATGCAATTCTACGGACGGATGACATTGGATTTCGCTGAATAATTCCAGAAACTGTGGCGATATTTTCAGGCGTAACTGCTGTTTGCTTGCGGCCAACATGGCCAACTAGATCATCAGTTACGCTGCCTGTTCGTTGAAATTTTGCGAAGAGCGTACGAATGGTTTTCGCATCGGGTCCTTTTGAAACATTAAATCGTGCTTGAAAACTTCGCCTTGTTGCCGTAGGACTCTTCTAACCTGTGGTACTCTAGCACCAGAAAAACGCGTTGCTCAATGGAGTACATGGTTTTAATCTCTTCCTTCGGTACGCTAACCTCCTTTCACGTTTCAATAGTGGAGCTGATCGCTCTGGACTTAGGATCACTGTTTATACTAGGCATTACGTATGGCGATTACAGCGCCATCTGTTAGCAGCTTTCGTAACTATTATTTCAAACTGCTGTATAAACTTCTTACAGCTTTCACAATAAACATACCGTTTACTGCATTCCTCTATCGATCTTTTTTTTTTTTTTTTTTTTTCGAGATATTTATTTTTGAAATCAGGGAGTCTTTTTCTGGACACACTGTATCTCGGCCAACAAACACTATGAACAACGTGCAATCTTTAGTACTCACCACTGGAGATTGACCATCATCCGCTCCACGACAGAAGTGCTCCCTTCGTACAGTGCAATACTGCGCTGCGCTTTTTGCTCAAGAAATCGCTGCTAGTGCGCGGTGCGAGAGCGAGTCTCTCTGAATAAATTTCTTGCACCCCGCTTGTGTATTTGTTTCGCGGACACTGGCGTTTCCCTGCCAATGGGATAGTTCGTTTTAAAACACCGTAGGGCTCACCGGCCAATTGTAACTAAGTTAAAGTCTCGTTTAGGTATTCCTCTCAAAATAAACAGCACCATCTGGAATTCATTTTTCCCTTGCAACCTAACAAGTTTCAAGTAAACACGCTTTGTGAGAAAGCTATTGTCTGGTTCTCTTTAAACGACTTTCAAAGAGTTTTCGACAGTGTCGTGTTTCTCCAAGATGGAAGGTGGGTTTTTAGTTGCTTTTGTGCGTAAGAGCGGCCAGGTGGCCTGTTGTGGGGACCCTTCTGGCCACCTGCGCTTCTTCACTGGCTGTCACCGCGCACCTGCCTCGCCTGTGCTTCATAAAACCTCTGGCTGTTTGTTCACTAGTATGCGTCAGCCTTGATTATCTTGTCGCACCTGTGACATGATCTCGTAATTTGCATATCAACCTGTAATTATGACTAGCTGAAAACCCAGCTCAGGTATTTATTCATTTATTTCCTGCCATTTTCAGGTATATATTCATTTGTATAATGGCTGTTTGTCTGTAAAATCTCTTGGGAATACAATTAGTAGCAAAGGAGTAATAGATAAAATCTTGATGCGTGATACGGCGGTTTTCCATGAATGTTACTGTTTATGTGCTCATATCTCATGAACTATGTGTCATATCGTGACACAATTTAGAAGGTACACTCCACTATATGTGTGTATACAGTCTGCAAAATTTCCTGCTGCTACAATTTGTAGTGTCAAATTATAAATTGTAACGTCATACCGAATGCCGTAGTTTTACTCCATAAACAATGGAAAAGTAGTAAGTGAGAAACTTTTTTCCTTTCATTATTTTGCTGTGGTTCTCAGCGAGAAAAAGTTTAATATACGTTTGAAGTTATGTTTAAACTTTATTGCAAGTCGCTAAGTACTGTCATTCGCATGCAGTGGATTTCGAAAGTCTCGCCGCATTATATAGCATTTTTAGCGATTTCTATTGGTTATGACGTAATATCTTTTGAACCATGTGCAGTATGTGATTCTTAACCATGCAGCAATTGTTACCTCGCGGTAAGGAATGTGTGTATCAAATTTGGTTGGAATCGGTCCAATGGTTTAGGAGAAAATGAGCAGCATTGTCGCAAAATGCAGCAGTTTTTCGCGCATCTTATTGTTTATGACGTCATATCTCGTGAAATATATATCGTATGTGATTCTTACACTTACAGCGATCGTCCTAATGGATTGAAGCTTATGTGTACAAAATTTCATACAGATTGGAAAGAAACTGTAGATTTGTATGCAACACGTACAAACATACGGACACTCTGCTTTATATATTAGACTAACTGAAATCCCGGCGTTGCCCGGGTATTTATTTATTTATTCCTGCCATTTTTCAGGTATATAATTATCTGTAACAGGGCTATATGTCTGTAAAATCTCTTGCGAATACAATTAGTAGTAAAGAAATAATAGAATAATACTTGATGCGTGATGTGGCGGTTTTCCATGAACGTTACTGTTAATGTGCTCTTATCTCATGAACTAAGTGTCATATTGTGATACAATTTAGAGGGTACACTCAACTATATGCGTGTATACTGTTTGTAAAATTTCCTGTGGCTACAATTTGTAGTGTAGAAATTAAAAATTGTAACGTCATACTGAATGCCGTAGTTTTAGTCCATGAACAGCAGAACGTTACAGTTATGTGCTCATATCTCATTAACTACGTGTCTTACTGTGATGCAATTTAGAAGGTACATTCAAGTATATGTGTGTATACTGTCTGTAAAATTTCCTGTCGCTACAATTTGTAGTGTTCAAATTATAAATTTTAACGTCATACCGAGAGCCGTAGTTTTACTCCATAAACAGCGGAAAAGTAGTAAGCGAGAAACTTTTTTCCTTTCATCATTTTACTATGGTTGCCAGCGAGAAAAAGTTTAATAAAGATTTGAAATTATGTTTAAAGTTTGTTGCAAGTCGCTAAGTACATTCATTCGCATACAGTGTATTTCGAAAGTCTCGCCGCATATGGCATTTTCGCGATTTCTATTGGTTATGACGTAATATTTTTTGAACCATGTGCCGTATGTGATTCTTAACCATGCAGCAATTGTTACCTCACGCTAAGGAATGTGTGTACCAAATTTGGTTGAAATCGGTCCAATGGTTTAGGAGAAAATGAGCAGCATTGTCGCAAAATGCAGCAGTTTTTCGCGCATCTCATTGTTTATGACGTCATATCTCGTGAGCTATATATCGTATGTGATTCTTACACATACGGCGACCGTCATCATGGATTGTAGCTTACGTGTACAAAATTTCATAAAGATTGGAACAAAACTGTAGATTTGTATGCAACACGTACAAATATACGGACACTCAGCTTTATATATTTGTCGATTTCATAAAGGCATTAATTAGTGTATGATGGCTGCGTGCAGTCGTCTTTTTATGGCGTCAGTTGGTGTGTTGGGGACACCGTTTCCATGGAGACGTTGGTGGCAGTCGTCATAGGTTGCTATAGCGATTGCTTTCGATTATCGTTGTTCAGAGAAATTGTAGAGGCAGCACAGCAGACCACATTGACGTAACTATGATATCTTTAGCAACAGAGTCGTAAACATAGTATCATTATATTGATATTGGATGATAAAATATGCAAACTTTTATATCTAAGTCATATTTATTTATTTATTTTTATATGCAAGTGCATTATAATAATTATTACATAAAGGACCATCAAATAGAAGAATTAATCAGTACTATGATAGTGAATTATCAGTTAAATCAGCCATTCTTTAAATGACACCTTCGAAAAGATCGAAAAAACTTAGACCACGAAAATCCAATTGTTCGTTGAGGAGTATCAAAGTGTTATTTTTGCAGTAAGTAAATATTTTTAATCCTTCCAAGGTGTTCAATAGCAAACCTTTAGGAGCAGTGTGGAGAACCTTAAGACACTGTGTAATGTCACCTTCAGGATGCTTAATGTTTATGAAGTGTTGTCCAAAAATTGATTTTTTTCGAGAAGCACCTGAAATGTGTTGTTTGAAACGTGTCATAAAGTTGCGCAATGTCTGTCCAATGTACACCTTGTCACAGACTGAACATGTTAGTTTATTCACCCTGAGTCAAAGTAAAGTTTATTGGTGTTCCCAATAGTATGTCTCAGTTTGTTACAAAGTAGATTTGTGGTTGAGAAAGCGGTGGTTATGTCAGTATTTCTAAGTCTATTGATTCTGCTAGAAACTATTTCCATATAAGTAATTTTAGAAAGTATTTGTTTCGTGGCTGGTCATGGCTTTTTGACTATATTTTTTTGAAAAAAGGTTTTCGAACTATTTTTGAGTCATAGTCATTTGTAGATGGAATTTGTTTTAAAATACGTACTTAATTCCCTTTGTTTTTGGTATGGCTACCTAAATACATCTCTGACTGTAAGCAGCCATGTTACCATGGAAACGGAGTCCCTAACGTCATCAACCGCCAACAGCGGACGGCGGTAACCTCGGGCCTTGTTTTAAATGATTTTGTTTTGAGCACTGTTTGTAATATTTTACAACAATACTTTTTACGATATTAATGTAAAAATGATAATACAGATTATTTTAATTTTATTCCTTAATTTTAACTATGTCATTTCCCACTGGCTACCGCTAACGTCATCAAAGCACGTGCGCACGATTTTAGCTACTTAACCCATGGCATCTCAGCCATTAGCAGCATTTATTGACTGTGAATGAACGTCGCTGCTCAGGAACACCAGCAACAGCCAAATGGGTAATGATACACTTTTTATTCTTCATTTGTAAACAGTAGTATGTAGTTCTGACATCTGTATTTATTTACAGTGGATTATATCTGAAGATCGCAAAAGATTTTTACCAAAACCGGCCATTTTAAAAATAAAATATTGCGATGTTAAACTGTGTAATTAATTTATCTTGTTATGACAGTCGCTGACCTCCGACAACAATGTTTTCTAAAATTACCATTCTTTCTGTATCAGGAAATAAACTGATAAATTATTACAGTCATTGCGTGATCCTTTCCTACGTGAAAAAATTATAGACGAATAGTAATTGTAATGGATCATTTCCGTTAGGGGAATGTGAAAAGCTATTGGGCTACAGATCCGTTACTACACACTCTAGGGTTTCCTCAAATAATGGCTCATAATAGATATCTTCACAAGTTACATTTCCGTAAAAATGAGTGTATTACCAATCACTCTCTGGAAAAAATTATAATAGGTCAGTTATAAGAATGTCACCATTGTTGTTCATACTATTGATGGATCATATGTTGAAAACAGTAGACTCACAGGGCAGGATTAAAATACGTGAAAACAAAATAAGCAGTCTTGCATATGCGGATGACTTAGTTGTAATGGCAGATTCGATTGAAAGGTTGCAAACTAATATTTCAGAGCTCGATCAGAGGTGCAGGAATTATGATATGAAGATAGGCATCTCCAAAATCAAAGTAATGTCTGTGGGAAAGAGATTTAAACAGATTGAGTGCCAAATAGGAGGAACAAAGTTAGAACAGGTAGACAGTTTCAAGTACCTGGGATGTATTTTCTCACAGGATGGCAACATAGTGAAAGAACTGGAATCGAGGTGCAGCAAAGCTAACGCAGTGAGTGCTCAGCTAAGATCTACTCTCTTCTGCAAGAAGGAAGTCAGTACCAAGACTAAGTTAGCAGTGAACCGCTCTATCTTTCGACCAACTTTGTTGTATGGGAGTGAAAGTTGTGTGGATACAGGTTACCTTATTCATAAGGTAGAGGTTACAGATATGAAAGTAGCAAGAATGATTGCAGGTACTAATAGATGGGAACAGTGGCAGGAGGGTGTCCATAATGAGGAAATCAAAGAAAAACTTGCAATGAATACCGTAGATGAAGCAGTTAGAGCGAACAAACTGAGATGGTGGGGTCATGTTACACGCGTGGGAGAAGCAAGGTTAACTAAGAGACTCATGGGCTCGGCAGCAGAGGGTAAGAGGAGTCGAGGTAGACCAAAAAGAAAGTACTTTGATTCGGTGCAGAATGATTTTGAAGTAAAAGGCATAACATCAGACGAGGCATCAATGTTAGCATTGAATAAAGGATCATGGAGGAATATTGTTAGAGGTACTATGCTCCAGACTGAACGCTGAAAGGCATAATCAGTCTCTAATGATGATGATGATGATGAGTTACAAGAAACATTTGCAGCAATTCTATATTCTAGCTTAACATCTGCGTATTGATGAAAGTCTATTATTATGTAAGGGTAGGCTTAGATTTAACTATGAAACGTATCCATAAAAAATTTGTAAGAAAATGTCTAATATTGTGCCTCCTGTATTGTGTCGAGTAACTTGCTTGCAAGAAAATGTATAATGTTGCTTCTACAGTGTGTATCGATATGTGTACTTAAGTCTGTGAAGTTTCGTCTTTGGCAAAGGTTATGTATTGCATAGCATTGTAGCTCGCGCAGAGAGAGAGATTGGGACTTGTGGTTTAGCTCGCTTAGAGAGCGGTTGGGTTGTGTGTATGGCTCCGGTGTAGAACAGAGGCTGCTGTGCCAGCAATTTGATTTCACTGTATTTGGAATATATATTGTATTTTTTATTAGTATGAAAACGTTGTGCCACCGCTGGAATGAAGGTAATTGCATTTCATGTCATTAGGAAAACGTTGTATTATGTAGGTAATGTAATGTTGATTATTAATAATAAGTAACAAAGTTGACCTTTCTTTCCTGTTTCATTTACGTAGCCAGAAGATTAACCTACTTCCTTTATTTGATAATTAGTTATTTGTAGATTTAAAGTGCAGTATTGATTTTGGTAATCTTGTTAAACAGATTTCGTTATTTGTGCCATAGTAAATGATTGTAATGCAACACTGCAGTTAATTGATTATGATACCGAATTTTGATAATCAGGTATTGATCTGCATAAAATTCTCGCAGTCAAACATTAAGAAAGAGGTTTGTGTTTTTAATATCTTTCTCGCAGTCAAATTTTTTGAGTATAGTCAGAGTGTGTTTCATGCAGGTTACTTGTCACAGTTGTTTGTTAAAAGATCCGTTGCGCACATAATCAGTTTAATGCACTGTTTCTTATTTAACAGTATATACATCAATATCAGGGCCATAATTAAACCAAATTGCTATGTTAATGAATAATTTGTTGTCTGATTTAACGATAGGTTCAACATCAAACTACACGTACACAGCTTTTAACTAATATATTTCCTTCAAGAGTAATCTCTTGGGATCAAGCTTTTCGTGATAGTAGACTGGGAAACAGGATTTCCTCTATGGTTCATTGTTTCACAGGTGCAGATACTGATTATCAAAATTTTGAGCAGGGTATTACTGGAGTTATTGTTGCTCACTTCTTACAACTTTATTTTTATAAGGGGCGTATAATGTTTGTAGATAAATGGTATAGATCTCGCTGTTTAGCTGACTTTCTCCATGATCGTAATCAGAAGTATCGGGACACCCCAAAAAACACGTGCTTTTCATGTTAGGTGCATTGTGCTGTCACCTACTGCCAGGTACCCCATGTCAACGACCTCAAGTCGTTAGACTTCGTAAGAGAGCAGAACGGAAACGCTCTGCGGAACTCACGGACTTCGAACATGGTCAGATGATTGGGTGCCACTTGTCTCAGAAGTCTTTACGGGAGATTTCCACACTCATAAACATCCCTAGGACCACTGTTTCTGATGTGATAGTGCAGTGGAAACGTGAAGGGACACTGTGACGTTACCTCTTCACTTTTTACCAAGCTGTTTCCCACTTTTCTGCTACATATACGTAGTTTAGGACAAGTTGAAAAACTTATGTCGTTGGCTTGTGGAAGAAGGGCCATAAAAATTAAACATACATGAAACTATGAATCCACATTAATATGTACTCGTCTTGGTTTTGAAGGTTTCTTCTTTGTCGTGGATCTGCTTATTCTTCTTCTTTTCTTGACATTGCGTTGTTTTTTGGTGAGAGCTAAAACTTGTAAAATCTTGTAGGAAATTCTTGAAATAACGTACTTCATGTTAAGGCTCATCAAAGTTTTATTTTATATACCAAGTTTGCTTTTCACAAACAATTGACTACTACAACTTGTTACAAAACCGTCTGTCTCCTTCCACATCCAAGCAGACAGTGTTAGGAATGGCTAACTTTCTCTTCCACTCCTCTTTCACCTCTCAATACAAATTAGTGTCACTAAGGTAAACAATTTTTTAAGACTGTTGAACATAGAAAAGTAATTACGGAAAGAAAGTTTATAGTTTAAGTATTTTGTTTTCTTATTTTAAATCGATGTGTGTTATCTTGTGTGTTCGTAAATGCATTTTGAAACGTGTTGTTAACATGTGTTATATTTTGACTTGGAAAAATGGCGGCGTTTTGTTTATCAACAGAAATATTATGTTTTGACATTTTGTGTGACAGTTTAGTCGAGTTTGCGTGTGTTATCAAATGGTGTGTTATTTTATTGAATGTATTTTGGTGTAACTATTTCGATTGTTTGTGATTAACATTTTACCTAAATGTGAAGAGTACCGTTATGTTTATTTATTTGGTAATTACTCGTCTTATTAGCATTAACTGCGTCTGTGAGAGCAATATTTGTTGTCAGTGCATTATAATGATTATAGTGAAGTAATAGGTTTTGTTGACCAATTTTTATTTATAATATTTGTTTATTTGCATCACATGCCAATGACGATTGCATCGTTAAAACCAACTACACATTAATAAACAGGTTTGTGATGTATGTGTATAGTAAGTAAATGTGTTTCAGAATACTATTTTATATATTATGTTGTTTATGGTTACTAAAACTGTTTTTTGTAGTTGAATAATATAAATCGTTTGCATTCGAGTTCTAGTAAAGGTATTATAATGAAAAATAGCTGATTAAAACGTTTTATATGGGTACTAATATCACTTTATACCAATGGTATAACTTTTTGGGACTGAAATGTATTAAGATATGGGACTGAAATATAGGGTATGCATATATAGAAATATTACAACACGTACAGGTCCACCTCATTTGTTGACTGACATAGGCCGTCGACAGCTGAAGAGGGTCGTACAATGTAATAGGTAGGCCATCATTACCTTGCACTTCATGGTCGAGCGACTGCCTAATTTCGTGTAAGAAGGGTAAACTTTGGACGACTGAATGGTGGAAAATCGTTGTGTGGAGAGACGAATCACGGTTCAAAGTGTTGCGATCCAATGGCAGGGTGTGGGTATGGCGAATTAGATTTATATCTGATTATGCTGAAGCGATAGCTCCTTACTTAACAGCCATATACAACCGCTCTCTCATAGAAGGATCTGTACCAAAAGATTGGAAAGTTGCCCAGGTCACACCTATATTCAAGAAAGGCAGTAGGAGTAATCCACTAAGCTACAGGCCTATTTCATTGACGTCAATTTGCAGCAGGGTTTTGGAACGTGTCCTGTACTCAAATATTATGAATTATCTCGAACAGAATGATCTGTTGACCCAAGGTCAACACGGATTTAGAAAATATCGTTCATGCGATACACAACTAGCTCTTTATTCACATGAAGTGATGGGTTCTATCGACAAAGGTTCGCAAATCGATTCTGTATTTCTTGATTTCCAGAAAGCTTTTGACGCCGTACCTCACAAACGGCTTTTGATCAAATTGCGTGGTTATGGTATATCGCCCCAAATTTGTGACTGGATAGGGGATTTCTTTCAGAGAGGACACAGTTCGTAGTAATCGATGGTAAGGCATCGACTAAAACAGAGGTGATATCGGGTGTTCAAGAGGATAGTGTTACTGGTCCTCTGCTGTTCCTTATTTAGATAAACGATTTAGGGAAAAATCCAAGTAGCTCTCTTAGGTTGTTTGCAGATGACGCCGTCATTTACCGTCTAGTAAAATCATCTGAAGATCAAAACCGACTGCAGAACGATCTGAATAAGATATCAGTATGGTGTAAAAATTGGCAATTGACTCT
The DNA here is from genome assembly GCA_026315105.1 of Locusta migratoria. Classification (NCBI taxonomy): domain Eukaryota; kingdom Metazoa; phylum Arthropoda; class Insecta; order Orthoptera; family Acrididae; genus Locusta; species Locusta migratoria. The sequence goes on from CM048746.1 coordinate 159,433,883, forward strand.
AAATAATGAGAAGTGTGAAGTCGTCCACATGAGTACGAAAACAAATCTGTTAAACTTTGTTTACAAGATAAATCAATCAAATGTGAAGGCCGTAAATTCCACAAAATACCTAGTAATTACTATTACTTCAGACTTAAATTGGAAAACACGTAGATAATATCGTGGGAAAGGCGAACCAGAGACTGCGCTTTATTGGCAGAACCCTTAAAACGTGCAACAGAACTACAAAAGAAACTGCATACACTACACTTGTCCGTCCATTTTTGGAGTATTGCAGACCAGTGTGGGATCCTTATCAGGTGGGTTTGACGGAGGACATCGAAAGAATCCAAAGAAGGACAGCTCGTTTCGTAATGTCACGATACAGGGGAGACAGCGTTACGGAAATGATACAGGATCTGGGATGGGAATCATTACAACAACGGCGCTTATCGCTGCGGCGTGGGCTACTTACGAAACTCCAATCGCCAACATTCTCCTCCGAATACGAAAATGTATTGTTGACTCCCACTTACATAGGTTGAAATGATCATCAGAATAAAATACGAGAAATCAGAGCTCGAACGGAGAGATTCAGGTGTTCTTTCTTCCCGCGCGCTATTTGAGAATGGACTGGGAGATAAATAGTATAATTGTGGTTCGATGAACCCTCTGGCAGGCACTTAAATGTGATTTGCAGAGTATCCCATGTAGATGTAGAACGTCATATGCCAGGGTGAGTAGTGCCAACAGTAAAATTCGGAGACGGTGGTGTTACACGGTCGTGTTTTTCATGGAGGGGGCTTGCACCCCTTGTTGCTTTACGTGGCACTATAACAGCACAAGCCTACATTGATGTTTCAAGTACCCACGTGCTTCCCACAAAGAGAAATTCGGGAATTGCGATTGCATATTTCAACAGGATCGACATCTATTCATAATGTACGGCCTGTGGTAGAGTGGCTACACGACAATAATATCGCTATAATGGGTTGGCCTGCAGAGAGTCCTGACTTGAATCCTATAGAACTCCTGTGAGTTGCTTTGGAATGCCGTCTTCGTGACAGACCTCACCGGCCTACACCGATACCTCTTCTCAGCAGAGGTGTCGACTTTTGAAAATCAGTGTGAGTACCATCCCTCCTGAAAATCATGTTCATGCATTTTTGAATGAGCAATACTTGATAAAAGTAAATAGGCAGTTGTTTGGCCTTTTAAAGATAGAAGGAAGAAGGAGGGGGAAGAAAAGGAAAGCACGACTGCATTAGGACACTACAATAAAGCGATCTAATTGGCCGAAGTGGATATTTCAATATAAGTAACACCCCAAAACGTCTACAAGACCGATGAAATAATTTTTCACTGTACACTAACACTTCTTGGGCGAAGCTATTCTTTCTGACAAAAGCGTTTGGTAGAACACCGTCACCAATGTTTAAAGAAATCTTTGAAATATTTTGAGATTTTGAAGTCCGACATCGATTTTTTTTTTTTTGGTCAGTTCCAAGCAAGAGCTGTATACTTCATCGAAACTTTCATCAATTCGAGATAACTTCATGACATCTCTGACAGTATTAAATATAGTCCGAGGCTTTTTTAAGCCTCAGAGAAAAGCATTTCAAATTTCAACCGAATCTGTAATTTTAATAACAAGGGTAGTGACAAAGATAAATGAAAAACGATTAACTTTAGCATCAGTATCAGATTCAGATAAATACGTACACCAGAAAGGTGAAAAGGACCGACGTGCTTCAGGATGAATAAAGCTAGCATAGTGGGTAAAACACGGACACTCATTACTACTCGCTTGAGGACCCGCGTACAAAACTGATCATTTCTTTGACGTATGAAATATATTCTCTCGCTATGGTCACGTTTTGCATTGCCTGTTGAGTCATACGGTAGGTTTTCATTTTTCCCGATTTCTTTTTAATTTATACAGTGTTATTTTCCACCTCAATTTTATGTGGGTGCTCGGCACCCCAAAAAATTCTTGGGGGTGCACGAGCCCCAGAGGACCCGCGGAGTCGGCGCCCCTGCTTCTCCATGAAGAATGTGCTGCCGTTCCCCACAAAACCTTCCAGCGCCTGATTGAACGTATGTCTGCGAGAGTGGAAGCTGTCAACTCCAGAATTACAGATGGAGGTCGCCACGAACTTGTAAGTCATTTGCAGGAGTGATGGACAGTTCGGATCATTTGACTGTTTCGAAACATACGGATCATCTGAGTTTAGTGAGTCGACTCACTGTTTCGGCACACGAAACATCTGGCGTGCCGCAGAGTCCCATTTTCTTTTTCTTTTTTTAATCTCATCGTTTGTAACACATTGTAGGACTTGAAACACTTTATGGGATTTTCTTATTCACATAACAGTATTATGTTATTCAGTGCTCTTATGTGCTGTCTTAGGAGTAAGTAACGCTGATTTGGTTATGTGTGACTGAAGAAACGGAGAACAAAATTACTGCTGCAAGTGATACGATCAGCAATGATATTTGTGTTCTTCCTTAGGGACTGATGACCCCATAGTTAAGTCCCATAAGCTCTACAAACAGTTGAACAGTTGTTCTTCCTTCTCACGGGTATTTGACTTTGTTCGAAAAATGTTGCGGTTTTCGAGAATATGGTTGTAGAAAAAACTATGGGAACGTTTAAATTTCTGGTACAGTAAGTGAAATGAGTATCAATGACATTTAGGCCTACACTATTCGCTAGTCTGAAAGATTTGGCTATTTATTTTCGAATATCTCGTGATTCCCGAGGGTGTGGAAAGGCTGATATTTCTTGTTTTTCCCCAATGTTTTGCTGCTTAGTTTCGAATATATCGCGACTTCCGAGAGTGTGCTTAGACCGATATTCGTTACTTGTCACCAATATTTGGTAGCTTGTTTCTGAATATGTCACGATTACAGTGTTTGAGATTAACTAAGATCCTAAAAGGATACATTTAATTTCTGTTTCAAACGTATACAAAATGCTCAGGACAACGTCGTCTGCTGACATCTCTACATCCGTACTTCATGAACGTTTTAGATCTTTGCCTTATGCCAACAATCTCTGGGGTCGATTTTTTCGCTTGAGATATAAGCGCACGTCAGGTAGACGGACAGAAAAACGCATGTTAATGGTACCTATCGTCCGATACATGAATCACAAGATTCGTTGTTTCTAAACAGTGCCGAATCAAGTTTCGACTCAATCGAACAATTCGCTGAGTCGACTAACTGAATCGAAACATCAACTCAATAGTCAACTCTAATTTGCAGCCAGGTGTCCTGATAATATGATCGCATATAGTATATTCCTGGTACCTAGGGAAACATGTTGAACCTGAATTCATGTACATGGAGGGCCCTGCCCCAATTGATCACCGGTCAATGTCACCTTCGTAACGAGCAGCCTTGAAAACCCGCAAGTGGAAGATTTCAACACAACCAGCCAATTTCCAGAGAACTTAGGAATTTCCGGTCCAAAAGAGACACAGGGCCCCTAAAGGGTTGCCCCTGGACCATTTACAAGTTTGTTCACTGCTCGGAGTCATTATAGTGAGGGGAGACTTGATGACGCTTGTGTAATTTTCCACATTTCACCTGACAACATCGAGTAGTCGGTGTTTTCAGGCTGGCCGATATATCGACCCCCCCAGGCCGCTAAAGATTAATAATAGTTCAATAAGTACCATCTGTTAAATGCTATCTTACGAAGTGTGGATGTAGATTGAACTATTACTGGCTGCTGCCTGACCCTGAGTTGAATGACTTCCAACATAGGCAGTGTAATAGTTCTACTTTGTATATGCTTGGCAATTCACCAGTCAATAAAACCAAGCTGACAGCTCTTCTTTATGAATGATGACTTCTCAAGTTGTAAGTTTTCCTTTCTATTTCAATGTATCAAAATCTTGACGTAATGAGGTCCACGTATAGCTGTGACTCCAATTAATATTATCCATCAATTGATTTCCAGATAATCCATCATTTACCTATGCACTTTATAGATTAAATAATTCATTTATACTTTAAACTTCATATTTATTATTATTCAAGCAGTTATTACCTCCATAAGTATATAGTTAATTGATGCACATGTCATGACAGATAACAGACATGGAATATCCAACCAAAATCAACAACTAGTATATCAACGATCATGACACACAAATTCTTCCATGGAATACTAAATTTCTTTGGCTGGGTAGACATAATATCTGAGGCCATTTGCTACTGCCACCACCTCCAGAATCTGAAACAAACAGATTCTGGCGGCAGCTACTGTTGCTATCATGCCTAATTAATTTACTAAATAAATTGATAAATAGTTGGGTATCTCAAGGTATTGAAGAAGTGGGGAAAAGTGGCTTGTTCCACTACAAGATGTAGAAAGAGACTGTGTCTGTTCGTAAGCTTTAATACTGAGCTGGTTTAGTTATCATAGTAGAATCACAATGAAAAGGCTGATACCGACAGGAACGAACGTTTATTGTGCCCTCGGCCTCTTGAAAGATACACTAGAGGCAAAATTCAAAGGCTGACACTGATAACCGTAATTACAGAGTGAAACGTAAACGACTTGAGAAACGTGTGACGTAGTGATAATGCCAAAGTGCACATTCCTATCTCTAAATACCTCCTGCAGAGAGAAAACGCAGCGGAGGGCACGCACGTGCTCTTATCGGAAAGTAATCCGGCAAAGTGCTTCACTGCAAGCACAACTATACGTCTTTACGTCTTTACGACTTCAACCTTAAGAGTATAGATTGGGACCTCGCTAGTTACATTTTAGGCGCTACAGACAAGCAGTCTTGCGAGCTACTTTTGGACACATTCTCCGAAAACTGTCTTGAGCAGTTAAACCGGCAATCCACGCGCAATGGAAATATTCTAGACCTTATAGCTACAATCAGGCCTGACCTTATTAACGATGTCTGTGTAGAGACAGGAATTAGTGATCATGATATCGTCATAGCGTCGATGGTAACCAAAGTTCATAAACCAATCAAGAAGGCTAGGAGCGTGTTTTTATTGGGAAGAGCCGATAAGCAAATGTTACGATCGCACTTAGAAAATGAATGGGCATCGTCTAATTCCGGGACTATGGATGTAGAGGAATTGTGGACTAAATTTAAGTGCATTGTTAATAAAGGGTTAGAGAAATATTTGCCAGTAAAGACGATTAAGGATGGAAAAGATCCACCGTGGTATAATAATAATGTTAGAAAGCTGCTGAGAAAGAAAAGGCTGTTGCACTCTCGATTCAAAAAAACAACACGCAAATGATGACAGGCGAAAGTTAGTAGAGATTCGTGCGTCTATAAAAAGATCGATGCGCGAAGCATACAATAATTATCACAGCCATACCTTAGCAAAAGATCTTTCCGAGAACCCGAAAAAATTCTGGTCCTATGTAAAATCGATAAGCGGGTCAAAGCCCACTGTCCAGTCACTCGTTGATCATTCCGAGGCAGTAATAGAAGAAAGCAAACGGAAAGCTGAAGTTCTAAATTTAACCTTTAAGAAATCTTTCACGCAGGAGGACCGCACAAATGTACCATCTTTTGATCAACGTACTAATTCCGAAAAGGGGGACATAGCAATAGGTATTTCCGGTGTAGAGAAGCAGCTGAGAGAGCTAAATACGAAAAAGTCTGCTGGTCCGGATGGAATACCAGTTCGGTTTTACAAAGACTATTCTGCGGCGTTGGCCCCCTACTTAGCTTGCATTTATCGCGAATATTTTAATTCAGCGCAAAGTTCCTAGTGATTGGAAAAAGACGCAGGTAACTCCCGTTTATAAGAAAGGAAAGAGAACTGACCCACACAATTACAAGCCAATATCGTTGACATCAGTTTCATGTAGAATTTTGGAGCATATTCTCAGTTCGAATGTAGTAAATTTCCTTGAAACGGAAAAGCTTCTTTCCATGAATCAGCACGGGTTTAGGAAACATCGTTCATGTGGAACTCAGCTTGCCCTTTTCTCACATGACATCTTGCGAGTCATTGATGAAGGGCAACAGGCGGATTGTGTTTTTCTCGACTTCAAAAAGGCGTTCGACGCGGTGCCACACTGCAGACTGCTAAAGAAGATACGAGCTTATGGAGGAGGTTCACAGATTTGTGACTGGCTGGAAGACTTCCTAAGTAATAGAACGCAGTACGTTGTTCTCGACGGCGAGTGTTCATCCGAGACGAGTGTATCGTCAGGCGTGCCCCAGGGGAGTGTGATAGTACCGCTATTATTTTCTATCTGTATAAACGATCTGATGGACAGAGTAAGTTGTAATTTGCGGCTGTTTGCTGAAGATTCTGTGGTGTATGGGAGGGTGTCGTCTGTAACTGACTGTAATAGCATACAGGATGACTTAGACACAATTTCTAGTTGGTGCGAAGAATGGCAGCTAGCTCTCAATGTAGAAAAGTGTATGGTGATGCGCATGAGTAGAAAAAACAATCCCATAATGTTAGAATACAGCATTAGTAGTGAGCTTCTTGATGCTGTCGCGTCGTTCAAATATCTAGGCGTAACATTGCAGAGCGATATGAAATGGAACGAGCATGTAAGGACAGTTGTGAGTAAGGCGGACAGCCGACTTCGGTTTATTGGGAGAATTTTGGGAAGATGTACTTCACCTGTAAAGGAGACCGCGTATAAAACGCTTGTACGACCTCGTCTTGAGTATTGCTCAAGTGTTTGGGACCCGCAGCAGATCAGTTTAAAGGAAGACATAGAGGCGGTTCAGAGACGAGCAGCTAGATTTGTTACCGGTAGGTTCGACCAATGCGCGAGTGTCACGGAAATGCTCCGGCAACTCAATTGGGGATCGCTGGAAGAAAGACGACGTTCTTATCGTGAATTTCTGTTAAGTAAATTTAGAGGGCCGGAATTTGAAGCTGAGTGTAGTACGATCTTGCTGCCGCCTACTTACATTTCGCATAAAGATCACAAAGACAAGATGAGAGAAATTAGGGCTCGTACGGAGGCATATAGGCATTCTTTTTTTCCTCGTTCAATCTGGGAGTGGAATAGGAAAGGAAATGCCTAGTAGTGGTACAGTGTACCCTCCGCCACGCACCTTACGGTGAATTGCGGAGTATGTATGTAGATGTAGATGTAAAGACTCTAGAACATGGGTGTAGGGGGGGGGGAGGGTTAGGGGTTCAAACCCCTCCAGAAATTTTGACAAAGCTAATCAAATAAAGATGTAATCTTTATACAGAATTACCGGCTGAAACTACGAAGTACCGCTAATGTGTGCAATGTGATCATCCGATATTATTATTTTAATATTCTCTCATCTTTCAATAATCCTCACAGGACAGAGTGGATAGCCTATCCCTTTTTTATTCTATTTTTTATTTGTAACTTCAAACTCAGTGCTTTCCTGTTTGTTTAACTGCTCCTTCTTGACATCAAACACCAGTGTTTCCTTGCAAGCAGACTTCACTATAAATGCGTCCCGAGTATGCGATTAATGGATGTTGTGGCCTGATGTTCATTCTTCATTACATCACGAAATAGTACTCTACGTCTCAAGTAAGCTTGAGGGAAGCATCAAAGAAAGCACTTGACTTGTTGTAAGCAGGTTGGCAGCTACAAGAAGTAGATAACATCCGAATTCTGTTGACGAGCTGCGAACAATTAGGTGCCATAACGAAAAAAAGAAATCGAAACAACTATAACAGTGCATTAATACTGGCTTGCAGCGAGAAGTTTATTTTGTCCCAGACAGTACTTTATGACTGAACTGGAATATGTTCTGTAGGTCGACCTGGGCTATACAAGGCAGGCAATGAAACTAAAACAAGACAGACAGGATAAAAATTTTATAAACTGTTTGTAATTTCGAAAATAATCGCTCTAAATGTTACGTTTATCCAGCTGTGAAGCAAGACGATCAGTTTCTGATTGTACGCAGAACCATGCATGAGACAGGAGTAAACCGGTTCGTCCGAAGCAAATCGACAGGAGTAAACCCTTTCTTCCGAAGCACGTCGTGAGCCATGGGCGTCTGTTTAAAATTCTTTTAACAATAAACTCCACGTCATTTTATATGATGTTCATATGTTGAAAACCCCTCCCGAAATCATATCCTAGCTACACCTATGCACTAGAAATTACTTACACAAGGCTAACGTAGTTGAAAAGACTTGCAATGTCTGTTTTGTACAACTCTGGATGAAAGTAAAAGGTAACACTGTGCTACATACACTTCACAACGCTTAAAGTTAACTGTTCCGTCACTACTTCCAGTCTGAACACTGCGGTCCATATTCCTGAGAGTAAACCCACGATTCTTCACAGAATGGAACATCTGATTACTTTGAGCACTGGAGGAAGGGAGTCTGGGTAATTAGCGTTCCATTGTAAGTGTTATTCTCGTATCTCACTGTTCATGGCGTCATACCTCCTCGATAATGAGGTGTACAATGACAGTAATTTTACAGGTTCAATCAGTGTTACATGCTTACACAGTTTGCAAAGTGTGTTCGGGTTAGAATCGGTAATAAAGAAGTAATAAACTTAAACGTCAACTTTTACAGCAGCCCCTGTAAGCAAACGCTAGTTTTTCTAGGTATCTAAAGGTTCATGATGCAAGATGTCCCGAGGTATGCTTCGTACAATGTTATAATTTAACGAGTACTTTTAGTGGTGTAGTTAGATACTGTCAGAAAATAATGTCGGTAGTGGAGAAGTAGTCCATTAAAACGATGCAGAAGTTTTATTGAATGACAAGTCAAAACTTCTTTTCTTTCATCATTTTGTGGGGAGAAGCCAACGAAAAAATTTTCATAAAGGTTTGAAATTATGTAAAATGTTCGTTGGATGTTGCTAAGTACTCTCACTCTAGTATTGGATCACTTTGCGTGTCGTCAGGCGTGATCTCTCAACTAAAACACAGTGTGTTAAACTTTTAAGGTGATATACCTCTGAATGAGTAAAACATGACAGCATTTAATTTCTTAAATTCGGTCAATAATCATGCGAAAAAATTAAAATCATTTTTCTTTCGTTCTTGAAGCCATTAGATAATCTTTGTGCAACAGATGAGAGACAGTCATTTAGTAATGCAGGCACCGAAATGACGATGACGAGCACAGTGCGAGGGTGTATAGTTTCGTGTGTGTCACCGGGGTAAGCCCTTGTGTTAGGAATGTTTATTTTACCAGCAGAATACACTGATTTGGACTGGATGGAGAACATGAAAATGAATTGAGTTGGTTGCAATGACGTGAAATGAATATAATGAACTAGATTTAAAACATTATAGCTCCAATATGTGACTCAGTCGTGATTAATAAAAATTATTGCTAACCCGGACGTTCTGTACAAGAATCCGGGCGCGAGTCCTGGTCTAACACTGATTTTTCGTTAATCACGAAGGTTCATTGTTTATGTGTTTTATCTTCTCATTGACTTATTACGATCATACAACAACTTGAGTTCCTTTCCTTTCTTAGTTGTTTTTCCCGTACTCCTTTATCTTTTCCTTCCTACTGTCCATCTTAATCCCGGTTTGTTATTTCTTCTGTCCATATTCTATAGTAGATTTAGTATTTTTTACTTAAAAAGGTTTGTTTCTGTTATTTACGATTCTTCGCTATTCTTTCTAGTTAAGTTGTTCCTTTTTTCTGTAATGCATGCTATTTCGACGGGACGTAAAACCCTAAGCTTCCTTCCTTCCAAGCATGCTATTTTTTATTTATTTCTCACAAAAATACAAAATATTTGTTTGGTTACCCTTTACTCAGTCGTTCGTCAGAGATATCGCAGTATTTTAATATTCGCCTTGTTCTTACTTCTGATATACAGAAAGTTTCACTACTACTTCCACTTTTACAACTTTAAATAGCTTGTAATGCTCCCATTATTTTTGAAATATTTCGTCTTTCAAGTATCTCTAGTCTGTAAAGCTTATAGTTTGTGCTTATCGTTCGTCGCCAAGGCTTCAGATGGGCAAAACTATTCTGATTTCACCATGATGGTACAATGTTTTAGTGTAGTGCCGATAGTTATACATTTCTTGCAGACATTTTCTGTGTTATTTCTATGCCGGCCGCGGTGGCCGAGGAGACTGAGGCGCTTCAGTCACGGTCTTCACGGCCACTACGGTCGGGGGTTCGAATCCCCCCTCGGGCATGGATATTTGTGCCGTCCATAGTCTTAGTTAGTTCATAAGTAGTTTGTAAGTTTAGGGACTGATGACCCCGTAGTTAAGTCCCATAGACTTTACAAACATTTGAACATTTTTGTTATTTCTATAAAATCTTACATCAACTGAAAGTATTTTGGTCCATTCTAATGTACGGTATGCACAAAATATTAGACTTTATTATCATGGTATATATTACTGGCTGAGATATAACATGTCATGTACATCATGCTGTCGATTTTCGCACTTTCAGGCTAGACACAAGAACTCGCCTATTAAAATAGAACAAGCACGATGCTATCTATGTATCCCAATATCACAAATAAATTATACAACTGAAATAAAGCCAGATTCTCAATTGCGTACACATTATTTGTACTGATGTGAGGCACGAGAAGAGAGACGTTTAAAATTTCGATTATAAGGCACAACTGAATGAGTTGCTTACAAAACTTACGCAGTAGGCAAAATGGTACGTGACGCACTCTGTAAATTATATTAATGAAATACATAAGATTGTCATATTCCTGCAATGTAGTGTAGTTCAATACAGCAAAATTGTCAAGTCCAAAATACAGAACCATAAAATTACAAACACAAACTGTACGATACTACATACTGCCATAATTGTTCACGCATTCTGGTGTAGATATACCGCCATACTGATCGTCGGGGACTGATAACCTTACAGTTTATTCCCCTCAAAACCCCCAAAACAACAACAACAATATTGATCGTCGTATATGAAGCACAAATTACACTAGCTTAGGCGGGTCGTAAACAGCATAATATGTAAGAAAGTACATAAACAGGAATATCGTGATTTATATCTTAATACAGAAACGGGTCAATCTATATATTTAAAAAAAAAGTAGCAGGGAGAGTGTATACAACCCCATCTGGCGTAGGTACAATAATCCATATCATAGTAATGTTAAGTTGCAATGGACATACGGGCAAACCAAAATTACATATTTGTACAGTGGTGTTTTTATTATCAAAACAGATTCCTTGCAAACGTGGGAGATAACAGATTAATATAATGTCATATGTCCTTGTGACTTTACTTATTTGGACACTTATAAAATCTATTTTGACATTTGTGCTTTACAGGAAATTAAGTATTATAGTTTAACATTTTTTAAATGTTCATCAAAACAGTGCGAGAAACCATATTTACAGATACAGCTAGAAATGCATCGTCATACATTAATAAAGCACAATAGCTCAATGTGACATCAATGTATATCTCAGGTAACAGGTGGTGTATCGTGTATCAGAATAGTGACTGCAATGGTGTCATAATGTAGCCTAATATTTTCCCGTATATACGTAATGCGAGGTGCAGTAATCATCAGTTAGATGTTACGAAAACTTTCCTACTGGTCAACACAAAGTTATTATTAAAAAGCAGTGGCCTACAGAGTTAGCTCTTGTAAAAAAGTAGTGAACACTTAACATGAAGGCGAGATCGAGTGTTGCTCGCTCTGTGTCAGTTGTGTACGGCTGTTGACTACCCCTTATGCGTGTACCTACGCCAGATGGTATTGAATACAATCTCCCTGCTACTATTTTTTTTAAATATTTCCATTGATCTGTTACTGGATTGATTTGTGTATTCCGATGAGTAATTACTTTATTATATTTTATACTATTTACTACCCGACTGAGCTAGTGGAATTTGTGCTTCATATATGATGATCAGTATGTCAGTGCAACTACGCCAGATGGAGTAAAAAACTATAGCAGTATACTGTATAGTATCGTCCAGGTTGTGTTTGAAATTTTATAAAAATTTTAATGTTTATGGTTCTGTATTTTACACTTCACATTTACCTTGTATTGGACTATCCTACATATCTGAAAATTTCATTAATGTTATTTATAGTGTGTACCACCTGCCAGTGAAGCCTGTGTCTACGCTTTGTAAGCAGCTGCCTTATAATCGAAACGTTAAACATATCTCTTTTCTTAAAGTAATACTTCTGTTTTGATGCAAGAACTTTTTTATCTTTTTGATATCAGTTGTACAAAGTGTTTGGCTTTGTTTCTATTTTCGATTGTACTTTGTTGGCCTTACTGGCTTGTACATGGTATTTTTTTTTAATGACCGATGTTGGAGTGTAATTCATTTTGTGGTTTGATCAGTCTGCTTTACATTCAGTATTTTACCCATACAGTTTCCTGAATTACAGCACTGAAGATGGCTGCTAAATTAGTCGAAATCGATCTGCAAATGTAAATAAACACAAAATTCCGACCAAAGCTGAAGTTTCTTCTGTTAAACATATTTATGTCGCCGTAGTGCACACAGCTACCGATGGAGTTTGCATTCAATCTTTATTTCCTACATAATATTTAATTTTTCATGTTTAACTTTAAAGATGATCCTCTTCTACACAGCTGTCTTATTGTTACAATATTCTTTTCATTTAGTGCAGTGACTTCCTCTTTTCCTCAAACCATTCTTAAAACCCCCATTAAATGACTTATTGTTATAGACTATGACGGTACAGCCATGTGAAGAATTATATCTTTATACGTGTATATCAGAGTCAAAATATCAAATAAAACTTTTACTCGAAAATTCTGAACAAACTTTTATCCTCTAAAAATCCGTTTATTCAAGTTGCGTCTCAGATGCACGTTAAGGCGATACTTGTAATTAAATTTCGAGCTGTCAAAAGGCCTTCGCAAACGACCCACTATTAGTGTTACTAACCTAACGTGGTCCAAAAGGAGTAATTAGAGAAGACGACAGGATATATGGTGCTGGCGCGTGAGATGAAGTATAGACAGATTGAAGCTTTGAGGCAGTCCGACCGTGACATTCAGATGCCTCTTTTTGCTATATGGACGACAGTTCTCTTTCAATTTGTCCCTATACAATTCCGACGCCGAAAATGTGGAACTGCTTAAGCTATGAATCAGCAGTGTGCGCGGACACGTGGAGCATATTTATGTAACTCTGCTGGCTGTAAATACACTCCTCTCCCGCGAGGCCGAGAAGTTCGTCTTTCTGCAGGGCCTGAAATATGTTCGGGCCTCTTGCGGCGCTATGACATAACTGTTTCTACTCCGTTCCTTCTGCCTACATGTCGCATCTACCGACCCTCAATGGAAGCTTTGCCTTCCAATTAGTAATGACAAATAGATTACGTAAACTCGAATGATAGTCTATCACAGGTATTTGTGACAACGAAAGCAGTTCATTCTTTTCAATCGATTCACTTAAAAGATGAAAGTCTTCCATAGATTTGCAGGGTAACTCAAAATGAATATCGATGTTTCCAGGCTCTGTACAGTTGTAAAGAATACTGAAATGAAAGAGCAGCTCGAACAGTTTTTTTTCCACTCCACACAAGTGTTCAGTGCGAGCACCTTGCGTCACGTGACTCACACCGAGTCGATAGGCGAGTTCATCCCAAACCGTGGTTCAGTATACCGGAGTAATTATTGCAACAACTGCTTTAAAAGTATTTCTGAAATCGAACAGATGCGTTAGTAACGCGATGGTGTCGAACTGCAACCTCGTATGTCAAAAATTTACGAAAATGACATTTCAATTGATCCCTATAAAGGGAATCTTCCAGAATCTTCTGCAAACATATCCTAAGCCATGGCATAAATACAATCTTTACGAAACGAAAAAAAAAAAAAATATTCGTATATGTCAGATAATTTAATTCTCTGGCTCAACCATTTATGTCAACTTAAGACTTCTGGTTGTCATTCACTGCTCCAAAGATTCTTATGACAAATGTTTACCGTAGTTTTGGCATTATTTATTTATTTATTGCAAATTTTGTGGCTTTAATTACGTTCGCTTTATCCTGCGGTTATTTTCGTTGTTAATTAAATGTGTTATGTGCTGTGAGACGTGTAAACACAGAAACAAACTATATAATAAAGGTGAGTAATATGTATTTTTATTTTCATTGGTACACAGTAATATAAAATGCTGTTAGTAAGGTTATGATGTGCAATATATAAACGAGTCGTGTAGATCCACGTATTATTTCCGAGAGTATGTAATCAAATAATATACTGTCAAAACATATCAAGTTTAGCACTGAAGTATCACACATTTGAGCAGTATGCAGTAGGAAAGACACGACTAAACTGTATCTTCAATCTCCAATCAAATCATGCCAAAAGATATACAACTTATATTGTGAGAACTGCAAAGCTCGTAACAAAACATCCATTTCAATCATGGAGCTATTCACTTTCACGAAAATTTCATTTTTCCAACCTACAAAGGATCAGAGCAATGTGTGCTGTGAACACAAGGTGGGAAACATTCCGGAAGAAGTGTGTAAGGACCACGTAAGAGCTAAAAACGAAGCAAGGAAAGAGAAAGACACCGACAAACTACAATCAGAGAAGGGTGAATGTCATGTGTACACTCTTGATCTTCAGTAGGTCAAATTTGCTGCTGTTTTAAAAGTTTATGTCTTATGCTACGAAACTAAACTGTGTTGTCACATTCATACATACTTTAATCTAAATACAAAACAACGAACCTTCCCCTCCCTCTCCATCCCACTACCTCCTGCATCGCCCCCTTCCCTTTCCTGTCAGAGTCCCGACAGTGGTTGGTGCCTTTTAACAGTGTAACAGTGTGCCTTTTATGTGGTTTTAACTTTGAGCGCCCATAGATTACGGCAGAACAATCCAGGCACCTGTGTTCTTTTATAGTTGTCTCTCCAGCGTATCATAGTGTGTTTTATTTTATCCGTCACAGTAAATGTGTGATTTTACACCGTGGCTCGTTCGTTTTTAAATTCTGTTATTCTAAATACTTCTCTTGTGAATTTTAACTTTCACCTACATACTGCTCCTTCACTGTATGCAAATTCACATTTTTTGTCGCTTCATTTACTTTTGTCAAAAATATTTGCCAAACATGTTCACACGTGAGGCTGAAAAGCAGCATATTACGCTGCTGCTGCCAACAAAAAAGGAAAAAAAATCGGACTTCACTTTACGAACTCTCAGCAGAACGTAGGGGGTGGGGGCTTCATTGAACAGTTAGGTACGTTTCTTAAGAATCAATGAACAACTACTTCTTCATTATTCAATCTAAACTGTAATTTCTCGAGAATAACCGAATCCCTCAATTATTTTTATTTTTTATTTTATTTTTTTATTTTACCAATACAGTGCCATCCAGCACGAATGGAAAATGTTGTGTCGACAAAACCCTAGGTATTTTTGGCGAGGAATAAGAATTTCGCAATAAAATGGGGGTTCCTATTCAAGATTTCAAATTTCTCTCCCCATTCAGGGGATGGGAGTGGTAGTTTCATTTCAGGTCAGTCAGACGTCCCCACACCCCCATGAACCACAGACATTGCCCAGGCGGAATGTCTGGTGTCTATTAACAATATGCATGAACGATATGTGCAACCACAACGGAAGAGTATCTGTGGAGAGGGAAGATAAACGTGTGGTTCCTGAAGAGGGGCAGCAGCCTTTTCAGTAGTTACAGTGGCAACAGTCTGGATGACTCACTGAGCTGGTCTTGTAACTTCAGCAAATAAGGCTTTGCCATGCAGTTACTGCGAACAGCTGAAAGCAAGGGGAAACTACAGCCGTTACTTTTCCCGAGGACATGCAGCTCTACTGTATGAACAGATGATGATGGCATCCTCTCGGGTAAAATATTTTTGAGGTAAAATAGTCCCCCATTTGAATCTCCGGGCGGCTACCACTCAGGAGGATGTCGGCGTCAAGAAAAACAAAACAGGCATTCTATGGATTGGAACGTGGAATGTTCTATCCCTCAATCGGGCCGTAAGAAAATTTGAAAAGAGAAATGGATAGGTTAAAGTTAGATATAGTGAGGATTAGTGAAGTTCGGTGGAAAGAGGAACAGGATTTCTGGTCAGGTGAGTACAGGGTTATAAATTCAAAATGAGTTGGTAGTAACGCAAAAGTAGGTCTAATAATTAATAAGAAAATATGAATGCGGGTAAGTTACTATGAACAGCATAGTGAACGCATTATCGTAGGGAAGATAGACACGAAGCCAACACCGAGCACAGTAAAACAAGTTTATATGTCAACTCGCTCTGTCGATGATGAGACTGATGAAATGTATGAGGCGATAAAAGAAATTATTCATATGGTTAATGGAGAGGAAGACTTATTTGTGATGGGGGACTGGAAAGGGAAGAGAAGGAAATGTAGTAGGACTTGGGAAAAGGAATGAAAGAGGAGTTCGCCTGATATAATTTTGTGCGGAGCAAATTCAATCATCACGAACACTTCGTTTAATCATCATGAAAGAAGGTTATGTATCTGGAAGAGACCAGGAGACACTGGACGGTACCAGATTGCCTTTATGACGGTAAGGCAGAGTTTAGAAACCAGGTTTTAAACTGTAAGACATATGCAGGGGCAGATACAGATTCTGATCATATCTTATCTGTTAAGAACTGAGATTAAAAAGAGACTGAAAAAGGTAGAAAAATGAAGAAGATGGAACCTTTATAAATTGAAGGAACCAGGCGTGGTTTCCGTTTTAGAGTGAGCATTAGGCAAGGATTGACGGAAATGGGGGAGAGTGGTACAGAAGAAGAAGAAAGGGTAGCTCTGGGAGATAGTGAAGACTGCACAGGATCGTATAGGCAGAAGGACAAGGCTTAATGGAAATCCCTGGATAGCACAAGAGATACTGAACTTAATAGATGAAAGGGGAAAATATAAAAATTCAGTAAGTGAAAAAGGGAGTACAAACGTCTGAAAAAAATGAGATTGACAGGAAGTGCAGACTGGCTAAGCAGGAGTGGCTAGAGGACAAAAGCAGAACCGCAAAAGAACACATAACTAGGGGAAAGATAGATACTGCCTACAGGAAAATAAAAGAGGTATTTGGAGACAAGAAACGCAACTGTATGAATATCAAGAACTCAGACGGAAAACGAGTACTGGGCAAAGAGGGGAAAGCTGAAAGATGGAAGGAGTATATAGAAGGCCCGTACAATGGAAATAAACTTGAATGCAGTATTCTAGAAGTGGAAGACGAAGTAGAGGAAGATGAGATAGGAGATACTATACTGCGAGAAGAATTTGACACACCACTAAATATTAGAGTAGAAACAAGACCACTGGAGAAGATGATGTCCCGTCTGAACTGCTATTATAGAGCCAGTCATGAGCAAATTGTTCCACCTGGTATGCAAGATATATGAGATAGGGGAAATACCCTCAGACTTCAGGGAGAATATAGTAATTCCAGTTCCTAAGAAAGCAAGTGCAGACAAATTTGAGAATTACAGAACTATCAGTTTAAGAAGTCATGGTTGCAAAATACTAACACGAATTTTTTACAGACGAATGGAAAAACTTGTGGAATCCAAATGTAGGAACACGGGAGGCAATATTCACATTACGGCTTATCTTAGAAGTTAGCAGTTGTAGATCTGGAAAAACCTTTTTACAATATTGCCTGGAATACAGTCTTTAAAATTCTGAAGGTACACGAGTAAAATATAGGGAGCGAATAATTGTATTTAACTTATTCAAAAACCAGGCAGCAATTTACTAGAGTCAAAGGACATGAAGGGCTCGCAGTGTCTGGGAAGGGAGTAAGGCAGGGTTGTAGCCTTCCCCCAATGTTGTTCAATCTGTACATTGAGCAAGCTGTGAAGTAATGCAAGGACAAATTTGGAGAACTAATTAAAATTCTAGGAGAAGAAATAAAAAGTTTTCTGTTCGCCGATGCTGTAGTAATTCTGTCAGACACAGCAAAAAACCTAGAAGAGCAATTAAATGGAATGGACAGTGTCTTGAAAGGAAGATATTAAGCCGGCCGCGGTGGCCGAGGAGACTGAGGCGCTTCAGTCACGGTCTGCACGGCCACTACGGACGGGGGTTCGAATCCCCCATCGGGCATGGATATTTGTGCCGTCCTAGTTTGTAAGTAGTTCATAAGTAGTTTGTAAGTTTAGGGACTGATGACCCAGTAGTTAAGTCCCATAAGCTTTACAAACATTCGAACATTTTTGAAGATATTAAATGAACATTAACAAGAATAAAACGAGGTTATTGGAAAGTAGTGACAGAAAATCAGGAGATGCTGTAGGAATTAGATTAGGTAATGAGACAATAAAAGTAGTAGATGAGTTATTTGGGTAGTAAGGTAACGTCTGACGGCCGAAGTCATGAAGATATAAAATGCAGAATGGCTATGAGAAGAAAAGCGTTTCTGAAGAAGCGAAATTTGTTGACACCTAATATTAGTATAAATGTTAGGAAGTCGTTTCTGAAAGCATTTGTGTGGAATGTGGCATTGTATGGGTGTGAAATGTGGACCATAAGGAGTTGACAAAAAGCTTATAGAAGCTTTTGAAATGTGGTGCTATAGAAGAATGATGAAGATTAGATGGGTAGATCACGTAACCAATGAGGAAGTGCTCAACAGAATTGGGTAGAAAACGAGTTTCTGGAACATCCTGACTAAGAGAAGGGATAGGTTGGTGGGACACATTCTGACATCAAGGAATCGTCAACTTAGAATTGGAGGAAGTGTGTGGGGTAAAAATTGTGGGGGGATGCCGAGGAACAAATACAGTAAGCAGATTCAAAAGGATGTAGGTTGCCAAACGTATTCTCAGATGAAGAGGCTTGCACAGGAAAGGGTAGCGTGGGAAGCTGCATCAAATCAGTCAACGATCTGAAGATGACGACAACGACGATTAATTATTGATTGGAAATACGTAGGACAAACAAATTTCTTAATATTAAAAACACCTGTAGTAGTAATAATGTCTACTGCAACAGTAACTGAACGAGGATGCTCCATTATTTCTAGGCAGAAGGCTTTCCATCCGATGCTGCAGTCAACGGTAATACCCAAAACGTAAGACTGTCTTTCTTGTACTTCTTTGTCGCATGAAGTTATTTTTATAGCTTACTAGCTAAAAACCCGGCGTTGCCCGGATATTTATTTATTCCTGCCTTGAGTTAGTACTTCTCCTATCGCTTCTCTCTGTCCATCACGTTTTTTCTAAAAAAATATTTATCGGAGAATACATAAGAAATAAGGCTGTCCTGCATAATGCACAAAATTATACGTTCAGTATCCAAACAAAGAAAAATAGCAATCAAAATACAAATGGCATATAAAATTCTCACGATGTCATATTTATTGAGTTATATGTTGTATAATTCAATAATTTTTCAGGTATATATTCATTTGTTTAAGTGCAGTATGTCTGTCAAATCTGTTGCGAATACAATTAGTAGTAAAGAAGTAACAGATTAAAACTTAGCGCGTGATGGGGCGGTTTTTCAGGAACGTTACTCTTTATGTGCTCATATTCCATGAACTACGTGTCGTACTGTGATACAATTTAGAAGTAACACTCAACTATATGCGTGTAAAATTTCCTGCAGCTACAATTTGTAGTGTACAAATTATAAATTGTAGCGTTATACCAAATGCCGTAGTTTTACTCCAAAATCAGCGGAAAAGTAGCAAGGGAGAAACTTTTTTCCTTTCGTCATTTTGCTACGGTTAGCAGCGAGGAAATGTTTAATAAAGGTTTGAAATTATGATTAAAGTTTGTTGCACGTCGCTAAGTATTCTCATATAGTGTATTTAAAAAAAGTCTCGCCCTATCATGCGCAGTTTTTTTGTGATTACTATTGTTTATGACGTCATATCTTCTAAACCATGTGTCTATGTGATTCTTAACCCTGCAGGAATTGTTACCTCTCGGTAAGGATTGTGTGTACCATATTTAGTTGAAATCGGTCCAGTGGTTTAGGAGAAAATAAGCAGCATTATCGCTAAATGCAGCAGTTTTCCGCGCATCTTTATTGTCTATGACGTCATATCTCGTGAACTATATACTGTACGTGAGTCTTACACTTACGGCGACCGTCCTCGTGGGGTGGGTCGAAGCTTACGTGTGCAAAATTGGAAAAAGATAGGAACGCAACTGTAGATTTGTATGCAACACGTACACACAAACATACGGACACTCTGCTTCATATATTAGAAGAAGATGTAGAACGTCCACACAAAATTTGCTCGAAATCGGTTATCAAAATGTTAAGACTCTCTCCTTGTGAGGATGAAACTTCGACCATAGATATTGGCAGATTGGACATGGCATTGTTTTCATGGTACCAACATCTCTACAGCTAACCCATTGCTTTGCCAACAGTCACGTGATAGTGTCCAGATTTGCTTTTGAATTTTGAAAGTGTTGTGAATGGGAGTAACATTAAATTTTATACCAATATAAAATAGTGTCATGTCTTGAAGACAGCAAATGTGTTTTTTTGTATGCGGCTAACGTTTGCCAACCGTCACAGGTTCTTATGTTGTTGATTTGATTTTTCCAGGGAAGCCAAAACAGTCTTGGTCCAACCCGCCACTGCCCGCACCGAAACTAAGTTTATTGTGCGGTATCGCTTCCTGTATATCTAGTAAAGCCAACAAATGCCCTTGAACAGTGTAAGGAGTCCCTTTACCAGTTCTTTATTAGACACAATTTCTTCAGGTCTAGTTGTCCTAAATGTTCTGTGCCTTTTACTCTCTAATGCAATGTATTCGAAGATTAGATGTGATGCAGCTTCATCGCCGTCTTCACAGATCCTACATTTAGGGTCCTCTTCTGTTATTCCCATTGTATGTAGGTGTTTTTTGAAATTCCCATGGTCTGTCAGCAATCCAACCTTGAGTCTAATCTCTCTCCTGTTCAGGCCCAGGATTGCAGAGCTTCTTTTAAAACATGGCTTTGGTATCATTACCTTGCCATGTTTTTGTTGGCAGACTTTGGTCCAATATTCTACGTGCTGTCTTCTGAGCCAGTTACGTAGCTCCAATTTGATCATTGCCTTGATGATTCTCAGGGCAGGTTCCGGTCCAATAAATGGAGTCTCTGCCCCCATCCTGGCTAATCTGTCGGCATGTTCGTTGCCACTGATCCCCGAGTGGCCAGGGACCCACAATAGGTTTACTCTATTGCTTTCCCCTAGCTCCACCAGAACCCTGTGACATTCTTCAACAATTTTAGACCTTGTTGCAGGAGCTGCCAGTGATCTCAGGGCTGCCTGGCTGTCTGAATAGATATAGATGCTATGATCTTTGTAGCACCTACGCAAATTCTCCTCCACACATGCCCTGATGGCAGTGATTTCGGCCTGGAATACTGAGGCCAGTTTTCCTAGAGAGATGACGCCCTCCAGTCTTGGCTGCACCCCGTATACCCCGGCCCCAACACCTTGGTCTGATTTCGACCCGTCAGTAAACCCACTGCTCCCTGCTTCCAATTGTTATATTGAAAGGCTTGTTGAATCAGTATGGGGTTATAATATAGTCGGCTGGCATTTCCCCAACCTTTCCTATATTTTACCTCACTCACTATTTTAGTGTGTGATTCTGGATATCCCAAAGAGTTCCAGTTGTTGCCAGTTTTGAGTCTGTAGGCACCAGCTGCCGCCTCCATCTTGTCCCAAAGGTGTAATGGGGGCATATCCAGCATGGTTTCCATCCCAGCAGTTGGTGTGCTGCTAATTCCGCCTGTTATGGCTAAGCACCCTACCAAGCTCCTTAGCAGCAACCTGCTGTTCTACCTTCTTCCACCACACGACCGCCCCATAGGTGATCCTGGGTCTAATCACCGTGGTGTATATCCAGTGCATACCCTTGGGGCTCAGGCCCCATCTCATGTTGTTACCACGCCATGTGTATAGAAGTACTGCTGTTTGCCCGGTCTATTGTTATCTATGGTCGAAGGTGTGAAACAACATTGCGCTGTGTATACAAGGTCAATTAACACCTTCCTGCCCGACGGGACTTAAAAGTCCCAGCCAATTTCCAGCGACATAAAACAAAGAGCAAACTGATTTCTCTCTTGTGTTCCTCAAATGTTCAAATGTTTGTAGAACTTATGGGACTTAACTACGGGGTCATCAGTCCCTAAGCTTACAAACTACTTATGAACTACCTAAGACTAAAGACGGAACAAATATCCACGCCCGAGGGGGGATTCGAACCCCCGACCGTAGTGGCCGTGCAGACCGTGACTGGAGCGCCTCAGTCTCCTCGGCCACCGCGGCCGGCCTTGTGTTCCTCACGGGACGTTAGGTCCCTCTGATATGTCATATGAAACACTTGCTGACCAAGATTGCTCTATTTATCTGCTCACAAAGAACAGAAAACAACTTATTGTTTTATGTATTTGTATACAATTTCATCAGATGAGTTTTGCTGTCATAAGAAGACGGTATTGTTTGTTCTCACATTGGTAATTTGGTTTTGTATTGTTTTAGCTAATGGAAACTGATATTATTCAATGAACAGCACCCTTTTTATTTATATAGCATTCAAAACTGTGACTGGAAATTTTTAGTACAGACAGTGTGTCAAAGGCATTTTGTACATGTTATTTACGTAGTTGTCTTTGTTGCTAGGTGTCAGTAACAAATGGTTGTAGTTTTTATTTATTTGGTTTGTTGTTGTTGTGGTCTTCAGTCCGAAGACTGGTTTGATGCAGCTCTCCACAATACCCTATCCTGAGCAAGTCTCTTCATCTCCACATAAGAACGGCAACCTACATCTGTCTGAATCTGGTTACTGTATCCATCTCTCGGTCTTCCTCTGCGATTTTTACCCCACACACTTCCCTCCAACGCTAAATTCACAATTATTTGGTTTATGAATTATGAAATACGAATACAGTCTAGGGATCATTATATTTTGCTTTATTTGCTTCGTTCAGATCGATATCTAAAATGACATTTTGATACAACATTTTTGGTATCTATTTGTTGCTGGTAAATCCTTACGTTAACAGAGATAAGAACTGCATAATGTCTCCAAATTGCTATATATTTTCTTGGAATTTAATGTACCATTTTTAATTTTTTAATTTAACATTTCTTGTGTCAAATAAGGAAAAGAAAAATGTATCGATACACTAATGTCCTTCTATTTACACTAGTAGCAAAATAACAAAATATGAAGTTATGTGCTCGAATATTTGATAGCTTGGGCAGGAAAGGGTTAAAAGCGAGCTCTACTGTAACAGAGTGAAAGAGTCGTCGCGGGAATTAGGTCAGGCTACGTAAATCATGAATGCGATCGAGTACTTGTGTAAAGAAGAATACGTTTATTGTGGACAAAAATGGATACAGGAGAACACACGGTGGGCAGAGACAGAGATCAGAGACAGACAGAGAGGAGGTGGCGGCCATCACATGTCCTCGTCAGAGTCGGCGGCCGCCCCCGGGGGTGGGAGGGCGTGTCGGAGGCGGACGCCGCCCCCGCGCTGGCTGGCAGACTCCTCCTCCAACTGCTGCCACGCCTCTGGCGGCACGTACACCTGCAACACCAAGACCACAGCCGTCCAATACACTCACGCTTGTCTACCAAACTACACCAATTCACTCAATTCTATGACACCCTTCAGCAACTTATACATGGTAAGGCACTTACAGGGTGTCCAGAAAAGGACTCCGTGATTTCAAAATTAAATATCTCGAAAACAAAGATCGATAGAGGACTGCAGTAAACGGTATGTTTATTGTGAAAGCTGCGAGACGTTTATACAGCAGTTTGAAATAATACTTACAAAAGCTGCTAACAGATGGCGCTGTACGCTGTACGGCTAATATCAGCATAGGTTAAGGTAAAGCAGTCAACAATCCAAACACCACAGTGCTTTACTAGGCATGGTCCTGTTTGGAGATGGTATGCCGTTGCCTTCCTCCGACCTTCGAACTGACTTACCCAGCCAGTTATAGGGCGACCTACAGTTTAACGTGGGTTCCGAACAACCGTGCTACTCGGTATTTTTCACATGAGCAATACTGCCAGAGGTGAAAGAAGTGGAAAGTGTCAGATAAAAATCCTAGGAACTGGCGGGGATCGAACCCGCGACCTTCGGATTTATAGTCTGGCACTCTACCAACCGAGGCGCACTAAGTGAAATAATCGTAGGAAAAAACACTCTTTGCAAACAATCACATCCATAATGTTCTCAAAATAATCACCATTGGCACTACAAAGGTGGCGTAACCAAGAATGAAATTCGCCATCACATTTCGTAGTGTCTCAACCGAAATGGATTCACATGCCACAGAGACCGCCGATTCAAGTTCGTCCAGCGTGCCGGGATGCTTCGTGTAGACCATGTCTTTCAGTGTGCCCCCCCCCCCCCCCCAAAAAAAGTCACAGGGAGTAAAATCCGGCGAATATGGAGACCAATCCATGACTGAATCAGTAAATTTCGGATATTCCAAAGCAATGACTCGATTCCCGAAGTATTCCTAAAGAAAGCAAAACACTTGTTCGGTCCGATGTGGTCGGGCTCCATCTTGCATAAGCCATTCAGTACCTGGTCGATCCTCTAACGCTTGCTGTGTGGCGACAAATTGTTCCAAAATTGCAACGTAACGTGCACCAGTGACCGTTTCTCGAATGAAAAAAGGGCCAATAATGCCTCTGCTGCATACTGCAGCCCACACAGTAACTTTAGGAGAATACAGGGGCTTCGCTTCGCACCAATACGGCTTTTCGGAACACCAAAATCGCCAGTTCTGCTTATTCAAGTATCCATTCAGGTGGAAGTGTGCTTCATCTGTAAACCAGATGCAGCCAACATCAAATCCTTCACTATCGATCATTGTGAGCTTCTGATTAGCAAAGGCAACCTTTTGATGCACAGCTCGTAAGGGTATGGCATGGTGCGTTTGAATTTTGAATGGAAACGTGTAGGCTCTTTCCCAGTATTTTCCGCGTGCTGGAACACTTCAAACCAGTCTCAGATGCAATTCTACGAACGGATGACATTCGATTTCGCTGAATAATTCCAGAAACTGTGGCGATATTTTCAGGCGTAACTGCTGTTTGCTTGCGGCCAACATGCCCCACTAGATCATCAATTACGCTGCCTGTTCGTTGAAATTTTGCGAAGAGCGTACGAATGGTTTTGGCATCGGGTCATTTGGAACATTAAATTGTGCTTGAAAACTTCGCCTAGTTGCAGTAGGACTCTCTTCTAACCTATGGTACTCTAGCACCAGAAAAACGCGTTGTTCAATGGAGTACATGGTTTTAATCTCTTCCTTCGGTACACTAACCTCCTTTCACGCATCAATAGTGGAACTGATCGCTCTGGGCTTCGGATCACTATTTATACTAGGTATTTCGTATGGCGATTACAGCGCCATGTGTTAGCAGCTTTTGTAATTATTATTTGAAACTGCTGTATAAACTTCTTACAGCTTCCACAATAAACATACCGTTTACTGCATTCCCCTATCGATCTTTGTTTTCGAGATATTTAATTTTGAAATCACGGAGTCCTTTTCTGGACACCCTGTAAAACTGTTTTTCGGAATATTTGGATAAATACAAATAAAGTGAGAACGGAAACAATTATCTGAGTTTGAGCAGACAAGTATCTTTTAATAGGCAAGATGTTCGCGTAGATCAGAGGACAAATCGGCGTTTAAGTGGCGACTTTTCGGATGTAGACTTAGTTACAGAGAAGTAAAATGTCAGGCGCTGACGAAGTGATCATGGCGCCAGTTCTTCTGCATTTCTTCAATCCGTTAACACGTCATATAGAGCAACAAGTTACTGATGCTAGTAAAAGCCTAAGTCAACAAGTGATAACATTAAATGGAAAAATGTCAAATGTAAAACAAGAGTTAAGTGACAAGGTGTCGTTTATACAACAAGAGTTAAGTCATGCAAGAAAGGAACCGGGCAAGAAATTAGAAGACAACCTTGCAAAAATCCGAAGTCTCAGCTAGGTGACATCACCAACGCAGTGAAAGAAATGAAGGATTTAAACAATCAAAACACAGTAAGATCCTGGCAGAGCCAAATCAATGCTCGTGTAGACTGTAGATACCAGAATTGGTGATTTAAAGTCCAGTTTGTCATCTAAAACTAATAAACACACACAAAAATAAATAAAAAAATAAAACTCTGGATATGTACATTCCTAGCCATTAAAATCGCTACACCACGAAGATGACGTGCTGCAGAAGCGAAATTTAAACGACAGGAAGAAGATGCTGTTCAGAGCATTCACATAAGGTTGGCGCAGTTGACCGGCGTTGCCTGGTGAAACGTTGTCGTGATGCCTCGTGTAAGGAGGACAAATGCGTACCATCACCTTTCCGACTTTGGATTGTAGCCTATCGCGATTGCGGTTTATCGTATCGCGAAATTGCTGCTCGCGTTGGTCGCGATCCAATGACTGTTAGCAGAATATGGAATCGGTGCGTTTAGGAGGGCAATACGGAACGCCGCGCTCGATTCCAATGACCTCGTATCACTAACAGTCGAGATGACAAGCATCTTATCCGCATGCAGCAGCATGGACTATCAGCTCGGAGACCATGGCTGCGGGTACCCTTGACGCTGCATCACAGACAGGAGCACCTGCGATGGTGTACGCAACAACGAACCTGGGTGCACGAATGGCAAAACGTCATTTTTCCGGATGAATCCAGGTTCTGTTTACAGCACCATGATGGTCGCATCCGTGTTTGGCCACATCGCGGTGAACGCACATTGGAAGCATGTATTCGTAATCGCCATACTGATGTATCACCCGGTGTGATGGTATGGAGTACCATTGGTTACACGTCTCGGTCACCTCTTTCGCATCGACGGCACTTTGAACGGTGGCCGTTGCATTTCAGAAGTGTTACTACCCGTGGCTCTACCCTTCATTCGATCCCTGCAAAACACTACATTTCAGCAGGATAATGCACGATCGCATGTTGCAGGTCCTGAACATGCCTTTCTGGATACGTAAAGTGTTCGACTGCTGCCGTGGCCATCAGATTCTCCACATCTCTCACCAACTGAAAACGTCTGGTTAATGGACCGAGCAACTGGCTCGTCACGATACGCCAGTCACTACTCTGGATGAACTGTGGTATCGTGTTGAAGCTGCACGCCATCCAAGCTCTGTTTGACTCAATGCCCAGGCGTATCAAGGCCGTTATTACGGTTAGAGGTGGTTCATCTGGGTACTGATTTCTCAGGATCTATGCACAAAAACTGCGTGAAAGTGTAACCACATGTCAGTTCTAGCATAATATATTTGTCCAATGAATACCCGTTTAGCATCTACATTTCTTCTTGTTGTAGCAATTTTAAAGGCCATTAGTGTATATACTGCAAGAGAAAATAATTACATCAGAGAGTCTAGGGGACATTTAGAGCAGTAAATTAGGAATTGTAGAGCCAGGGGTAAACAAGAAACTTCTGTAATTCACACTAGTTTAGATACATGCAAAAGCGAGTAAAAAATTTTAGGCGAGAGAGTAAATTTGTTGCAAGAGGACATTGTGACTAGGAAAGCAGAGAACAGGTGCAAATTGGACCAATTTATTACTTAACACTTATCCTGGTGATTGCAAACTACATCCTAAACAGCCAGAATGCAATTTACAACCAAAGTATCTATCAAATTAGCCACGGCCATGTCGAATGTGCCTCACTGACGAATGAATGTGCAGAGACGGGTCAACACCCTTAGTGAATTTCACGATGACAGCTTAACTTTTTCGAAGTGGTATTCAGTTTCAGTAAATAGGTTAAGTACAAGAGCATACCAGAAAATTGGTGGTGTTTTGAGTTCGTAAAAGGCCGTGTTGTATACGACAATGTGTAGCCGCGTTCGGGCATTTCACTGGAAGATTATGGCACACCCACATACCGTTCAGATTTCGGACCCTGTGATTTCCACGTTTCCGGATGCCCGAAGAAGTTCCTGGCACACAGCAATTCACAAGTAACGAAGAAGCCAAGGCAGCAGCCAGTCAATGGTTCCGTAGTCAGCCAGACGAATTCTACCGCGGAGGCATCTTAAATTTAGTGCATTACGTTACAATTCAAAAATACCTGCAGATTGTGCACAGTGCTCTCAAGAAACTTGATTATGACTTTATGCAGACGAAAGTCTTTTGTAAACAACAGGGAAGAAGCTGACTGGGGAAGGGGATGTCCCATATTCAGTAATGTCTGCAGGAGCCCATGACTTTTGCCATGAGGAATCGTAGATGTTGATACGATGTAGAGGCGTTATTGAAGCGAAGCCGAATGATGGTTGAAATCACGGATCGGTTCAGAGGGTCCTCATAAACCACGGCTGTGAAGAAATCCGAGGTTGTAGTAAGAAACGCCTTCCATTTGTTGGGAAACGTTGGACATCATTGATCTCTATACTACCTGGATGTTTAATTACATATTTCCGAGCGTGCCAGTCAAAGATGTTCATATTCTGTTTCTTGACTAATTGTAACATGGCTGCTACGAAGTATTACAGGAAAACGAAAAGGAAATATGTTTAGATTCCTACTCACGCATATCTCTTACTTCACATAATGACATGAATTTCAAATCCAGAGATAATCTATCAATTATTTGTCACATACTAACTGATGGAAATTAAAACTTGGTAGTCAATGTGCAAAACATATGAACGTACAGGCACACTACAGTTCTGTGATCTGACACCAGAGTTATACATCCAGGTTATATAGAGATCGCTGTTCCACATCTGTTGCAACTGTTGTTTTGCGTAATCCTTGACCGCGGATAAGGAGTCTGTGCATGGTGGTTGCAGGTCCAGGACATTGCCTAGAGATGCCGGTTGTTTGGGCAAGGCATCAACTTCCTCACTGGAAGAAATACCAGCATGGGGAGGCACCCACAGTAAATTAACTGCCTGCCCCATATTTGTACAGCGAATGTATGAATATATGCCAGAATAAAGGTGTTGGTATTTTTGTTCAATTTCCGATGTTGCGGGGTTTGAAGAAGACTTTGTGACACACACAATCTTAGGGAACGAAATAGTAGAAACAAACGTATGTTCAAATGTTCCACTGTTTGTAAATCTCTGGGACTTAACTACTCTGGTTATCAGTCTCTAGGCTTACAAAGTACTTTAACTTGAGGACAAAGACACACACTCATGCTCGAGGGAGGACCCGAACCTCCGACGGTGAGCAACCGCGCGCTCTGCAGAGGCCACTCTTAAGTGCTTCCAGAATTGCCACTGTGTCTGCCCTACAGTAGAAGCGTTCGTTGGCAGTCTGGAGGTTCTCTGGATCTGAAGCTGAGGGCAGAGAAAGGCACATGCAGTTTTCTTGTGGGATTTTGGATCCATCCCCATATACCCAAAGAAAACCAGGCTGGTGAGCTGCAACAAGCCGACTGTATGCATTATTGACTTTGTTACTTCCAAGCAAGTCATAGAAAACTGGCAGCCAACCGTTTGAAGATCACATTCAAAAGGAGGCAATTGCGGTGAACATTATAGGGAATGTATCTTAGGTGACCGAGTGTCGAAGCTGGCACAAACGGCTGGAGGTATATTCCTTCCTTGAGAGGCAATCGCATAGTCCATAAATGGTGTTTCTAGTTCTGTAGAGTGGACTGTCCATGCACTGAACCTGTTCAAAAATGTTCAAATGTTTGTAAACCCATTGGACTCAACTGCTTGGTTATTAGTTCGTAGCTTACAAACTGCTTAAACTAAGGTAAACTAACCTAAGGGTAAGACAAACACCCATGCCAGAGTGGGAATCCAACCACCGATGGCAAACAGCTGCGCCATCGTAGCACGGCGCCCAAGTGCACACAGCTAATCCGTAGCGGAGCTGCACCTGTCTTGTAAGCGCCTGTCAGAGATGCCCCATTACACTGCGTATGCCCCATCTGCCAGCTGAAGCAGGACTCAACTACTAGCTGGGAGGTCGTGCACCAAGCCACTTGTCCCCTCACGGTGGTTAGCTAGCAGAGCACTGCCTTATTTTGTTCAAATAATGTTCAAATGTTTGAACAGCTCATGTGACTTAACTACGGGGTCATCAGTCCCTAAACTTACAAACTATTTATGAACTACTTACGAACTAGGACGGCACAAATATCCATACCCGAGGGGGGATTCGAACCCCCGACCGTAGTGGCCGCGCAGACCGTGACTGAAGCGCCTCAGTCCCCTCGGCCACCGCGGCCGGCTTATTTTGTTTGATAACGCTTGCAGAGTTTCCTTGAGAATTTGTCGTGAGCTGGTATTTTTTACCTTGAATACTGCTCCTGTAGTCTCTAGTAAGAAGTAATGGCTGTGTGACTTTCCTCATGTTTTGAAGATCGACTGTTTAAAATTTCATCAATATCGAGGGAAAAGAATTGTATGTAAAGTACGATCCGCTAGTTCGCTCTTTTAGTTCGTCCGCTCCCAGTGACGGCTGAGCGGCGTGGTCTGCGCGTGCAGGTGGAGGGAGAAGTTCCCCCACCTAGCTGCTTCATGCGCTTGCTGCTTGAGCCGCTAACGATATCACGCAAACCGAAAGAAACAGTTTGTGGATAATTTCTCGTGCTTAAGTGTAGAGTTATCTCTATATCTTGGCATTATGGAATTTATTAGTCAGATATTGCAGAGTGCAGAACACATCAAAACAGAAATTTTGTAGCACTGCACTATGTAATCTAGCAGGCAGACGCTCACCTCGAAATGACTCATCAGCAGAAGGCAAACATGTGATTTTTAATTCTGCTACACGCCCTCTCG
This sequence comes from Locusta migratoria, assembly GCA_026315105.1. NCBI lineage: Eukaryota > Metazoa > Arthropoda > Insecta > Orthoptera > Acrididae > Locusta > Locusta migratoria. Next base: position 159,464,583 of record CM048746.1, read on the forward strand.
CTATTGCCCATCGGTCTTCGGAAAAGAATCCAACGAACTATGAAGCGAGATATGTTTGGCATAATCGTCCTTGCTCCTAGTTCGTCCGCTGCTCCTTGTTCGTCCACTCCTAGTTCGTCCGCTCTTTTTGGCTTTTGCTACCGTTACTAAAAGAGCTCTTTTTTATGACAACTTTTTTATATGACAACTTTTTTATATAATGAATCAGTGTTGCTAAAGAGTGTGCTATTACCCATATGTTTGGGCAATTTTACATCAAATACTTAAGCAAATAAACCAGTTATTTACATGAATGGGTGATACAATGGTATTCAACTACTTTGCATACACAGTACTCATAGTACCTTATTTTTAAAATAGATTTCTTGTGGCAGTGGACTATGAAACTACAGCTGAGCTGCATATCAGCTCGGACCTTCGAACTGAATTACCCAGCCAGTTATAGGGGGACCTACAGTTTAACGTGGGTTCCGAACCACGGCGCTACTCGGTATTTTTCACATGAGCAATACTGCCAGAGGTGAAAGAAGTGGAAAGTGACAGATAAAAATCCCAGGACCTGGCGGGGATTGAACCCGGAACCTTTGAATTTATAGTCTAACACTCTACCACTGTGCAACTGAGGCGCACTGGTCTTGCATATTGGGTAAGAAATCGGGTGGGTATAAATCATCAGCCACATACTGGACTCGAATAACTGGGTAGAGTGCACGCAGGATAAATTGGCCGGTACCTTTGGGTCAAGATGGAGGCAGCAGCTGGTGCAAAACTGGCAAAAACTGGAACTCTTTGGGATATCCAGAATCACACACTAAAATAGTGAGTGAGGTAAATATAGGAAAGGGTGGGGAAATGCCAGCCGACTATATTATAACCCCATACTGCTTCAACAAGCCTTTCAATATAACAATTGCAAGTAGGGAGCAGTGGGAGAAAATAGTTCGACACGGAACGGGGGATATTGCCTGGTTCACTGACGAGTCAAAATCAGACCTAGGCGTTGGGGCTGGGGTATACGGGGTGCAGCCAAGACTGGAGGGCGTCATCTCTCTAGGGAAACTGGCCTCAGTATTCCAGGCCGAAATCACTGCCATCAGGGCATGTGTGGAGGAGAATTTGCGTAGGTGCTACAAAGATCGTAGCATCTGTATCTATTCAGACAGCCAGGCAGCCCTGAGATCACTGGTAGCTCCTACAACAAGGTCTAAAATTGTTGCAGAATGTCACAGGGTTCTGGTGGAGCTAGGGGAAAGCAATAGAGTAAACCTATTGTGGGTCTCTGGCCACTCGGGGATCAGTGGCAACGAACATGCCGACAGATTAGCCAGGATGGGGGCAGAGATTCCATTTATTGAACCAGAACCTGTCCTGACAATCTCCAAGGTAATGATCAAATTGGAGCTACATAACTGGCTCAGAAGACAGCACGTAGAATATTGGACCAGTCTATCAACAAAAACATGACAAGGTAATGATGCCAAAGCCATGTTTTAGCAGAAGCTCTGCAATCCTGGGCCTGAACAGGAGAGAGATTAGACTCATGGTTGGATTGCTGACAGGCCATGGGAATTTCTAAAAACAACCACATACAATGAGAATAACAGAAGAGGACCCTAAATGTAGGATCTGTGATGACGGTGATGAAACTGCATCGCATCTAATCTTCGAATGCATTGCACTGGAGAGTAAAAGGCACAGAACATTTGGGACAACCAGACCCGAAGAAACTGTGTCTAATAAAGATTTGGTAAAGGGACTCCTTGCACTGTTCAAGGGCACTGGTTGGCTTTTACTAGATATACAGGGAGCGATACCGCACAATAAACTTAGTTTCGGTGCGGGCAGTGGCGGGTTGGACCAAGACTGTTTTGACTTCCCTGAGGAAATCAAATCAAATCAAATGAATTGGCCGGTAAATGTGCAGACGGCTGAGGAAGTGTGGAAAAAACAGTAGTGGTGGGGGTAGCGACCGGAGCAGTGAGCGAGCGCTTGGAGAGGCAGTGCCCAGCTCTCTGGCCAGCAGGCTGAAGTGGACTGACGCGGCCTCCCCTTCCCAACTAACGAATGAACTCGCCTAGCGCGAAAACTCGTGTCTGCACATCGTCCACCTTATCCCGTGCGGACTCTACCCGGCTACACCCGCCCCCCCTTGTCGAGTAAAGGCAAGTTATTACGTTACCTGAGGTAGCGCGGCGGCCTGCAGCAGCAGCCTGAGGCAGCGCACGCGGCACGGCTGCTGTGTCTGCTGGCCGTCCAGGTCCGCTGCGGCGGGCAGTGGAAGACGCGCTGCGGGCACCAGGGCGCCGGAGCCCGCCCTCTTGCGGCCGTTGGTCCAGCCGTGCGAGTACTGGAACGTCTGGCCAGACACCCACACCGCCGACAGCCACCAGCACGCCACCGCCAGCAGCGCCACGCTCACCCACGGTCGCAGCCTGCAACACCGCACAACTCAGCATGCCACCTCACCTTACACACAGGCTGACAACAGGGGGATGTAAATTTGACTCACGCGCTTTGCTCGCGGCCAACAGCAACGGGAAAGACAGGCCCGCCGGCCGCGGTGGCCAAGGAGACTAAGGGGCTCCAGTCACGGTCTGCATGGCCACTACGGTCGGGGGTTCGAATCCCCCCTCGGGCATGGATATTTGTGCCGTCCTAGTTCGTAAGTAGTTCATAAGTAGTTTGTAAGTTTAGGGACTGATGACCCCGTAGTTAAGTCCCATAGACTATACAATCATTTGAACATTTGAACAAAGACAGGCCCCAGCACGGTCGTCTTGCCACGTAAGCAAAGTAGTTCCCGTGGCCGGCGAGAAATACAGGCCTGAGCGCGCACTTCATGCTACGTAAGCAAGGTAGTTCTGAGCCGGCGCGATCGTTAGCCGATTGGCCGGCCGCTAGGGCACTGTCCACTGCGTCATAGCGGGCAGACACTGAGCTGGTGATCGCGACGGCTCGAAACTACCTTGCTTAAGTCGCATGAAGTGCGCGCTCAGGCCTGTATTTCCCGTTGGCCGCGGGTAGTTGCGAGCCGGCGCGATTGCCAGCTCAGTCGTTGCCCGCTATGACGCAGTGGGCAGTGCCCCAGCGGCCGGCCAATCGGCTAGCGATCGCGCCGGCTCGGAACTACCTTGCTTACGTGGCAAGACGACCGCGCTAGGGCCTGTCTTTCCCGTTGCTTCTGTGAAGTCACCTGGCAGCAAGCCAAGGCCGACGAGAGAGACGGGCCGTGGCGCGCACGTCATATCACGTGATCAAGTGAGGCCTGAGCCGGCGCGATCGCTAGCGGATTGGCTATCCAGTATGAGACAGTGGGCTGTGCCCCAGCGGCCGGCCAATCCACTAGCTTTCGCGACGACTCAGGCCTCACTTGATCACGTGATATGACGTGCGCGCTGCGGCCTGTCTCTCTCGTCGGCCTCGGCAGCAAGCGCTGAAACGCTGCCGCAGTACCCTTATGAAACGTGCGAGCAGGAAGTTGTGTTTTGCGCTGTTAAGTGTTCGGACAGAAAGTAGCTTTCTTGTATTAGGGAACAATTTTTCTATATATTCTTTCTGTAATTATCAGTAAGAATACTTCGTGTTGTGCTCTTGCCGAGTGCAATAACAGTGGACGCAAGACAGAAGGCATTTTGTACCATCGGTTTCCAAAAGCAAAGCAACTTCAGCGCATATGGGTCTCTCGCTGTAAACGACAAGACGGGATAAATGTCAAAAATGTCAGAATTTGTTCCGAGCATTTTTGTGAAGCCGATTACAAAAGAGACTTGCAGAATGAATTATTAGGTCTACCTATAAAGAAGCTGCTTAAAGCAAATGCTGTTTCATCGGAAAAAAATACCAAACTGGGATGGAAACAAATCTGATGAAGCAAGTTCTAACAATATAGTGGTTGCTAGCAATTTTTTCACAGAAAGGGAACGTCGCCACGAAGTTATTATATAAAACAGAAGCACATTTTCTCTCCATCTGTCCCTTTGGAACCCACGTTAAACTGTAGGTCCTCCTATAACTGGCTGGGTAAGTCAGTTCGAAGGTCGGAGGAAGGCAACGGCATACCACCTCCAAACAGGACCATGCCTAGAAAAGCACTGTGGTGTTCAAACCAATCTTCGGATCGTTGACTGCTTTACCTTAACTCGAGAACTACTGAACGCATCGTGATGAGGTTCCTTTTAAATTATAGATCTCACAAAGGTCTAAAAAAAAAAAAAAGTCCGCGAGAGCATATGTCTGACGAGTGAAGCATATGTACTATTTTTCTCTCCTAAGGCGCTGGCGCCGAATGGCTTCAGACTACCTAAATAGTAATTATGGGAAATCTATAAAAGTTAGACATGTGTTCTCACGGACTTTATTTTAGATCTTTATGAGCTCTACAATTTAAAAACAAACCTCATCACGATACGTTCAGAGGTTCTCGAGTTAAGGACGTTTAAATATTACCTGTGACAGGTCGCGAGGTGGGACGGGTTAGCTAGTTGTTAATACTGTTTGAAGCTTTTCTTTCTCAGTCCTTTGTATGTTAGTATACATATATATTAATCACAAGCGTGTTCCACAGCTAAAAAGCAATGTTTTTTTGTCGAATGAGAAAAGACGGAGACAACGAATTCATGGCGGCCTTATAATACAGCGGCTTGCTGCCGAGTGACGTAATACAGCGCTAACCAATGACAGTGAAGAAGTCCAAACTGGCATACCTTTCTAGTCTAGGTACCTTGGGCTGACAATTGTTCCACTACTAGCTGCAACCCTCGTGTTGCCCGGCTGTTTATTTATCGCAGTCAGTACTTCTTCTCTTCCCTTCTCTATTTCTCCCAGGGACGGATCTAGGTTGTTTGGCGCCCGGGGCAAAATTGCCATTTGGCGCCCTCCCCCCTCCCAATTCATCGTTGCAATGACGGTGTATGAGACTTATCAAAAACAACAAAAACGGGGTTTATATAGTTTTCTTTTTATTCACAGATGGGAGAACATATAAAGAATGAACGATGTCATAAATCAATACAAATACAAACGTGAATAAAACAGAAATTTCAAAGTTTTGTGGCCTAGGCCTAACTTAATAAAATATTTTACCAATATATTTTCACAAATACTGCAAAATATTTAATAAAAAAGGTAAAGCAGTCAACAATCGGAAGACTGGTTTGAACACCTCAGTGCTTTACTAGGCATGGTCCTGTTTGGAGGTGGTATGCCGTTGCCTTCCTCCGACCTTCGAACTGACTTACCCAGACATTTATAGGGGGACATACAGTTTAACGCGGATTCCGAACCACCCTGCTACTAGATATTTTTTACATCAGCAACACTGCCAGAGGTGAAAGAGGTGGAAAGTGACAGATGAAAATTACGATAATTATGAATGTATGAAAATTCATCGTAAAGATGGTGCAGGATCAGCAACTGATAATATATTGCAAACAATTTATTTTTCCGTCACAGTTGCACTATTTAGGAGTTGGTAACTAGTTTCGGACTTAATCGTTCATTTTCAAACCGTTGGCCTTATTCCAACCGTAATAATACACTGCATGGAGCTAATGAGTCATAAAATCTGTACGTTACCCACTATTAATACATAATTACATTAAAATTTAAAATCGGTTAAAGTAGATTATGCATCCACAGACCTCACAGAATGGATTGATAGTCAAGGACTCGCATTGTTAGCCAATAAACAGATTGTAATGTTACTTAGAAAGTGCCTTTTTTATGCAAACATACAATTTTTCAAATGGAACAATGGTTGTTTCTGTCATGCACTGGAATTTTTGACACCAGCTGTATACAAAGAATTTTGAATGACATTTTATGACGTTCGGCAGCTACAACCGTTCAAAGTTACGGGGGCAGAGACTGCGATAGCGTAGCTAACTGGCCGTGTGGCTAGCCCCTGGGACACGGCCCACTCTTTTATGACCACCAGCCAGTCAGCTACGCTGTCATAGCCAAATGTTCAAATGTTTTTGGAGCTTATGGGACTTAACTACTGGGTCATCAGTCCCTAAACTTACAAACTACTTATGAACTAGCTAATACTAAGGACGGCAAAAATATCCATGCCCGAGGGGGGATTCGAACTCCCGACCGTAGTGGTCGTGCAGACCGTGGTGGTCGTGCAGACCGTGACTGGCGCGCCGCAGTCCCCTCGGCCACCGCGGCCAGCTATATCATAGCCTCCTCCCCCAAAACTTTGAATGCTGTACTCTGTGGATGTCAGAACCTCTTGAATGGGCTAAATATGTTACTGAGCACTGAATATCTGACAGCGCAGGAATTATCGTGTAGAACGGAGCGCCACGTTACGGATCGTACTGCCTCTCGCGTCGGAAGTTCGAGTGTGTGTGTGTGTGTGTGTGTTGCCTTTAGTATAAGTACTTTATAAGTGACTGATGAGCAGGTTGATCCGTTACCATTAAAAACATTCGAATATTTGATTTGAACAGAATATCGATTGTGAATAAGTCAGAGAAAAGTATTTATAAGAAGCAGAAATGGTATAGTATAAACTTAACGTCGAAGCAATTTAAATGCTGCTGTCATGGAAGCAAAATAATGTATCACAGACGAAAGACATCAATTTCAGAGCAAGCTTCGTTTAAAAAGTATTCCAGCAAAAGTATTCAACGATGAACTTAAAGGCGTTTATGTCAGTGGACCTCTGGAGTACAGCATTGTATGGACTAAGGAAAACTCTGAAAGGAAGCGACAGGAAGTGTTTGAGATGTAAGATTACAGTGTTTACTGGAAGTAGTAAGATAAGAATTATGGGGCTTTTGTCAAGAAGCAGCGAGGAAAAGTATACGTCGTCAAACCACTGGTGTGCCAAGTTAAAGCAACGAACTGCTGTTTCCCCGTCCTGCTGAATTCGCTATGTAACAGCACCACCTGTCAACTGATGTGCGTAGAATCGTGTCTGGAAGGAAGATGCCATTACGACCAGCGTACAACCACGGCAGCGATGACGTCAAGACGGCTATCGAACTGCGTAGTCACACATCGACAATTGCTGTGTATACATGCAGTATGACACAGAGACTGCAGTGGAGGCCTTACGAAGGATGGAACCACTTCATTCTCAAACCGATGTGCCTCGATAGCTTAAAGTGAAAAGTTCCGTTGTTCCTCGGATGCAGCGACAGTTTATAGAGTTCAAAACTGTTATCCTGAGACCAGGGCAACGCCGACCATAAGTGACACGAGAATGAGAGGAACCGCGGTGAAGTGATCGAGCGTTCTAAGGCACCTTGCTGTAGAGCGCGCTGTTGCATATCGTCGGAGGTTCGAGTCCTCCGTCGAGCATGGGTGTGTGTGCTGTACTTATGCTAGTTAGTTTAAGTAGTTTGCAAGCCTAAGAACTAATAAACAAAGAAGTTTAACCATTTATAATCTTCTAGGCCCGCTGCGCCATATATGTCATTTAGAGACATTGTAAATTATTGATACCGAAGACGCTGCCTTTTATTAAATTATTTAATACGACAGGCCTGCTTCGGCGTGAATGCCATCGTCAGGTGTACAGTAAAATACAAAGGTGGCTATACTATTTGATTTAAGAAGATAATTGAACTTTATAAATACATTCGTAGCTCTTCTTACCCTTGTAAGATCGCTGCTTCTAATATATAAAACAGAGTTTCCGTGTGTTTGTACATGTTGCATACAAATCTACAGTTTTGTTCCAATCGTTATGAAAATTTGTACACGTAAGCTTAAATCCACGAGGTCGGTCGCAGGAAGTGTTAGAATCACATACGATATATAGTTCACGAGATATGACGTCATAAACTATGAGATGCGCGAAAAACTGCTGCATTTTGCGACAATGCTGCTCATTTTCTCCTAAACAATTGGACCGATTTCAACCAACTTTGGTACACACATTCCTTACCGTGAGGTAACAATTGTAGCACGGTTAAGAATCACATACGGCACATGGTTCAAAAGATATTACGCCATAGCCAATAGAAATCGCAAAAAATGCCATATAATGCGGCGAGACTTTCGAAACACACTGCATGAGAATGACAGTACTTAGCGACTTGCAACAAACTTTAAACATAATTTCAAACCTTTATTAAACTTTTTTTCTCGCTGACTACCATAGCAAAATGATGAAAGGAAAAGTTTCTCGCTTACTACTTTTCCCCGTCTCTAATGACCAAGCTGTCGACGGGACGTTAAACCCTAAGCTTCCATCCTACTACTTTTCCGATTTTTATGGAATAAAACTACGGCATTTGGTATGACATAACCATTTATAATTTGTACACCACAAATTGTAGCTGCAGGAAATTTTACAGACAGTATACACACATATATTGAGTGTACCTTATAAATTGTGTCACAGTATGACACTTAGTTCATTAGATATGAGCACGTAAACGGTAACGTTCATGGAAAACCGCCCCATCACATACCAAGTTTTAATCTATTACTTCTTTGCTACTAATTGTATTCCCAAGAGACTTTAGAAACGTGCAGCCCTTATACAAATAAATACGTGCCCTTACAATGGGAGGAATAAATAAATAAATACCCGGGCAACGCCGGGTTTTCAGCTAGTCTCTTATATGAATACGTTCTTATTTACATGTGTAAAAGAACTGTTATTGTTATAGTTCTTATATAGCTGTTTATATAATTTTTTATATAATTCTTATGTTGTCGATGTTTGACAGCTATTTTGACAGATACGCCAGCGATATTACAAGTTTACAATGCAATTATTTCTTTGCTATTATATAGAGCATATCTGGTAATCATCCTATTGCCATACCAATAAGACCAGTCCACATGAGTACGAAAAGAAATCCGTTAAACTTTATTTACAAGATAAATCAATCAAATGTGAAGGCCGTAAACTTCACAAAATACCTAGGAATTACTATTACTTCAGACTTAAATTGGAAAGAACACGTAGATAATATCGCGGGAAAGGCGAACCAGAGACTGCGTTTTATTGGCAGAACCCTTAAAACATGCAACAGAACTACAAAAGAAACTGCATACACTACGCTTGTTCGTCCATTTTTGGAGTATTGCAGCCCAGTGTGGGATCCTTATCAGGTGGGTTTGACGGAGGACATCGAAAGATTCCAAAGAAGGGCAGCTCGTTTCGTATTGTCACGATACAGGGGAGACAGCGTTGCGGAAATGATACAGGATCTGGGATGGGAATCATTACAACAATGGCGCTTATCGCTGCGGCGTGGGCTACTTGCGAAACTCCAATCGCCAACATTCTCCTCCGAATGCGAAAATATATTGTTGACTCCCACTTACATAGGTAGAAATGATCATCAGAATAAAATACGAGAAATCAGAGCTCGAACAGAGAGATTCAGGTGTTCTTTCTTGCCGCACGCTATTCGGGAATGGAATGGGAGATAAATAGTATAACTGTGGTTCGATGAACCCTCTGGCAGGCACTTAAATGTGATTTGCAGAGTATCCCATGTAGATGTAGATGTAGATGTAGATATATAGTGCAGTGTTTTTGAACCTTCTTGAATACGCGACACCCTTCCAAGTAAAAATAGTCTGGTGACCCTCTCCCAAATAAAAATATTGTGGAGAGTCCCATCCTCACTAACCATTACAAAACTAAGTTACCTCAAAGGAAACACATTTAACCTTCCTTCTTTTGCCTATGCTTCATTTTAAATTACATATTTTTGGAAACATTTTTGTTTCACTTATGGGGAACAGCACTCTTATTTAAATTTATATATAAAGAACAGTCTAGAGTGCAAACATTTTAATTATTTTCGGTCTTATTTTAGACCATCTTCAGGATATTAAGCTCCATTGATGTTGTGGAGCTGGCAGGAGCAGTGACGCACTAGAAGGCTCCAAGCTTCCTGCCAGCTCCACAACTTCATTAGAGCTTAATTTCCTGAAGATGGTCTAAAATAAGACCGAAACTAGTCGAAAAAATTAAAAAAATTTGCACTCTAGACTGTTCATACATAAAAAATTATTTTTAAATTGTTGGCCGAAGTTCTTTAAGTGTATTTTTCGGACTTTCATTCTCGTCTTTTATGCTTGCTTGACTAACAGATAATCAAATATGACAATTTATTTTTGTGAATACCTTTTTATCTATGATGATGGACTACGACCGAAACTAGTCAATTTTTAAGGAAGTAATAAATAGCTGATGGTTGAAGATGAATTTTATTAAACTCTTTATTTGGACTTTTTTCGTTGTTTTACATCACAGATGTGGTGTTACACATGTCAGAGTGACAAGCATCATAAAAACATGGAAAACATCATTACTCGACATCGAGCACTTCGTACAGATATTGCATTTTTACAGTCGCAAGTTTTCTTCGATATGCCGGCCGCGGTGGCCGAGGGGACTGAGGCGCTCCAGTCATGGTCTGCACGGCCACTACGGTCGGGGGTTCGAATCCCCTCTCGGGCATGGATATTTGTGCCGTTCTTAGAATTAGCTAGTTCATAAGTAGTTTGTAAGTTTAGCTATACAAACATTTGAACATCTTCGATATGTCAACTGGAAAGCAAACATTTACGTTTCTCTTTTTTCACAAAGTTTAGTAGCGAACCACGCCTTCCCGATCATTTCACCAAAGACTCGAGATGACAACTTGTGTGCCGCGTGGGACTAGCCGAGCGGTCTGGAGCGCCACGTTACGCATCGCGCTGCCTCCCGCGTCGGAGGTTCGAATCCTCCCTCGGGCATGGATGTGTGTGTTGTCCTTAGGTTAGTTAAACTTAATTTAAATAGTTTGTAAGACTAGGGACTGATGACCAACGTAGTTTGGTCCCATAGGATTACAAACATTTGACAACTTGTGGCAAATGAATGAATGAACTTTTATGCACTCCTCCCATTCTCACTCGATTAGTTTGTCAAAATTTTGCAGGAGCTTAATGAAGTTTTGTACCTGACGGGAAAAAATTAAGAATAAACAAAATGCGTGCTTTTTTTTTCAAAATATAAATAAATAAATAACTATATATGTATTGATTACCATATATTCAATGAATCTTGTAACTGAATGTTTTCGAACACAACGATAAAACAATTAGATTGCGGCGGTATTCGAACCAAAAATCTAACGTTTAAGTGTTTGTAAATCTGTTGGACCAAACTATTGTGGTCATCGGTCCCATCCGTCCCTAGGCTTACAAACTACTTAAACTAACTTAAACCCACCGTAACGTCTACACACATACCCATGCCCGAGGAAGGACCCGAACCTCCGGCGGGAGCGGTAGCGCAGTCCCTGACACGGTGCCTAGAACCGCACGGCCATTCCGAAGCGGAGGGATAAGAACAACCGCACCTATGTTAACTTCCTCGACAATCTACAACGTAATCAAATGTGCCACCACGACAAGCACCATAACAGGTAAAAGGAAAAGGAAAAGGTGGTAGAAGCAGACCTTGGGGAAGATTAGTTTGGGTTCAGCAGAAATGTAGGAACATGGGAGGCTTATCCTAGAAGACAGATTAAGAAAAGGCAAACCTACATATCTAGCTTTTGTAGATTTGGAGAAGGCTTTTGACGATGTTGATTGGAATAAACTCTTTCAAGTTCTGAAGCAAGCAGGAGTAAAATATAGGGAGCGAAAGATTATTTACATCTTCTACAAAAACCAGACAGCGGTTGTCAGAGTTGAAGGGTACCAAAGGTATGCAGTGGTTGGAAAGGGAGCAAGAAAGGGTTGCAGCCTTTCTCCAGTGTTATTCAATTTGTAGAATGAGCAAGCTATAAAGGAAAGCAAAGAGAAATTTGGAGAAGGAATTAAAGTTCAGGGTGAAGAATTAAAAACATTGCGTTTTGCCGAAGACTTAGTAATTCTGTCAGAGACAGCAAAGGACCTGGAAGAGCAGTTGAATGGAATGGACAGTGTGCTGAAAGGTGCATATAAGATGAACATTAACAAGAGCAAAACTAGGGTAACGTAGTGCAGTCTAAGAAAATCAGGTGATGCTGAAGGAATTAGATTAGGTAAAGAAACAATAAATGAGGTAGATGAGTTTTGTTACTTGGGCAGTAAAATAACAAATGATGTAATGATGTTCGCGGCACAGAGGATATAAAATGCAGAATGGCAATGTGTAGAAAATCATTCTTGAAAAGGAGAAATTTGTTAACATCGAATATTGATTTAAGCCTAAGGAAGTCCTCTCTGAAGGCATTTGTGTGGAGTGTTGCCTTGTATGGAAGTGAAACATGGACGATAAACAGTGCGGACAGGAAGAGGATAGAGGCTTTTGAAATGTGGTGCTACAGATGAATGCTGAAGATTAGGTGGGTGGATCGCGTAACTGAACAGAATTGGGGAGAAAAGGAATTTTTGGCATCGATTGGTAAGATACATTCTTAGACATCAAGAAATTGTGAATTTAGCGTTGGAGGGAAGTGTGTGAGGTAAAAACTGCAGAGCAAGACGGATACAGTAAGCAGATTCAAACAGATGTAGGTTGCCGTTCTTATGTGGAGTTGAAAAGGCTTCCTCAGGATCAAACCAGTCTCCGGACTGAAGACCACAACAACAACAACAACAATAGGTATTTAAATGTCGTTACAAAAGTTTATTTTCTCGAGAATTTTTGAGAATTTCATCACACGACTGCGGCTAATTACTGTTTGAGGTCTGAACTTCCCCTATTATAAATATCAAAAACTAGCTGTAAACCCGGCGTTGCCCGTGTATTTATTTCTGCCTTGAGTTAGTACTTCTGCTATACCTTCCCTCTCTGTCCATCTTTTTCTTTCTGAAAACATGTTATATTTATCGGAGAGTATATAAGAAATAAGGCTGTCTTGGATAATGTACAAAATTTTAAGTACAGTATCCAAACAGAGAAAGACAGTAATCAGAATACAAATGACATATAAAATTCGTACGATGTCAGATGTATAGAGTTATGTGTTGTACAAATGTATCATTTTTCAGTCATATATTCATCTGAGTAAGTTCTGTATGTCTGTAAAATCTGTTGCGAATACACTTAGTAGTAAAGAAGTAACAGGACTGATGACCACGCAGTTTGGTCCGATAGATGTACAAACATTTGAAACAAAGAAGTAACAGATTAAAACTTGGTGCGTGATAGGGCGGTTTTCTATGAACGTTACTGTTTATGTGCTCATATGAACTACTTGTGGTGCTGCGATACAATTTCAGCTATATGTGTGTATACTGTCTGTAAAATTTCCTGCGGCTACAATTTGTAGTGTAGAAATTATAAATTGTAACGTCATACCGAATGCCGTAGTTTTAGTCCCTGAACGGCGGAAAAGTAGTAAGCGAGAAAGTTTTTTTTTTTTTTTTTTTTCATTCATTATTTTACTGTGGTTGTCAGCAAGAAAAAGTTCAATGGAGGTTTGGCATTGTGTTTAAAGTTTGTTGCAAGTCGCAAAGTAATCTCGTTCTCATATATTGTATTCATAAAGTCTCGTCGCATTATGTGGCAGTTTCCTGCAACTTTTGTTGTTTATGACGTTATGTCTCCTGAACCATGTGTGTATGTGGTTCTTACCCCTACAGCAATTGGTACCTCGCGGTAAGGAATAGGTGTACTAAATTTGATTGAAATCTAACCAGTGGTCTAGGATAAAATGAGCAGCATTGTCGCTTAATTATGCTGTTTTTCTGGCTTATCATTGTTTATGACGTCATATCTCGTGAACTGTGTGTTGTACGTGATCCTTACACTTACGACGACCGTCCTCGTGGATTGAAGCTTACGTGTGCAAAATTTCATAAAGATTGGAACAAAACTGTAGATATGTATGCAATACGTACACACAAACACACTGACACTGTGCTTTATACATACAGATTAGAAAAAAAAAATGACAACCGCGAGTTATACTTGTAAGTGAACGTCGCAGCTACTCTTGTTCCTGCATCAGCCATCGCCTTTGCATTAAGCATCTTGTTTCACATTGTGGTTACGCGGGCAGCCTTACATTCAGGGGATTACATTTAGCTGCAAGCATACTTCGCGACTCTCTTCACACCTAGAAGTTCAGCATTTTCCATGCACACTGCGTTACAAACATGATTGTACCGAACGGTATTGACACACACGATCGTCCTGCAACACATTTCAGCTGTGCTGCAGCGTAATCAGGCAGAGCATGTATCATGACAACTTACCGAGAAATTTTACAATGCCACTACGAAAACGTAATTTGCGTCCTGTTCTCAAGTAGTATATATTAAGTTATTTCACTCGATAGCCACGTTACAAAATACAGAAATTTAAAGAATGGCAACTTTGTCGCAGAATATTGCAACGAAATTGATTTGTTATTTTACTAGCAACAAGCCCCGGCTTCGGACATGTAGTAGAGCATGCGTACTTCTTCTGCGTCTTGTATCGCCGTATCATCCTGTTGCATCGCGCATGTTCATCTTTCTTGGAGTTTTTTAATGTATTTTTTCCCAATCGTGCAAATATTTGAAAAGCAATAGGTACTTAAAAAACTAACTAAAATCTTTCTTTGCATAAATAATTATTGTATCTTATTTTAAATCCTGCAGATATTACGAAAGGAAAGAATGGACCCATAAACTAGCAAAAATATTTCTCTGTATATAACATTAAAGAACTTTATATATGTTTACAACCAGCAATTTTAATTGAAAAAGAAATACTTATTGACATATTGCGTCCTATATTTCATCTTGATCGAGGCTAGTTAGGACTGATAGCATAACAGATTGTCTTTTCTCTTCCGTTCCGATTTTTATATCTATTGATAATTTGTCTTTGTGTCTTTGTTGATCATCAGTAAAGCGTGAATGAGGACAAAGGGCTGAGAGATTGAAAACTGATATATTTGATGTCAACATTAGATAACTTAATGTCTTGGTGGTAATTATAGTTTAATGACGAAATTGCGAAAACAATAGACGCATTTCTTATTTGTGATGTTTTTATTTTTCATTTTTTAAATTTTGTGCTTGTGTTGATAATCAGTTGTTCATAAAAGACAGACTACTGTATATAGCCGGGAGCACTTTGTTTTATATTATCTATAGATTAGTGTTTTCGATCGAATTAGCCCATCTCCAGTTACAAACTAATGGCGATTGCTTATGCCTGTTGTTACACTCTTTTAATGGCTACTGTGATTGTCACAGAAGTAGTTATTTCTAGTGTCTTGCCCTTCCGGTCGACACAAAAATTAGAAAAATCTGTTATAAATTGTGTGGTTCCGGATTCGTCTTGACTTTTTTTTTTCTTCAGAAGAAATACGATCATAATACGTTTGCTTAATTTTACGAAGAACTTATTGAAGTACGTTTGGAGCACTTTACTGTACGTGAGCAGTGGAACAACCGAAACAGAGGATAATCGAAATATCTGAGAGCACTATAGGAAGGTGTTGAAAGTAAAAAAATCTTGAGATTCGCAAATTGTTACGAGATAAACCTACACTATACAGCGTGAATCACCTAATAGTTGCACCGCAAATAATGCGGAAACGTTAAGTGCGATTGATATGCGGTTTTCACAGAATGGATTGGTAGTCAGAGACTCGTATTGTTAGCCAATAAACAGATTGTAAAAATACCTCGAAAGTGTATTTTTTATGCAAACATACACCCTTTTCAAATGAAAAAATGGTTGTTTTTATTATGTCTGGAATTTTTGACACCAGCTGTGTACCAACAATTTTGAATGCCATTTTTTATCACGTTTAGTTTGGCAGCTAAAACCATTCATAGTTTTGGGGGCGGAGGCTACGACAGCGTAGCTGACTGGCTGGTGGTCATGAGACAGTGGGCCATGCCCCAGGGGCTAGTCACTCGGCCAGTCAGCTACGCTATCGAAGCCTCCGACCCCGAAACTTTTAACGGGTGTATCTGCCAAACTGAACGTGATAAAAAATGTCATTCAAAATTGTTGGTACACAGCTGGTGTCAAAAATTCCAATGCATAATAGGAACAACCATTGTTCCACTTTAAAAAACTGTATGTTTGCATAAAAAATACACTTCCTAGGTATTTTTACAATCTGTTTATTGGCTAACAATACGAGTCCTTGAGTACCAATCCACTCTGTGAAAACCGCACATCAGTAGCACTTTCCGTTTCCGCAATATTTGCGGTGCAAACGTTAGGTGATTCACCCTATATAATGAAAAGTATCCGGAAACTTACAAGTTCGTGGTGCCCTCCATCGGTAATGCTAGAATTCAATACGGCGTTGGCCAACCCTTAGCCATGAGGACAGCGTCCACTATCGCAGGCATATGTCCAGTCAGGTGCTGGAAAGTTTCCTGGGGAATGGCAGCCATTTTCACGGATTGGTGCACTGAGGTGAGGTGTCGATGAGCCTGGCACGAAGTCGGAGTTCAAAACATACCAAAGGTGTTCTAAGGAATTCATGTCAGGCCAATCCGCCACAGGCCGTGCATTATGAACAGGTGGTCGACCGTGTTGATAGATGCAGTCGTCATCCTCGAATTGCTCTTCAACAGTGGGAAGCAAAAAAATGTTCACATGTTTGTTAATCTATCGGACCAAACTGCGTGGTCATCAGTCCGTAGCTTACAAACTACTTAAACTAAGATATTAAACATAAGGAGAGGCATTGAATTAAAATTTATGCAGTGGCTGGGATTCGAACCCAGGAGCTCCTACTTACTAGGTAGGTGCTTTAGACCACTTTTTTAATACATTTATTAAACATTTGAATTACATTAATCATTACAATGGTTTCATAACTTTTATGTTAACAGCTGACACACAAGAACCATGCACTCTTCCTCACTTGTTTCCTTCTTGGTAAAAAGGATTACTTTCGCTTCAGTTTGTCGCAAAGATTGTCCATATTTGGTTTTTCTTCATGGCTCACACTTGCAGAGCACCTTCGAAAATCATTGCAACGGCTTAACAACTTTTTTATTTGAAACTTCCTGGCAGATTAAATTTGTGTGCCGGAACCGGGACTCGAACCTGGGACCTTTGCCTTTCGCGGGCAAGCGCACTACCGACTGTGCTATCCCGACACGACTCACGATGCCGCCTCACAACTTTACTTCTCCCAGTACCTCGCCTCCTACTTTCCAAACTTCACAGAAGTAAAGTTGTGAGGCGGCATCGTGAGTCGTGTCGGGATAGCACAGTCGGTAGTGCGCTTGCCCGCGAAAGGCAAAGGTCCCAGGTTCGAGTCCCGGTTCCGGCACACAATTTTAATCTGCCAGGAAGTTTCATATCAGCGCACACTCCGCTGCAGAGTGAAGTTTCATTCTGGAAACTTTTTCATTTATTTATTTTTTTATTCATACATTTCCACATATTTCAATTTCTCTTGACCTATCTTAATTCTTATTTTCTTAGTCTCATATTAATATTCTTATATCGAACGCAGTCATCAAAGTAGTGATGTGCGCCTAATTGTAGCTTACAATGCTGTTTCAGGGTTCTGTTGAGGCCTTCACGGCTACCGTAGCGGCCACGGGGCACACGAAGTCCCAACCGTACTTCACCCTCAGCAGCAATCCCGTACTTTGGCAGGCTAGCCGACTTCAATTTAAGTCTTTATGTTATTTTATGTTCGAGGAGCAAAATTTTTAACATGTTGCCAATTTTTTTTTTTTATGATCCTCCCATCTGTATAGTTTAAATTCGCCCTTTATTGTAGCCAACGCAACTACACATACTGTCTTAAAGCACGTCTGCCTCCACACCAAATACTTTCTGCCTCATGTACCGTGTAAAATTAAATTAATGTAATTAAATTAAATTAAGAATTAAAGTATATGGTATAATGAGACAAGGTTGTCTCAAAGGATTGTATTATTTGTTGATATTTACTTAAACTAAGGTAAACTAACCTAAGGACAACACACACACACACACATCCATGCACTAGGGAGAACTCGAACATCGAACCGCGCGCACCGCAGCGAGGCGCCTTAGACCGCAGTAGGAAGCAAGAAGGTGCTTCCGCCTGTGTTATGAAAGTGCCACGCAAAACAAGAAGGAGTTCACGTCCCCTCCATGAAAAAACACGACCACACCATAACACCACCGCCTCCGAATTTTACTATTGACACTACGCACGTTGGTAGATGACGTTCGCCGGGAATTCGCCATAAACACACACTGCCGTCGGATCGCCACATTGTGTACCGTGATCCCTCTCTCCACAAAACGTTTCTCCACTGTTCAGTTGCCCAATTTTGAAGCTCCTTTCAGACGCGAGGCGTCGTTTGGCATTGACCTGCGCGATGTGTGGCTTTATAGCAGAAGCAAAACTAAAGGATCTGTATTTCAGAGGCTTAGGACTGTGACACCTTTCAGGGCAATCAAATTTTGACACGGTTCCCTGGGTATCTGGTACGATTTCTTTAGCGCCTCTTGAGCTGATATTTTCCCTATTGTTATCCACCCGAGCCAATGTCCGTCCTGCACGTTAACCTCCCTCCTTCGGATCGCTGGCCTCTTTTGACACGAAGCAGCGTGTGACGCGTTCGCTGGTGAGGAAGGGCGCGCCACCTAGCAGCGAGGCGAGGCGGCCGGCTCGCCTGCCTATTACTGGCGCCAGTCAGCTGGAACTGCGGATGCCGCCTCACGCGTCGCTGCCGCCAGCGAACGCGCCAGCGCTGTCCAGGGTACGGCGAGGCGGCGCGGCCTGACGTCTGGTGAAGCAGCTAGCTGTACGCGAGAGCGGACGTCAGCTCAGCAAGAGGAAGGAAAACGTACGGCGGAATCAAGCTCCCACCAACCAACTGTCAACGCTTAAAACATTGTGCAAGTCAACCACTAACGAGAAATGTAACACGGCCGAGCATCGTTCAGCATTGCCTATCTCTATCTACGAGGCGCGTCCAGAAAGTAAGTTCCGTTTGGTTATATAAAACGAACGAGTACAGATACAGAAAACATATTGATCGTACAACAATCTACAATTGTTAAACTACTTTTCTTCATAGATTCCGAAATTTTGTAGGCAATTGTCATAGCATGACACAAGGTTTTGTGTGCTTTTTTTCATAGAATGTTGCCGCCTGTGTATTCAACCATGTGGTAACATGTTCTTTCAGCTCGTCATCATCGTTGAAGTGTTGTCCACCAAGGACAGATTTTAGGTGTAAGAAGAGGATTACTGTCAAAAGATTTTTCTTTCACGATAATGCCTGACCTCACACACCGAATGTGACCAAACAATTCTTACGAAAATTTCATTGGGACCTGTTTGATCATCCTCCATACAGCTCGGACCTGTCTCCTAGCGACTTTCATCTCTTCTTACACCTAAAATCTGTCCTTGGTGGTCAACACTTCGATGATATAGAGCTGTTACCACATCGTTGAATACACAGGCGGCAACCTTCTGTGACGGATGCATGCAAAAACTTGTGGCTAGAAATTTCGGCAGTTATGTGGAAAAGTAGTTTAAGAGTTGTAGAATTTTGTGCAAAAAAATTTCTTCTGTATCTGTGTACAATTTCATTGTATTACCAAACGGAACTTACTTTCTGGAAGCGCCTCGTATATAAAATCCAAAGGACACTCATTCAGAAACTCACTCAATGACTAAACAAGAAATTTCAAAAACTACCGCACGTGCGAAGCTGAAATTTGGCAGGAATGTAGTTCATCGGTAGAAGACGTCAGCTAAGAAAGGATTTTCCGATAGAGCCGATAGTTCAGGAGATATGACGTCATAAACAATGAAAACTTCCCCGTATTGCGGCACGTGATACTATGACTTTATCAGTCCACGATTTGAGAAGGAGAGCACTTAGCGACTTGCAACAAACTTCAAACATAATTTGAAAGCTTTAGGAAACTTTTTCTCGCTGACAGCCCCAGCAAAATGATGATAGGAAAAACGTTTGTCGCTTACTACTTTTTTGACGTTCATGAAGTAAAATTATGGCATTTCGAATGACGTTACAATTTATTACTCGTAAACTATTAATTGTATTCGCGAGAAATGTTACAGACAGTATACACATATACTACTCAACGTACGTTCGAAATTTACGACACACAGTTCATGAGATATGGAGTAATAAACAATTACGTTCATGAAAAACCGCCACATCACGCATGACGTTTTGATTTATTACGTCTTTCCTACTAACTCTATTCGCGACGTATTTTGCAAAAGTTTTACATATGCACCACTGGATGTACCTTCGAAATAATATCGTATTACGACGTATAGCTCAGGTGCTATGACATCAAAGAAAATTAAATGTTCAAATGTTTGTAGAGCTTAAGGGACTTACAAACTACTTATGAACTAGCTAATCCTAAGGACGGCACAAATATCCATGCCCGAGGGGGGGGGGGATTAGAACCCCCGACCGTAGTGGCCGTGCAGACCGTGACTGGAGCGCCTCAGTCCCCTCGACCACCGCGGCCGGCGACATCAAAGACATTGAAATACATGAAACTTCGCCCTAAAAAGCATGGGTTTGTAATTTACTACGTCTTTACTACCAAATCAATTTACAACACATTTCGCAGGCAGTTTCCTAATATTCCTCTATACGTACCTGGTAAATAATGTCTTTGTAGGACCCATAATTCAGAAGATATCGCTCTATATATAAAAGCTAAAGGTCACTGACGAAACACGAAATCTCTAAAACTAATGCACCTATTGAAGCTGAAATTTTGCCGGTATGTAGTTTATAGGTAGAAGACGTCAGCTAAGAAAGTATTTTGCGATAGGACAGAATTAAGGTGCAAGGGGGAGGATCCTATTACTACAGACTCACGAAATCTACAGTTTTATTCCGATCTTCACGAAATTTTGTACGCTTGACCTTCAATACAAGATAAAGGTCAGCGTCTACCTAAAGTTTCATACGGTGCATGGGGGAGGGTATCGTAGAACATAAATACTTTGATCGCGCCATAGCTTGAGAACAGCTCGACCGATTTCACAGATCTTTTTGGGTTGTTTTCGTTATTCTCAGAACAAGGGTTGTATGAATTAAAACTGGAAAATTTGAGAACAACAAAGTGCGTTTTTCAATGTGGCCCTCTTTTATTGCATACAAATCTACAGTTTTTTCTCGACATAGATGAAATTTTGCATATCTGAGCTTAAAGACAAAAGGAATGTCACTGTCTGTGTAAAATTTCAGTTGTTGCATGATGCATAGTTTTGCTTCGATCTTGAGTAATTACACATGACCGTTAAACTAAGAGGAAGGTCAGGTATGGTACATGACAAAGTGTGACCTTGTAAGAAACGTTTCTGAGAGAGAGAAAGGAACACATAGATGGGAGAGAAAGAGATGGATGCAGAGACAAGAGGGAAGGGGAGGTGGACTAGGAGAGTGTGAAATAAATACCCGGGTAACGAAGGGTTTGCACATGGGTTATGTTTAAAAATGACTGAGATACGCACAGGCCCTTCTTTAACAACCGTTGCGAAGCACGGGCATATAAGCTAGTCCATCCAAATGTGTTACTAAGCGTAGAACTCGAAAATGGCCTTACCGATTTGGCTGATCTTTTCTTTGTTCTGTTCGTAATTCTCAGGACAAGGTTTGTGTGAAAGAAAATTTTTTAAAAATATATCAGAATTTGAGAAAATCTGAAAGTACGCTGCCGGCTCGGATCATTTTCTAGATTCTCAGACAATCAGCTTATTCATTCGCTACTCGCCTAGCGACCAAATAAGCTGTAACGGAGCGAACAAATACGCCAAAGAGATTCGAATTTAAAAAATATGGCGTTATGCAATCTAGATTAAAACAGCCAGACATGCTTAAACATGAAACGTTGTTTCTTTCGAAGCCTCCTCAGTATTATTCTCACCTCCATGGTGTTGTCGGTGGTCATCATATCTTCGCAGCATTGCAAAGGTACAATTGATGTCAGTTCGTGGTATTTTTGAGTGTTACAAACAAACTGAGAACAGATAGTGGTTTATTTTCTTTACAACAATACCTCCATTGCGGCGTCATAATATCGGTCAGCGTGCGCGCAACACAATCCTTCTACGTGATTGTAGAGCCTATAGGACCGACGAAGATCGTACACCGCGCTTGGAGGTAAATCGAGAAACAAATTCTGAATCGCGATCCCTTATGACTCTGGAACAACGGTTGCAGTTTACGCGCAAAATAAATTTGATCGTCGACAAAACAGAGGACAACATGTGACGATTAGAACTGAACGTTCGGCGTTCACATACGATCCAGTAGGTGATTACGCACCGGATACATCTGTTGGATTCGTAACAATCTACATCAACATCCATACTCCGCAAGCCACCCGACGGTGTGTGGCAGAGGGTACCTTGAGTACCACTATCGGTTCTCCCTCTTATTCCACTCACGTATTGTTCGCGGAAAGAAAAATTGTCGGTATGCCTCTGTGTGGGCTCTAATCTCTCTGATTTTATCTTCGCGAGATATACGTAGGAATGAGCAATATACTGCTAGACTCCTCGGTAAAGATATGTTCTCGAAACTTTGACAAAAGCCCGTACCGAGCGACAGAGCGTCTCTCCTGCAGAGTCTTCCACTGGAGTTTACCGATCATCTCCTTAACGCTTTCACGATTACCAAATTATCCTGTAACGATGCGCGCTGCTCTCCACATTATTACCATTTCGTAGTGTACTTACAAAAAATTCACTAAGTGCAGCTTCCGCCAACTCTGACGTAGATGAAGTGTTCAGTACGTTCTCAAGAAGACATGGTTAATAAGTTCCGAACATACCCCCTTATATAGTGCATGGCGCAAATGGCTGTGTCACATAACAGATAACGGGCGAAATTATTGTGTCGCCAGCCTTTTGGTGGCATGGGTGCTTGCCCAGATAGTGGTCTTGAAAAAAATCCGTGCAACCGGTCAACGAATTGACGCCATGTGCGGCCGCATATGCGTCATGATTCGGTTGTCAAGTTTTGATGAGTTTAGGAAACATTGATCATTTGGTACACACCTGTTCCAGTTCAGTTCACGTAAACTTTGTATTGTGGTAGTCATGTTAAGGCACTGACACTGGCGTAGTATCTATTTGGTATGTCTGTTGTGTACCTAAAGGCTAAAGACTATTTTCCTACTAGAAGGTATGCAGGACTGTGGAATTTGTACTAGCTATACAGAAGTCTCGTTAATTCGAGGTGAACGTGATCGGAATCACATCGAACTATCGACAGTTACGTGTGAAAAAGAATAGACCTTGAAAAGAATACACGTGTCAAAAATATGACCTTTTTTAAAACTAATTTTTTAAATAGTCATTTATATTGGCTGCCTAAATGTTTTAAAGTATTTTCACTATTTACTTCGCGTTATAATGGTGGAGTGCCGTTTTCTGTGAAAATAGAATGTACCCGCAGTAGTTTTGTTTTATGACGCTCGTGTTTATGGGAAACTCTTAATTCCGAGACTCGGAATATCGAGACTGCATTGTATCGAGTTTAGTTTACTTTTTGTCTAACTTTCTTTCATTTTTTTATTTTTTTTTAAAGGTAGAAAATGTCAGAACTAGGAGATAAGAATCCAATTTGGAAGTACTTTAATAGAAGTACCATCGATTTGTCTAAATCTGTTCGCCTCCCATGTCATCTTCTACGGACTCCTGGTTACGGTTACACACATTCAAGAAGGCTTAGTACAAGGAGGGCATCTTGAGAAATGTGGAGAAACTAGTAATTTGTGGTGTAACGTATATATAGAGAAATTTTAAATTAATTACGCAAGTTTCTGTTACGACGTCCGCTTGGGCTCCTCTAGAAAGAGGAGGCGAATATTCGGTTTCGGCCACAAATCATGTTTCGGTAAGACTCTACAAGAAAAAAAAAAAAAAAAAAAAATAATAATAATAATAATAATAATAATAATAATAATAATAATAATAATAATAAATAAAAGTACAATACACCAGCAAAGATGGCAAGTGTATGGAGTGCACTATGAATGCGTAGTTAAGATTGTGTGTGACTAGTAAATAGTAAATACATAATGCGTGAAATTTACTCTGCTGGCCATCCAAACTGCAACACCCTGAAGGAAGCACCCAAATCTGGCGAAAAACACCATCAAGAACGAAAGCCGCGTCACCTATAAGAACACATCAAAAATGTTGCCTCACCTTGGTTTCACGGTCTCCTGAACACTGGCGTTAAACGTGTATATTGCATAAGGAACACAGTTCCTTGGATTATCCACTGATGTCACTCAACTCGCACAAAGATGTTAAGTGCTACTATACTGGCCATGGAGCGGCCCTTGCGGGTGGGCAACCCTCATGGCACTCATGTGTACCGGGAAACATACTCAAACGGCGAACGCCCTGCTTCGTATCCCAGCAGCCCAGAAACGGGTACCGGTACACTGAAAGTAAACACCAACACAAACAAGCGAAATAGGCAATACTTCTGGCTGAAATAGAGTGCTAACAGACCGAGCCCTGCCTCGATGTAGCCATAATCTCACCGCCGATTGGTAGGAGGAATTTACCCAAGTGCTTCAGCAAATACTTTAACAGCAGTTGTTTCAGTAATTGCAAGACACGGCTAGTTAAGGGCATCTTGTCTCATCGTCCGGCCTCTCTTCTCCCTCTGCCTGCCGCCTTCTACGAGGATACCGAGGATTAGGACACTGTTTGTCCTGACATCCTCTCGAAGACTAATTGATTTTTCAAAGTCATGTTCCTGTTTCAGTTTGCAACTGTTATGACTTCTTTAATAGCTGCCTGATCCATACCATTTTTTTCTTACTTCGTATCTGATGTTTGTTAGAGTACCTATATTATGCAGCAGTGTTTTTCAACCTTTTCGAATATGCGACCCCCTTCCAAGTAAAAATATTTTGCTAACCCCCTTTCAAACAAAAATATTGTGGCGACCCCACCCCCTCATGAAACGTAACAAAACAATGTTATCTCAAAGGAAACAAATTTTATATTCTTGCTTCAGCTTTCTTTTAAATTGTTGTACGAATTTTTTTGGATATTTCTCGCAATGGTACACATATCCTATTTTTAGGTGATTTCCGACAGAAAAAATATTTTTTGTTAAGAGTATTTCGCATTTCACGCAAGACTCAGAAGCGAATTATGCTCATTAAGAAAGGTCTCAGTTTTTAAAGACGTAGATCTTTTTTTGAATTTTTCAGAATTACCTATTATCTAACAATCTTTTCCTGGAAACAGTTTTCAGACTTTGCGCTTATACATCATTAAGACATTGTATTGTAAAACAATTATGATCTATTCAATTCATAATTAATATTACACAAAGAACTCCGTAATTTTTACATTAAAGAAATTTCACTTAGGCATTCTTTTTTGTATTACTGAACTTCTAGTTACTTTACGGGGTAAGGACGTACTCTTGTGACGGTGACCCCTAAGCAAGACTTCTGACGGTCACGACCCAAGGCTTGAAAAACACAGGGTATTTGAAAATTTAATAGCCAAACTTTGGGAGCGTATTTTTGGATCTAAGATAATCAAAAAGTTCGTAAGAATTTTTTCTCCAATATCATTTCTTACGGAGATAATAGGGAAAATTACGTTTGAATGGTAAACTCATGTACAGTTCCTTTGAATGAATGTTTCTTTTTATTGGCAATAGATTATAGGAATTATCTAGAAAATACTCGTACTTTGTAAGATCAACAAGCCTAGTTACATTAATAAACAATGCAAATAATGAACAAAACGAATAATTTATATCTCATTAATAATGCATTGTAAATATGTAGGGAGGAACAGAAAGAAAACAGATTATTCCATTAATGTAGTGCTCTCATTGTCAAATAGTTGAATAAAAATACGCTATCATGCGCCGCAAGATGTGACAGTTTTCATTGTTTATGATGTGATATTGTTTGAAATTTGTATCGTAGGTGGTTTTTGCAACCATAGCAAATGATTCTTGACCTTAAAGAATATATGTACCAAATTTGGTTGAAATCGGTGCATTAGTTTAGGATCAGATGTAGAATATTATCACATGATGCGTTCGTTTTTCACGACTGTCATTATCACGTCATATCTCCTGACGTATGTGTCATAGGTAGTTCTTACCCCGACAGCGATTGTTGCCTGATAGTAAGGATCATGTGTACCACGTTTTGTTGAAATCGGTCCAGTAGTTTAGGAGGACATGTGGAACATACATACATACCCACATACAGCCTATTTTGTAAGATGTATAACAGACTATGTATTTTAGACGCAGTAGCTTTATAAAGGCATCATCACGTAGTCTAAGTATCGGCTCGATAGTGGGCGGAAAGCGTGTGAAAATCATGCACACGTGTCCACGATAATGTTTATGTCACATTCGTCGAAGTTCAGAGAAGGTTTAAACGGTGATAAAATTTGGAAAAATTGCGGGGAAAATTTAGAGTTAAATCTTGTAAAATAATGACTTGGTTGTTGTGTTGCGTGCGTTCAGAAATATACTTTGAAGGAGCAAAGTTCGCTTTACACGATATGAACTGACAAAGATAAAGATGAATTACTGTTCGTTAGTCACGCTAAAACTCGAGAACGGCTGAACCGATTTCGCTATACCTATTATCATTACATAAACCGCTGAATCTGTTGTGATGAAGTCTGGTGTGGAGATAGCTTGAGCGCTGAAGAACCGGATAAGATACTTTAGAAAGTGCGTAATTCAAGATATTTTTTGATTTTATGTATATAAAGCGAAATATCGAACAATAATTACTCTCTGGGAAAGCTGTTTACTCTAGTAAATTGTTTTTCAGAAGTTATAATTAACTTTTAAAAATGCATTGGCCTTTTGTAATAGTGGATAGAACAACAAAACAACAGAAGCACCTGTCAGTTTTCCAAAAATTTCCCTACTTTCTGGCCAACTATTCCAAACTTTTAGTTCACTCAAACCTTCCTCTCGCTTTGAACGTCGAATGTGCAAAATTTTATCGCAATCAGTTTAATGGTATTGATATTTCATAGAAAAATCTCTTTTTATTTTTTCTAAATTTTCCAATTTTCCGGGAAAATTTTTTATTTCATAAGACCGTTAATCTTGCGCGAAAAAAAAATACCCTTCTCCGTCGGGCGAATAGTCAGTTATAGTGCCGAATTCAATCAAAACACATTGAAAAACGCACTTTCAATTTTTCTCAAATTTTCCAATTTTCCTGTAGATTTTCCGAAAAATTTATTTCATACAAACCTTGTTCTGTCAAACCATACTCAAGTGATGCTCTTACAACAATGCACAATTGATTTTTATTCATAGAAAAAATATAGCTTTCGGTTTTACCTAAATTTTCCTACTTTACGTGCGACTTTTCCAAATTTTTATTTGATGCGAACCTTCCTCTTGCTTTCAACATGAAATGAACAAAATTTAATCGTAATTGGACGAACGGTATTGATAGCCCACTGGACAAAGCCGTTTCAGTTTTTCCCAATTTTCATCTTTTCCGGACAAATTTTCCACATTTTATCAACGTTTAAACCTTCCCTGGACTTAAACGAATATTTCAAGACTAAAATTAGCCAAATCGGTTCAGCCGTCCTCGAGTTTTAGCGAGACTAGCGAACAGCAATTCATTTATATACAGGGTGTTTCACTAAGTGTGTTCGCCTATGTAACTTATAAAATAATAGGTGACGGGTAATTTTAATGCGGTAGGTCAACACAAGAAATGTTACACTTTCTGCGGAGCTATGAACATTATTTATTGTATCATTTTCCAAAGAGTTACACCACAAAGATATAATTTTTTAAATGGAACATTAGTTTTTTCTATCGTGTATTGGATTCGTTTAAACCAGCAGCGTCCAAATCAATTTAAACTACATTCCTATCACTGTTAGTTTGGGAGCTAGAACCCTTCAAAGTTCCGGGGGCGGAGGCTGCGATAGCGTAGCTGACTGGCCGAGTGGCTATCCCCTGGGGCACGGCCCACTGTCTCATGACGACCAGCCAGTCAGCTACGCTATCATAGCCTCCGCCCCCTAAACTTTGAAGGGTTGTAGCTCCCAAACTAACAGTCATAGGAATGTAGTTTAAATTGAATTGGACGCAGCTGGTTTCAACGAATCGAATGCAGGATAGAAAAAAAACCTATTGTTCCATTTAAAAAAAATTATATCTTTGTGCTGTAACTCTTTGGAAAATGATACAATAAACTATGTTCATAGGTCCGCAGAAAGTGTAACATTTCTTGTGTTGAAACTTCAAAAACGTTCAAATGTTTGTTAAGCGTATGGGACTTAACTACGGGGTCATCAGTCCCTAAACTTACAAACTACTTATGAACTACTTACGAACTAAGACGGCACAAATATCCATGCCCGAGGGGGGATTCGAACCCCCGTAGTGGCTGTGCAGACCGTGACTGGAGTGCCTCAGTCATCTCGGCCACCGCGGCCGGCAGTTGAAACTTCCTGGCAGATTAAAATTGTGAACCGGAACCGGGACTCGAACCTGGGACCTTTGCCTTTCGCGGGCAAGCGCACTACCGACTGTGCTATCCCGACTCACGATGCCGCCTCACAACTTTACTTCCGCCAGTACCTCGCCTCCTACTTTCCAAACTTCACAGAAGCTCTCCTGCAAACACGCAAGACTAGCACTCCTGGAAAAAAAGGATAGCACAGTCGGTAGTGCGCTTGCCCGCGAAAGGCAAAGGTCCCAGGTTCGAGTCCCGGTTCCGGCACACAATTTTAATCTGCCAGGATGTTTCATATCAGCGCACACTCCGCTGCAGAGTGAAGTTTCATTCTGGATTTCTTGTGTTGACCTACGGCATTAAAATTTCCCGTCACCTATTATTTTATAAGTAACAGAGGCAAACATACTTAGTGAAACACCCTGTATACATATAGATTCTCTCGGCAGGCTAAAGGGTGACAAACTGGCAAGGAGGCTACAACTTTTAGTTAAAGAAACGTCAGCACTTTGGAAGTCTTAAAATTGCCGCAGAAACTGACGGAAGAGGCGGACGACGAAGGAAACAACAAACAAGGCTTTTATTTTGAGAATGATAACGGCTAATGTAAAAAGTGAGCAGCGGTTAGGGGAAAAATTGCGTGTACAGCAAAACACGATGAAAGGCTTTGTCGGTGTAGAGAGTGTCACCCCTTCAAAGGCGTGCAGTGGACGGTGGGACGTTGTAGGCGGGCAAAGCCACAGGGTCCCGGCCTGCCTAACCGCTGCGCTGGACGGTGCGGCACCGGGGGAAGCCACCGCCGCTTAAAGAGGCTGCAGCAAGCCTTAGCTCCGGGAAAGAACAAAAACTAGCCATAGCCAGGGCATGCGAACGTCACCTGAGGGTAGTGTAGAGAGACTGAAAAAGTATATTGAAGTTAATAGACGTTCTGTCAGTTAAGGATGAATAGGGTAAAAATACTGAGTCTTGTTTAATTTGTACCTGTTTAGTAAAAACAGTGTCATAGCTACACCGCGCATCTTTAGGTTAAAACCCATTCTTTTCCCGAGTTCTCAGTTGAAAATTAATATATTCGTATGTGCTGGCAGAGTTAACGTTGCGTAAAAATTATGTGTACTCAATTCAACTTACACGGGCGCACCGCAAAGAATCCAATAAGGTACATGAAACTACAGCACATTCAAAAACTGATGGTTGGCAATTAAGATCGAGTTGCCCCATGCAGAGCTTATTTCATTCATTCAAAGCTTTTTCAAAGAGTAATCATTGTTATATACAGAAGGATGGAAAAACTGGTAGAAGCCGACCACGGAGAAGATCAGTTTGGGTTCAGGAGAAATGTAGGAACTCGGGAGGCAATACTCACTTTACGACTTACCCTAGAAGATAGATTAAGAAAAGGCAAACCTACATTTCTAGCTTTCGTAGATTTGGAAGAGGCTTTTGACAATGTTGATTGGAATAAACTCTTTCACATTCTGAAGCAAGCAGGAGTAAAATATAGGGAGCGTAAGGTTATTTACAACTTGTACAAAAACCAGACAGCGGTTGTCAGAGTTGAAGGGCATGAAAGGGATGCAGTGGTTGGAAAGGGAGTAAGACAGGGTTGTAGTCTTTCTCCAGTGTTATTCAATTTGTACATTGAGCAAGCTATAAAGGAAAGCAAGGAGAAATTTGGAGAAGGAATTAAAGCTCAGGGTGAAGTATTAAAAACATTGCGTTTTGCCGACGACATAGTAATTATGTCAGATACAGCAAAGGACCTGGAAGAGCAATTGAACGGAATGGACAGTGTGCTGAAAGATGAACTTTAACAAGAGCAAAACTAGGGTAATGGAGTGCAGTGTAAGAAAATCAGGTGATGCTGAAGGAATTAGATTGGGAAACGAAGCAATAAAGGAGGTAGATACGTTTTGTTACTTGGGCAGTAAAATAACAAATGATAGTCGCAGTACAGAGGATATAAAATGCAGAATGGCAATGGGTAGAAAAGCGTTCTTGAAGAAGAGAAATTTGTTAACATCGAATATTGATTTAAGCCTAAGGAAGTCATTTCTGAAGGCATTTGTATGGAGTGTTGCCTTGTATGGGAGTGAGACATGGACGATAAACAGCGCGGACAGGAAGAGAATTGAGGCTTTTGAAATATGGTGCTACAGAAGAATGCTGAAGATTAGGTGGGTGGATCGCGTAACTAATGAGGAGGTACTGAACAGAATTGTGGAGAAAAGTAATTTCTGGCATAGCTTGACTAAAAGAAGG
This sequence comes from Locusta migratoria, assembly GCA_026315105.1. NCBI lineage: Eukaryota > Metazoa > Arthropoda > Insecta > Orthoptera > Acrididae > Locusta > Locusta migratoria. Next base: position 159,495,229 of record CM048746.1, read on the forward strand.
GATAGATTGGTAGGACACATTCTTAGACATCAAGGAATTGTGAATTTAGCGTTGGAGGGAAGTGTGTGGGGTAAAAATCGCAGAGGAAGACCTAGAGATGGATACAATAAGCAGATTCAGACAGATGTAGGTTGCCGTTCTTATGTGGAGATGAAGAGGCTTGCTCAGGATAGGGTATTGTGGAGAGCTGCATCAAACCAGTCTCCGGGCTGAAGACCACAACAACAACAACACACACACACACATCAAAGCTTTTTCAAAGAGTAATCATTGTTCCATATTTCTCATTGTATTATTCTAATCAATAATCTTGATTCAATCGCTAGCATACGAGTACTTTACAGGATGACCTGATGAGATAAGCTGAAGAGATCCTCAAGATTTCATCATAACTGCTACAGCCGTCTTGGAGTCCGTACATATTTACATAGATTTTCGTATCAATTCCTAAGTCATCGAGGTAGCTTTTGTCATTTTTGATTCTAAGTAAAACAGTTCACTGGTGCGAACAGAGGTACTACCATTTTAGTTGTCTCATTGCCCATGTTCTCTCTGCTTTTCATTTCATCCGTTTTTCTCGCAAAGTATATAGGCCTATTGAATCATAACGAAACTATTATATTACGTGACACCGGGCAGGATAAAAAAACGTACTGACTACAAAATTAAAAGATGTGATAGTACGTTAAGTCTCTCAGATCGTCAGCTAATTTCGACCATATTTACATACTTTGGAAAGCTACTTTTATTCAGTTATGCACTTAGCCAGATGAAGGAAAATTCGCACTCCAGTTCTCCCCACCTTGGACCGAGAGCATGCGAAAACAAAAGCTGGCCAACGGAAGTGGCCATGCCGATTGCGGAGTGCGAGCTTTTAGCTTTGCACGCAATCCCCCCGTTATCGGCTGAAAAGGGGCGAGCGCGGAGAACACTTCGGTGGTGCGGCTAATTCGATGAGCAGGGAGGGTGTAAGGTGGAGGAGCTGATGGGAAGCGGGCAGCGGTCTGGACGCATTATGCCGATCCCTGCAGTCGGCCTGCCCGAGAGATTCGGCCAGGGAGCCCCAATATCAACAGCAGGCGGGCGGTGGCTGCCCCACCCATCTCGTTGCACCAATACCATAACGCGCAGACGAGTTGCAATGGAAATATGCTTTTCTGCAAAAGAACATACCTTTCCTGTCTGGTACAATCACAGTCTAATATACGAGGGTAAGTCAATTATTATCCGCAAAGTAGTTATAAAATTTTAAGGCTCTGTCAAACAGAGAGCGGGCAGAACGCGCGGGCACTGTGTTGCATTCGTCTTACCGCTTCGGTAAGCCTGCGGGCAGGCTGTTCAAATGTTCAAATGTTTGTTAAGCTTATGGGACTTAACTACGGGCCGGCCGCGGTGGCCGAGGGGATTGAGGCGCTCCAGTCACGGTCCGCACGGCCACTACGGTCGGGGGTTCGAATCCCCCCTCGGGCATGGATATTTGTGCCGTCCTTAGTTGTAAGTAGTTCATAAGTAGTTTGTAAGTTTAGGGACTGATGACCCCGTAGTTAAGTCCCATAGACTCTACAAACATTTGACTTAACTACGGGGTCATCAGTCCCTAAACTTACAAACTACTTACGAACTAGGACGGCACAAATATCCATATATCCATGCCCCAGGGGGGATTCGAACCCCCGACCGTAGTGGCCGTGCAGACCGTGACTGAAGCGCCTCAGTCCCCTCAGCCACCGCGGCCGGCGGGCAGGCTGTGGTTTTCTACAGAGAACGCGGCGGGCAAGCGAGAGCGGACGAAATAGAAAGAGATCGATTCGGGGCGTCCAAAACCATTCCTGTATGACACACGTGACCCGGAACACAGAAATGCGTCTAAGAAGGCAGAAACAAAGAAGGAGAATTTTCATCAATGAAACAAATATATGACGGGGCACAGTGGCGTAACTATGGAGGGGGGATGAGGGGGATAGAACCACCGCCACCACCCCCCCCCCCCCCAGAACCCGAAAAAAAAAGAAAAAAGAAAAATCGTATAACAGCAATCTGGCAAAGGTAAAGATTGGAAACTTGGAGTGTTTTACCATAAGCTGTCATTGGGTGGGAGTGAATTATTTTCTTCAACGGGAGTGGTAGATGGTCAGTCAGTCAACTGACTAAAATTTTGCTCGTCAAGCAGATCTATCCCTCCCCCCCACCCCACCCCCAAAGCCAAGTCCTAGTTACGGCACTGAGGGGGCACAAAGTCTTTTTCAATTGTAGAAAACCCTGAAAGAGACATTTTCAGTCTGTATACGGACGTTAAGTTTGGTTTTTTCTTTTTCTTTTTATCTATTTATTTTTATAAATGAGATACTATTAGTGCAGGATTGTATTTGTTTGTCTCTTTAGAAATATAATGATACTAGGGTAGGTTCCGATTTTTGCGGGAATTTATTTACAGCTCAAAGCACAATCGTGATATTAGTTTTAATATGCCTCATAAAAGTCAACTTATATAGTTACAATACACAATAAATGAAACATTAAAATGAATGAAACGTTTAATAAATAACATGCTTACCTCAAACAAATTGACAATCTTTCCAGGGATCCAATAGGCTTTCTCCAGTTTGATTGAATTTTTATAATACGTGACTCAATTAGATTGTGAATCGTTTCAAATTGTTCACGATACATTCGAAGAAAAAAAAAAAGAAGAAGAAAAAAGAAAAAGAAAAGAAAAAGGTCTTCACGTGGCCACAGTTCTTTACAAAGCCGATGAAATTTACCATTTTTTTTCTCGTTTCGTACTAATTTCATGTACCCAATTTCTTCGCTTCTTTGACGCAACCTTGAGGAGAAGTAGAAATTCGTCGTCATCTGAACTACTGCTCATGTTTATACGCTCCGCGGCTGACTCACGCACTACAAGTGCCAGTCAACTGCTGGAACGCCGAGCGCCGCCCGCGCTGTGCCTGACTGCTGCGGAACGGGCGGACAACAGCGCGTTCTGTCCGCTCTCTGTTTGACGGAGCCTTTAGTGTAATAAAATACGAAACTTATAAGAACAACATTTTTCGACATAGTCTCCTTGCTTTTCAATGCACTTCGTCCATCGCTCTACAAGTTTCCTTATGCCCTCATAAAAGAAGGTTTTCGGTTGAGCTGCGAGCCAGGAATGCACCGCTTCCTTCACTGCTTCGTCCGAGTCAAATCGACGGCCCCGTAACACGTTCGCTGTGGTTCACGCTCTGGCGCGTGTAAACGTTACTTGAGTCAAGTGCCGCACACGCTGTGGCGCGTGCTGCGACCTAGCATCCTATTATGGGTTGTTGTAAACTGGCATCATCTAATAAAGCTGTATACTCTGGTATGCACTCATGGAAGAGTATAAGTGATATGCACACGTACGTGGTTCCAGATTTCCGCGTTTGCATTACCGGCTACGAGCCACACACGCTTCTCATGATATCATGATAGATTTATTGGATTCTTATGTAAACAAGCAAGCGAGCTTTTGATTATTTTAATTTTATTTCGATTAGTTACCAGTTTATAAAACAAAATACTTCTTAGTTTTGATATTATTCATACTTGTATTGCTGATGATAAATAAATAAGCATATGTTTTATGAAATACCTTGTATGTACTGTTTATATTGTTCATTTGTTGTTTTCACAAAAATACAAATGCAAATAAAAAAAACATATAAAAAGAAACTGAAAACTAAAACCAAAACATTCAGTGGCTCAAAACATGAAAAGATACTGTCAAAATACGATCACGCGCCAGAGCGTGAATTGACACCTAGGATCATCGCGCCAGAGCGTGAACGGCAGGGAACGTGTTAATGCCTGTTTTAGTGGACCAAACAAGTGATAGTCAGAAGGGGCAAGATCGGGACTATATGGAGGATGATTTAGTACTTCGAATTTGAGTTTCTGCAACGTTTCAACAGTGTGGACAGCAGTATGCGGACGGGCATTGTCGTGCAACAACACAACACCTGATGACAGCAATCCTCGGCGTTTGCTTCGAATTGCAGGCTTTAGCCTATCAGTAAGCATCTCACTGAAACGTAAACTGTTTATTGTTGTGCCCCTTTCACCATAATGTTCCATTGCAGGACCTCGTGCATCCCAAAAAACCGTAAGCATCAGTTTTCCTGCGGACGGTTGGGTCTTGAACTTTTTCTTGCACGGCGAATTTGGATGTTTCCATTCCATACTCTGCCGTTTACTTTCCGGCTCGTAATGATGGATCCATGTTTCGTCACCAGTAAAGAATCTGTCTAAGAAGTTGTCACCTTCGTTTTTTGCAGATGTCGAGGCCGTTTGCTTATGCAACTGTGTGAGTTGTTTTGGGACCCATCTTGCACAAACTTTACGAAACCGAGGTCTGTTGTGAATAATTTCGTAGGCAGAACCATGACTAATTTGAAGACGATGAGCCACTTCATCAATAGTTAATCGTCTGTCTAAGAGAATCATTTCACGTGATCGCTCAATGGTTTCTTCATTTGTGGCGGTAAAAGGTCGTCCGGCTCCTTCATCATGCTTAACACTCGTGCGACCATTTCGGAATTTTTCAATCCACTCTTACACACTTCGTTGTGGCAAAACACTGCTCCCGTACTGTACTAAAAGTCTTCTATGAATTTCGGCCCCTGATACATCTTCCGCCCACAAAAAACGTATCTCTGAATGTTGCTCTTCTTTGGTGCAAATAGACAGCGGAGCAGCCATGATTAACAGCACGGCAGCGACAACGAAACTAACGTAGCATCTTGAAAATTGCAAAGATGTAACAACAAATAAACAAAGCATGCGTCACCAACGTAAAACGACAGTACTACAACATAAACAATAATATAACTAAATTGCGGATAATAATTGACTTACCCTCGTACACAGTCGCGACACTCACTGCTGTGAAAGTTGTTACCAACTGACAGCTGCAACGACACTAGCGCTCCTAGCGGTGGGCAAGCCGCCGAAGGAGAGATGTTTGATTGTAAATATTTTTCTACGTATTTAAACAAATAGGAAGTGTAATTTTGTGTTACAAGGATTAGTAAAATATCAATTCATGTACATAATACGGAAATTTGTGTAAAAAAACCTAATTTAATCGATTCAGTGGTATAAAGGACAACTTCGTCATGAACAAATACTTACTAATATTTGTATATTTGCAGCTTATTCCGCTGAAAGTAAGTAGAATATAAACATACGGCAAACATAAATGGTCTGTTATTAAAATGATAGGCAGTTTTCTGACATGTTTCAATGCGGTGTGGAGTGTAATAATTCGCCCATTTTTACACCTCACTAGTCTTTCTACTGCGTGCATATTCCTTTGAGTGTAATTACTTAGACTTGAAAAGCCAATGTTTTGAATATTCTTGCCGTCTGTGGTTCATATGTAGCAACAGTTGTGGAATTGAGCTCTTCTTTGTTGGAAAACAGTTTGATTGCATTCGTCGTTTTATTGCGGCGTCTGTGACGTTTTTCCTTCAGCTACAGCTGTGGTGGCTGATTTGGTACGTTAAATACTGTACTTACATTCTATATTCGTTTCCTACGGTCCACCCTCACCGATTTTACTGGAACTGTAGTGAAGAAACGTTAACGTCCTTGTGTAGAAAGCGACGTCTTTCTGCCAAAGGGCAGCTCTTATGATGTTTCCTAGTAATTTTTCTATTTTTAATAGTAAATAAAGTTATTCAGTAAAAGGTTAGAAGGTGGGTTAGAAGATAAAAGTAAATAGACTGTCATGTATTGTACGTTTCGTACGCTATCACGGATCTTAGGAAACTTGTTGTTGATATGGTCTTCAGTCCGGAGACTGGTTTGATGCAGCTCTCCACCCTACTCTATCCTGAGCAAGCCTTTTCATCTCCTCATAAGAAAGGCAATCCACGTCCACTTGAATCTGCTTACTATACGCGTCTCTTGGTCTCCCTCTGCGATTTTTACCCAACACACTTCCCTCCAATGCTAAGATTCCTCGATGTCTAAGAATGTGTCCTACCAAGTGATCCATTCTTTTAGTCAGTGTATGCCAAAAATTCCTTTTCTCACCAATTCTGTTCAGACCTCTTCATTAGTTATGCGATCTACCCACCTAATCTTCAGCATTCTTCTGTAGCACCACATTTCAAAGGCCTCTATTCTATTCCTGTCCGCACTGCTTATCGCCCATGTTTCACTCCCGTACAAGGCAACACTCCACACAAATGCCTTCAGAAAAGACTTCCTTACACTTAATTTAATATTCGATGTTAGCAAATTTCTCTTTTTCAGGAATGCTTTTCTTCCCATTGCCATTCTGCATTTTATATCCTCTGTACTGCGACCATCGCATGTTATTTTACTACCCAAGTAACAAAACTCATCTACCACCTTCATTGTTTCGTTACCTAATCTAATTCCTTCAGCATCGCCTTATTTTCTAAGATCGCATTCCATTATTTTTGTTTTGCTCTTGTTAATGTTCATTTTATACGCTCTCTTCAACACACTGTCCGTTCTATTCAACTGCTCTTCCAGGCCCTTTGCTGTCTCTGACAGAATTACAATGTCATCAGCAAAACGCAATGTATTTATTTCTTCCCCCTGAACTTTAATCCCTATTCAGGAAAGACAAATTTGAAGCTATTTATAAGTTATTACCTATTTTATGACACTTCATGCGTTCCCTATTGCAAATAGTATGTTAAAATCAATATAAACGATATATTCGCACTCGTTCAATATCGTATTCAGAAATGTTGCTTTCCGCCCCTTGGAGCGCTGCTGTCGCAGTGTATAACAAAATTGTGCTGCAGTGTCGTGGCTGTATATGTTAGATTGTGGTATAATTCATAAGAATCATAACAGACTGCTTGAAATCCACTCCAACCAATTGAACTAGCTCAAAGAAATGTGCCATCTGTTATTCGAAGGAAAATAATTGCGAATGAGAGAAAAAAATAGACTAGATCGCGATAGGACCTATCCTCTGCATGGAACCCAATCGAGCCCGAAGAAGTGAATTCAATAACATCTGCGGCATCTGGTACCACTGCTGAAACAGCTAGGTCGCAGCTACGGGGACTAAGACCTACCTTCCCCGTGACTAGAAAAGAGTGCCTGAAACTTTACCTCCTGACTATGATGAAAAACGGACGACCTGGAAATTCCTGATTAGAGAAAGATCTGGAATCGACACAGTAAAAGTTAATTTGATAAGGTAGGGTAGCTAGCACCGATCGAGAAGATATTCAATTAGACTGTGGAACCGAACGAGGTGGCGCATTGGTAAAGCACTGGACTCGTATTCGGGAGGACGTGGTTGAAATCCATCTCCGGCCATCCAGATTTAGGTTTTCCGTGATTTTCCTATATCGCTCCCAGCAAATGCTGGGACGGTTCCTTGGAAAGGGCACGGCGAATTTCATTTGAGAAAGTAATCCGAGCACGAGCTCCACTCTAATGACCACGCCCTCGACGGTACGTGAAACCCATATATTCTTTCTCTCTTGAAGGAAGAGAGGCTCTTCCAGTAACTGTGCTGAATTTTGAAAACCTCTATTTTCATCTGCGCCATTTGAATATAGCAGCTTCAACCCAGTGTTGATAAGGTGCGCCTCAGTCTCCTCGGCCACCGCGGCCGGCAGAGTATCTCACCCCCCTCCCCCTATATTTTGTGCTTCTGTTTAGTCCTCCGTATCAGATACACCCCATCCTTTGAGCCGCTCCCCTCCCAAAATAATTTAGTGTGTCCCGATTGGCTAACATTTGCTGTTGTTTGTCAAAACCGGAAATTATAAATTAATTTTGTTTTTTCGTAGTTGCCCTGTAAGCTGCTGTTGAGCAGCGTGTTTTCTACATCTACATACGTACTCTGCAATCCGCCGTAAGGTGCGTGGCGGAGGGTACACTGTACCACTACTAGGCATTTCCTATTGCAGCGGCGGAGTGGCCGAGCGTATTGAGGCGCTATGCTGTGATGCGCGAGAACGTTCCGTGTCGGGGATTCGAATGCCCCTCGGGCATGGATGTTTGTGCCGTCTTTAGTATAATTTAGTTCATAAGTAGTTTGTAACTTTAGGGACTGAGGACCCCACAGTTAAGTCCCTTAAGCTTGACAAACATTTCAACATTTTTCCTTTCCTATTCCACTCCCAAATAGAACGAAAAAAAAAAAAAAAAAAAAAAAAAAATGCTGATTTGCCTCCGTACGAGCCCTAATTTCTATTATCTGGTCTTTGTGATCACTACGCGAAATGTTAGTAGGCGGCAGGAAGATCGTTCCACACTCAGCTTCAAATTCAGGCTCTCTAAATTTCCTCAACAGAAAGTCACGAAAAGAACGTCGTCTTTCCTCCAGCGATCCCCATTTGAGTTTCCGCAGCATTTCCATGACACTCGCACATTGTTCGAACCTACTAGTAACAAAGCTAACTGCTCGCCTCTGAACTGCTTCTATGTCTCCCTTTAAACTGATCTGCTGCGGGTCCCAAGCACTTGAGCAACACTGAAGACGTGATCGCACAAACGTTTTATACGCGGTCTCCTTTACAGATGAAATAAAGTTTCACAAAATTCTCCCAATAAACCGAAGTCGGCTGTCCGCCTTACTCACAACTGTCCTTACATGTTCGTTCCATTTCATATCGCTCTGCAATGTTACGCCTAGATATTTGAACGACGCGACTGCATCAAGAAGCTCACTACCAATGCTGTATTTGAACAGTATGGGGTTGTTTTTCCTACTCATGTGCATCACCTTACATTTTTCTACATTGAGAGTTAGCTGCCATTCTTCGCACCAACTAGAAATTTGGTCTAAGTCTTCCTGTATGCTATTACAGTGAATTAAAGACGACACCCTCCCATAAACCACAGCATCATCAGCAAACAGCCGCAAATTACAACTTACTCTGTCCATCAGATCATTTATACAGATAGAAAATAATAACGGTTCTATCACACTCCACTGGGGCACGCCTGACGATACACTCGTCTCTGATGAACACTCGGCGTCGAGAACAACGTACTGGGTTCTATTACTTAGGAAGTCTTCCAGCCAGTCACAAATCTGTGAACCTATTCCATAAGCTCGTATATTCGTTAGCAGTCACCAGTGTGGCACCGCGTCAAACGCCTTTTTGAAGTCGTGAAAAACACAATCCGCCTGTTGCTTTTTTTCCATGGCTCGCAAGATGTCGTGTGAGAAAAGGGAAAGCTGAGACGATGTTTCCTGGACCTGTGCTGTTTCATACAAAGAAACTTTTCCGTTTCAAGGAAATTTACTATATTCGAACTGAGAATATGCTCCAAAATTCTACATGAAACTGATGTCAATGATATTGGCCTGTAATTGTGTAGATCAATTCTCTTTCCTTTCTTATAAACGAGAGTCACCTGAGCTTTTTTCCAATCACTACGAACTTTGCGCTGAATTAAAGATTCGCGGAAAATGCAAGTTAAGTAAGGGGCCAATACCGCAGTACTCTTTGTAAAACCGAACTGGTATTCCATCCGGACTAGGAGACTTTTTCGTACGTAGCTCTCTCAGCTGCTTTTCTACACCGGAAATTCCTATTACTATATCCTCCATTTCGGAATTATAGAAAAGTGCCACTTCATATTATATTCCTTCCCAACAGATAGTGATTCACTATACAACAAGCAAACAGTTTTCTTGCTGAAACTTCCTGTGAGATTAAAATTATGTGCCGGAACCGGGACTCGAATCTGGGCCCTTTAGGCAAGGATCCCAGGTTCGAGTCTCGGTTCTGGAACACCATTTTAATCTGCCAGGAAATTTCATATCAGCGCACACTCCGCTGCAGAGTGAAAGTTTCATTCAGGTTTGTTGTTGTACATCGTATAGAAATAGTCCTCTGTCCATTCCTCGTGGCACTGGCTACATTAAGCATCTACTTTTCTTAATGCCAGACAGTTTGTGAATAACATAACGACACACGGATATACGAAAACACTCGACGAAATAATGAGGAACTACTGGCAGATAGGGTTACCAAATGACCCGGTTTTTCCGGGCCCACCCGAATTTTAAGCTCTATTTCCCGATTGAAAACATTCAAAACAGTAAAAATCCCCCGATTTTTTGGTCCTCCAGGTCAAACTGTTGTTCTGTGGTGTCAAGTGTGATTTGACGGAGTAAAACTGGAGAGATAAACGTTCAAATGTTAGTAAACTTATCGGACTCAACGGCGTGGTCATTAGTCCGTAGCTTACAAACTACTTAAAGTAATGTAAACTAATCTAAGGACAACACAAACACCCATGCCCGAGGGGGAACTCGAACCCCCGACAGCGAACGGCCGCACGCACCGGAGCACGGGGCTCCAGTACGCACGGCTAATCCATCGCGGCTATGTAGAGATAAAAAAAGCTACAACTAGATGAGTGTCGACTGTCGCGGCACACGGCATAATTACAAGTTTCTACATAGTGTCTCCAGTTACCTACACAAATAAAAATATTCCGTATTGAAGGTGAAAACAAGACTCGTAGAAGTGTATTCTGTCCTCTCTGATACTGTGTCAAGTCTACAACAGAGATCTAAAAATAACTTCGTTCCCCTAAAAGTAAGAGATGTCATCTCTAAATGTGACAATGACCAGGTTGTTCACATGTTCAGGGAAGACATGAACGCTTTTTACACTGTGTGTAGTGATTACATTAGTAAATGGATGAGGCAGTACGAGGAATTAACTGTATTCATTTGGCTAACTCTAAACGAGGAAGTTGATTGGGAATGTGTGGAAAATATTGTTGCCTCCTTTAGAAACAGAAGTTATTGTGAATGACATTGAATTGTTTGATGAGTTAACTCGCCTAAAAACGTTTCTGTGTGAACAGTTCAAATCCGAAATTCGGCCAACATTTTTGGAAAAAAACTGTATCTGATAGATGGTGTGAGTTCATGAGATGAGTATTCAGTACGTTTGCGCAATCCCTGCCCACAATGCCACTGTGGAAAGGGTATTTTCATTATTAAATATACAATGGACTGATGAAAGAAATGGAATGTCTGTACAATGTGTAAGGGATTTGTTGATCATCAGTTACAACTACAAAGATATCACTTGCTCTCAGATCTATGACAATATCAAAACCAACAAAGAATTACTTACGACACTTCGAGGGAGTCAGAAAGATGAATTTGTAAAAAAAAAAAAAAAAAAAAAAAAAGCTGTTGTGGTTGAAATAAAGTTTATCTGTAACACCCCCTCCCCCTGTTTTTACTTTGAAAATTTTGTTGTTGTTGATATGGTCTTCAGTCCGGCAACTGGTTTGTTCAAATGTTTGTTAAGCTTATGAGACTTAACTACGGGGTCGTCAGTCCCTAAACTTACAAACTACTTATCAACTACCTTATACTAAGGACGGCACAAATATCCATGCCCGAGGGGGGGGGATTCGAACCCCCGACCGTAGTGGCCGTGCAGACCGTGACTGGAACGCCTCAGTCTCCTCGGCTGGGGAACTGGTTTGATGTTCCTCTCCAGCCTACTCTGTCCTGAGCAAGCCTCTTCATAAGAACCGCAACACACATCCATTTGAATCTGCTTACTATACGCGTCTCTCGGTCTCCCTCTGCGATTTTTACCCCACACACTTCCCTCCAATGCTAAATTTACGATTCCCCGATGTCTAAGAATGTGTCCTTTCAAGCGATCTCTTCTTTTAGTCAAGGTATGCCAAAAATTCCTTTCCTCGCCAATTCTGTTCAGTACCTCCTCATTAGTTATGCGATCTACCCACCTAATCTTCAGCATTCTTCTGTAGCACCACATTTCAAAAGCCTCTATTCCCTTCCTGTCCGCACTGTTTATTGTCCATGTTTCACTCCCGTACAAGGCAACACTCCACACAAATGCCTTCAGAAAGGACTTCCTTACGCATAAATTAATATTCGATGTTAGCAAATTTCTCTTTTTCAGGAATGCTTTTCTTCCCATTGCCATTCTGCATTTTATATCCTCTGTACTGCGACCTCCATATGTTATTTTACTACCCAAGTAACAAAACTCATCTACCATCTTCATTGTTTACTTGGGTAGTAAAATTTTGTTTAAGAAATGAATATAAACAAAAAAATAATAATAAAAAAGAAGAAGAAGAAGCTATTGTGGTCGAAATAAAGATTATCTGCAATGACCCCGGTATTTTATTTTGAAACTTTGGTAACACTACTGGCAGAGTACAGGTGAACTGACAACACAGAACTGAAACGTTCAGCTATTTGTGGCACCTGCTGTCTTTTCTCAGATATGCTCATTTCGCTGGCACTGTTGCCTGCCACCGAAGTGTGAGCTGCATCCTTGTGAAGCACGGGCGTAGGCCGTGCATTTGGCTGCTGTCGGCAGCAGCGGTGGAGTCGGGTCTGTTGTTCCGCGCTGCACGTGCAGTGCAGGCTGCTATAGTGGGGATGTCTGGTGACAGCTGGCACACCACCTGCAGCCGCTCTGTCGCCCCTGTGGAGTCCCAGCCTGGCTTTTATAAGCGCCGGCCATCCGCCACGGCCTGAGCCGTACCTTATCGAAAGGCAGCGGCTTGCCTGTCCGAGTCTCAAAGGAAAACGTTCTCAGGTCTGCATTACGAGCTGCAAACTGATGACGAGCCGCGAGTCGAAGCGCCGGCGGAGTTATCCGAAAATGCACTAGTCTTGTGTAGTTCGCGAACGAATAGTTCGGAAGAGCGCTCCCACAGGCGAACTACGCGAACTAGTTCGCAGATGCCTCGCCTCTTAGTTCGTCCGCTCCTTTTCCGAAGACTGGCGGGCAACAGCGAGAGGACGCGAGAGCGTGCAGAATCGCTTGATTCCCTTCTGCCAGTTGCCGTCATTTAGAGCTGAGGTGAAGTTCAGCTGTAGTTTTAGTAACGGTAGCAAAAGCCAAAAAGAGCGGACGAAGTAAAAAGAGCGACCTACTTCGCGGCCGCTACCGGTCGCGAACTAAAATATGCGCGATCGGTCGCGAACTAAAACATGCGTTACTGGTCGAGAACTATTATGCCGAACGTATCTCGCTTCTTAGTTCGTTGGATTCTGTGGTGTCGCCACCTACTTTCGCCGCGCGCCGCCATGCACGCACGACGCGGCGTTCTTACGACGACAGCCACGAGCGCCCCCTGTTACAACTCCGCTCGTGGCCACCACTGAACGACATCGTTCACTTGGGACTGAGGTAGGAACCAGTTAAGACTTCGGAATCAGATAGGCACCAGTGAAGACTTGGCTATCGTACAGGCACTAGGCAGACCTCTAGCTCAACTATGTATCAGCATTCTGCAGTACTGAGCTATGTAAAAGTTAAGTATTGTATACATTCTGTGCAATATATATCTCGTTCTAATTTTCTCTGGTGTTTCTAGTTTCTGGCTGCTCCCCTCCGTACCTGCACCAGCGGCTTCCTTTATTCCTGTGTCGGTCTTATTCCACTCGGCCACCGACACCTACGACGGAAACGATACACAAAAGCGGCGACGAGGCTGGGACACAAAAGATTCTTTTCCGAAGACCGACGGGCAATAGCGAGAGGGCGCGCAGCAGAATTATAAATCACGTGTTTGCCTTCTGCTGATGAGAGCAATTTCGAAGTTAGCGTCTGCCTGCTAGATTACATAGTTCAGTGCTACAAAATTTCTGCTTTAAGTCTCCGCCTCCGTAGCTCAGCGGTAGCGTCGCTGACTACCACGCAGGTGGCCCGGGTTCGACTCCCCGCAGGGGACTGGGTGTTGTGTATTGTCCCAATCATCATCATTGGCACGTAAGTCGCCCACGCGGCGTCAAATAGAAAGACTTACACTAAGGCGGCCGAACAATCCCGCAAGGGATCTCCCGGCCAAGAAAGCCATACGCTCATTTCCATTTCAGCTTTTAAGTATTCTACACTCTGCAATATCTGACTAATAAATTCCATAATGCCAAGATATAGAGATAACTCTCAACTTAAACCTGAGAAATTATCCACAAACTGTTTCTTTTCGTTTGCGTCATATCGTTAGCGGCTCAAGCAGCAAGCAGCTTGGTGGGGGAACTTCTACTTCCACCTGCATGCGCAGACCACGCTGCTCAGCCGTCACTGGGAGCGGACAAACTGAAAGAACGAACTAGTTCGTCGCAGTGCCGCGAACTAAAGTGAGCGCTCCCGACCGCTAACTATTATGCGCAAGTCGACAATGCAGTCCCAGTACTGTACAGGGTGAGCGCCTGGCCCCCTCCCTCGAACTTTTTCTGCGGGCCGTCTTTGAAACCAAACGCAGGCTGCATCCGTAAATGTAAGAAATTACGACCAACTCCGCAGAAACGGCAAGGAGAGGAACACCAGTAAAATACTGACATCAATAACGGACTGGATTTCAGAATTTGTAATTTGTGTTAAGACGACCAAAAATTAGCCCTCATGGTACTCAAAGGAGCTGTAGAGATTAAAAACACCTAACAAATAATCGAGCGTGTAAACAGCGTTAATCTGACAAACGAAAGAAGGACCGCAGACAGGCCCGACCAATACGGCTCCTTCTCGACAGATCGGTTGTGAATAAGCAAAAATGCAGGACTGTAAAATATTTTGGCTCACTAACTCAGATTTTGAAAAAACTGACCATATATTTCATGAACCTAAAGAGAATAAAAATTAACTGGATCAAAAGATAACTGCGCATTTTTCATCATCTAGTGTCTTCAGAATGAAACTTTCGCTCTGCAGCGGAGTGTGCGCTGATATGAAACTTCCTCGCAGATTAAAATTGTGTGTCGGAACCGGGACTCGAACCTGGGATCTTTGCTTTTCGCGGGCAAGCGCTCTACCGACTGACCTATTCTGACAGGACTCACGATGCCGCCTCACAACTTTGCTTCCGCCAGTACCTCGCCTCCTACTTTCCAAACTTGCAAGTTTCGCAGGAGAGCTTCTGTGAAGTTTGGAAAGCAGGATGCGAGGTACTGGCGGAAGTTAAGTTGTGAGGCGGCATCGTGAGTCGTGTCGGGATAGCTCAGTCGGTAGAGCGCTTGCCCGCTAAAAGCAAAGGTCCCAGGTTTTAATCTGCCGGAAGTTTCATATCAGCGCACACTCCGCTGCTGAGTGAAAGTTTCATTCCGGAAACATCGCTTAGGCTGTGGCTAAGCCATGTCTCCACCATATCCTTTCTTCCAGGAATGCTAATCTTGCAATTTTCGCAGGAGAACTGTGGAGTTTGGAAAGTAGGAGGCGAGATACTGGCGGAAGTAAAGTTGTGAGGCAGCATCGTGAGCCGTGTCGGGATACCTCAGTCGGTAGACTGCTTGCCCGCGAAAGGCAAAGGTCCCAGGTTCGAGTACTGGTTTCGGCACACAATTTTAATCTCCCAGGAAACTTAAATACGGTTCCTTTTCGACATGTCGGTTGTGAATAATCAAAAAGGCAGGACTGTAAAATATTTTGGCTCACTAACTCAGATTTTTAGAAAACTGACCATATATTTCATGAACCTAAAGCGAATAAAAATTAACTGGATCAATAGATAACTGCATTTTTCGTCATCTAGAGTATTGTCCGGAAAAGAGTATTTTCCGAGAAATCAAGAAAGGAAACTTTTGCGACTGTGACAGTCAGGTAACCACTCAGAGTATTCGGCAGATGGCTGGCCGTCCTTTGTAATGAAAGAACTGAGCAAAGTTCTCATCGATAAATGAAAAATATTCGGTTTATAATTATCTATCGATCCACTTAATTCTGAGTCAATTTAGTGTCATGAACTTTAAAAGTGGTTTCCTCAAAATATGGGAGGTAGTAAACCAAAATATCTTTGTTAATTTTTGTTCATACACAAGCAATCTTTCAAAGATGAACCGGATTCGTTGGACGAGGTTCTTACTGTGACATTAAAGGCTGGTCCAGGAGCGGAATTCGTTGTTGATCACATCAGATCCGAAGAAACCGATAGAACTATATTCTTCACTGGTTTTAGAAAAATGACGAGAAACTTTCTTCTTCCTTGCTCTCTTTTAAGACTTTCTGGTGTTGCTCTCTACAAGTACCTGCTTTCTATGAGATTGTGCATTTGCAAAGGCATTTTTATGTCAATAAAAACCTAAACAAAAATTTCCGATCCTTAGGTTATCTATATTCAGTATACTCTACCACAAGTACAAATTTTACTCGCGGCTTTTGGGTCTTGTTTAAGAAATAGGTTATTTTTCAATGATCCATTCGTCAGAAGAAAGAACTGTTGATATATGCTAGCGTGTAAATTATTTTCTGTCTCCTGTTTTGTCATTTGTGGCAAGTTTTGATTGTAAATGTTACCATAATGCCCAGCAAACTGCAGTGATTAGCATAATAAAGTATATTCTTAAAATTCCACGAATAAATCTGCATATAGTTTTAGAGAATACTGTTCTCCTTCCTATATAAATTCAGTAAAGATCGTAGTGATGGTGCTCAAACGTTTCCGACAACATTTTTTTTTTTTTTTTTTTTTTTTTTTTTTTTTTTTTTTTTTCAAACTCGGTTATTCTGTGATACACTGTAGAATGAAATAAAGTTGACTGAATTCTGTAAATTCAAATCTTCTAAGATAGAAACTAAAGCTGTAAGTAAGAGTTTTTGGACAAAAGGACAGTATCAGAGGTTAACAAAATATTTAGTTAGGTCACTCAATTGACAATCAGACAAGAACCAAGGGGTAACCTATAACTTAAGGAGGAAACTATCCCTAACTCTATTGGACAATCAGTGACAAATTCATTCTGTTATCGCCGAAGGAGACTACACTCAACGAACAATCTAATGGTAAAATTACAATTTTGTGAGATCTCCTGTTTATTTTTAATAATAAATACTTTCTATGAAAATCACGACCACTAACGACGAAAAATATTAGATCTAATGGTAACAATTACCTCTTACCTCGAGGTTATCTGCACCTTAAATAGTATCTGTAAACACGAAGTAGTCTAACAACAATTATTGTTCTGGTACAAACGGGAGCTAAAACATATATAAAGATCTATTTTTTCTAACAGAATCTGAAAGATGTTAAGCTCTGCACTTGAGCATGTCGAGGAACGAAGACTAAAGCTTAGTAGAATACCTGAGCGAGCACTGATATTTTGCTTAGCAATTAGTCATTTTAGAAAAAAAAAATAATTAAATGAATAATTTAATTTAAAAAAAGATTGAAAAAAGTATGTCATGTTATGCTATTTTTACACGTTCCACATCATTATGAAATCTCATATTCATGACTTTGGAACAAGTATTAATCTAATCTAATCTCGATACGCAGACCTTCCTAGTAGAACATTCGCGATGGGATGAAGTTACCGCGGTAAACAGTCTCTACAAAGAAATTGGCGCTGAAACAGCAACTACTGCCCAATAGGTGTAAAACGTCAGCAGCCGTAGTCAGAAACATGCGCAATGAAAAGCAATTGACTGTTGTAAGGGCTGTGAGTAAAGCCTTCAATGACTACCGAACCTCAGTCTTGTCCGAAAGACCTCTCAGATGGAAAGAAAAGGGGGAAATTTTTTGGTCATATTTAAAGACAATCTTTGACACAAGATTGATTCAGGCTTGATTCCATGGTGGAACTTGAGCTCAATGACTGTATATGACTTGTAAATTTACAGAAATCAATCTTAAATATTATTTATTTATTGTCAGAGCTAGAATTCGATCAATGTGTGGTCATTACCAATGCTAAAATAAACACAAAAGAAAAAAATATATGTTAAGTTATAAGCCAGTTGAACAAGTTTCAATTATAGTCAATGATAAAATACATACCCTGAAAACAACGATTAAAATATTTAAAACATCTCGACTTCCATGTTGGAGGTTGCGTTCGTACAGATGCAGCTGTTACAATTCTTATACAGCTGACGTCAGGTCATTTGCGAATAAAGCGACATCTTTAAAGTTTCATACATAATAAAAAATAACGAATTTATTTGTGGTATGTTTATGATAGTAATAGTTATGTTTTATTATAATTTAATAGGCACTTTTACTTTAACATGTTCTGTATTAATCAGTATCATTTACCTTTTATATATGATTGGTGGTAATAATGTATACTAGTTGGTGTCTTAAAATGTATATACAGTAACTGTTTCAAAAACCGTTTCTTAAATTGATTTTTAAAAGTATTTTGAAATAGTTACTGTATATACATTTTAAGACACCAACTAGTATACACTTTTACCACCAATCATATATAAAAGGTAACTGATATTCATTAATACATAACGTTTTAAAGTAAAAGTTCCTATTAAATTATAATAAAACATAACTATTACTACCATAAACATACCACAAATAAATTTTGTATTTTGTATGAACTTTAAAAGAGACCGCATTATTCGCAAATGACGAATGCTGACGCCAGATGTGTAAGAATTGTAACAGCTGCATCTGCACGAACGCAACCTCCAACACGGAGGTCTAGATGTTTTAAGTATTTTAATCGTTTTTTAAGATATGTTTTTTATGATTGACTATAATTCAAACTTGTACAACTGGCTTATAACTTGAAATGTATTTTATTCTAACTGGTTCTTCTGTATTTATTTTAGCATTGATAATGACCCCACAGTGGTCGAAATCTAGATCTGCCAAAAAAGAAATAATATTATTTCACTGTAAGGTTTTAAAATTAAAACCTTACAGTGAAATACAATTCAGCTGCTGCTCAAAATGGCCACTGCAAGCAACGTAAGAAATAATATTTACAACTGATTGCTGTAAATTTCTACAAGACTGAGTGTTCAGACACTATCGAATGCCTCTTCAATCGAAATTGAGGGCAGTACAGTAAAACCATAAATACTAAACTCCGCTTTCAAATGTAGCTTTCTAAAGAAGGATTTCTGCCCTGTTTAATTCTCGCACCATTACAGGCAACTTGTGTAAGTGCTCAAACCAACTCAAATGGCACGGTGCGCTCAATGTTCCGGGAGTGTACACTATTGGTAGAGTCCACCAGTATATTGCTTCCTCCTACGTATATATGGCAAAGAGACCGCGAAGATAAAATTAAAGAGATTGAGGCCCACACAGAGGCTCACCAGGAGTCATTCTTCCCGCAAAAGAACAGAGGGAGGTGGGAGTGACACTGGCATTCAAAGTATCCTCCGACACACACCTAAGTAAGTTCATTTGTGGAGTGTAGACGTAGATCTTGGTCACTGGTGTAGACCTTAGTATCGATGGCACTGAGAAACAGCCAAAAACGCTGCAACTGCATAAGGTCCTAATTCCTATTGGATGCAGAGTGTGGATTTAGTTAACTCTTGGGTTGGGCTGGGTAGTTTGGTTGGGATATGGGGACTGAACTACTGAGGTTATCAGTCCCCCGGTGGGGAGAGGAAGGAGTGAGGATAGGAAAGGAGGGGAGGGGAAAAGGAAGTGCAGTCTGGGAAGTGAAGAAGAAAGAAAGACTGCATTAACTCGGGGCCCATGCTCGCCACGCACGTACTCACGAAAGAACCGTGCATCCCCTGGGGGGGGGGGGGGGGGGGAGTTTACTCTTGTTTTGATAGTTATATGTCGTACTATAAACCTCACAAACAAAAATGCTGTGACCCGTAGATATAAGAAAACCAGTATATATCAAGATAAGCGAAAGAGATCTTACAAACTGTTGTCCAATGTCTTCAACATCTATGGTAAATTCTTAGACCATATTCAGAGCCCAAACAGAATGAGTAACGGCGAACGGAATATTCTCCTCCAGAAACAGCTTGAAGTTCCAAAACATTCTGCTTGCAGACGACAATTAACACTTTTCACTTACCGCATCCTGAAAGCCGAGGAATTAAGAAACAAGAAGATGCAGTATTTCTTGATTTTCGACATGTCAGTGCTTATCAACTAAAGTATAACTGTTTTAGACATCTAATAATATTTGTCACTGAACTGAGAATATATTGGCATCGAAGCCTCAGCGTATGAAGACACATCGACAAAATAGAAGCATCTTCAGAACTATCCTATTGCTGCGTGTAGGGGCCCTTACCGTCATGTAGTATAGTAATGATCTAGGCATCAGTAGTAATGCTAGAGATATCTAAAACTTTTTACCTATGATACAGTAATATCTGAAAGAAGTCGAGGAAATAATGTAGAACCTTCAAATTGATAATGCGTCAAGAAAGTGCAGAATCGACGACTTGCTTTAATTGGTTTGAATTCTATAACTGTATACTTAACAAAACGCAGAAACTAAGTGTATCATTAGACACACAGGAAATCAGACAACTCATGCAAATACCTCTGTGTAACATTTTGTGTGGGTAGAAAGTGGAATGATCACATAGATTTAATAAAGGGAACAGTAGGTGGTAGACGTTGTTATTTTCATTGACAGAATATTAAGGAAAATACGATGAGTCTGCAAAGGAGGTTGTGTAAGAAAGTCTTTTGTGATCGAACTGAGAATATTGCTCAAGACTTTGGGTACATTAAAGACACACTAAGAAAAGGAGTAAGAGTGGGAATATTTGATATTTAACATAAATTAAGAAGGGGAGTTCGAATGGTCCCTTCTTTTCTTTTTTAAGGACTGACTTTGATATTCAGAAAAACGTGAACGGACAAGTGGTTAGAGAAAGCCACCAACGATCTCATGAAAGTTAGTTCAGATTATTTAACGAAAAAGTATTGAGTTATGAACCTAGGAATATAACACAACCCGCAACCCTTAAGAATCGCTCTCTTAGGGAAGTCGTAGACAAGATTAAACTGTGACAAACCATAACATGTGGAACAATGGGAAATACCGTTTGCCTTACACTTCACGGTTGGTAGCAGAGCATTCGTGAAGGTGCAAAAGTGGTTTCAACACATGAAAAATAAAATAAAAGAATCATGTTGCCGCAGGTAATATCCCAGTACCGATCTAGAGTAAGAAATCTCGCAAAGAGCCCAACTGAAAACGTAACTGGCGATATATTTCATCAGTAAATGAAAAAAAATTAGTATAGTAGAATTTGATAATTATTTCTACCTGAGTAGCTGCCGTGCGGTACGAATTAAAAGTAAATTGTAAAAAGTAATTAAATGAGAAAAAGCATTGCTCATGTTAGTAATTGTATAATATCCGAAATTGACTCATTTACCACTTTTATCTAAAATTATAACGATTTTATTACACTACGAACTCGAAAGTACGAAGAAAAATTTAAATAAAATTTACACTAGTCAGATTTATTTGTATAGATTTCATAATAAATGCCTCCAAGTAGTAAGACTTTCATAAATTAAAAATATGGAAACAATGTGTTGTATAGCTAGCTTTTACTGCAAGTTTGGTAGCAGAATAGAAAATTTAAATGCATAGAGAATTACTCTGAAAATTTAAACAGAGAAAAATAAAAACTGAAATAAAACGAAGGTGCAAAGAAGTTATATGAAGTATTTTGAGATACATTTATGTACTACATATCAGGCAAACCACAGAATAAGATTTTCATCTGACACAAACGAAATAAAAAAGCTGTAAAATAAAAGTATATTTTTCAGTGCTCACATTATCTATGGTGCTCGTCAAAGGACCGCAAAGCAAGGGATGCTGCGCAGGCAGATGACGATCTCCCAGCGGTGTTTTTCGGATATCTGATCCGGCAGCAGCAAACTGGGGCATTTTATACCCCCGTTTCGTTCATACCGCGCATGTTGGAGCTCCTTCGCCCACCCTTTCATCCCCCACCACTCCGGCTACAACCCTTTGCATTAGCTTGGACTTACCGCCCCCGCAAAATGAAATATTCACCAAAGTTTTCTTTACGAGACGAGTTCACATATTTGTAGATATTTTTCTGCTGGGGATATTTATTTACATGAAATTTATCTGTTCAGGATGTTTTAGGGAAGTTAAAATTCGTTAAATAGATGTCGAAGGCATGTTTTTTATCTTTGGGCATGGTACCCAATGCGACACGTTGCTGCGACCTTACGGCCGTTCAAGGTATCATGGAAAGTCGCAGCAGGCAGCGCATGCGCACAGCAGCAGTGTGTCATTTGTTTGTTAATTTCGCTCCGTGACAGTTTTCATTCGCGGAAGTTTTCAGGATTTACAATGGTATATGGGTCAGTCAAGTGTTTTGTTCGTGTGGTGTGAAGTGAACAGGAGGTGTTAGTGTGTAGAATGCCTTTCAATATTTCGTTTTACAGTAGATAGACGTTTCCCTGCCCCTGGTGCATCTAAAATATTTAGAAGATGGAATCCATAAGGAAATGGTTCTACAAACCGAAGGTATGACTGAAACCTCTATTTATTAACACAGTGTTAAAAGTGGTTCTGTTTCATATTATGACAGTGTCAGGTCCAGGGTCAGAACGCTGGCTTAATTTCTGCCTGCAGCTATGTGTTTGGTGTCGATGTGTCACTTTCAGATGATTACACTTCCTGGAAAGACCTTTGTTTATAGAAACATGCTTCTCTAACTCTGACAGTGTATTATTTCTCATGACAGTATTAATCGTTTTATTTCGAACTTTGTTTGCCCGTATTTATGCTGTAGTTATTTGGAACGAAAGTGACTCGTCTGTCAGAGGTTTGTTTGCATACTTACCTAGATAGAGAAGAAATGATTTGATGATGATTTAGTACAGTAATACTCATGAATTTATATCTCGTACTCCAATGCCTCTACTGTGTCGGGTGAAAGCTGTCAATTCTCCATTTAACAATACATGAAAAATTATCACACTTTCATTTTGCTGGATCATAACTTTCGAGACAGACATCGTTATTTTGTCAAGTCACAAGCTAAGATTTATGCGTTGTATCCCAATCTTGTTCAATTCATGTAACAGAACTTGATAAATTGTGTAATTTTCGTCGATATCTTCCAAATCAAAACAAATATATAGGCCTATGTTGCAGAGAGCCGCCTTGCCGTTTTAAAATCTTACTTGATTCTAGTACAGTACTTAAACAATTGTATATGTGCTTGTTTCGGAGCAGACGTAATGGCAAAGTCAACGCCAGATGCTGTCTCTAACTCTACCTTTTATGAACACTGTGCTTGTCTGCATAGGCCTATATTCCCATTAGGCCTAACACATGCAATTGTTCTGTTGTGTATAGCCACTTGTTCTACGATGAATTACTCTTGTTGCTAGAAGATTGTGTTTAATTACGTTCATATTACATGTCAGTGACTACAGACCAGCTTACAGTATACAATCCAATGTGAAACAATGCGCATTGGGAACTGTACAGAAGACAGAGAAACTGATCATGACTTAACTGCTTGGTTAAACTATTTATCACCCATGAAAGCTTTATGTTCATGATTATTTTTAAAAGACAAGAGAAATGTGATCAACGTGATACATCTGTAAACAAACAAGTTCCATAACCATCCCGTTCAGTTTGACGAAGTGAAATAATTTACAGTATTTTGGAAGTTTTCTTTGATTGATTGCCAAAATTTACCAGTAGAGTGAAACATAAGGCTATGTTGATTCCTACGTTTAGCTACCGATACATAATTCTTTGTTGTATTTTTTAAAATTGGATTTTACTTAGGTATGCCTATATGGAGATTCCCATATCATGTCTTCTGTTTTACAGTGTCTGTGGTTATTGTTATCAGTTTAATTTATTGCCTATGCTTCAATGTCTAAACTGATCTTGGCATAATTTTTAATCACCAACATTAATTTTGAGGCCAAAAATATTGTATTTTTGTTAGAAGTATGAAAGACATAGGCCTACGGTAGTTTGTTTTTCAGTTCCTGTGATTTTTTTCACCAATATTTAATTAGGCCTATCTGATGGCAACTACTAATTATAATGATATAGTGTGTATCCTAGAAATCACAGTTGTTGTAACTTCATTGAAAGTCCAGATTGAATTGGACAGTAGCAATTGGTGAAGCCAACTATGCCTAGAGTGAATATGCAGCAAAGGTTATGGTAATGTAGGTACTGATCTGTTGCTTAGTTGGAAGTTTATATTTCCTTTATATTTATAATGTAGTAGCTGTATTATGGAAACAAAATCCTAACTGGTATTTTGGTGCATAGTATGTTTAGATATTTTACATCAACAGTTACACATTTTGGATGAGAAGAAACCCGCCGGTCGCGGTGGCCGAAGGGACTGATGCGCTTCAGTCACGGTCTGCACGGCCACTACGGTCGGGGGTTCGAATCCCCCCTAGGGCATAGATATTTGTGCCATCCTTAGTTGTAAGTAGTTCATTTAAGTAGTTTGTAAGTTTAGGGACTGATGACCCCGTAGTCAAGTCCCTTAAGCTTAACAAACATTTGAATATTTTTTGAAGAAACTCTTGTCAAAAATATTACAGGAAGATGTATTTAACTTTGGGAAAAATAATGTAATGCTATTTATGATGTAGTACATAAATGGTGCAAGAATTTTTAATTTGTAACTGTATGATGTTTAGTTGAGTTCAACAATGGAAAATCAGATTAAAAAAGTTTTGGCACTGGAGTGGCCAGACATGGTGGTTGTGTGTGTATAGTTGTCAGTGATTTGGTGAATGTAGGCTGTGTGTTTCTTTTTCTGATAAAGGCCATGGCCAAAAATTTAAGCTGTGTGTATGTGAGTATCTATTTTCGTGCCTGTCAGCAGCTCAAGAAGCCACTTTGCGGTTACCGGTAGTTGAGTTTAAATTTGAAATTGTAGCACAGTAAGTTTTGCTATTTTTATTAGTCTAAAAGACCCTACCCAAAATAACTTCCTCTGGGCAGGAGAATTTTTAATCAGTGTACCTCAGGTCATGATTATTTTTACAATATTCCTTGCAAATATGACAGAAAAGTGACTTATTACCATTGTTTCTTTCTTTGTGGTTCACTCATGACAGAAGCTGTATTGTTGATAAACTGGGACATACTGCATCATCTGCATTAGTGATACCAGGTGCATTTTACTTTGTCTTGGTGGTGTAAGTGATAATCTTGCCAACAAAATTTATTTATTGGTCAGATAAGGGTAGCCTACATAAGAGAACCTGTCAACCATATAGAGCCGGAACAACATTAGCCTAGCCTAATTATTTATTTCACGGTGAAAACGAAAAAATCATCCATGCTATTCTATGTGATAGTATCCAAAGAACATTCTAAGATGATTGACAACACCAGTACACTAAGCTACTGGGTCTATAAGTAAAATTGTACCATGATACTATGACAATATCTAGTTCTATCGCTTTCTCTAAAGGACTTATTTAATGATTGTTGTTCTCTTATAATGTTATCAAAAACAATCTTCATGAATAATTAAAATTATTTAAAACCAGACTAGAACAGCAGTTGATCACAAATAGTGTTGCCTGCTCCATCGTAGCATAAGGTTGATACCAGTCACAAAAAAATAAATAAATGTGATCTAGAGTGATTTTTATATTAATTTTGACTTTTTCATTGTAATTTTCTGTATTGGTGTAAGAAATTGTGAAGGTTTAAACAGCTTCCTTTATTGAAATTTATTTTTTATTCAGGTGTAACTTATTTTATTGCCACTTGGTTAAAAACGCTATCACCTCAAGTTCTTTAGTGGGCTGATCTGAAGAAGGGGATACCACCGTTGCCTTTGATCTGTGGCATCGGTGTGTTCTCATGTGCAGTTATGTTTGTGGATGGCACGAGTAATTACGTGGTGGCGGAGTTAAATACAATAGTTTGTTTACAATCAGAACATATATTATAAATATGCTACGCGGGAGTAGCCGAGCGCTATGGAGCACCACATTGCGGATTGCAAGTCCTACCGCATTGGATGTTTGAATCCTCCCTCGGGCATGGATATTCATGTTGTCTTAAGTATAAGTTAATTCATAAGTAGTTTGTATGTTCGGGGACTGATGACCCCGCAGTGAAGTCCCTTCAGCTTTATAAACATGTGAATGCATATCTTATAGATTAAGATTTTGTGTATAAAAACAAAGAGTTTCCCCTTCTCCCGCCCCTCCCCCCCCATCCCCAAGTGAGTGCCAAAGGTTCGAATTTTTGGGCTGTGACCTATGATCATTGATACATTCGGTTGTTGTAATCTGCAATTTACTAGGATAACCACAGATTATTTATTATCTTCAATACATAAATCGGGTACTGTTTCATTCCATATGGGTTTTCTGACATGGGTTAAAGCTGACGAGTGGTATTCCGGTCTTCAGTTCTGACATTTAGTGCTGTGAAAGTGATTCACGTAAGTTACATTAATTCTACAAAACATTTTAAACAATATGACAGTAAATTACATTAAGAGCAGAATGGATTAGTATTTGAAAATCTGAATTCCCTAACA
Organism: Locusta migratoria; assembly: GCA_026315105.1. Classification (NCBI taxonomy): domain Eukaryota; kingdom Metazoa; phylum Arthropoda; class Insecta; order Orthoptera; family Acrididae; genus Locusta; species Locusta migratoria. Next base: position 159,521,496 of record CM048746.1, read on the forward strand.
GATGCTGATAAAAAATGAGAGAGATGAGTTATACTTTCCTTGTTTGCGGGTAAGGTGGTGTGTGTAAACTTGAACTTTGGGTGTCACTGTTGGAATTATTTTGAGCTTGTTTTGTCTCTGTTTGTTCTACTGATAAATACAAATGCAAACACATTTGTTAATCCAGAAGGAATTTTTGGATATCTCGCTTAGCTAGATTTACACACATCTGCAAGATATTGTGAATGCACAGCTGTGTAAGAAGAAAAACGAAGTTTTTAACCCTTACACTTACTTTTTAAAACAACCATGTAAGTGAAATCACTGGTAGTGCTTGAAGTTTACAGAGCAATTTGTGAACCCTGACAGGCAATGTTGTTTAATGTTAATTTTTAAAATTTCTTTCTGTAACAGTGTGTTTCAAAAGCACTATTATGCTTGAGATGTTTGTATTTCCTTTTTGTCTGTAGATATATCCACTTCATTGGTGTTACTGACCATGCATAGATTTTCAGTGGCATTTATAGTTTTGTTTTTGCTTTTACAAATGAATCTGATACAGCTCTATTTACAAAGACATTTTGAAAATTTAAAATAAATATCAATGAAGAACAAATGATAAATAAACAGCTTTCGTGATCAGTAGACGACAAAAAATGAAGCAATGTTGAAAATACCGACAAGCAATGGTACCATACCAACGTTGAAGCCAATATTGATTCCAATACTATTTCATTGATCCATACATCGGACGAGCACTGTTGGTGCCATCGAGCAAGGTGGCGCAGTGGCAACACTCTGGCCTCGCATTCAGAAGAATGCTGGTTCAAATCCACCTCCGGCCATCCAGATTTATGTTTTGTGTTATTTCCCTAAATCACTCCAGGCAAATGCAGGGATGGTTCCTTTGAAAGGGCACGGCCGATTTCCTCCACATTCTTACCCAAACTATGTGACCGTAAGCTCCATCTCTAATGACCATGCTGTCAATGGGACATTAAACTCCAAACTTTCTTCCTTTCTCCACTGTTGGTGCCAGCGTTGGTTCTAATGTGTGGACCTGGCCTTAGGTATGGGTATACCAGAGGGGTTAGATCTGATGTTGAATTTCTGTACCGTAACTGTGTTTGACACAATGAAACACTGTTGTGTGATAACTACAGAGCTGCTCTTGAATTTTGATTATGCATACAACACTCATGTCCAGCTACATATGAACTATTTCCTCATAACCTGAGACAAAGAGCATATATCTGTCTTCTACTGACAAGGCACATAGAGAATAATTTTGGAAAACTCACTCACAAATGTGATGTTTTTGTGTTTCATAATCACCTTTAACCGATTTGTTGTCATATGAATTATCAGATATGATTGTCTCCTAAAATACAGATGTGTGGGTTAAAACAGAATAATGAAATGGTTTTTCTTCTGTACCATAGATAGTTTTGACCCTAAACTTGTGGCGGCGGCAGCAGCAGCAGCTTAGTGTGCTAATGTTGGCAGTGAAATGTCCACTTTACAGCGATTATTTATTAACTGCCGGCCGCGGTGGCCGAGGAGACTGAGGCGCTCCAGTCACGGTCTGCACGGCCACTACGGTCGGGGGTTCGAATCCCCCCTCGGGCATGGATATTTGTGCCGTCCTAGTTCGTAAGTAGTTCATAAGTAGTTTGTAAGTTTAGGGACTGATGACCCCGTAGTTAAGTCCCATAGACTATACAAACATTTGAACATTTATTAACTGACTGTACTGGGGGACATACAAAATCCTGTCAAACCTAGAGCAGGATCAGCATTGATGGTTTATTTCATGATCAACACAGTGGGTTTTAAAGACCATTTAATGCTAGATGCCTGCATCAGTACACTAATCTGTCACTGCTGTAAGTAAAATTTTACAAAATAAATAGTTTATGTGCCAAAATTGTGGTTGTTCGTAATACTTTTCTCATTTATATAGTGGTAAATCCTGTGTCGGGGATAGAGGATTTTTTTTTTCTGCGGACCTTGACTCAGCTGAGATATAAACTATGTACTTGTGGGTGGGGGGGGGGGGGACCTTGAACCATTCGCCGCCCTCACCCCCCACCTCTGGATCTACTTCAGTAAATTTCCTCACTACTAAAAAGTGTGATAGGCCTATATTGACTGTGACTAAATTGTGTCTTCTGTTAACATGCAATTAGAAATTTGAATTATGGTATTTTTTTTCCCCTCTAATATAATTGCTGCACTCCACCATTTAATAATGATTTTCAAACTAATCTTTATTTTCAACAACCATTGTATTTTGTCCATACTAGTGTAAGAGTTATTGAGAAGGGGTTTTCTGAACTGTGCTCTTTCTTTGGCCTTGCCAGCTTTGAATGTGTTTGGTAAAAGTTTAGAAATGGTCATCCGAGTTCTCAGTGTGGCTTGTGTGTTAGTAACACCAATTGTGGCAGGAAGGTAAGTTAGTGGATTTGTGCAGTTGATAATGATGCTTTAGCTTCAAATATTAGTTTTAACATAACTTGTTTTACCACATCCAGTTTTTCTGCTTTCACATTCATTTGCTTCCTCAACTCGCAACATAACCTGAACTTTTGGTGACACAATAAATCACTCTGTCACCACAATCAGCATTTCAAATTTTGTACTTTCTGGTTACCATTTGGCTGCCATACAAAAGCAGATACATTGCCAACATTTGAACTATGAACATGAGTCCCCACATAGGTAGTCCATACTAGACTTCAGTGATGCATTTCTTTTGTTTGCAGTGTACTGGTCATCCATCCATTACATATGCTGTCTGTTTAAGCTTTTATAATCACTGAACAAAACTGCAAGCTTGATTTATCACAATCCTTTGTGTGTGTGTGTGTGTGTGTGTGTGTGTGTGTGTGTGTTTTACATGTTCATGTGGCAATACTTATGAACACAATACCATGCATGTGGTTTGACTCATGACGTCATTGGCAGTGACATCCTAAACCGGGCAGGGGGGGGGGTGGAATAAAATCTGAAAGGTAAAACAATTCTCATAAAATAAAACTTTCCATTATACACAAGGAAACCTTCCTTCACAATAGTGTTCTGCCAAGCAGTTTCCATGATGGTAAGGATTTCAAGTGATTTATGTTTTTTAATTAAAAAATTGCGGCTTGTGTAAGTGAATGGGTGTTCGTAAATTAATTTGTTTATATTGTAAAAAGTAATGTTACATTTGTAAGATAGGGAAAATGATTGAGGTTTTCAGTCATAAAACACAATACATTGACATCAAGGATTAAAGCCGACAAGATGGGCTTCAGGTTACCTGCTGATGTCTGGTCGTGGAAATCTGAAACATTACTCATGGCACTGTTGTCTTCTCAGTCACATATCTATTTTATTTATGCTGAAGTACTTTTATTCAATCTGTTGCCACTTATTGTTGTGAAGTGCCCAATAGAATTGCACAGAAAGGCCAAATTGTCATATTAAATATCAATGTATTTAACTTTATGGAAAAAGATACTGTAGCTTAAAATTTTATATTTAGTTGTAATTGTTTCTTTTTTTCTTTTGGGTGACCATCAGATTAAGAATACTGTCCCTACCACCATTTAAATACACGAACAAAATTACTTAAGATCTAATGACTTAAGTCTGCTTAAACTGAATATTATTGCTAGATACGAAAAATGAATGCGCAAATCAGTGTAGATGAGGTAGCTGACAAATCACAGCACCATGTTTAGTAGTGTCTCTAGGCCACACTATAGTCTTATAATCAGGGATGAGAAAATATCAGGAAATAAGTTTAAATTGTGGATATGGGATTTCATAGTTTGGTAAGGGATGTTACTAATAGAAATATAAGTTTTGGAATTAATGAAATTTATGTCAAGCTGGAGATGCATATTGTGTGGCTTTTTATAAAAGTAATTTATTCTAAAGCACAGTGGAGTGATTTTGAAACAAAAGTTTCTGTGTCTACGTACATAATTCACAATGTACCCAAAGGTGCATGTCTGAGGCTACCTAGCACCATTACTAGTTACTTGCTTTCCTCTTCCACTACCACATAGAATGAGGGAAAAATGAAAGCATGTATGCATCTGTACGAGCCTTTTGTTTGTGGTCTTTACATGTAGTGTAGGATGCAGGAGTGTAGCATTTCTTCCAGTGATTCCCATTTGAGTTTCCGAAGCATCTCAGTTTAACACGCACATTGATTGAACATACGGGTAACAAACCTAGCCGCCCGCTTCTGAATTGCTTCTGTATCTTCCTTTAAACCAATCTGCTGGGGATCCTAAATACTTAAGCAATACTCAAGACAGGGTCGCCCAAGCATTTTATATGTCGTCTCCGATACAGACGAATCATATATTCCACAAATTCTCCTAATAAACTGAAATTGACCATCTGCCTTCTTCACGACTGTCCTTACATGCTCATTCAATTTCATACTACTGTGCAGCCTTGCACGTAGCCCAGGTATTTAATTGACACGACTCTGCAAGCAGCACACTACTAAAGCTGTATTCAAACATCACAGGATTGTTTCTCCTACTCCTCTGCATCACCTTACATTTTTGTAGATTTAGAGCTAACTGACATTCCTCACACCACCTAGAAACATGATCCAAAGCATCTTGCATCAAAGTGGTCAATGTTTTGTTTTCTGTGGAAGGATTGAACTGCGTTTTGTGTTTTGTGATATAAGAATGGCTGATGCTGGCTGAACTGCTCTTTTTGTTTGAAATTATCATCATTGTCTAGACAATAAATTTTTAACACTAAAGTATTCCTTGTCTTTAGATTTACTATATTCCCACTTTACCACTACAGTTGTATGCACCCATTTTCATACTACAAAATTGCATATACTGAGGAACAAGGCTTCTTTTTAAGGAGTAAAATAATTTTGTAGTACTAACTGTAATACTAAGTAAACTGATCATTCAAACATTGTCAAGCAAAATAACAACTACTGCTTTCAGTTATACAGTGAAATACAAGTAACCTAGAACATCTGCGTTCTTTGAAGTTCACGAACTGCTCCACAGAGCAGCACTTATTTGGTATTTTTGTAGTGATATTTTGCAGGTTGCACTAAGTATGCATGAAAAGATTGAACACTCAGTTGTATAAATGTTGTTTCCATTGGAAAAAAAGTTTGTTCCATCTTAGACCACTTAAAATTATGTACACAATGGAAGCCAGTGGGTCTGAAAGTTATACGCATGGGCACCATAAAGGAAACAAAATAATTGGGGATTCCTTTGAACACCTTGTTATTTCAATGAACATCCTCTCGTAGATATGTTCTACGAACTAGCTTATCTGCTGTCATCTGAAATGGTTATTTCTGGACACACACAGCTTTATGTGAAATGAGATCCTTGTTTGGTGGGAGGAATACCCTGTGCATGGCACAAACTGGAACTTAATACATAAACATTTGTGTCACTGAAGTAAGTGAAGTACAGTGTTCTTGAAGTCTTATTGAAGGCAGATGTTTGCTACTAGAATATGTAGTGCAAAATGTTAAAAAGCAAGCTATAATTCCAAAAGCATTCTTTTCTCCCCATTTTTTACTGTTGACAGCTTATATTATACTTGGAACAAAACGTCTTTATCATGTTTTGGTCACTTCCCACAAATTCGTTGACTTTCACGTTTTGTTGAAGTTTTTTTGGGACTTTGTGTGGAAAGGATGAGCCCAAGTCTACTCGCGCGTTTTAATCCTGTTTCGAAATGAAAGGCCTTCCCTTACCTAGCGCTCTTTCTTAGTCCGTGGACACTTAGAGAAAGGAAGACAGTTTAGTTTTTAACGTCCTGGCGACAACGTGGTCATTAGTGACGGAACTCACGGTCGGATTTTTTGATAAGAATGAGGAAGAAAATCGGCCCTAATCTTTCGAAGGAACAATCCCTGCATTTGACTGGAGTGATTTACGGAACTCAAGGAAATCTAAATCTGGATGGCCGGAGGTGGCTGGAGGACACGCTGAACATCTGTAATCTGAACTTGAGAGGTTCGTAAATGTGTTGGTAAAGTTTCATATTCGTATGTCTTAAAGTTTAATAAATACACGCATTCGAAATACGTATATCTTTTTGAAACTCCCTTTTAATTACCACCTCTCTTGAAGACCCTAAATATTCCTTACACTTTTAAATCAAATCTTCTGTGCTTACAACGGAACCTCCCCTCGCACACCTCTCAGATGTAGTTATCATTTGGCGCACTGGATAGGCCTTGAAAAACTGAACGTAGATCAATTGAGAAAACAGGAAGAAGTTTTGTGGAACTATGAAATAAAAATAAGCAAAATATAAATACTGAGCAGTACATGCGAAAGATAGGCAACGTCGAGTACATTCTGTGCACAGAGGCGCCGTGGTCCTGTAACTAGCGTGAGGAGCTGCAAAACGAGAGGTCCTCGGTTCGAGCCGTCCCACAGAGGAAAATTTTAATTTTTTCATTTTCAGAAAATAATTACCTGTCCGTCCGTCCGATGCAATGTAACTGCGCCGTGGTATGGGGACGCTACGCCTAAACAAACATGTAAACACACGATATCTGTCGACTACAGTGCACAGCAAGAGAGTATTCCTGCTGACGAGGCTCCCTGACTTGCAGATGACTGTTCGACGTCAAGAATTCTTGTCATATGACACACATCGTCACCAGTGTCGTATAGAATACATCAGACGTGTTTTCCTGTAGAGGAATCGGTTGATCTTTCATCTTGCGATCAAATGTTTGTTCCCCACTGGAGAGGCAGTAGTTCCTTTCGTCTGCTAGTCGCACGGTTTTGCGGTGCGATCGCAAAACACAGACGCTAAACTGATTACAGCGAACAGAGACGTTAATGAACGGACGGGCAAATCATTATTTCGTCAAATAAAAAAAAAAAAAAAAAAAAATTCATTCGTGAGAAGGCTTGAACAAAGGACCTCTCGCTCTGTAGCTCCTAACACTAGCCACATGACTACGAAGCTCCTATGTTCACAACGTGCTCGACGTTACCTTTCCTTCGCATGCACGGTTCAGTTTTTATATTCTGCTTATTGTTTCACAGTTCCACACAGCTTCTTCCTGTTTTCTCGATTGATCCCTATTCAGTTTTTCATGGCCTATCCACTGCGCCAATTTACGACTAAATCTGAGGGAGGTGCGATGAGGAGGTTCCTTGTTAGAATTGTCTTGGTACTTCAGTTAATTGCCTACTCCCTTCATATACATGGTGTCCAGGGAAGGATTCCCTGATTTCAAAATTAAATACCTCGAAAACAAAGATCGATAGAGGAATGCAGTAAAAGGTATGTTTATTGTGAAAGCTGTAAGAAGTTTATACAGCAGTTTGAAATAATAGTTACAAAAGCTGCTAACAGATGGCGCTGTTCGCTGTACAGCTCATATCAGCATTCATAAGTGAAATAATCGTATGAAAACCCTCTTTGCAAACAATCACATCATTGTTTTCAAAATGTTCACCATTGGCACTACAGAGGTGGCGCAAACGAAGAATGAATTTGGTAGTTTCTCAACCGAAAGGGATTCACATGCCACGGAGATCGCCGATTCAAGCTCGTCCAGCGTGGCGGATTGCTTCGGGTAGACCATTTCTTTCCCCGTGCCCCACAAAAAAGTCACAGGGAGTAAAATCCGGCGAATATGGCGGCCAATCCATGCCTGCACCAGTAAATTTGGGATATTCCAAAGCGATGACTCGATTCCCGAAGTATTCCTCAAGAAATCGAAACACTTGTTCGGTCCGATGTGGTCGGTCTCCATCTTGCATAAACCATTCAGTACCTGGTCGATCCTCTAATGCTTGCTGTGTGGTGACAAATTGTTTCAAAATTGCAACGTAACATGCACCAGTGACCGTTTCTCGAATGAAAAAAGGGCCAATAATGCCTCTGCTGCATACTGCAGCCCACACAGTAACTTCAGGAGAATACAGGGGTTTCGCTTCACACCAATATGGCTTTTCGGAATCCCAAAATCCCCAGTTCTGCTTATTCACGTATCCATTCAGGTGGAAGTGTGCTTTATCTGTAAACCAGATGCAGCCAACATCAAATCCTTCACTATCAATCATTGTGAGAATCTGATTAGCAAAGGCAACCCTTTCTTGCACAGCTCGTACGGGTATGGCCTGGTGCGTTTGAATTTTGAATGGAAACAGGTGTAGGCTCTTTCTCAATATTTTCTGCGTGCTGGAACACTTCAAACCAGTCTCAGATGCAATTCTACGGGCGGATGACATTGGATTTTGCTGAATAATTCCAGAAACTGTGGCGATATTTTCAGGCGTAACTGCTGTTTGCTTGCGGTTAACATGCCCCACTAGATCATCAGTTACGCTGCCTGTTCGTTGAAATTTTGCGAAGAGCGTACGAATAGTTTTCGTATCGTGTCTTTGGAACATTAAATCGCGCTTGAAAACTTCGCCTTGTTGGCGTAGGACTCTCTTCTAACCTGTGGTACTCTAGCACCAGAAAAACGCGTTGTTCAATGGAGTACATGGTTTTAATCTCTTCCTTCGGTACGCTAACCTTTCACGTTTCAATAGTGGAAGTGATCGCTCTGGGCTTCGGATCACTATTTAAATGGTCAAATGTTTGTATAGCTTATGGTACTTAACTACGGGGTCATCAGTCCCTAAACTTACAAACTACTTATGAACTAGCTAATACTAAGGACGGCAGAAATATTCATGCCCGAGGGGGATTCGAACCCCCCGATCGTAGTGGCCGTGCAGACCGTGACTGGAGGGTTTCAGTCCACTCGGCCACCGCGGCCGGCGATCACTATTTATACTAGGCATTACGCATGGATATTTGTGTGTGGGCTGCAGTATGCAGCAGAGGCATTATTGGACCTTTTTTCATTCGAGAAACGGTGACTGGTGCACATTACGTTGCAATTTTGGAGCAATTTGTCTCCACACAGCAACCGCTAGAGGATCGACCAGGTACTGAATGGTTTATGCAAGATGGAGCCCGACCACATCGGCCCGAACAAGTGTTTCGCTTTCTTGAGCAATGCTTCGGGAATCGAGTCATTGCTTTGTAATATCCCAAAGTTACTGGTGCAGGCATGTATTGGCCTCCATATTCGTTAGATTCGATTTCCTGTGACTTTTTTTGTGGTGCACAGTGAGAGACATGGTCTACCCGAAGCATCCCGCCACGCTGGACGAGCTTGAATCGGCGGTCTCTGTGGCATGTGAATCCATTTCGGTTGAGACACTACGAAATGTGATGGCGAATTTCATTCTTGGTTTGCGCCACCTCTGTAGTGCCAATGGTGAACATTTTGAAAACATTGTGATGTGATTGTTTGCAAAGAGTGTTTTCATACGATTATTTCACTTATGAATGCTGATATGAGCTGTACAGCGTACAGCGCCATTTGTTAGCTGCTTTTCTAACTATTAAACTGCTGTATAAACTTCTTACAGCTTACACAATAAACATACCTTTTACTGCATTTTTCTATCGATCTTTGTTTTCGAGATTTTTTAAATCGGGGAGTCCTTTTCTGGAAACCCTGTAGAATGTTTTGTGTCCAGTAAATTGTGTTCGGCGCCCGCATTGCCACTGACGTGGAATTGGTTGGGGGAGTGGTGTGGCAGAAGGCGTGCGCGTGGTTTTTTGCGGCGGCGTCGGCAGATAGTTGTTAATTACGGCGGGGCGGGCCGCGCGCTGTCGGGCTTCCGGCGGCCCGGCCAGGTGTCCGCAGAGGGGAGGAGCGTGGCTGGACTTACACATCCGGCAGCAGGGCAGGGGCTGCGCCCTTTTGTTGACGTCGCCCCAGCCGGCGGCGCGTCATGTGCACTGCCGGAATGCCGCCACAGAAGACCCTCAGCTGCGCCCAGGTATGCCGGCGCCTGCCAGAACAAAGTCCACCAGGCACCTCGGCCCGTCGCTACGGGACGTGCGTTACAACGTCAACTCTGAGTGTGCTGCCGAAAGCTCGCTAACAGAGCATCATGTGCGTACGAGACGTGTGCCTCGACTTTGTATACACGACCGCAGCGCCCTTCACAGGCATTTATCGCTAGCTAGCATCAGGCTGGCAATTGTATTGTTTAGGAAGTGGACGGGCATGGAATACCTTCGTCAGGTACTTTCAGTAACACTAATAGTGGGACTTTGCGATCGTCTTTTGACAGCTCGAAATTTAAATGAAATATCGGCTTAACCATTCATCTGACACGAAAACTGAATAACCCAATTTGTAAAGGAGAAATTTCTAATATGTTCAAATGTTTGAATAGCTTACGGGACTTAACTACAGGGTCATTAGTCCCTAAACTTACAAACTACTTATGAACTAGCTAATACTAAGGACGGCACAAATATCCATGCCCGAGGGGGGGATTCGAACGCTCGACCGTAGTGGCCGAGTAGACCGTGACTGGAGCGCCTCAGTCCCCGCGGCCACCGCGGACGGCTGAGAAAATTCTCTACAACTTTGCTCTGTTATGTTTTTCATATTTTGCATTTTTGCAGAGATAGTTGCACAAATAACGGCGATTTGATGATGTCTGTCTGGCTGTAACGTGTTCCCACTTTTTAGGTCGAACCGTTCAACCGATCGGCACCAAATTATACAGACATAATTGTTGGCTACCCGAGACCAGAACCTCGCTATTTGAAATATTTCGGACAAGAAATACGTCAGTAATACCGAAAAAAAGTCTTTGTAACGTTATTTTAATTTCAAATAAACCGTTCATCTGACGCGAAAATTGAATAACCGAATTTGAAGAGAAGAAAATTCTCTACAACTTTGTTCCCTTATTTATTTATTTTTTTTCATATTTCGTATCGTTTGAGAGATTTTTACAAAAAAAAAAAAAACCGGAGATTTGGCACCCTCAATTGAATTAACGAAAACCAGCCGTTCGCAGATGTCACGTGACATTCCTCGGCCAGAACTCTGAGGCATACGCCATCTTGGGTTGCGTATTTGATGATTTTTCTTATTGTAACTTACACGTTGTCATTTCAAAGCAATGGCGCACTGAAGAACTAACAAAAACACATCGTTCTTCGTACGATAAATGGTAATCTAGTGTCTACAAATGCCATATTAGCATCAGTTAACGACGGTCATCAATAGTATGATATTAAAGAACACAACTCCTGTTATCCGTAGTGTAGTGGGTAGTGCGTTGGACTGTAACGCTGAAGGTCTGTGGTTCGGAACCCAAAACTACCTAAAAAAAGTTTTTTTCCATAAAGGGTTTTCAGACACTCTTATTAATTTTTTCATTATTTAGAGTCTTACTTTGGTCCAAAATGTTTGCAAAAACTGATAAAACTACAAATCTAAAGTGGGCCGTAAAACACGTGTATGCGATTTTTTCGTATGCCTAGTATGTTGTTCTACCGGTAGTCTAGATGAAAATAAGAAGTTAGTTCGGTCAGTAGGAACAAGCCCGTGTGGTTTAAGGCGTTATGGTCCGCACTGGGCAGCCGCTTCCGCCTGAGATTAGAGTCCTCCCTCGCCTATCTGTGTGTGTGTGTGTGTGTGTGTGTGTGTGTGTGTGTGTGTGTGTGTTGTTGTTGTTGTTGTTGTTGTTGTTGTTAAAGTAGTTTGTAAGTCTACGGAATGAAAATCATAGTTTGCTGCAGTTGTTCTACAAACATCGACAGGGACAGCCATCTTTAAAAGTCCCATACAAAAATGTTGTCTTAAATCTAAAGATTTGATGCAGTTCTTCACACTTTCCTATCCTGTTCAAGCCCTTTCATCTCCGAATAAGAACGGTAACGTCATCCTTTTGAATCTGATTTCTTGGTTTCCAAGAGTTTTGCCCCACACACTTTCCTCCTGATATAAACTGAAGATTCCTTGACCTCTCAGAATGTGTCCCACCATTAGATTTCTTCTCTTCGTCAAAGATGCCAGAAATATCTTATCTCCCCAATTCAGTTCAGTAACTTCACATTTCCGCTGTCTGTACTTCTAAAAATTGATAAATATTTACTAACCCTAAAGTAATTCCGAGCTAATTACTGTTTGTAATCAGTAGCAGAATCTTTACTACATGTAAAATCCACTGATCGGCCAGAACACTATGACCACCTACGCAGTAACCAGTATGTCCACCTTTGGCACGAATAACAGCGGCGACCGTCTTGGCGTGGAAGCAGTGAGCCCTTTGTAGGTCGCTGGATAGAGTTTGCACCACATATGCTGACGCAAGTCAGCTAATTAAGATTAGATCGCAAATGTGTTAGATCGGATTCATATCTCGTTCGGGGGGGGGGGGGGGGGGAGCGAGCACACACCAGTTGTAATTCTACATATACATGGTATTCTCTGCAAATCACATTTAAGTTCCTCTATCCACTTCATCACACTGCTGTCCGCCTTCGTAGCCGAGCGTGGTAGATTGCCGGGTTCGATTCCCGGTCGCGTCAGAGGTTTTCTCCACTCGGGGACTGGGTGTTTCATCGTCATCATAGACGAGCAAGTCGCCAAACGTGGTGTCTGGGACTATGAGGTAAATAGTGTCTCCATGTGATTCAGTGGCGTTCACCCATCTCACTGTTTAACGTTCAAACGCTGGTTCAAAATATCTGACGTATTTGATACTGCTCTGCACATTTGGAAAGGCCCTTCCGCGCTGAGACGTCAGAAACTAGTCAAGCCCAACGTTGACGGTCGATTGCACGGTCCGTATTCTGACGACTTTGTTGTTTGACAGTAGTAACTTAACGTGCGCCTCTCACGTCACTCACTCATACACCCCCCTCCCCAGTCTCTCCATCCCACGCAAATATTCGAAAAATGTTCAAATGTTTGTAGAGCTTATGACACTTAACTACGGGGTCATCAGTCCCTAAACTTACGAACTAGCTTGTACTAAAGACGGCAGAAACATCCATGCCCGAGGGGTAATTCGAATCCCCGACGGGGAACGGCCTCGTTCACCGGAGCATAGCGCCTCAATGCCCTCGGCCGCTCCGCCGCGGCACGCAAATATTCACATACGTCAGTTTTCCTGTCGCAGTATGAATGGATCGCGCATAGAAAGACAGCTTATACGGAGTAAAATATCTCTTTTTATTATTATTGTAAGAAAAGCAGTTGCAAGGCATGTAAGGCGAGCAGGTGTTGGTTAAGGAGTGGCATAAGGTTGTGCCGCGGTGGAGTAGCTGAGCGGTCTAAGGCGCCTCGCTGCGGAGCGCGCGGTTTCTCGCCGTCGGAGGTGTGTGTGTGTGTGTGTGTGTGTGTGTTGTCCCTAGGTTAGTTTACCTTAGTTTAAGTAGTTCGTAAGCTACGGACTGATAACCACGCAGTTTGGTCCGATAGATTTACAAATATTTGCATAAGGTTGTCCTATCCCCGATGTTATTCAGTTTGTAAATAGAACGAGCAGTAAATGGAACCAACGGATTTGGAGATGGATTTAAACCCCAGACAGGAGAACTAAAAGCTTGTCAGTTTGCTGGACAGTTGGAATGAATAGACCATGTCTTGAAAGATGGATATATGATTAACAACAACAAAATATGACTAATAGGAAATAGTCCAATTCTATCAGACGATGCTGATATAGATTCGGATTTGAAACACTAATGTAATGATGGTCGAAGTAGATCGGATAGAAAATATAAACTGACAATAAAAAAAAAAAACCTTTATTAAGAAATTTACTAAAGCGGATATAAACTTACAGGACTTGTTCACGCCGCGGCAGAGTGGCGAAGCGCATTGAGGCGCTGTTCTCCGATCGCTAAGCCGTTCCCCGTAGGGGGTTCGAACCCCCCCCCCCCCTCGGGCATGGATATTTGTGTCGTCTTTAGTATAAGGTAGTTCATAAGTAGTTTGTAAGTTTAGGGGGACAGATTACCCGCAGTTAAGTCCCTTAAGCTTCACAAACATTTTAACTTGTTTACGGGACCATCACAGTATTTTATGAGCGCTTCTTTGACACATAAAACAAATCTCTTCTACAGCAAGCTCTTTTCTTCCCGTATTTCGGTAGGATGTAGTACGGACTAATACGACAACAAAACGATAAACATGGGCTCTAAAATTCTAATTTAAGAGCCGACGTCTTTGTCTTCGATACTCTGAAAACGTCTCTTCTGCTATTAAAGCAATTTCCGTACACCACGAATGATCTAATTCCTGTATTTCTTCCGAGTGAAGTCATATCAAAAGTTACTGCTATTATTGTACAGGAAATTGTCTATCTGTTCTACGCGATTTATTTCACCTTGCTGTCTACACGATTTCAGTACAATAATTTTCCGAAAAATTCAGGACAGTAAAGCAGTCAACGGATGATTATAGTCTTCTATCGGCACAAATATAAACTCGTTTCAGGCTGACGGATGAATGTTTAGCCAACTTTGCACATTAGACTATGCAATCATGCTCCCAGACTGAATGAAATTTCCAGTAGCAGATGTTTGCTTCCAGTTATCAAAATTCCACGATGGGTGAGAAGGCTATAAAACTCTTCTGGGCGTTGTAATCAGTTACTGTACAAAATGTAAATGCCACCTGTCATACTTCTGGAACTTCACTGGCACTAAAATGTAATCGTCTAGTAACGACAAGAAGAGGACGGTAAAGAGGAGGCTGTTCACGGACTAATCGGCTTGTCGGTAATTGACGTCTGCCTGCAAATTAAGCGCCTTACTTCTGGTGGCTATATTCTTCCTGCTGTGACAGGAAATACACAGGCAGGTTATAGTTTACGCTCTTTGGCATCGTCTATACGGACGGTTCGATGGTTCGTGGCCGTGTTGGCTTTGCCTATGTTCATGGCGATCACGCCGAGAAGCGGTCTCTGCCGGATGGCTGCAGTGTGTACACTGCCGAGTTGGTGGCCATTCTCCGTGCTCTTGAGCATATGCGCTCCTGCTCAGGTGGGTCTTTTCTGCTTTGCAGTGACTCCCTGAGCAGTCTTCGCGCACTCGAGCAATGTTATTCACGTTCCTCCTTGGTGCTGGCTATACATGAGACACTTTTTGCTCTCGACCAGTCAGGACGCTCTGTAGTCTTCATTTGGTCTCCTGGTCACATCGGCATCCCGAACAACGAACGAGCCGATGAGCTAGCCAAACAGGCTGTCCATGCGTCCGTGTTAGACATTGGCCTCCCGGCCTCAGATTACCAGTCTGTGTTGCGCCATAGAGTACGTGAGCTTTGGGCAGCAGAGTGGCGTAGCCTGAGCCACCCCAACAAACTCAGGGCAATAAAGGAGACCACAGCTGTGTGGCACTCGTCCATGCGGGCCTCTCGCCGGGACTCGGTAGTCCTGTGCCGGCTCCGCATCGGCCACACTTGGCTGACCCATGGCCATCTCCTCCGCGGTGAGGACCCGCCTCGTTGCCGTTGTGGCTGTCCCTTGACGGTGGCCCACATTTTGATGGACTGCCATCTTTTAGCCGCTCTGCGGCGGGATTTTAATTTTCCTGTAATTTTATCTGAAGTTTTACGTAACGATACCAATATGGCTGATTCTGTTTTAGGTTTTATTCATGACAGCGGTTTTTACAACTCTATATGAAGCTTGTGTTGCCCCGTGGCTGACCCTTCCGATTTTATTTTCATGGTCGGTCAACCACGAACTTTTTCTTTGTCATTTTATTTCCACTCTTGTTTGCTGTTTCCGTGTGATTGTGTCCTTTCGTGTTGTCTCCTGACTTGTTGTTCTTTGTCGAATTTGTTTACATTTTATTGATTGAGTGGGGTTTTCCTCCCGCATAAATTTTAACTCTGGGCGAACTTTTCAGTGTTTAAAGCAGCAACTAGAAGACCCGTGCGAATTCTACGCGCCGTTAGTGGAATGACAAAAAGTTAGGAAAAATGGAAGTAAAGTTGAATGTTCACGCATAGCTTTCTTCAGAATCAGTCAATGCAAGTGTTTAAAAGCGCAATTGAAAGAGCTTTATCCGTTGAGTGTTAGTTCAAAAAGAACTGCGTACCTTAATTAGAACCGAAGATATCGTAAAAGAAATAGATTAAAATATTCAATGCATGAACAGAAGGATGCCGCGTTTGAATAAAAATGAAGCATGGAGACACTGATACTTCATGACAAATCTGCGGGTGACTACCTTTCGTTTACCTGACTGACTTTAGTGTACAGCAAGGACTTCCCCATAAGAAATATACAGAAGGAAATCGCGTTTGAGTATAGAAAAAGGAAGGCGAGAGTTATGGAAATTCTGATACTTGATGACAAATCTGTGGATGAATACCTTTAGTTTAAAACAAAAACGGTCGGGTAGCTTGGTCTGGCCGACTGACTTTAGTTTCGTAGATTCTTTTACTATATAAGATTGGAATTTTACTACATAAAGTCTTTAAATGAAATAGTGCTGCTGGCCCAAGAGAGACAAAAAAAAAAAGTTTTGAAGTATTTTATCCTCTAATATATAAAGCAGGGTGTCCGTATATGTGTACGTGTTGCATACAAATCTACAGTTTTGTTTCAATCTTTATGAAATTTTGTACACGTAATTTCAATCAATGAGGACGGTCGCCGTAAATGTAAGAATCACATACGATATATAGTTCACAAGATATGATGTTATGAACAATGAAGTGTCTAAAACTGCTGCATTTAGCGACAATGATGCTCAATTTCTCCTAAATCATTGGACCGATTTCAACCAAATTTGGTACACACATTCCTTTTACGTGAGATAACAATTGCCGTACGAGTACGAACCACATACGACACATGGTTCAGGAGATATAACGTCGCAAACAATAGAAATCGCAGAAAACTGCCACATAATGCGGCGAGACTTTATAAATACGCTATATGAGAATAAAAGTACCTAACGACTTGCAACAAACTTTAAACATAATTTCAGATCTTTATTAAACTTTTTCTCGCTGACACCCGTTGCAAAAATCATGAAAGGAATAAAGTTTCTCGGTTACTACTTTTCCGCTGTTCATGGAGTAAAACTACGGCTCTCTGTGTGACGTTAAAATTTATAATTTGAACACTACAAATTGTAGCGACAGGAAATTTTCAGACAATATACACATGTAAAGTTGAATGTAGCTTCTAAATTGTATCACATTCCGACACGTAGTACATGAGATGTGAGCACATAAACAGTAACGTTCCGCTGTTGATGGACTAAGACTAGGCTTTCGGTAAGACGTTACAGTTTATAATTTCTACACTACAAACTGTAGCAGCAGGAAATTTTACAGACAGTATACACGCATATAGTAGAGTGTACTTCCTAAATTGTATCACAGTATGACATGCAGTTCATGAGATAAGAGCACACAAACAGTAACGTTCATGGAAAACCGCCCCATCACGCGCCAAGTTTTTTTATTGTATTACTTCTTTACTACTAATTGTATTCCCAAGAAATTTTACATACATACAGCCCTTAAACAAATGAATATATACCTGAAAAATGGCAGGAATACATAAATACCTGGGCAACGTCGGGTTTTCAGCTAGTATTTTATACAATGAGGCATTACATCGCCCAGAAAAATTGTAATCTCTCAAAGCAACAAGTAGTTGTCCCACTGCTAAAGGATAGAATTTGATGATGAGACCCCACAGTTCAACAGAACGTGTACACCGAAATCGAACAACTCCACGAAATGAGTTGAACGTTTGGTTATGTCCTGACGGCGTACTTCGATGGGCTTAATGATTAAGGCGAGTATTTCCATCAGGAGATCCTTCACCAAAAGATATGCCACGCTAAGGAGAAAGGATGATTGTTTGCCCTTCACGTTAGAGTTTTTTGAGTACTTCATTTCCGTTGTTAATCCTTTCTTTTTTAAGGCCTCCAAATACTAGTAAGTTATATCTGACAAAGGGCGGATCAGCTTGAATGTTTCTAATCTACGCGAGTGTCGCTTACGTGACAGCAGACAGGCTTCGGCAAGACGGCGCTGGCTTAGGTAGCTGAAGGTACGCGCGCCAGGACTCTATTGAAATGTTAATCGCGCCTCATGCATAGGTGAATAGCGTGGGAGGGCGCAAGGCATCTTTGCATCTGAACTCAGAAGTCTTAAATCCATGCTGACACCATCCGAAAGCTACACTGATTTACATTTGAAGTGGCACTCTAGCAAATACTTCAGAGAAGACAAAAAAATGACTGTAGCCAGTCTGAAAGTTATGATCTTCACGTCTGCTGTCGCCTTTTTTTCTGTCGAAATATCAAATCTTGTCAACAACTTTTAGTGTCTCATTTCCTAATTAATCTCCTTCAACAGCAGCTACTACATCCACATAACTACTTCATAAGCCACTGATAGGTGTGTATTTTAACGACTCCTTGTACTGCTACTAATGGTTCCCTATCCTGCTCCAGTCGTAAATGGAGCGAACGAAGAACTATGGCTGGCCGCGGTGGCCGAGGGGATTGAGACGCTCCAGTTACGGTCAGCACGGCCGCTACGGTCGGGGTTAGTCCCCCCTCGGGCATCGATATTTGTGCCGTCCTTAGGATTAGCTAGTTCATAAGTTGTTTGTAAGTTTAGAGACTGATGACCCCGTAGTTAAGTCCAATAAGCTATACAGACATTTTTTTTAAGAACTATCGTTCTGCAAAAGCCCTGATTTCTTTTCTCAGGTAGGAATATGATCGTCCTGCTGTCTGTAGCAAATGATGATTTTCAGAAGTTTCTCAGTATTCCTTCAGTAAAAAACCGCCTTGATTGCAAATTGTTTTATTAATTAATGACGCGTTCCACCCTTTAGCCAGGACATCTTCAGATTATCTGCGTGACAGAATTTACACAAAATTACAAGGCGGAATTACAAACGGGTATAATGGTACATGGGCTTATTTTGTGTTAAGAAGGCAGTATAAATGGTAAACAAAGCTTACATTGCGCTCTTCGTGGTGTGACATCGTAAGTTGTTTTGTGGTGTTTCTATTTTTTCCCCGGAACTTTTGGATTTCCTTGTAGCCGTACAAATGATCGGGTAACAACGAATTGCAGTTGGAACATACTCGGTAAAGATGTGAGAAACATAAAACCGATTTTTAACATTACCTTAATAGAAGCGGTGGTGTCTGGTGATAAAAGATAAGCCCGTGAGCGCAATTGTAAACATGGGCTTATCTTGTATCACCGGAGATCACCGCTTCTATTAACGTAATCTTAAAAATCGGTTTTATGTTTCTCACATCTTTACCGAGTATGTTCCAACTGTAATTCGTTGTTATCCGAACATTTGTAGGGACACAAGGAAATCCTAAAAACATTCCAGAAAAATAGAAACACCGCAATAACAACTTACGGTGTCACACCACGGAGAGCGCATTGTAAGCTTTGCTTACCTTTTATACTGTATTATACTGGGTTGTAATCCCGCCTTGTAATTTTGTGTAAATTCTGTCACGTAAATAATCTGAAGATGCCCTGCTAAAGGACGAAACGCGTCATTAATTAATAAAACAATTCGCAATCAAGACGGTTTTTTACTGAAGGAATATTTATTCTCACTGATTGCTGTACACCATGGACTGGAAATCATTTTATATGAAGTTTCTCAGTGGTTTTCTCCAAAGAATACTTTGTCTTCCCTCCATATATTCACATTTGAGGGAGCATTAAGTTATATTTTGATCTACTGTACCAGCAACAAATCTAGCTACATGTCGTTCAATTACTTCGATGTGTTCATTTGATCTTGGCAATACACAAGAATGAGTCGCACTAGTGTTCCGTATTATGGCTTTTTTATAGACGTGCTTTACTTTCTCAGAAATCTCCAGCAAGCCGAAGTGGACCATGCTCCTCTATTAGAACTGAGGCACTGTTGACGACCTCCCTCTCCAATGAAGTCGCCGTTTACGCCTTCGTATAGGCCTCTACGCTGAAGAACCAAAGAAATTGGCATAGGCATGCCTATGTAAACACTCAAGAGGACGGCGCTGCTGTCGGCAACGCCTGTGTAAGACAACAGGTGTCTGGCGCAGGCGTGAGAACGATTGATGCTGTTAAAATAGCAGGTTATCTTTCTTAAAGTGAGTTTGAACGCGCTGCTATAGTCGGCGCACGAGAGATTGGACAGCATCTCCGTGGTAAAGATGATGTGGGGATTTTTCTGCATGACGAGTGCACCGTGAATTCGACTTGCGCATAACAGTTCGCGATCGGGAGCGCTCACTTTATCTCGCGGCACTGCGACGAACTACGGAACTAGTTCGTTCTTTCAGTTTGTCCGCTCCCAATGGCAGCTGAGTGGCGTGGTCTGCGCATTCAGGTGGAGGGAGAAGTTCCCCCACCTAGTTCTTCATGCGCTTGCTGCTTGACCCGCTAACGATATCACGCAAACCAAAAGAAAGTTTGTTTTTAATTTCTCGCGTTTAAGTTTAGAGTTATCTCTATATCTTGGCATTATGGAATTTATTAGATATTGTAGAGTCCAGAACACTTCGAAACAGAAATTTTGTAGCACTGAATGATGTAATCTAGCAGGCAGACGCTCACCTCGAAATGGCTCTCATGAGCAGAAGGCAAACATGTGATTTTTAATTCCGCTGCGCGCCCTCTCGCTATTGCCTGTCGGTCTTCGGAAAAGAATCCAACGAACTAAGAAACGAGATACGTTTGGCATAATAGTTCGCGACTGGTAACGCTTGTTTTAGTTCGCGACCGGTAGCTGTCGTTTTAGTTCGCGACCGGTAGCTGTCGTTTTAGTTCGCGACCGGTAGCTGTCGTTTTAGTTCGCAGCTCGGCCGCGAAGTAGGTCGCTCTTTTAGTTCGTCCGCTCTTTTTGGCTTTTGCTACCGCTACTGAAAGAGCTCTTTCTTTTGTTATGACAGCTTTTTTTTTAATGACCAGTGTTGCCCAAGCGTGTGCTACAGCCCGTATTTTTGGGCAATTAGACATCAAATACTTAAGCAAATAAACCAGTTACTTACACGAATGGGTGATACAATGGTATTCAACTACTGTGCATACAGAGTACTCGTATTATTTTATTTTTAAAATGGATTTATTTATTTATTTAATAGATCGTTGAATGAATATTACCTATAAATCACGCGATGCTGCGCGCTCTCACGTCCTCTCGCTGCTCCCCCTCAGTCTTCGGAAAAGGAGCGGACGAAGTGAGGCGAGGGAGCTGCGAACAAGTTCGCGTAGTTCGCCCATGAGAGCGCTCTTCCGAACTAGTTCGTTCGCGAACTACACAAGGCTACCGTGAATATCGAGAATCTGGTAAAATATCAAATTTCCGCCGTCTCTGTGGTTGGAAAAAATCATGCAAAAACGGGACCAACGACGAATGAAGAGAAACGTACAACGTGAGTTAAGTGCTACCTTTATGTAAATTGCTGCAGATTTCAATGCTGGGTCATCAACAAGTGACAGCGTGCGAACCAGTCGACGAAACATCATCGATAAGGGCTTTCGGAGCCGAAGGCCCTCTCGTGTACCCTTGCCGACTGCACGACACAAAGCTTTACGGCTCGTCAACACCGACATTGCACTGTCGATGACTGGAAACATGTTGCCTCGTCTGAAGAATCACTTTTTCAATTATCTCTAGCGGACACAGTAGAGGCAACCTCATGAATGCATGGATTCTGCGTGTTAGTAGGAGAGTGTTAAAGCTGGTGGTGGCTTTGTAGTGGTAAAAAGGCGTGTGAAGCTGGAGTGATATGAGACCACTGATACGTCTAGATACGACTCTGACAGGTGACACGTACGAAACCTGGCTGATCACCCGTATCCGTTCATGTCTGTTTGCATTCCTAGGGACTTTTGCAATGTCAGCACGACAATGCGACACGTTCAGAATTACTGCAGTGGCTCCGTGAACACTCTCCGCTTACCATCAGACTCTCCAGATATGAACATTATAGAGCATATCTGGGATGCTTTGCAGCTTGCTGTTCAGAAGAAATCTCCACGCCTTGGTTCTCTTACCGAGTTATGGACAGCCCTGCGGGATTCGTGATGTCAGTTCGCTCCAGCACTACTTCAGACATTAGTCGAGACATTGGGCCGTATGAATAAAAAAGAGCACATGCTCCAGAGACGATTCTCAGAGCAAAAGAACATTCTCTGAGTGAATTCTCAATTTCGTATGAATAAAAACTTCGAAGCATATGATCTGAGCAGGTAGTTCATTCTCGCTACCTCCCCTTCTTCTTGAGTAGGTTCTCCGTGTCATGTCCGGCATAGAACAGCTGTTCAATCATATATTTCTTTCAACTAGCTTAATGAGGCAAATTACTAAGTGTACAAACATGGAGTAGGCATTTACGTGTTCAGAAAGAACTGTACTATGTTCAGATATTAGTTTGTTGTGGGGCATATTATGAAGACTAAACTTTTTACGAAAATGTATTCTTCTGACAATACAAAATTTTCGTCACGGTTTTTTGCTAATGAAGTTCGGTTAGCATAATTTGCGAACGAAATTTTAAGAATGCATCACATACTTATGTGCTTCAACGTGGAATGCTGTCGGAGTTGTTTAACATGAGATAGGCCTACTTGTTAAATATGACACCTAATGGTCTGCTCATAAGCGCTAGGGCACGTGATTTTGTTACAAGAAACAGAAATTAATCAGTTATTGATTTTCCTGTCTTGTCTACTTACTTCTAACATAACAAAAGTTACGATTACGAAGTCAGAAAACGCATCTTGAATAGGCCGACCGTTTTGGATAGAAACTATACTTCAGTAGGCCTGCGTGGTACTGCAGCAATATTTGCGATAGAAACCTTTTTTGGAACTAACATCATAAGGCCTTACTAATAGACCCTATTTAAAAACAATATTTTTCTATGTACCGGTAGCTGTTTACAACTGTAAATATACACTCCAAACCAATGGGTAAAACATGTAGCTGCATTCACTTGTGTTACATTTCTCTGTCAGTAATGGAAACATCCCTCTTACATCACTCTCGTCACTGTATAAAATGCCTGAAGTGTCACACTCAAGGTTCTTCTGGTGGAAGCTACTCGTTAACAAAATATTTTTATTTGCATTAACTTTTTAAATCCCCTTAAAGACTACGTATAAAGTATCTTGTTTTTGCCTTCTAAGTAACATAAATGTTGTAATGTCTATTATAAACCACAATAAAACGTAACTTAATAGAAGTTACTCAGCCCGAAGTATGCGGAGAGAGCTCACTTCAGAAATCGGAGAATGTTCTCCGGTCGTGAGAAACTTCTCTAGTTTTATTCATACGAAATTGGAGAATGTTCTCTGCTGTGAGCAACTTCTCCGACCCTGAGAACATACTCAGCTGAAGTACATTCTCCGACTCCCTTTATTCATGCGTACCTGAGTATATTCTCTGGAATTCAAATTATAAAGTAGATACTCCGTTTTATTCATATGGCCCAATGTCACTTCGTGTTGCGGCATTTCGGCGTGCCCTCGGCGCCCTACATGATATTAGGCAGATGTAGCAGTTTCTTTGACTCTTGAGTGTATAAACACACATTATTGGATCCTCTCACGTCCGGCCGCGGCGGCCGAGGGGGCTGCGGCGCGCCAGTCACGGTCTGCACGGCCACTACGGTCGGGGATTGAATCCCCCCTCGGGCATTGATATTTGTGCCGTTCTTAGTGTTAACTAGTTCATAAGTAGTTTGTGAGTTTAGGGACTGATGACCCCTTAGTTAAGTCCCATAAGCTATGCAAACATTTGAACATTTGATCCTCTCACGTATCTCGGAACCTGTTTTGTATGCTCCGACATTTATGTCTGCACTGAAGTAAGGGAGGTAAGTATGTGTTTGTAGTTCTCATGCTCATGGTAGTATGTCGAGTCCCTGCAGTTGCTTAACTGTGGACTTGTTGCTCGGGAGCTGTGTGAAGTGTGGGGTACAGCGTTTTATGTAAGGCAGAGACGTAACGGAGGCTTGGGTCACGAGACGTGTGTTTGCTTTTGGCGCAGGCAGCGAGTTTATCGGTGAACCGCGAGCGATAAGGCTGACCGCCTGAGGCCGCTCAGGGGTGCCGTCTGGCAGAACGAGCCGACACGAGCCGCAGGCTGACGTCGCCAACCAACTGGAGGCTACCGGCCACTAGTCTTGTGTAGTTCGCGAAATAGTTCGGAAGAGCGCTCCCACAGGCGAACTATGCGAACTAGTTTCCATATCCCTCGCCTCTTAGTTCGTTCGCTCCTTTTCCGAAGACAAACGAGTAACAGCAAGACGACGCGTGATTCCCTTCTGCCAGTTGCCATCATTTCGAGCTGAGATGCAGCTCAGCTGTAGTTTTAGTAGCGGTAGCAAAAGCCAAAACGAGCAGACGAACTAAAAAGAGCGACCTACTTCGCGGCCTAGCTGCGTACTAAAAGGAGAGCTACCGGTCGCGAACTAAAAGATGCGCGATAGGTCACGAACTAAAATATGCAGAATAGATCGCGAACAGAATTATAACTCACATGTTTGCCTTCTGCTGATGAGAGCCATTTCGATGTTAGATTACATAGTTCAGTGCTACAAAATTTCTGCTTTGAAGTATTCTGCACTCTGCAATATCTAATAAATTCCGTAATCATTTTTTGGAATAATTAATGCTTCACCATACAAATAACATCACAAAACGCAACTTCGGAGGTACACTGCACCGTCCCCACTGGCGAACCGACAGAAAGTGCAATGCGGCAGAGGCCTCTAACGGACGACTGCAGAGTTTTGCAGATGCGGGAGTATCACTAGTGCAATAAGGGATCCTTACATTATTTCTCATACGATTTTGATGTATATGTTTGTTCGAGCCCAAGTACTTTTCTTGTTAGATACAGTTAGCAGTCACATATATTCTCCTGGGCTTTCAGTTAGTATGACAATGCATCTTAGGAACATTTTATGTATCATGTGCTGATCTGCAGGTTCAGACTTTAATTATTTTTATAGTATACTTCAAATTTAAATTGCAATTTGGTATTGATGTTATCATTGTAATTTTTTAAAGATCTGCTCATAAGCAAACGTGTTTCCACCAGACAGAAAATAAATTGCGATCATTTTACTTTATAATACTTTTTGCATTACACTTCTTGTTCTTTTATCTTCAGGTCTTTTCATAAATAGTGATTGAGTTAAAACCACGTAAGAGCTCTCGTCTTTTGATCCTGCGAGTAAGTTACGTTGTTTGCACAGCGTGGTTGATTCAATATTATCTTGACTTTTTCCGGGTACAAATTTCTTTGGGTGCGTTTAAGAGAACACCGTCCATTCTGTCCAGTAGTACTCAAAATTGATTGAAATTCGATTTCGTAAGTAATCTCGTTTGTGTGTGTGATTCATCACGTTCGAAATGGCCAAATATCACTTTGTTTTTCTCTCCGATTTATGTAGTCGATCCATGGTAATTGGCTCCACACAAATACTGCGACTGTCGTGACTGATTTTAGTGATTGATTACCGAATCGTACGCTTAAGAGAGATCAGATGCTTCTGTGTATTTACGCGTATTGCTTAACATTTGCGTTGGTAGCCAGAGCCAATTCCTTGCTCAGCAGGTGTTGATTGGAAGTATGTAAGCATTTCGTATCAGTTAATTAACGAGCCGGAATACGCTCTGCTGCTAGAGGTATAGCTCCAGGATCTGATTACATTCATTAAGTCGTGCACCGTCATGCATATTCTTAAAAAGAATATGCACGAATGACTTGTATCCAGCAAAACGTCATCTGTATATAGTTGTAAAATTCTACTGTGGAATACTTACCTACTGCGTAGTTCCTATGGGTGCCTGGTTGTTCACGTTACTGGTCATAACTTGTGGACCCAACTAATTATCGGTCACCGTCTAATATTAGTCTTCTCTCTCCTCCTCACCACCAATCTACAACGGTACCCTCCACTCATTGGATACCAAACTAGCAACTACTGAAACAGTCAAGCAGAATCGTTAGCACGTTGGATAACACGTGTGTGTAATTCAAGTGTCAACAGTTGTCCAGATAAATACCGCTTGAGAGAAATTACATATGGTGAGTTAATCTATGCTCCCCAGTGTAAATTGCGGTTTCTTAAGAAAGGAAAACGTATCTTTAAAATTTCGTAATTACATCCCAGGAACGTATTAAACTCCGCCGTGCCGTACTGTATGTGCAACCCAATTCCTTAATTATCTACTGATGATATTCTTTAGTTTGTAAGAGACGGAGCAAAAGTTAGAAAATTCTGTATAAAAAAAACTTATACGTTTAGTACAGTGTTAAACAGGATATTATATACAATTTTTTCAATAAACTCCTTAAATCGTTAACACCAATCGTTTGAAAATTTTCTTCTGATCTGTTTATTTAAATCAAACTCGACATGTTTGGACTTAAATCCTGTATACTTATCAGTAAAGAATTGATATCTTGATAGATATTTATCATGCTGACTGTACACAGCAGTACTCTTGGGGTAGAAGTTAGGTTTCTACTCATTTCCTCGGGTGAGTACTGCAAAAGCGTGTTGTTTTTAAGAGCGCGTCTGTGACCTTGTTAGTGTTTGTCATTATTCAAGGTAATTGAATTTCATAACCTGCTTTAATGCATGCAAGGCCTTGCCTGCTCTCATAAAACGAGTTCCCTTCGTAGAGGAAATACTCCATATTTGTGTGTTTGTTTCGTATTGCCATAATTGTTACTCTGTTGGAGGAATGTACACTTGTGGCCGTCCAAAATGCAACGCAAGGAAGGAACGGAGGTATCACAGCCAAATTTATTTGGTGAGCCATACATAGAAAGATCACAGTATTAAAAATGCAGCTCCATGTAATGTGAGGAAGATGAAAAAAATTGGTATTGGCTATTGATGGCTATAATCGCTGCTAAATGTCTAGACATTGAATAAGTGAGGCTCGGATGCGTTACCGATGAGGTGGCGCAGTGGTAACGCACTGGACTCACATTCGGGAGGACGGTGGTTCAAATCCACCTCCGGCCATCCAGATTTAGGTTTTCCCTGATTTCCCTAAATCATTCCAGGCAAATGCCGGGATGGTTCCTTTCAAAGGGCACGGCCGAATTCCTTCCCCCATCCTTACCCAAAAATCCGAGCGTGAGCTCCGTCTCTAATAACCACGCTGTCGACGGGACGTTAAACCCTAATCTTCCTTCCTTCGGATGTGTTGTTGGGGTATGGCAGTGGATGCTGTTTCCACGTACTACCAAAATTGATCTGGTGTAGTAGCGGGTTGCGTCCCGGGCCTGTCGTTTGCAATAGACGAGAGATCGGCAGGCCAAGGCAGCTACGCTGTCCCATAGGCGACGAAGTAGACATGAATAATTTATGCCACTTATGGTCGCGCATTCTTGCTGAAATAAGACCGTCAGCAAGTCCCAAAAGTATGGCAGGACAAGATGCTCCAGCTCTCCATATGGTTATGTAATGCTTGGATAGTTGGGGTATCCGGCAAGGAATCCAGTTCCACCCCAAAACCCTAATTCCGGCTGCAGGACCAGTGTGGCGATGTTTTTCCTACCATCATGGTGGTGCAGACCGAATCAGGATTCGTCGCTAAAAACTATGTAGTTCCAATCCAGTATATACCTGCTCCAACACGTTGGTCCGATTAGTGGCCTCACACAGTGGCGAGATAGAGTTGAACTACCGCCTTACACATTCCCGTACTGGCCCTTCACCCGGCATTACGGATTTGGATGGTATTGGCTTCCACTCCGCACACCCCACTCCTAATACGCATTGGTGGTACACTAACCCGCCAGCGTTACATCGCTGAAGTGTTGAAGCATGCTGTCCTCCCATTCTTTCGCCCACTACTGTGTACCACCTTTTAGTGCAATGTCCGTTTTTTATCGTCTCCGTCATGATCTATGTGTACCATGTGAAATGTCTGATATTTTAGCTGATGATACGCATTCTGCTGACATAGTTTAACTTTTTCTATATATCGTACATATATGGCGAAAGCATTTTAAGTTCTAACCCTGGTTCGATTTTACTATGGGCAGTGTTGGGCGCTAATGACCTCAGCAGTTGTGCGCCCTAAAACCACAATTTAAAAAAATTCTTTCGTCCACAATGCGACAGGGTAACGCGCGACAACACGTGTCACGTTATGCTCTAGACTGCTTCTAAGCCTCCCGCCTATCGTCTGCTCGATGACTGCGGATCGATTGGGCCCAGGATACAAATGTTTAAATGTTTGTAAATCTAAGTCCAAACTACCGTGGTCATTAGTCCCTCTGCCCAGGATACACCCTCCCAGGGTGAGTTATTTCTGTTCTGAAATCACCAGCCAGTCCAACAACTTTGATCGCTACAACCCCTTTATCTGAATATGAAAAAATTCCGCTTCACCTTCCTGTCACTGTCGAACAATATCTTTACAGAAAATACCATACCAAATTGTATGATAGAAAAATACATACCACTATCATAGTCTAGCACTTAATTTTTGTGTGGCGTTGTCTTTCTGCTGAGAAGTACCACGTATCATCGTTGGATCAAACTCAGACAGAGGATGTCTATTCACACATATATCGGTAATTTGGCAGACGTGCTGCATAGCGCGGCTATAGCGAGGCTTCGATCTGCAAACAATATATATCGAATCGATACGTTTTTAAACGATAGGTACGGAATAAGCGAATGTCGTAGTACAATAGTGGATGAAATTTGCGGGCCATTTGAATAGTGACATTCGGCTTTTTTAAATGATGAGCACTATGGCGAGTGGAAGTGCGGAAGAAAGTGTGGTGTCACTGACTTGGATTAAACTGATTCCGAAACTGTCGACTACAGAAAAATAGTTTTGCCGTGTTTTTAAATTATTAACAGACGATGATCTGAAGAAATGTATTTACTGTCACATTGATCGTAGTGTGCATCTTATTCGTAATAGCGCTAACAAAAACTTCCCGTTCCTATTGTTTTGCAGTAATGGCAAGAAAAGAACGGCGTTCAGGAGAAATACGTGGTTTGAACATGGAAGTAGCGTGTACTACTGCAAATGAACGGCACACCCACAGTCTCTTTGAATGCCGAGGCGTAGCCAGCAATGGCGGCAGCATTCGACACTGATTGCATCATCTTCCTGTATTTTCAATTGTTTGACTTTGTACCCCGATTGGCTCCAGTCATTTGTGTTCCATTTTCGATGGTTAGTGTGTGTACCTCAATGTTTTTCTGCCAATCTGTAAAAATGGATATGCTTCTTTCAACTGTTATCATGCCAGTTATGTACTGCTCTACTGCTGCTTGCTGACATATGTCACTTGCTATAAAGATAGTCTCACAATGACTATAAATATTTTGTGGGAAAGAAGAGATACTGAACAGTTAAGTACATTCTGGAATAACGAAATTTGGTTATGGTTAGCTTTTGGTAGGAGTCTCCTCCTTACGTGATGACGTGTATACCTAATTTCATATATACATGTGGCGTCTGTTCCGAAAGAACAGACGTCACTTCTGATCCTGCAGCTGTTATTATTTAATATTCATAGAATATATGACATCAACTGCGATTGGGCAAAGCTGAAAATGTGCACCCAGCCGGGATTCGAACCCGGGTCTCCTGCTTTCTAGGCAGTTGCGCTGACCCCTACACCACTGAGGACACAGTGATCACCGCACCTGCAAGGACTACCCATGCACGCCTCCCGTCAGATACAAATTTCCAGCTTCGCCCTGCCCATAGTACTCAAACTCGTAGTTTAACTAATTCCCGTAAGGTAAGGGCTTCAAACTTGCCCACCCCTCCCCACTAACGATAGGCCCCCCAGGGGGCCCACAGTTCTTTTGTGGGTACGTGTGTGGCGCGCACGGGGCCCCGAGCTGGAGCAGCCTTTCTTCTGCCCCAGGCTGCTTCACTTTCCCTCCCGGTTTATGCCTTCGCCCGGAGACGGGCATATTTCGTGAGATACGGTGGTTCTTGTTGTGGTTTTTCTTCCTTCGTTCCTTCCTTTCTTACCCTTCGTTTTCTGTCTTTCTCTCCTTGAACTCTCCTAGCCTTCTTCTCCTCATTAGTCTCCGCCTCGGCGTTTGAGACACTTCTTTTCTTTCCTTCTTTCTCTTCCTTTCCTATCCTCTTCTTCTTTCCTCCCTGTGCGTGTCTGAAGGCCGACCCACGCATTATCGTGCGTAGCAGGTGACGGGGTAACGCGTAATTCCCCGCCCCGGGTAGACAAGTAAGGCACGTACGTACCCCCTGGTAAAGGCCAGGCCCAGGGAGGGGTGATTACCCGAGCTGGTACCTTCCGAACGTGCCGATTGGTCCCTCCGTCAGTTCTCGGGAGGTGTGACCTGAGGTGTGAACAATCACCTAAGGCGGGTAAGCCCTCGGAGAGGGCCCCCACTAGGAAGGAGCGCGCCATCGGAGACGCCGGTAATCACGGGGGACACTTCCGCGATGACTTCCTTATCTTCTTTCGTGACGTTGACCCACAAACGTAAGTTAGACTCGCCTCAGCCTAAAAAGACTCTGCCTAATGTACCTAAATTTCTGGTTGTCTCTCGCGCCGACGGAAAGGATTTCAATTCTGTCAATCCTTTCGTTATACAGAAAGGTGTAGATGCAATTGCTGGCCCTGTTAAAACCTGTTCACGTCAGCGCAATGGCACATTGTTGCTGGAAGTGGAAAGTGCCTTCCAAGCCCAAAAGCTGATACGTACTACGTTGTTGCACACTTTTCCAGTTAAGGTCGAAGCGCACCGCACACTCAACTCGTCACGGGGGGTAGTCTTCACGAGATCCCTTGACGGGTTGTCTGATGAAGATATCCAATCGTATATGTCCGATCAGGGTGTGACAGCCGTCCACAGGGTCATGAAAAAGGTCGATAACCATCTGACACCGACTCGTACCGTGTTTTTGACGTTTGACAAAGTTGACCTCCCGTCGAAGGTCAAAGCAGGGTATGAAGTCATCTCCGTCCGCCCTTATGTACCTAACCCAACGCGCTGTTTTCAGTGCCACAGGTACAACCATACCCGTGAACATTGCCCAAATGCAGCAAAGTGTGTGACTTGTGGTAGGGACGCCCATGAGGGGGATTGCCCACCTCCGTCCCCTCACTGTCTAAACTGCAACGGTGACCATGCGGCTTCCTCTCGCGACTGCCCTGTATACAAGGATGAGAAGGTAATCCAGCAAATTCGGGTTACGGAGAAGGTATCGACATCTGCCGCTCGTAAGTTGTTGGCGAGTCGAAAGCCCACTGTCCTCCCAGCGGGTACATACAGTAAGGTACTCACCTCGCCTCGACCTACCAAGGATTCCAGTACCCAGACATGTGACTTCACTTTCGCTGACACAGTTGTGCGATCCGCCAGCCCGAAGATTGCCCGTTCCACGTCCCCGCTCCCTCTTGCTGCTTCTAGGGTACAGTCTTCGTCAAACTCTAGTAAACCGCGGGCACCTAAACAAGATGCCCGGACCTTGAAAAAAGAACCCGTCCGTGAGGATTTTCTGCGTTCTCAGGCTTCCCAACCGTCAACTGCCTCTTCCCGCCGTCACTCTTCCAGAAGAGCTGACAAGAAAAAGAGTTCCTCTCCTTCCCCGCCGAGGCGTGACCCATCTGTCACGCCGTCCAACAGTTGCCGGCCTCGGCCGTCTTCTGTTTCACCGGGACGCTCCGTTTGCCGGGCGCCCGGCCCTTTACCGGCGGTGGAAACTGCCCCTCCTGATCAACCCAGGGAGGTCGCAGGCGCGTCGGTAGAACCAATGGAACATGACCCTTTGCCCCCAGACAGCGATAGCAGTGCTCCCTCGAAATCCGGTCCTCAGCGGCCGTCGAGGTGACCCCGCTCGCTACTTGGTTTTTATCCTTATTTCTTCTCTCATTTTTATCATGGCGCTCCTTCAATGGAACATTCGTGGCATTCGTTCTAATCGGGAGGAGTTAAAACTACTCCTTCGATTGCACTGCCCGCTTCTAGTCTGCCTCCAGGAAACTAAGTTGCGTCCACGTGATCGTGCAGACTTTCCACACTACACCTCTGTGCGGTTCGACCTGCCACCCATGGAAGGTGTCCCAGCCCATGGAGGGGTTCTGATGCTCCTTCGAGACGACGTCTATTTCCATCCCATTTCCTTGCACACTCACCTACAGGCAGTTGCCGTCCGCATCACCTTATCCACATTTACCTTCTCCCTCTGTAATATATATTCGCCGTCGTCATCTGCCCTTACTAGGGCAGATGTGCTAAATCTTGTTGACCAGCTCCCTTCACCTTTCGTGTTGGTAGGCGACTTTAATGCCCACCACCCCCTATGGGGCTCTCCGGCACCTTGTCCGAGAGGCTCCCTTTTGGTGGACATTCTCCACCACCTCGATCTTGTCTGCCTCAACACCGGTGCACCGACCTTCCTTTCTGACACAACACACACTTATTCCCATATAGACCTCGCAATATGCACTCCTCAGCTTGCCGGTCGGTTTGAGTGGTATGCACTTTCTGACACGTACTCGAGTGACCATTTCCCTTGTATCATCCACTTCCTACATCATTCCCCATCTCCACGTCCCACCAGTTGGAACATTTCTAAAGCCGACTGGGGGCTTTATTCTTCCATGGCTGTTTTTCACAATCAGAATTTTCCCAACTGTGACAGTCAGGTCGAATACCTCACAGAGGTTATTCTCACTGCTGCTGAACGTTCCATACCTCGTACATCCTCTTCTCCACGTCGTGTCCAGGTCCCTTGGTGGACTGCAGCCTGCCGCGACGCGCTTCGAGCCCGGCGCCGTGCTTTACGCACCTTCCGCCGCCACCCAACTTTGGAGAATTGCATCAATTACAAACGTATGAGAGCGCAGTGCCGTCGTATCATAAACGACAGCAAGAAAGCTTGCTGGACTGCTTTTACTAGTTCTTTTAACCGTTTTACTCCCTCCACGGTTGTCTGGGGTGGCCTACGCCGTTTGTCCGGCATCAAGGTCCACTCCCCGATTCCTGGCCTGACCGTGGAGAACGCAGTCCTCGTGGACACAGCTGATGTTTCAAACGCATTGGGTCGTTTCTTTGCGGAGGTTTCGAGCTCTGCCCATTACCACCCTGCCTTTCTCCCTCGCAAACAGGTAGAGGAGGCCCGGCCGCCTTCTTTCCGCTCTTCTAATCGTGAAAATTATAACGTCGCCTTCACCATGCAGGAGCTAGATCGTGCTCTCGCCCTGTCCCGGTCTTCTGCTCCCGGGCCCGATTCCATTCATATTGAGATGCTGAAGAACCTCTCTCCTGCGGGCAAGTGCTTTCTTCTTAGTACCTACAACCGCATATGGACTGAAGGTCATGTTCCCACAAGTTGGCGTGAAGCCATTGTTGTCCCCATCCCCAAACCAGGGAAGGACAAACACCTTCCTTCCAGCTATCGCCCCATTTCTCTGACGAGCTGCGTCTGTAAGGTGATGGAACGCATGGTTAACGCTCGGTTGGTCTGGCTCCTCGAATCTCGCCGCCTCCTGACTAATATCCAATGCGGTTTTCGTCGACACCGCTCTGCTGCTGACCACCTCGTTACGTTGTCGACCTTCATTATGAACAACTTTCTAAAGAAGCGTCAAACAGTAGCAGTGTTCTTCGACTTGGAGAAGGCGTACGATACCTGTTGGAGAGCGGGCATTCTCCGCACATTGCACACATGGGGCCTTCGGGGCCGCCTTCCTCTTTTCATTCAAGCGTTTTTGGCGGATCGCAAGTTCCGGGTACGGGTGGGCTCTGTTTTGTCAGATACCTTTTGCCAGGAGAATGGGGTACCACAGGGCTCCGTCTTGAGTGTGGCGCTCTTTGCCATTGCAATCAATCCGATCGTAGATTGCCTTTCAGCCGACGTCTCCGGATCTCTTTTTGTTGACGATTTCGCAATTTATTGTAGCGCCCAGCGGACGTGTCTCTTGGAGCGTTCTCTCCAACGCTGTCTTGACCGTCTATATTCCTGGAGCATCGCAAACGGCTTCCGATTCTCCACTGAGAAAACTGTGTGTATAAACTTCTGGAGATACAAGCAATTTCTTCCACCCTCTCTACATCTCGGCCCTGTTGCTCTCCCTTTCGTGGAGACTACAAAATTCTTGGGACTCATGTTGGATCGGAAACTTTGCTGGTCCACACATGTGTCCTACCTGGCTGCCCGTTGTGCCCGATCCCTTAACGTTCTTCGTGTCCTCAGTGGCACGTCATGGGGAGCGGATCGTACCGTCCTGCTTCACCTTTACCAGGCCATTGTTCAGTCGAAGCTCGACTATGGAAGCCTTGTATACTCTTCGGCACGGCCGTCGATTCTCCGCCGTCTCAACTCTATCCACCATCGTGGATTACGTCTGGCGACCGGTGCATTTTATACCAGCCCTGTTGAAAGTCTGTATGCCGAGGCTGCTGTATTACCCTTGACCAATCGACGTGACATACTCTTGTGTCGGTACGCATGCCGCCTACGGTCGATGCCCAACCATCCATCTTACAGATTATTTTTTGACGACTCACTCGATCGCCAATATCAGTTGTCTGCGATTGCCTTGCTTCACCGGGAGTTCGGTTTCGCCGCCTGCTACAGCGGCT
Organism: Locusta migratoria; assembly: GCA_026315105.1. Classification (NCBI taxonomy): domain Eukaryota; kingdom Metazoa; phylum Arthropoda; class Insecta; order Orthoptera; family Acrididae; genus Locusta; species Locusta migratoria. The sequence continues at coordinate 159,555,957 of CM048746.1, forward strand.
CGATTTTACCCTTCCTTCCACCCTTCGGTTGAGCGAAAGCCCATTGCCACCGTGGCATCAGGCCCAGGTTCACACACACCTCGAACTTAGTTCGCTCCCCAAGGAGAGCACTCCGGATTTGGTATTCCGCTCGAGGCTTGTCGAACTCCGTTCGCGGTTCGATAATGCCGTATTTATTTACACTGATGGTTCCAAGAGCACTGCCGGTGTCGGATCTGCCTTCGTCGTCGGGGACAACCGTTTCCAATACAAGCTCCCTGACCGGTGCTCAAACTTCACGGCTGAGCTTTTCGCCCTCCACCAGGCCGTTTTGTATACCTGCCGCCACCGCCACCCTTTCTATGCCATATGTTCTGACTCCCTTAGTGCCCTGCAGAGTCTTAAGGACCCTTTCTCGAACAATCCTCTCGTGTATCGGATCCAACGCTCCCTCCAGTTGCTGGCGGATGACAGCTGTCACGTTTCTTTCCTGTGGGTCCCTGGCCATGTGGGTGTGCCCGGGAATGAGGCCGCCGACACAGCAGCCAAGGCAGCAGCTCTTTTGCCTCGCATGGCTACTTTTTGCGTCCCATCGGACGATGTTCAACGGGCTCTTCGCCGGAGTATCGTGTCGCAATGGCACAGTGTGTGGCTTTCACTGTACAACAATAAATTGCGAACTGTCAAACCGATCCCAACCGCTTGGAGGACATCCTCACGCCCCTCTCGGCGGGAGGAGGTCATCCTGGCTCGGTTGCGGATCGGTCATTGCCGTTTCAGCCACCGTCACTTGCTATCCGCCGAACCTGCACCGCTATGCTCCTGCGGTGAACTGCTGACAGTGCGACATGTTTTACTGACTTGTGTTAATTTTAATCATCTCCGTGTAGCCCTTCACTTTCCGTCTACTCTGGAGGAAATTTTAGCTGATGACACACGAGCAGCTGCTCGAGTTTTGCGTTTTATCAACTTGGCCAACTTATCCAAGGACATTTAACTCTTTTAATTGTCTTTTATCTTTCGTTTTTAGCCTCTTGTTGATTTTCTGACAGTCTACAATTTTTTAGATCATAGCGAATCTATGTTCTTGGCTGGGCGCTAATGACCATAGAAGTTGTGCGCCCTAAAACCACAAAAAAAAAAAAAAAAAAAAAACTAACGATAGGATCATTGCCCGTCACCGGCATATTATATTACTCTTACGGGAATTAGTTAAACTACGAGTTTGAGTACTATGGGCAGGGCGAAGCTGGGAATTTGTACCTGACGGGAGGCGTGCATGGGTAGTCCTTGCAGGTGCGGTGATCACTGTGTCCCCAGTGGTGTAGGGGTCAGCGCAACTGCCTAGAAAGCAGGAGACCCGGGTTCGAATCCCGGCTGGGTACACATTTTCAGCTTTGTCCAATCGCAGTTGATGTCATATATTCTATGAATATTATACCTAATTTCGCCAGACAGTATAAAATATTTGCAGTTCGTTGAAACATGATTGGAATTATATTGTTACCAGTACCTACTCGTTTCTACAGCTCTCACATACAGCCATGCTTCTAGTATCTGTGTACATGCAGGGAGGAGTAGGTGGTTGGTGAATACATTGTGTATACTTTGTAGTTTTAGAAGTATATAATAGGATAAAAAAAGGAATACGACATTAAATATGCATAATTCAGTCGTAGAGGCTCCTCACTACAGTGTTTGCAGATCCTAATCGGCCCCTCGTGGTGGAGCATGTAAATTGAAAGTGACAAGCAAGATCTGCCCGAAGCAGTGAGCGAGATACACTGGCAAACGAGAGAACGCCAGCCGGCTGTAACGTCACGCCTAAGTGACGGGGCCATTCATTCTGGTTTCAGAAGGATTAGCCAGCTGCGTGCCGTTTCCAGGGACGCCCGATCTGTGTGTCTTCTAGGACACTCCTTCTATGACGTTTCCAGAACCAGCCTTAGAATGACTTTGCTTAACATTGAAGACTTATCTATTCTTAGACATGTGCAGCAAATGCAGATGCGATATTTTAATATTGCAGGATATGTGCAGAGGACCGGCGAGCCACAGGCCAAAGGCATGAATTAGCTTGAGAAAGTCTCCATGATCAATACGGGAGTCCAGTAGTCCAAATCCAGGCTTCAAGATCCGATCAGCGGCGGTGACGCATATGAGTATATATAAATTTTAAAGGTTATATTGAAGTCTTGCGCACTGACCTCCTCCCACAAACCACCTGGAGAGAACCAAGTAACGTTCAAAAGCAGCCAACTTCATAATTGGAGATTTCAGTATTATCACAGTGAGTGACAATAGCAAACAGATACATGATACAAGTCACTCACTGTGATAATTGTTTTATTATATTGACACAGTGCACCTACGCACTGTAAATTATGTTATATACCAACTGATTGACATTACAAGATTATGACCTTGTAAACTGATTTTATTGGACCAGATGATGCTGACATAGTTCAGCGAAACCGCTCGTCTTAAATAAAAATTGATGATCAGCGATCTTGGCTTTTTTATATCTTTCTACAATAACAGTTTTGTGCACCAGTTTACGAGAAAAGCAACATATTTTTGGTTTTTGGCCCACTTTAGGTGACGGTAGTAACACTAAAAGTGGACCTTTGCGATCGTCTTTTGACAGATCGAAATTTAAAAGAAAATAACGGCTTCACTATTCATCTGACACGAAAATCGAATAACCGAATTTGTAGAGGATAAAAGTCTCTACAACTTTGCTCTCTTATGTTTTTTCATATCTCGTAGCGTTTCAAAGATATTTGCAAAAATAACGGCAATTTTTGGATGTCTGTCTGTCCGTAACGTGTTCCCTGTTTTTAAAGACGAACCGCTCAGCCGATTAGCACCAAATTTTACAAACATGATTGTAGGCCGCCAGAGACCAGAACCTCCCTGCTTCAAATTTTTCGGACAAAAAATACGGTAGTAATACCAAAAAAGAGTCGTTTGTAATGTAATTGCAGACGAACCGTTCATCTGACACGAAAATTGAGTAACCTAATTGGTTGAGGAGAAAATTCTCTACAACTTAACTCCCTTATGTGTTTTTCATATCTCGTATCGTTTGAGACATATTTGCAAAAATAACGGAGATTTGACACCCTCCATTGAATTAACGAAAACCAGCCGTTCGGACATGTCACGAGTCATTGCTCGCCCATCTTGCGTTGCGTATTTGATGATTTTCTTATTGTAACGTACATGTTGTCATTTTCAGGCAATGGCGCACTGAAGAATTAACAAAAGCACATGGTAATCTAATGTCTACCAATGCCATATTAGCGTCAGTTGACATTAATAGTATGAGATTAAAGGACTCCTGATTTGATTGATACAGTAGCGTAGTGGGCAAGGCGTTGGGTTATGACGCTAAAGGTCGAAGGTTCGGAACCCCACCACTATTTTACCGTGTCTGTCAGACACACATTTGCAGTTAATAGAAATCCTTCTTCCTGTTAAGCGTTAACCATGTCGTCGTCGATGATGATGATGATGATGATGATGATGATGATGATGATGGCAGCTCGAATACAGTGTTGGTTCCTTAGTCGGCATGAACGCGAGGGTGTGAGTCAGCCTTGGGTTACGTTTTATATGAGGAAGTGGGTCCAGTGCGAGCATGTGGCCGGCGACCACGTGCAGTGTCGGCGCGGCAGCTGGCAGCTGCGGCAGTTAACGGGAGGAGGCCTTTTTTGCCGCCCTGGGCCCCCCACCCCACCCCGTGCACAGTGGACGTCCACGGCGTGAGCGGACACTGACACCGGCAACTCGACACGCGCGCTTCCGGAACAAATCGCCCTAAGCTCTTTCCTGTCGAGCGCCGTTGCCTTAATCACGACCAGTATTCTGTTAGTGCCACTGCTATCTTGTTACGGAAAGACAGTACGCCACAGATTGCTACTGTCCACACCGTGCTAAGGCTGTTCCATAATACACGCACCAGCTTCAGTGAATTCTGCCATTGTAAGTAAAACGAGAGCCATCTAGACATCTGGAAACAGGAACATCTGTTTTCATTTTGCCCTAGAAGAAGAGACAATGTGTGGAGTTCGTCAGTATTACCGTCATTCTGTCCTATGTGGCAAGTGATGGGAGACATTCGCTGGGCGTAATTAAATAGTTTTGAAAAGAGGTGTGGTGGTCGAGGGGACTGAGGCGCTCCAGTCACGGTCTGCACGGCCACTACGGTCGGGGGTTCGAATCCCCCCTCGGGCATGGATATTTGTGCTGTCCTTAGTGTTAGCTAGTTCATAAGTAGTTGGTAAGTTTAGGGACTGATGACCCCGTAGTTAAGTCCCATAAGCTATACAAACATTTGAACATTTTTTGAATAGAGGTGATCAGGTGTATACCAAAATTTTCGGGTAGATTAAAAAAAAAAAAAAGAAATTGTAGCATAAAAACCTTGTCATGCGAATTACATCCACGAAAAAAAGCCAAATCGGTCGAGTCGTTGTCAAGTTATTGCGTGACCACGCAAAAGAGCTAATCTTTTATATATTATAGAGTCCAAGTGTCCATTTTTAAGTATCCGTCAGGGCGTACATTCATACATCTCCCAGTCCCAGAGCATCATTGTTGAGCTTCCCTAGTTTATTCACTTCCGATAGTTCGCCACTTCCGCCAGGCCTTAAGAGCGGTACCTGGAGAGAACCGGGATACTGATGGCCGGCGTGGCCCTCCGAAACGAAAACACCAGGTTTCGCCAGCTTGCATTCCATACAAATAATAGTTATGTCACATACGGAGTACGTATCCCACAGACTTAAAAGCAGAAACATTTGTGTGTGTGCGTTGTTTATCTAGACGTCTTCTTTGAAGATGACTTTGTGGTCAAATCCCCACTTACAATGAAATTCGCTATGAGAAATGCCTAGAAAGTTGTTTTATAGATTTTTGTGAATTAGTGTTTTAATTTGTATCCTGTTATTTTTTTTACTACTCAACGAACAATTGTGGTATTACTGATGTCTCGGACCCCCACTTATTAAGCCATTGGCGTACTTTGACGGATATATCCGTCACTGTACTCATGTGTAGGTACGTACATTGACGGATATTTTCATCATCGTGCAGACGACTCGTAGTTCCGTAGTTTAGCAAGACTCTGCCTTTCCAATCGCTCCGATTTTTTTTTTTTTTTTTTCAAATGTATTTCCGTCAACGCGCGCGCGCGCGCGCGCGCGCACACACACACACACACACACACACACACACACACACACACACACACACACACACACATATATATATATATATATATATATATATATATATATATATATTACGTTTCGATTATGCTGCGATATGCGAGGCCGTTCCCTGTCGGGGGTTCGAATCCCCCCTCGGGCATGGATGTTTGTGCTGTCTTTAGTATAAGGTAGTTCATAAGTGTTTATTAAGTTTAGGGACTGATATCCCGCAGTTAAGTCCCTTAAACTTAACAAACATCTGAACAAGCAACAATCCCTACCAAAACATGCAAAGTGTGTTACGACAGAGGACAGCGCGGAGAATCGTGCTTTCAATGTGACAAACGTAAAGTTTGTCTCCGTGTGGGCAAATGTTTTAAATACTATTATACTCAGTTAAACTATGTCTGAATGTATCTCATAGTATAATGAAAAAATATAATAAAATAATCATTGTAAAATAGTGCTTAGTATATTGCTACAACAACAATCAAAAGTTGTCAAAAATAAGCGCACTGCTGCGTGAAAATGATAATAAAAAACTTTTATGCCAATAGGTTAAAGATCTTCGCTTCCGTTATATTGGGCGTCGAATGTTCCACAAGAACGAAAGACAGAGCTTGTGTGACTCTTTCCCCCCTCCACTCCATCTCCCCCTCCCCCTTACTAAACGTAATAAGACCTCTGATGTTATTTACGCAAACGATTTGTCGGAAAATACCGGCAGCAGCATAAGATTGTTCACTGGCGTTGGAATTGTGGACAGGGAAGTACTGGTGCTGGACTACCGTAAGGAACTGCAGAGAGACGAAATTTTCACATGGTGCAATGAATGGCAGCTTTCCTTAAATATGGATAAATGAAAGATACTAGCCTGGCTGTAACTAATAGAAAAGATGGTAACATCTGATTACAAAATTGTTGATGAACGTGATAGGCACATTGCGTCATACAAGTAAGTTTATACTAAGAAGCGATATGTTAATGTGACAATCACGTACAATGGGTGAAAGGGGAGGCAAACGAAGGACTTGGATTTCTTTATTACGGGAATATTTATTGAACCACGAGATGTGTGGAAACAGTACCAAGTAGGAAACAGACATGACGAATTGGAAGTCAAGAGAGTCGTAACGGATAGCTTTAGTACAAATGAGCGTAACAGGAATACTTGGGCAACGTAAATCTGACAAGGAGAGGACGCCTACTCGTCATCGCTGAATTCGTCAAAATTTATGGTACATGTGATGCGACACTAAAGTGCCCTAAGTGGGGAACTTCAGATGGCCAAGCGTTTAGGAAATAAAAGGAAGTTTGATACGGATCTATCACCATATGCATCTTGTCAACTGTCCCTGTGATGCCGTGTTTAGAAAGCGGTGTTTCGCTCAGTTGTTGAAGGTCGGATTCGCATTGAGAAGGTCGCGGGTTCATTTATACCGGGCGGCAATTTTTTTTTTTTTCTGCTCCTTGGCAATGCGTACACTTATTGTTCCCGTAGGGCTCGTGTGGACAAGATTAAATTAATTACAGCACGCACGGAGGCATTTAAACAATTATTCTTTCACGCTCAATACGTGAATGGAATGGGAAAAACCGTAATAACTGGTAGAGTGGGACGTACCCTGTGCCATGCATTTCACTGTGGTTTGCAGAGTATTGAAGTAGATGTAGACTGACGTCACAATTAACCGCAACATCATATAGGTTATTAATTTATATAAGCAAAAAAAGAAAGGGCATTGAATGAAATTCAGGACTACAAACATTTAAAAAGGGACTGTAGTTAACACGTACTTGGGGACGTAGTGTATGTAAATCGATATTTCCTTTCTTTTGTAGTTGATCAATTACATGTAACTGGGTGATATTCATCGAAGAAACAGGGGAAGCAGTAATAATGACCTTATCTTGCGCACGTTATGAACGCCGCCCTTTTGCAGTTACGTGGTTTTTTTAATGTCTCCATAGAAAAACAAAGTTGATTGGCATTCTGAAAACGGCTTCTTTCATCGCATAGTCCAGCAGCGAACCACGCGTAACGCAACATGTCACTGAATTCTTGCGAGGACAGCTGGTGATGTGTAATGGAATGTAGTTTGCTGGAAGCTTCTCGGAAAGTGATTTCTTCTTCTTTCTCGATTAGGTAAGTGCAGTTTTGAAATTTCTTATTAAATTATACATCGAATGGTTGCAGTGGTGGCGTACATTTGTGGGAGGGGGGGGGGGATTACTTTGATATTGCATGGTTGCACTAGTGGCATGTTTGCACCTTACGGAGCGTTCACAACCCCAAGTTTGCAAGATAATATGCTTGTTTTAAATAATGACGTCCCATGTTTATGTGCACATCTAAATACAAAATAACATGTATGATGTAGCGGTTAATTGTGAAGTCAATAGTGTACGCATTGCCAAGGAGCAAATAAATATTCGTCGCCGTGCGGAATCGAACCGCAAACCTTTCAATAAAAATCTGATCTCTTAGCGCTGAGCCAAACATCGCTTCTTAAACACGCCCTCACAGGGACAGTTGATAAGATGCAAATGGTGATAGAGCATAGATCCGTTTCAATCTTCCTTTAATTTCCTAAACGCTTCTGGAATCCCCTCTTGGGGCTCTTTCATGTCTCACCACGCCATACATGTACCATAAATTTGGACGAATTCGACGATGACGAGTAGCACTACTCTGCTTGTGAATCATTGAGCGGAAGATGATGTAAATATCACGCAAATTTGTTGGATAAATTTTAGATAATCTGCATTTTAAGACTGTACGGGCGTAATGGTCACCATGTACAACAGGAAAATGTCTACAGGGGGTATGTTAACCGGTCCTGTATCATTTTCTTTCCTCCTCCTTGTTGCCATGGATGACGCACAACAGTTTGCGTTTGTATCGCGAAGACAGTGTACGCGAGGGTTGTAGTAACTCCCTACTGCACTGAGTGAAGAGTAGAAACTTTAAAAGTTCACCAACCTGACGTCTTCTATAGATGTCGTCCCCACGCAGATGATAGCACGCAGGTCGGAGTTCTTGATTGAGGCTGAAATTATTATACTATTGGCAGGAGCTGATCTAATTACTGAATAAAACTGAAGTCCTCCGGAATCGGGGTGCCAACTGATTTATTTAAAGTAAGAAGAAAACCAGTAAACTGCATAATAATAACCACTTGACACACATTTTCTTAACTGAATGTAAATATAAAGTTATTTAGCCTTGATCTTAAATAATTAAACATAGTCTTATGATCGCCTACGTATGCATGTTACTCTTCAGAGTGCGTGTACTGAAGTACATGCTACTCTTCCGAGTGCCTGTTCTGAACTGAAGTGTGGCGGCTCGATGCAAGGCTGCCTTTGCTCCACAATTTGGCGTGTAAACATGGCCGCCGTCTTAAATTGTTTTGTTTATTGTATTATCAATTGTCAATGTTTTACCTACTCAGGGCATAGCTTAGCTTTGAGGTTTTTAATTGAGCCTGACATTGAATAAATGATTAATTTATTAAATATTAATAAAAATATGATTGCGTTTAGGCGCGTGACCGCTAGTGCTACAGCCAATCGGCGCTCGGGGACTTCCCTAGAATTCGGGGAGATTTGCCAGTGATCTTTCTCATAAGAACCCGACCTATTGTACCACCTGTCGTGGTTCTCACCAGCTTTTACCATCTATCACCTACTGGTCCTAACCGTCTGCACTGAAGCAATACTTCGATCTTATTATGATGGCTTTAAAGCCAGAAATATTACACATGGTATATCGACACGGAGATTCTCAGAATCAGATTAGGGTGTGCCCAAAGATGTGTAGACCGTCATTTTCCCTACACTCATTATGTATCAGGAAAGAAGACCGATCGTGTAGGTATGATGTACCTTGACTAATCACTATACCGTGACTTGCGGAGTTTATATGCAGTACAGCTGATGCTTGAAGTACGTGAGCTATCTGCGTCCACGACCTCTGGCTGGTACTCATTTGTTGTGGCTAGAGAGTAGTCGAATAGTCCTTCCCAGCATTTAAGCAGGTAGCTGGGTCTTAGAAGTTTGAAGGTGCGGCTGAGTGCGCGCCTCCCGAGAAACCTGCCGAGGTGTTGTTACGAGCCGCCCGCGGTGGCCGCGGGGACTGAGGCGCTCCAGTCACGGTCTGCACGGCCACTACGGTCGGGGTTCGAATCCCCCCTCTGGCATGGATATTTGTGCCGTCCTTAGTATAAGGTAGTTCGTAAGTAGTTTGTAAGTTTAGAGACTGATGACCCCGTAGTTAAGTCCCATAAGCTTAACAAACATTTGAACATTTTGTTGTTACGAGGCAGCAGATGGTGCGGCGTGTGTGGTTGTCGCGGCGCTCGTGTTACCGGGCCGGTGCTAAATCACTTTGAGTCCGGCGCAGTTCACGCGCCTGTGCCGTGCTCCCGGGGCGCTCACCTCAGCACCGTTTCGTGTTCGCAACCCGTGCAGCCACAGGTGCCACGGAACACACCACTACTACTTCCGTCACCCGAGTTCCAAGAACTTCACTGACGTCACCTCCCAGGTGCAAGCGAAAATATTACGTGTCTACCTGCCTCGAGTAGTCTTCCCGCGGGGCGTTTTCCTGGTAGTAAGCACAGACAAATGTATGTTACTCTGTGTCCTAAGCCAAACATCCCAATACATTCTTAGGCTCATGATTATACATAGGCTTATCTTATAGGTATGACAATCTTTTTGTAATGATTTATATTCCAATAAGGATCATTCAACCCCCCATAGTCTCTTGATCACAAAATATTGTGAAGTTGGAAAATTATGGAATACGAGGAATAGCTGACATCTGGTTCACCTCTTACTTCAATAATATACAACAGAAGGTAATTCTCCGCAGTGTAGAAAATGGCTATGACGTACAATCGTAATGGGGCACAATTAAGTGTGGGGTCTGCAGGGGTCTGTTTTGGGACCGTTACTGTTTCTTATTTATATAAATGATACGCCTTCGAGTATAACAGGTGACTGTAAAGTATTTTTGTTTGCTGATGATACCAGCTTGGTAGTGAAGGATATTGACACAGTATCAAATAATGCAGTTACAGAGATAAGTTCATGGCTTGTAGAAAACAAGTTATGTTAAATCACAGTAAAACTCAGTTTCTACAATTTCTAACACATAATTTGACGAAAGCTAACATTTTGATTAGGCATAATGGGCATATGATAAGGGAGTCTGAACGGTTCAAATTTATAGGTGTCCAGATAGACAGTAAGCTGTCGTGGAAAGACCATTTTCAGGATCTTGTTCCAAAACTAAATTCTGCTATATTTACCATTAGAACAGTATCTGAAATAAGTAGTCTATTACGCTTACTTTCACTCACTTATGACGTACGGCATTATCTTTTGGGGTAACTCGCCTGTTGGAAAGAGTATATTTCTGGCTCAGAAATGGGCGGTTCGAGCAATATGCGGTGTAAGTTCACGAACGTCATGTCGACCCCTTTTCAGTAGTCTCGGAATTTTGACACTGGCGTCACAATACGTTTTTTCTTTATTGTCGTTTGTTAATAATATCAGCTTATTCCCACGCGTTAGTAACTTTCACTCGGTGAATACTAGACAGAAGTCGAATCTACAATTGCATCAGACCACCTTGACACTTGTGCAGAAAGGTGTACAGTATTCTGCGGCATCCATTTTCAATAGGCTGCCACAAGAACTAAAGACTCTTAGCACTAACCCACACGCTTTCAAATCTAAATTGAAGAGTTACCTCATGGATCACTTCTTTTATTCTGTCGAGGAACTCCTAGAAAAGTTAAACAATTAAGCTAATTCATTTTTTCTTTATTCTTTTCGCTTTGTCTTAAGATTATCGTGTGCATAGGACTACTTAAAATTTTCTATTACCATTCTTGTGTAAAAATTCATGTATTGACTTGTTCCATGACCATGGAGTCTCACTCCTCAATTGGGTCCTATGGAACAAAAAACCATAATAAATAAATAAGATTACAGAATACCTTGTTCCTAATTTTTTTCGATCATGGTTTACATGAGGTTCACTTGACCATCTCTCCCGAATTTCAAACCCCGTAGTTACTCTAGAACTGGTGAAAACTGGATGGCCATTTACCAACGTTGATTTTATTACTTTTTTCTTGTCTCTACCACACTGCAATATGTCACAACTTACGGGTTTTTCTTTTATTTGATCTATTAACAGTAGGGGAGTAAAGTAACGTGGTTACACTTTGTCTTTCGACTTTCAGAACATATTTTTTCTTGAAACTTCGTTTCCTTTCTTTGTATTTCATTCCACTCCTCAAAAACTTGACCTAGGTTTCACCTATTTTGCACGAATCTCTATACACAACAGGGAACTTTATCTCAAGATAATTGGTGTTTGTTACTGTGATCAACGGAAGAAACGATCTGTCGTAAGTTTAGCAAATATAAAACTAAAACCATTATACATAATTCTTTTTTTTTCCGCAGTTTTATTCTGTATAAAATGAACTATTAAGATTACTCACGCTTTTTATATGTTGCCCTCTTCACATGTTGTACATTGCCCCTTGCTTTCACTATTTACAATTCCACTTTCATAAAAAGTTGACGAAAACTCGTCATTTCTGAAGCGTGATAGGCTGCGTTAGTCTTTTGTTTATCGTTTGTATGTGTATTCCTTGCTTATACGTTCTTCGGTTCGCACTGTGAGATGTATTCCTGCTTTGTTTCTGTAAAAATAGGCGTCTGCCAGCAATTTGTGTGTGTTCTGACTTTGAGTGTGTGTGTGTGTGTGTGTGTGTGTGTGTGTGTGTGTGTGTTGTGTGTGTGTGGAGGATGTTTGCTTTCTTATGTGGTCAAAATTTGTGGTGGGTTTGAGGGTGGGAGAGATTTGTCTTTATATATTGTGTGTTTTATTAGTTTAAATAGTGTTTGGTTGCTGATGTTTATTTGGTTATTTAATATGTTTCTTTTCTATGTATGCTTTTTGAATTTTGGAAATTCTCTTGGATTAATTTGCACCTCCGTGAACCTGGCACCCGACTTAAAAAAATTGTTTTTTACTTCATCCTATCTTAAAGAGCTTCGTTTGTAGTGGATTGTAGTGCAAAAATTTTCGTTTGTAGTTTTTCGGAAAAAAAGTTATAGGTTACTCAAAAAATAGCCAGCACCCCACTTTTAAGAAATTAAATTCTAATGGATGATATGGGTAGGGAATCGTTTGTAGTGGTTTGTAGTGAACGAATTTTCGTTTGTAGTAACTTGTATATCCCACAAAACGTGTTCAAAATGGAAGGCGCGAGGCCCATACTGCTGTGCACTGAACCCACTAGCAGCACCCCACTTTCGAGAAATGTAATTCTAATGGATGATATGTGTAGGAAATAGTGTGTAGAGGTTTGTAGTGAACGAATTTTCGTTTGTAGTAACTTGTATATCCCACAAAACGTGTTCAAAATGGAAGGCGCGAGGCCCATACTGCTGTGCACTGCACCCACTACAGCACCCCACTTTCGAGAAATTTAATTCTAATGGATGATATGTGTAGGAAATAGTGTGTAGAGGTTTGTAGTGAACGAATTTTCGTTTGTAGTAACTTGTATATCCCACAAAACGTGTTCAAAATGGAAGGCGCGAGGCCCATACTGCTGTGCACTGCACCCACTAGCAGCACCCCACTTTCGAGAAATTTAATTCTAATGGATGATATGTGTAGGAAATAGTGTGTAGAGGTTTGTAGTAAACGAATTTTCGTTTGTAGTAACTTGTATATCCCACAAAACGTGTTCAAAATGGAAGGCGCGAGGCCCGTACTGCTGTGCACGGCACCCACTGGCAGCACCCCACATTCAAGAAATTTATTTCTAATGGATGATATGTCTAGGAAATAGTGTGTAGAGGTTTTTAGTGAACGAATTTTCGTTTGTAGTAACTTGTATATCCCACAAGACGTGTTCAAAATGGAAGGCGCGAGGCCCATACTGCTGTGCACGTCACCCACTGGCAGCACCCCACATTCAAGAAATTTATTTCTAATGGATGATATGTGTAGGAAATAGTGTGTAGAGGTTTGTAGTGAACGAATTTTCGTTTGTAGTAACTTGTATATCCCACAAAACGTGTTTAAAATGGAAGGCGCGAGGCCCATACTGCTGTGCACGGCACCCACTGGCAGCACCCCACATTCGAGAAATTTATTTCTAATGGATGATATGTGTAGGAAATAGTGTGTAGAGGTTTGTAGTGAACGAATTTTCGTTTGTAGTAACTTGTATATCCCACAAAACGTGTTCAAAATGAAAGGCCTGAGGCCCATACTGCTGTGCATGGCACCCACTGGCAGCACCCCACATTCAAGAAATTTATTTCTAATGGATGATATGTGTAGGAAATAGTGTGTAGAGGTTTGTAGTGAAATAATTTTCGTTTGTAGTAACTTGTATATAACACAAAACGTGTTCAAAATGGAAGTCGCGAGGCCCATACTGCTGTGCACTGCACCCACTAGCAGCACCCCACTTTCGAGAAATTTAATTCTAATGGATGATATGTGTAGGAAATAGTGTGTAGAGGTTTGTAGTGAACGAATTTTCGTTTGTAGTAACTTGTATATCCCACAAAACGTGTTTAAAATGGAAGGCGCGAGGCCCATACTGCTGTGCACGGCACCTACTGGCAGCACCCCACATTCGAGAAATTTATTTCTAATGGATGATATGTGTAGGAAATAGTGTGTAGAGGTTTGTAGTGAACGAATTTTCGTTTGTAGTAACTTGTATATCCCACAAAACGTGTTCAAAATGAAAGGCCTGAGGCCCATACTACTGTGCATGGCACCCACTGGCAGCACCCCACATTCAAGAAATTTATTTCTAATGGATGATATGTGTAGGAAATAGTGTGTAGAGGTTTGTAGTGAAATAATTTTCGTTTGTAGTAACTTGTATATAACACAAAACGTGTTCAAAATGGAAGTCGCGAGGCCCATACTGCTGTGCACTGCACCCACTAGCAGCACCCCACTTTCGAGAAATTTAATTCTAATGGATGATATGTGTAGGAAATAGTGTGTAGAGGTTTGTAGTGAACGAATTTTCGTTTGTAGTAACTTGTATATCCCACAAACCGTGTTCAAAATGAAAGGCCTGAGGCCCATACTGCTGTGCATGGCACCCACTGGCAGCACCCCACATTCAAGAAATTTATTTCTAATGGATGATATGTGTAGGAAATAGTGTGTAGAGGTTTGTAGTGAAATAATTTTCGTTTGTAGTAACTTGTATATAACACAAAACGTGTTCAAAATGGAAGTCGCGAGGCCCATACTGCTGTGCACTGCACCCACTAGCTGCACCCCACTTTCGAGAAATTTAATTCTAATGGATGATATGTGTAGGAAATAGTGTGTATAGGTTTGTAGTGAACGAATTTTCGTTTGTAGTAACTTGTATATCCCACAAAACGTGTTCAAAATGGAAGGCGCTAGGCCATACTGCTGTGCACGGCACCCATTGCCAGCACCCCACATTCAAGAAATTTATTTCTAATGGATGATATGTGTAGGAAATAGTGTGTAGAGGTTTGTAGTAAACGAATTTTCGTTTGTAGTAACTTGTATATCCCACAAGACGTGTTCAAAATGGAATGCGCGAGGCCCATACTGCTGTGCACGGCACCCACTGGCAGCACCCCACATTCAAGAAATTTATTTCTAATGGATGATATGTGTAGGAAATAGTGTGTAGAGGTTTGTAGTGAACGAATTTTCGTTTGTAGTAACTTGTATATCCCACAAAACGTGTTCAAAATGGAAGGCGCGAGGCCCATACTGCTGTGCACGGCACCCATTGCCAGCACCCCACATTCAAGAAATTTATTTCTAATGGATGATATGTGTAGGAAATAGTGTGTAGAGGTTTGTAGTGAACGAATTTTCGTTTGTAGTAACTTGTATATAACACAAAACGTGTTCAAATTAAAGTCGCGAGGCCCATACTGCTGTGCACTGCACCCACTAGCAGCACCCTCTTTCGAGAAATATAATTCTAATGGATGATATGTGTAGGAAATAGTGTGTAGAGGTTTGTAGTGAACGAATTTTCGTTTGTAGTAACTTGTATATCCCACAAGACGTGTTCAAAATGGAAGGCGCGAGGCCCATACTGCTGTGCACGTCACCCACTGGCAGCACCCCACATTCAAGAAATTTATTTCTAATGGATGATATGTGTAGGAAATAGTGTGTAGAGGTTTGTAGTGAACGAATTTTCGTTTGTAGTAACTTGTATATCCCACAAAACGTGTTCAAAATAGAAGGCGCGAGGCCCATACTGCTGTGCACGGCGCCCACTGGCAGCACCCCACATTCAAGAAATTTATTTCTAATGGATGATATGTGTAGGAAATAGTGTGTAGAGGTTTGTAGTGAAATAATTTTCGTTTGTAGTAACTTGTATATCCCACAAAACGTGTTCAAAATGGAAGCCGCTAGGCCCATACTGCTGTGCACGGTACCCACTGGCAGCACCCCACTTTCGAGAAATTGAATTCTAAGGGATGATATTTTTGGAAATAGTACGTAGAGGTTTGTAGCGAACGAATTTTCATTTTTAGTGACTTGTCGAACCCACAGAACTGCATTAAGCAAGAGAAAAGAATGGGTAGCTCTGAGAGGTAAAAGCCGCAGAAAATTATATCGGCAGTAGAACAAGGCCTTAATCCCTGTATATCGCAGGAGATACTTAACTCTATGGAGAAAGGAGAAAATGTAGCACATTGTTGCACGTAAAAAGGAGTATAGTCGGTGGAGAAATGACGATGACAAGAATTGCATATTGTCTAACCTGGAGGCGCTAGATGACAAATACAACTTCGTAGAGGAATGTATAAGTAGGTGACAGTTAGATGTTGCCTAGAGGAAGGTAAGAGACATTTCGAGACAAGAAAAGGACCTGCATGAATATCAAGACCTCAGATAGAAATCCAGTACTAAACAAAGAGGGGAAATCTGAAATGCGGCAGGAATATGTAGAGGACCTATACAAAGGAAGTAAACTTGAAAGTAGAATTCTAGAAACGGAAGATAAAGTAGAGGAAGATACGAGTTATGATGCTGAAAGAAGAATTTGACAGTTTACTGAAAGATCTAAATGGAAAAAAGGCTTGTGATAATCCCTATCAATTGCTGATATCGTTAGGAGAGCCAGTAACGCAGAAATTGTTCCACTTGGTAATCAAGATGTATGAGACCGTGGAAATGCCCTCACCCTTCGAGAAGAATATCGTAATTCCAATACCAAAGAAAGCAAGTTCAGCCAATTACAGATCTATCAGGTTAACAAGTCATTGCTGCAAAATACTAACACGAATTATTTGCAGACGAATGAAAATTGGTTGAATCCGACCTTGGGGAAGATCTGTTTGGATTTAGGAGAAATGTAGGAGCACCGGAGGCAATACTTACATTATGACTTACCTTAGAAGGTAGGTTAAGTGAAGGCAAACCTACGTTTATAGCATTTGTAAATCTGTAGAATGCTTTTGACGATATTAACTGGAATACACTCTTTCAGATTCTTAAGGTAACAGGGGCAAAATACAGGGAGCGAAATCCAGACAGCAGTCAAAGTTGAAGTGCATGAAAGGAATGTAGTTGTTGGGAAGGGAGTAAGACAGATTTGTAGCCCTTCCCCAATGTACATTGAGGAAGCTGTTTAGGAATGCTAGGTGAAATTTGGAGAAGAAATTAAAATTCAGGGACAAGACATAAAAACTTTACGTTTGCCGATGACACTAATTCTGTCAGAGACAGGAAACGTGAAAGAGCAGTTGAACGGAATGGACACTGTTTTGAAAGGAGGGTATAAGATGAACATTAAGAAGAGTAAAACACGGATAATGGAATTGTAGTGTTAGAAAAACAGACGTTGCTGAAAGAATTACATTAGGTAATGAGACAATAAGATTAGTAGATGAGTTTTCTTATTTGGGTAGCAAAATAATGTCAGATGGCCAAAGTAAGGGAAATATAAAATTCAAAATGGCTGTGGGAAGAAAAGAGTTTCTTGACATCCAGTAGTAATATAAATGTTACTAAATTTCTAAAAGCATTTGTCTGGAGTATAGCATTGTATGAGAGTGATACTTGGAGGACAAAGAGCTCAGACAAAAAGTTGATAGAACCTTTCGAAATATGGTGCTACAGACGAATGATGAGAATTAGATGGGTACATCATGTAACTAATGTGGTGCATAAGAGCATTGGGAAGAAAAGAAGTTTCTGGCATGTCCTAAGAGAAGGGATCGGTTGGTGGGATACATTCTGAGACATCTACAAATCTTAAACATTAGCATTAGAAGGACGTATGGGGTATAAATCATAGAGGGATACCGAAGGACGAATACAGTAAGCAGACTGAAAAGGATGTAGGTCGCCGTTCGTATTCTCAGATGAAGGGGCTTTCGACAGTGTAACGTGGAGAGCTGCATCAAGCCAATCCGTGAACTGAATGTTCGAATGTTTGTTAAGCTTAAGGGACTTAACTACGAGGTCATCAGTCCCTAAACTTACAAACTACTTATGAACTACCTACAACTAAGGACGGCACAAATATCCATGCCCGAGGGGGGATTCGAACCCCCGACCGTAGTGGCCGTGCAGACTGTGACTGAAGCGCCTCAGTCCTCTCGGGCACCGCGGCCTGCCCGTGAACTGAAGACCACAGCAGCAACAACAATGAGAACTTGAGGTATATTTGGTCATTCTTCCAGGAACGCAATAACTAGGTCTGCAGCCGTTGTGGGAGGTGCTGGTCTTACTGCAACCCATCTGCCAAGTGATCCCAGACATGTCTATTCCTGTTCCAGTCAGGTGAAAAGCCGGCCCTCCATTCGTTCAATTTCCTCAGCTTCAAAGATGTTGTCCACCAGTACAACTCTGTGGAGATGAGCATTATCGTCCACCACACCAGAAGGAAACCATCTCCTATGGCAGCAGTATAGGGCAGAACATAGATCGATGGATCTTGCCTCTGTGCGTTTGAACAGTCAAAGCGCCATTCTGAACGACAGAGGTCCGATGTCCGCCAATACTGACTCCTGTCCACACCATTCGTCCACCACCATAATATGGTGATGTTTCGTATACATAAGCAAGATTGTTGCAAGTTCCACGTTCTCTTCAGATGAGGGAACGACGATTGTCCGGCGGAAAACATCTTGACTCATATGTGAAATGAACACTGCTCCATTTTTACGGTTCCAATTCCGATGTTCCTCCGCCCAGTTTCTGCCGGGTTCCTGGTTTGAATGGGACACGCACCATAGGCCTCTGTGTGTAGAAACCACATTCTCGAAGGCGATTTCCGTACTGTGTGTTGATATTGAGCGTCCTGTGGTTTTTGGAGGGTGCGTTGCAACTGAGTTGCATTCAGCCTCCTGTCTCGACGGGCTGTTTGTTAACTGGAGATAATGGTCCTCTCTAGCTGACGTTACCCGTGGACGACCTTGGCCTTGCCTTTTTTTAGTGGGTCTTGTCTGAAATCGCGTCCAGGTCATGGAAACTACACTTTGGGACATTGCAATAGTTGCAGCTGTGGCTGTTTCGCTTCGAAATTTAGCGACAAAATTGCTACTTTGGTCACCCTGGACGTATGCACGTAGCCAAGTAGAAAATGACAATGTTTCCGTCACCAAATTCTTTTCGCCTGTTACCGGTACATAAAAGAAAGCCCACCCTTGGCACGCATTCACGCATTACATATGTTTCTTAACGTTTCAGATATTTCCTTTTTGAATACTTTGAAATTATTCATAAAAGTAGACTTCTGAACTTCTTGAAGAAGGAAAGACATGATCCTGGCACTTTAAAAATAGAATAAGAAATGGGATCCAGAAATTCCTTGTTGCAAACAGGTCTTTAAATAATCCCGCCAGATGGCTTTCAAAATCCCGCGGTTTTACAACAAAAAGCTCTAAATTTTTAATTCAGTTTTTATAATAATAGTAATATGAAAAAGAGTAATTTCCTAGTTGATGCGGGTACAACGCTGACTGTGCAGCTGCTCGTCTGAATTCCTCAGTAGTGACGTCACTAACAAAACTATCGCGTACAGTAATGTACAGAAATGAGTATTTTTGATAGTGCAAGCTTTGGAAAATGGCAAATTATATATATATATATATATATATATATATACACTGTTTTGCCTTACTGTGCCGTTTAATCGAAGTTACGTCCTGAGACCTGAAAGTCCTGGCATAGTGGGTGCAGTGCACAGCAGTATGGCCTAGCGCCTTCCATTTTGAACACGTTTTGTGGGATATACAAGTTACTACAAACGAAAATTCGTTCACTACAAACCTCTACACACTATTTCCTACACATCTCATCCATTAGAAATAAATTTCTTGAATGTGGGGTGCTGCCAGTGGGCGCCGTGCACAGTAGTATGGGCTTCGCGCCTTCCATTTTGAACACGTTTTGTGGGATATACAAGTTACTACAAACGAAAATTCGTTCACTACAAACCTCTACACACTATTTCCTACACATATCATCCAATAGAAATAAATTTCTTGAATGTGGGGTGCTGCCAGTGGGCGCCGTGCACATCAGTATGGGCCTCGCGCCTTCTATTTTGAACACGTTTTGTGGGATATACAAGTTACTACAAACGAAAATTCGTTCACTACAAACCTCTACACACTATTTCCTACACATATCATCCATTAGAAATAAATTTCTTGAATGTGGGGTGCTGCCAGTGGGCGCCGTGCACATCAGTATGGGCCTCGCGCCTTCTATTTTGAACACGTTTTGTGGGATATACAAGTTACTACAAACGAAAATTCGTTCACTACAAACCTCTACACACTATTTCCTACACATATCATCCATTAGAAATAAATTTCTTGAATGTGGGGTGCTGCCAGTGGGCGCCGTGCACATCAGTATGGGCCTCGCGCCTTCTATTTTGAACACGTTTTGTGGGATATACAAGTTACTACAAACGAAAATTCGTTCACTACAAACCTCTACACACTATTTCCTACACATATCATCCATTAGAAATAAATTTCTTGAATGTGGGGTGCTGCCAGTGGGCGCCGTGCACAGCAGTATGGGCCTCGCGCCTTCCATTTTGAACACGTTTTGTGGGATATACATGTTACTACAAACGAAAATTCGTTCACTACAAACCTCTACACACTATTTCCTACACATATCATCCATTAGAAATAAATTTCTTGAATGTGGGGTGCTGCCAGTGGGCGCCGTGCACAGCAGTATGGACCTCGCGCCTTCCATTTTGAACACGTTTTGTGGGATATACAAGTTACTACAAACGAAAATTCGTTCACTACAAACCTCTACACACTATTTCCTACACATATCATCCATTAGAAATAAATTTCTTGAAAGTGGGGTGCTGCCAGTGGGTGCCGTGCACAGCAGTATGGGCGTCGCGCCTTCCATTTTGAACACGTTTTGTGGGATATACAAGTTACTACAAACGAAAATTCGTTCACTACAAACCTTTACACACTATTTCCTACACATATCATCCATGAGAATTAAATTTCTTGAAAGTGGGGTGCTGCCAGTGGGTGCCGTGCACAGTAGTATGGGCCTCGCGCCTTCCATTTTGAACACGTTTTGTGTTATATACAAGTTACTACAACTGAAAATTCGTTCACTACAAACCTCTACACACTATTTCCTACACATATCATCCATTAGAAATAAATTTCTTGAATGTGGGGTGCTGCCAGTGGGCGCCGTGCACAGCAGTATGGGCCTCGCGCCTTCTATTTTGAACACGTTTTGTGGTATATACAAGTTACTACAAACGAAAATTCGTTCACTACAAACCTCTACACACTATTTCCTACACATATCATCCATTAGAAATAAATTTCTTGAATGTGGGGTGCTGCCAGTGGGTGCAGTGCACAGCAGTATGGGCCTCGCGCCTTCTATTTTGAACACGTTTTGTGGTATATACAAGTTACTACAAACGAAAATTCGTTCACTACAAACCTCTACACACTATTTCCTACACATATCATCCATTAGAAATAAATTTCTTGAATGTGGGGTGCTGCCAGTGGGCGCCGTGCACAGCAGTATGGGCCTCGCGCCTTCCATTTTGAACACGTTTTGTGGGATATACAAGTTACTACAAACGAAAATTCGTTCACTACAAACCTCTACACACTATTTCCTACACATATCATCCATTAGAAATAAATTTCTTGAATGTGGGGTGCTGCCAGTGGGCGCCGTGCACAGCAGTATGGGCCTCGCGCCTTCCATTTTGAACACGTTTTGTGGGATATACAAGTTACTACAAACGAAAATTCGTTCACTACAAACCTCTACACACTATTTCCTACACATATCATCCATTAGAAATAAATTTCTTGAAAGTGGGGTGCTGCCAGTGGGTGCCGTGCACAGCAGTATGGGCGTCGCGCCTTCCATTTTGAACACGTTTTGTGGGATATACAAGTTACTACAAACGAAAATTCGTTCACTACAAACCTTTACACACTATTTCCTACACATATCATCCATGAGAATTAAATTTCTTGAAAGTGGGGTGCTGCCAGTGGGTGCCGTGCACAGTAGTATGGGCCTCGCGCCTTCCATTTTGAACACGTTTTGTGTTATATACAAGTTACTACAACTGAAAATTCGTTCACTACAAATCTCTACACACTATTTCCTACACATATCATCCATTAGAAATAAATTTCTTGAATGTGGGGTGCTGCCAGTGGGCGCCGTGCACAGCAGTATGGGCCTCGCGCCTTCCATTTTGAACACGTTTTGTGGGATATACAAGTTACTACAAACGAAAATTCGTTCACTACAAACCTCTACACACTATTTCCTACACATATCATCCATTAGAAATAAATTTCTTGAATGTGGGGTGCTGCCAGTGGGCGCCGTGCACAGTAGTATGGGCTTCGCGCCTTCCATTTTGAACACGTTTTGTGGGATATACAAGTTACTACAAACGAAAATTCGTTCACTACAAACCTCTACACACTATTTCCTACACATATCATCCAATAGAAATAAATTTCTTGAATGTGGGGTGCTGCCAGTGGGCGCCGTGCACAGCAGTATGGGCCTCGCGCCTTCCATTTTGAACACGTTTTGTGGGATATACAAGTTACTACAAACGAAAATTCGTTCACTACAAACCTCTACACACTATTTCCTACACATATCATCCATTAGAAATAAATTTCTTGAAAGTGGGGTGCTGCCAGTGGGTGCCGTGCACAGCAGTATGGGCGTCGCGCCTTCCATTTTGAACACGTTTTGTGGGATATACAAGTTACTACAAACGAAAATTCGTTCACTACAAACCTTTACACACTATTTCCTACACATATCATCCATGAGAATTAAATTTCTTGAAAGTGGGGTGCTGCCAGTGGGTGCCGTGCACAGTAGTATGGGCCTCGCGCCTTCCATTTTGAACACGTTTTGTGTTATATACAAGTTACTACAACTGAAAATTCGTTCACTACAAACCTCTACACACTATTTCCTACACATATCATCCATTAGAAATAAATTTCTTGAATGTGGGGTGCTGCCAGTGGGCGCCGTGCACAGCAGTATGGGCCTCGCGCCTTCTATTTTGAACACGTTTTGTGGTATATACAAGTTACTACAAACGAAAATTCGTTCACTACAAACCTCTACACACTATTTCCTACACATATCATCCATTAGAAATAAATTTCTTGAATGTGGGGTGCTGCCAGTGGGCGCCGTGCACAGCAGTATGGGCCTCGCGCCTTCCATTTTGAACACGTTTTGTGGGATATACAAGTTACTACAAACGAAAATTCGTTCACTACAAACCTCTACACACTATTTCCTACACATATCATCCATTAGAAATAAATTTCTTGAATGTGGGGTGCTGCCAGTGGGCGCCGTGCACAGTAGTATGGGCTTCGCGCCTTCCATTTTGAACACGTTTTGTGGGATATACAAGTTACTACAAACGAAAATTCGTTCACTACAAACCTCTACACACTATTTCCTACACATATCATCCAATAGAAATAAATTTCTTGAATGTGGGGTGCTGCCAGTGGGCGCCGTGCACAGCAGTATGGGCCTCGCGCCTTCCATTTTGAACACGTTTTGTGGGATATACAAGTTACTACAAACGAAAATTCGTTCACTACAAACCTCTACACACTATTTCCTACACATATCATCCATTAGAAATAAATTTCTTGAAAGTGGGGTGCTGCCAGTGGGTGCCGTGCACAGCAGTATGGGCGTCGCGCCTTCCATTTTGAACACGTTTTGTGGGATATACAAGTTACTACAAACGAAAATTCGTTCACTACAAACCTTTACACACTATTTCCTACACATATCATCCATGAGAATTAAATTTCTTGAAAGTGGGGTGCTGCCAGTGGGTGCCGTGCACAGTAGTATGGGCCTCGCGCCTTCCATTTTGAACACGTTTTGTGTTATATACAAGTTACTACAACTGAAAATTCGTTCACTACAAACCTCTACACACTATTTCCTACACATATCATCCATTAGAAATAAATTTCTTGAATGTGGGGTGCTGCCAGTGGGCGCCGTGCACAGCAGTATGGGCCTCGCGCCTTCCATTTTGAACACGTTTTGTGGGATATACAAGTTACTACAAACGAAAATTCGTTCACTACAAACCTCTACACACTATTTCCTACACATATCATCCATTAGAAATAAATTTCTTGAATGTGGGGTGCTGCCAGTGGGTGCCGTGCACAGCAGTATGGGCCTCGCGCCTTCCATTTTGAACACGTTTTGTGGGATATACAAGTTACTACAAACGAAAATTCGTTCACTACAAACCACTACAAACGATTCCCTACCCATATCATCCATTAGAATTTAATTTCTTAAAAGTGGGGTGCTGGCTATTTTTTGAGTAACCCATAACTTTTTTTCCGAAAAACTACAAACGAAAATTTTTGCACTACAATCCACTACAAACGAAGCTCTTTAAGATAGTATGAAGTAAAAAACAATTTCTTTAAGTCGGGTGCCAGGTTCACGGAGGTTTAATTTGCAGTTGCAAAAGTCGGTACCTAACCTATACAAACTGAAAACCTTTGTTTATTTAATGCACAAAACCAGGAACCATATAAAACGGAGTCCCAGCAAGGAAGGAAGAAAATCGATATTAAATTCAGAACCGATGTTTTTTTTTACCTTACTTGTGAATAGTCAATGTTTTTAATTAAAAGCTTTGTAATAGTACTGCACGCTCGGTTCTTATAATTTCTACGTACGACGGGATAATAGACCGCACATATTTGCAGTTATTTTTGAACGAGGTCTGTCGCATTTGCTAAACGATCCGTGAAACGCCAATAGAGGAGAGGCAATTTGTGCAGTTAATTGTGTCGGAAATTTGGCTTGATGGCCTTCGCTGCGCTGACGGCGGCTTCCCTAGTTGAAGCGAGCAGTCCACTGTATGCGTTATCTATTGCTTCATGTGCTTGTTACTTCCGCCTTGTTCGTTCTGTAGTGCATAACGGGACGCTTGGTCAGTTATTTCCGCAGATTGCCGTCTTCTTAGAGCGGAGCTTACCTTATACGACCAAACAAGTAAATGCTCCTTTGGGAAACAAATGTTGTGGAAACTGTTGCTTGCGTAGGAGCTCAGAAAAAAAATCGTCGGAAGCAGATACAAAAATAAGTGTGCGCGTGCAATACCTATACGGTGAACAAGACGTTTACGTACAAACTTTGGGCTGAAACACGTTGATAAATAGTTATAGCTCTTAAGCTGCATCTGTTTCAAATAACATTCATATTCGTCCTGCCATTGTAGCGTGAAGGCGTAAGAAACGAATTAACTAATTGCAAAGCACTCTCCGCCATGTACCATACAAAGTTAATTTTAGTAGGCTGTCTATAACCTTCGCGCGAGTGCAAGGAATGAGTTGGCAAAGATTCATCGCAATCGGATGTATGATATGTGGCCGTGCATAAAATACGAAGAAACATGCGGTAATTTTCATATATTAGATTTATTTTCAATTTCTCATTAAAACCATGTGTTGGTAACAACAAATTCCTTCTGCTGATGGTTTCCACTCCATTGATTCAGTACGCTTAGTATGCATCAAAGCTGACATCCAGAAAACTTCATTTAAAAATCTGAATGAAGTGTGCTTTTCACTGAAGAATATTTTAAACAAAATTTCTTACTTAAAATTCACATGGTGTGAACAATATTTGTTTTAGATATTTCTTTGATGATTATCACACTGAAAAATTAACGTATCTTACAGAGAGAGCTGCTAGAATTTTCAGAAATTTTATTTCATTCAAGATTTGGCCGAAATCTGAAAATTAACTGTTTAGTCACATTAATTAATTGTAATGATTGTAGGTAATCTGAATATATTAATACTGCATTGATAAACTGAATTGTTCAATCATATTTAAAATTTTCATCAGGATCGGAATATAACTGTAGAATATGACGAAGTCCATATGTAAAGTATCCTCCGTCATACACCATCCGAAATTTTGGAATTAAATAAAAGAACTGTAGTGTGTATTGAAAACTGTCTGTGCCGGCCGCGGTGGCCGAGGGGACTGCGGCGCGCCAGTCACGCTCTGCACGGCCACTACGGTCGGGGGTTCGAATCCCCCATCGGGCATGGATATTTGTGCCGTCCTTAGTATTAGCTAGTTCGTAAGTAGTTTGTAAGTTTAGGGACTGATGACCCCGTAGTTAAGTCCCATAAGCTATACAAACATTTGAACAATGTTTGAAAACTCTGTTATAAATATGTGTGTGTGCTTACTTCCAAACTACCAACAGTAAGAAAGAAGTATGGAAAAACTGTAGTGCTTTCTAAATTGAATGTCTGTAATGGAAACTGTCAGAACATCAGGGTTGAACCCTAACCGAGTCACCAATACCAGAGAGCGGCAAATAGCGTGTAATAGATTACCTGCTTGACTTCAAAGAACGCTGAAATATTTTATACCTGTTTTATCTTGAGTCAGTTCGTTTCCGATGAGTTTATCGTCGTCCTTCGACGGGTTCCCTATGGCACGTCTCACTCCATACCCTTTTATTACCAGAAAAGTTTATCGCCTGACAAAGTATGACTGCTGTCAGCTCTCACAAATAACGTCACACGTCGTCCTTCGTAACGGGGGCAGGATCATCTTCCTCATGCTCACCTCGCGTGTTAGTTCAGGTGGAAACCAGTATAAACCTGCTTTCAACACGCAGCCAGCTAACCGCCTGTGCGTTTGTGTCACCACTAGGAACGGTGGTTCTGTTACTTTCCTAACAAGACTTAACAGTTTAGCCACGATTTCCCTTTAGATGTCAAATTTTCCAAATTGACGTATCATAATATCATTCTTCGCTAGAAATGATATTTAATCATTTAAGACACTTTTAAACATGCCTCAGTTTTTGAAAGGAGTCTTGATGTCTAGATATTCTGTGCAATGCTTTTCCCGTTCAGTATGTATTCTTAAGTTTCCTTAACTTTTAGTCTTCGAAAGAGGTTTAATTCCAGTAGGCAGACATTAGAGAAATTCCGGACATAACGGCTGGATGATGAAGTCTGTGATTTTTAGGCTCTCCCAGCGTACACTGGATTCGGAACATTTTCGAGTATTTAATGCAATGTTCTCTAAAATGGTCGATGCGCACGGTTTATTACCTGCGAACATTTCAGATTACGAAGTTATGCACGCCGGCCGCGGTGGCCGAGGGGACTGCGGCGCGCCAGTCACGGTCTGTACGGCCACTACGGTCGGGGGTTCGAATCTCCCCTCGGGCATGGATATTTGTGCCGTCCTTAGTATTAGCTAGTTCGTAAGTAGTTTGTAAGTTTAGGAACTGATGACCCCGTAGTTAAGTCCCATAAGCTATACAAACATTTGAAACATTTTGAAGTTTATGCACGTCTAAGCTTCCTACTTGTGTCCGTAATCATTAGTTTCATTCCTTCACATCGCCACCTTAGGCATAAAAAAATCGATTATTGGTTGGAACTTAATGTGTGACAGCTATTTCATTACGTGTTTCCTAACATAATTTTCGTAAACACTGGAACATTTTAATCTACTGTTTAGCATATTCTCCCAGACGTTTCCTGATGTAATATTATGTTCGGCATCACGCTTAGGGTTTCATGTTAAGCTGTAGACCTATAATAGGGTGGATAAGTCATTTCAAAGGTCAGATGTAGGCAAGGGCATACTACCTTCAACAGGACCATGCCTGGTCAAACAATGTGGTGTTCAAACCAATCTTCGGATTGATAACTGATTTACCATTTTTCAGCAGATATTGTTCTGTCGAGTCGATGCCCTGATTATCGAGAAAGAGGATCTCATTAAGCAGAATATTTACCTTTATTCCGTGATCATACTTGAATGCGTCACATTTAATAGGGTAGAAGAGGATACAAAGGGACGTAAACCGAATAAAAAGTTAATAAGTGCCCTTTAAACCGGCAGCGTGCTACTGTTATCTTAAAATCAAGCAATTAAGTGATTTTGCAAGTGTTTCTTCAGTGAGGCACCGTAATAATAATAATAATAATAATAATAATAATTTCGGCTGCCGCGGTGGAGTAGCCGAACGGTGTAAGGCGTCTCGCTGCGGAGCGCTCGGTTGCTCGCCGTCGGAGGTTCGAATCCTCCCTGGGGAATGGGAGTGTGTGTTGTCCTTAGGTTAGTTTACCTAGGTTTAAGTAGTTTGTAAGCTACGGACTGATGACCACGCAGTTTGGTTCAATGTTTGTTAAGCTTATGGGACTTAACTACCGGGTCATCAGTCCCTAAACTTACAAACTACTTATCAACTACCTTATACTAAGGACGGCACAAATATCCATGCCCGAGGGGGGATTCTAACCACCGACCATAGTGGCCGTGCAGACCGTGACTGGAGCGCCTCAGTCCCCTCGGCCACCGCGGCCGGCCGCAGTTTGGTCCGATAGATTTACAAACATTTGAAGATTTGAATTTCGCCTGGTTAGAGTATCGCCTTAGTTACGTGTATGAAACAGCTTTTCTGGCTCATCTGTGTCCCACTAGCACCTCGGCTGCTACAGCTATTGATGGTACCGTCATGTTTGGTTGCAGTGTAGGCAGTGAGTTCTTATGAGACTGTTGCTCGAAGCACACGAAGACGACGAGTGGGTTGACCCTCCATATTGGACCAGAGAAAGAATTTCTCAGCAGGGCAGAAAATCCCAACATTTCATCGTATAAACGAATGTCTCCTATGTTGCTCATCGCTGTTTCCGAAGAAAACCCACAAATACTTTTATTTCGCTGTTTTATGACATTGATATGACATGTAAACGTTTATTTTACTCACCATGGTAATGGGAATGGGATTTCTTTTCCTTGTTTCAACCTGTGAGCCGATTTACCCAGTGACTTATAAGCGGCCGGTAGCTAAATATACACTCTGAAGTACGGTGGAACGTCAGTAGGCGTAAAAAAGACAAGTGTCAGGAAAACTGTGGATTGTCAGGGTATTGAAGTTTGTACATTTTTTTTTAGAGTGCCACGTACCAGATAAACCACCGAGTCAAAGACTTAAATGTCTGTTAACGTGCTTGTAGGCAGCTTTCAATGACAAATCGATGTTATGTTGACTGAAGACTGCTTCTTACATACTTTCAAATCGTTAAACATTAATGAAACTGATTTAGTCCTAGGAACAAGTGTACATCAAATATTTTCCTGTTATTACTGGGAGAATGAAAATTTGATGTTTACAATGTTGTGTTAAAACGTAGCAATTATTGCGTCGTCTGTGCGGAGAAGACAAATGTTCAAATGTTTGTAAATCTGAGTCAACGGTGTGGTTAATAGTCCGTAGCTTACAATCTATTTAAATAAAGGTAAACTAACCAAAGGACAAGAAACACACACACACACACACACACACACACACACACACACACACACACACACACACCCTAGGGGGACGCGAACCTCCCGATGGCTAACGGCCGACCGCACCGCAGCATGGCAGCTCAGTGCGCACGGCCAACATCACCTAGAGAGAGGGCCGCGGCGCTCTGGTGTGACGTCACGCAGCGTAGGTCGCGATCGCGTAGCTAACTTGGTAGCCGCTGGGGCATAGTGGGCCGTGCCCCAGCAGCCACCCAGTCAGCTACGCGATCGCGTCCTACGCTGCGTGACGTCACACCAGAGCGCCGCGGTCTTCTCTTTATACTCCGTTCACCGAAATGAGAGATGTACTGTAAACACACTGAGGCGTGTGACCGGGGGTGGACAATAGAGGGTCGCTCGCTGCACCCGTTTCAGGTGTAAGTAAGATCGTTGTGTGTGTTGTTATATAGCAGTGATGGTAGGTGTTGACTGTCAACTTCATCTTAAAGGAGCATTTGCTGAATAGTAACGTAAGTATTAGTGTTTACAATAACCAAATCAAAATGTTCAAATGTTCGTAAAAAAGAAAAAGAAAAAAAGAAAAAGAAAAAGAAAAAGAAAAAAAAATGTCTGTAAATCTATCGGACCAAACTGCGTGGTCATCAGTCCGTAGCTTACAAACTACTTAAACCTAGGTAAACTAACCTAAGGACAAAACACACACACACACACACACACACACACACACACACACACACACACACACACACACACGCACGCACACACACCCATGCCCCAGGAAGGACTCGAACCTCCACGGCTCCGCAGCGGGACGCCTTAGACCTTCGGCTCTCTACCGCGGCTTACAATTACCGGTCTATGTGTCTCTTTCTCTCTCATTGGTAGCACGTAAGAGTAACATTGTCATCCTTCAATTTGATTCACACAAGAAGCATTCAAAGAAGTAGTAATAAAGCTCTTTAGAGAAAGAAATGGTTTCTAGTATGTATAAAAGGCAGCTGCTGCCTCGAGAACAGTCAATGACTGATGTTGTTATGAAAAGATTTAAAAATATCCACGCACAACAAAGCTTTCAGAAAGTCCTTGATGACTTTCACCGAAATGCGATACGAAGAAAAGTCTTTCGTAAGAAATTTCCAACATTTGACTAAGTGCTTGTTTTCGTAAGCGAAGATGCAGATTTGGGAAATTTTCGGAGAAATCACTTTTTGTAGAGTATTAAAAGAAATGAAATTTAAATGTTTGGCTTCTAATAGGACTGCTATATAACAAAACACACAACGACCTTACACCTGAAACGGATGCAGCAAAATTGAGTGAGCACCCTGTTTTGTCCACCCCTAGTCACGCGCCTGTGTGTGTTTACAATATAGGTGGTGTTGGCACGGCTAATCCGCCGTGGCGGAGAAGATACTCTTAGTGAACTTTTTTTTTAGTGAATTTATTCTTGCAGATAATGTAAATCACGTGGATCCAATTATAATTCATCGTTTTGAATGTCTAAAGACAAAATGTCTGAAGTTCGTTACGAGAATATGGCAAATACGCCAAAGAAGTTCCTCAGTGATGAAGTACCCTACATGATGGGGCCGAATGGGTATGAAAATAGCTCGTAAATGTTGCTCCTTTACAAACTCAAAATTATTTCAAAATAAAATAAGGAGCAAGAGATAGATACGACATACGATAAAAAGGGTTGTGACGTTCCGAACTGTAAGAAAAGAATGAAGACTTTCGTTATACGATGACGTCATGCCTGTTGATATGCTTGGTCCAGTTAGTACCTCCGTCCTCGGCAGACTCCGCTTGCGGATTCGCTCGGTCTCCCAGCCGTGAATCCTCGCTTTAATCCAGACGCACCTGGTTGCAACGAGAGCAGCATTGTCCGGTCGCAGCTGAGTCAGCGCGCCAACCGACGGAACACTCTTACTTCACCCGCATCCGCTGGAAAGCTGGCATTTCATGCTCCGTATTTTGAAATCACGATGAGTGCGCGCCACTCCGCCTGATGAGTGACGCTGTCGTCACCATCTCCCTGCTCAGTGTAGCCTTACAAACACACAAATTGCCGCGCGTCACCATGTGCGGGATGGATTTTAGTCATTCGGGCAGGTGATGCGTAGCAAAAGTATTATCAGTCGTTTTCCACTGCTAAAATGTAAAAATTGCTATCACCATCGGAAATGAAAATGTTGTTTGTTGTTGTGGTCTTCAGTCCGGAGACTGGTTTGGTGCAGGTCTCCACAATACCCTATCCTGAGCAAGCCTCTTCATCTCCACATAAGAACGGCAACCTACATCTGTCTGAATCTGCTTACTGTATCCATCTCTTGGTCTTCCTCTGCGGTTTTTACCCCACACACTTCCTTCCAACGCTAAACTCACAATTCCGTGATGTCTAAGAATGTGCCCTACCAATCTATCCCTTCTTTTAGTCAAGGTATGCCAGAAATTCCTTTTCTCCCCAATTCTGTTCAGTACCTCCTCATTAGTTACGCGATCCACCCACCTAATCTTCAGCATTCCTCCCGAGCACTATATTTCAAAAGCCTCTATCCTCTTCCTGTCCGCACTGTTTATCGTCCATGTTTCACTCCCATACAAGGCAACACTCCATACAAATGCCTTCATAAAGGACTTCCTTAGGCTTAAATCAATATTCGATGTTAACAAATTTCTCTTTTTCATGAATGCTTTTCTACCCATTTTATATCCTCTGTACTGCGACCATCATTTGTTATTTTACTGCCCAAGTAACAAAACTCATCTACCTTCTTTATTGCTTCGTTACCTAATCTAATTCCTTCAGCATCACCTCATTTTCTTAGACTGCACTCCATGAAAATGGCCCACTTTAGATTTGTAGTTTTATAAGTGTTTGCAAACAGTTTGGACGAAAATAAAAATATATATATATATTGAGTGTCTGAAACCCTTTTAGGAAAAAAAAATTAGGTAGTGCTGGCTTTCGAACCACTGACCTTCAGCGTCACAGTCCAACGCATTGCCTACTAAGCTGGCTCTGGGCGAAGGGAATGTCACGTGACATCTCCGAACGGGTGGTTTTCGTTAATTCAGTGGAGGGTGTCAAAACTCCGTTATTTTTGCAAATATCTTTCAAACGATACGAGATATGAAAAAAACATAAGGGAACAAGTTGTAGAGAATTTTCTCCTCTACAAATTCGTTTATTCAATTTTCGCGTCAGATGAACGGTTTATTTGCAATTAAAATTTCATTACAAACGACTTACGCTTGTACTAGTCAATTACTGCCCACATTCTTTGCTGGCATACTTTTCGAAGATTTTTTTGAGAAGTGCAAGTCGACAGTTACTCGTCTCTGTAAACATAATTTGTCGTCAGGTTCGCAGTTTGACTTAAGGAAACGAGTATCCGCAGAACATTCAGTTCACTAATTATGTGTGTATGAGAGCCAACAGGATTTTAAAAACATGTTGAGAACAATAAGCGTCGTCTTCTGTTTGACAAAAAATATTAGATAAAATTAGCAAGATGTCCATAATGAAATTTATCCTGGGCATTCTTCACAGCCTCGATAGATTTAGAGGATGGTATCATATTAGTAGTACGCATAGCATAGTCAGCAGACACAATCTTTGAATAGGCATTCAAGAACGATACATACATCTGTTTGTAGCCCAGTCACGCAAGTTTACAAGAATATGTCCTATTACTAAATCTGTCAAATAACGCCATGAATTTTGTTTCCCCGGGTTTCGTAAATGTTCTAAAAGATGGAATATAGCTAAATACCTTAGCAAATAACAACAGCTACTGTTCCCTTTAGAACTCTGCTGTGTAATTTTGTGACGTAGAGAGATCGATGTAGATGTTTGTTGAAGAAATTATTCAACTGACACGGATGCCCTTGTATATGTAGAGAACAAAATTAGAAGCGAGGTCGCACCGTATTTAGCGATGCTATCGAATTCTCAGGTCTCACGCGACACTGCGTGAGTCGTCACGTAGCACGACTCTCTGACCAGACGTGGAACGCAGCTGTACACTGGCACCAATGTACCAGCTCTGGTTAACCTACAGAAGCTACGCTTTTCTGTCTCTGTGAAACACTTTTGATAGTCCAGTTCCTTAGGGATTTTGAGCGGATACCACCCACAGCTTACAGTCTACATAAAACCTCGTAGTCCTCTTACAGCTGCAGACTCGTAAAAATTCGACTTATCCGAAGTATGCATAATTCGTGAAGGACCCAGGTCATACGTTCCGCACTTACTGAGCTACGTCATCCTTGGAAAAACAACCGGTGGGATGAGAATATTTGGGAAGTCGCTGGCATTACCTTCTAGGGAACAGCCCAAGATGTTACTAGGTGAGAGACATGCTATGCAAGAACCCGTACAATACAAACTTTTTTTTGGAATCGCAGTTGGTGTATTCGGTACCCTGGTCACGAAGGATAAGAGAGCAGGCGGCCGAAGTGGCCGAGGGGCGCGCCAGTCAAATTCTGCACGGCCACTACGGTCGGGGGGTTCGAATCCCCCAACTGGCATGGATATTTGTGCCGTCTTTAGTGTTAGCTAGTTAATAAGTAGTTTGTAAGTATAGGGACTGATGACCCCGTAGTTAAGTCCCATAAGCTATACAAACATTTGAACATTTGTTACAGTTAGTTTCCGCGGTTCAATACGTCATTATTGACGTTCTCACTCCATTCTTATGTAAAAATGAACATTTCTTTAACACATTTCATAGAGTTGAAATTTTAATCGACAGACCCCCAACATGGTGTAAATATTATGGTTAGAATTCAGATGGACCTCTGGCCATCCAGTTTTACGTTTTCCGTGATTTCCTTAAATCACTTGAGGCAAATGCCGGGATAGTGCCTTCAAAAGGGCACGACCGATTTCGTTCAACATCCTTCCCCCGATACTCCGAGCGTTAACTCTCTCTCTAATGATCTAGCCGTCGACGGGACGTTAAACCATAAGCTTTCTTCCTTCCAAATATTGTGGTATGAGTTTAGCAGAGTTGGGTAAGGTGTGCAAGGTAACACTTCAAGTTTCCGTCAGATATCTATAAATGTGAATGTCTGTTCGGTGTACGTTTATCACGTCTTAACCACAAGACATAAAGAGCTAAAAATTTGTACAGTTACTGATGTCTACCCGGGGAAGGCTTTAGACACATTTTTATGGCGATCGTATAGCTATTTATCTATATATATATATATATATATATATATATATATATATATATATATATATATATATATATATATATTAATGTGAATGTCTGTTCGGTGCACGCTAATCTCGTCCGAACAAGACGCAGAGACTCAAATATTTGTACAGTTACTAATTTATACTTGAAGGTTTTAGGCACGGTTTTATAGCGATCTGATAGATTTTAGTAATTTGAAGAGTATAACTCGAAATGCGGAACAATAATTACTCTTTGAAAATTATACTTACTCTTTGAAAATGGTTTTATTGTTGCTTGAGGGTTGATAATGATAAAAGGGCGGAGTATATTGGGATGGAAAGTTATCGGTGTATATAAAATTCTACGTGTGTGTGCGTGTGTTAATATTGCGCTCTGCAGCGAAACCTACAGAACGCAAACGAATGGTCTGTGTATAATTGTTGTTCGAAGTCTCCCGTTGTACACCATAGCAGTTTCATGCCGATAGCTATAAGGGGGTACAAGATATGGTTGTTGAAAATTGTCAAATTCTAAAAAAAATTCGGACTGAAGGCCAGCGGTGACGTTTGCGACTCTATAGCAAAGAGGTTAAATCTTTGGTCTATGCGTGCTACAATGCCTTCAGCTCTTTCTCTGTAAGGATAAGCATACGAATAAGGAAATATAAGAATATATAAATAAAGCAGTAAAAAAGAAATTTCTTTTTACTCACGTTTCGCGCATCACATCAAGTAATCGATCTGTGATATTATTACAATAATTATTGTTGAATTTCGTGATTGGATTCTTCGAAACGAGTGCATTTTTACGTGTGATTTGATCTACACTACTTACTTCTGCAATCTGATAGGAATATTTTTCAGTTCCGCTTTATCAGCGACATTTCCTCACAAATGAGTGAAATTACATTAATTCAATTGTTTTTTAAATTCTGTAGATAAATGTGCATTGTGTTACTTTACACATATTACAACAGTACAATTACTTTTAATAGATCACATTCAGACTACATGCCTCAGGAATACATTTACGCTCCAAACAATACTGCAAATAACGTAGTTTACCAGAATGCCCTAAAACGAAATTAAAATGAATTTGGACATTACCCTCACCATACGTGTTGAGATATTGCAACACAGGCTATAAGCAATAAGCACTTCACTTTTTTTTATTTGAATGTTGATTAAAAATTTTTCTAAAGAAGGTATTGTATTTCATTTCAGCTTTCAAAACCAGTCTCATAGCACACTACTGAAAGACAGCTTATCTATCACTAGCTTAAACCCGCGGCTCCGCTCGCGTGTTGGTTGATTATGTTAGATAAGTGTACTTTCAGTAGTGTGCTATGAGACTGGTTTTGAAGGATGAAATACAATACCTTCTTTAGAAACAAACATTTTTAATCAACATTCAAATAAAAAAAAAAAAAAATTATGTGAAGTGCTTAATGATTTACAATAAATAATACATACATTATTCCTTATATCCGGTGTTGCAATATCTCAACACATATGGTGAGAGTAATGTCCAAATTCATTTTAATTTCATTTTAGGGCATTGTGGTAAACTACGTTATTTGTAGTATTGTTTGCAGCGTAAATGTAGAGATTTTTTGGGTTGGCAACCCTTGGGCAAGCGACGTATAATTGACCATGTGAAAAACATGAGGGCTGTAAAAGGATTCCTGCGATTTTTTTAAAGAGATGTATTAAAAGAAATTTCTTTTTACTGATTTATTTATTTATTCTTATATTTCCTTATTCGTATGCTTATCCTCACAGAGAAAGAGCTGAAGACATTGTAGCACGCAGAGACCAAAGATATGGTCTGTGGCATCACGTTTCGCTGTATGTAACCTCCTTGCAAACGTCATCGCTGGCCTTTCCGTCCGAATTGTTTTATAATTTGACGACTTTCAACCACCATATCTTCCACCCTCTTATAGCTATCGACATGGAACTGCTGTGGTGTACAACGGGAGACTTCGGACAGCAATTTCACACAGACCATTCGTTTGCGTTCTGTAGTTTTCGCTGCAGAGCGAAATGAAATATTCACACACACACACACACACACACACACACACACACACACACACAAGTAGAATGTTATATACACCGATAAATTTCCATCCCAATATACTCCACCCTTTTATGATTATCAACCCTCAAGCAACAACGCAACCAATAAAACCATTTGCAGAGAGTAAATATAATTTTCAAAGAGTAATTATATTGTTCCG
Organism: Locusta migratoria; assembly: GCA_026315105.1. Lineage (NCBI taxonomy): Eukaryota > Metazoa > Arthropoda > Insecta > Orthoptera > Acrididae > Locusta > Locusta migratoria. Next base: position 159,592,545 of record CM048746.1, read on the forward strand.
CAGTTATAGTTATATTGTTCTATCAGATCGCTATAAAACCGTGCCTAAAACCTTCCTCAAGTATAAATTATTAACTGTACAAATGTTTAAGTCTCTGCGTCTTGTCGTTCGGACGTGATAAGTGTACACCGAACAGACATTCACATTAATATATATAGATAAATAGCTATCCGATCGCCATAAAACCGTGCCTTAAAGCGTTCGCCGGGTAGACATTAGTAACTGTACAAATTTTTAGCTCTTTGTGTCTTGTGGTTGAGTCGTGATAAACGTACACCGAACAGACATTCACATTTATAGATATAGATAATCAACCAACGTGCGAGAGGAGCCGCGGGTTTAAGCTAGTATATACATGAGAGAGAGAGAGAGAGAGAGAGAGAGAGAGAGAGAGAGAGAGAGAGAGAGGGGGGGCAAAGTAGTGGATAGTCGGCTCCGTACTCCCGGCCATCAGGAGGTAAACAGTGACTTGGGTCACCGCGTGCGTGGTCAGACTGCGCAGAAGTGCCTCCTCTGACGCAATGTGCGCGTCGCTTTGAAAGGAAGCCCGTCCATTCGTGGAAAGCCGAGTGACCGGTTGTCCACAGCTGCCTGTGGGTAGGTCTCGCTTCACGGAAGGCCGCGCTCCGCGTGCAGTACGTTCCTTATGAGGAGCAGCCACTGGCGACTAGCCTCCAGCTGTCCGGAATCACGTTGCCTAAGCTGCCGTCAGAACGTATTTGTGTAGGAAGCACGGGATCGCACATCGCAAAGACCTCTGTCTGGTAATGTTGGAAAACGCAAGCTATCACATTCCCCGAGCATTAGTTTCCGGTAAGAGAGCCTCAGTTACTTATGGTTGGTATCGCAAAACTTTCGACATTTTAGTTGGCAATGATGTGGTATCAAACCACACACGAATAACTGTCCATTACTCAGTAAATTGCTTGTTAACAAAGACTGGGCCATTAAGACAGCCCCGCAGCATTTGTAGTATTTAGCAACCTGTCACTCGGTTCGTTTTATGTTACAAAAAGGTATGGCCAAACTTTCAGGAACCATTCCTCACACACAAAGAAAGAAAATGTTATGTGCACATGTCTCTGGAAACGATTAATTTTCATGTTAGAGCTCATTTATTACTTCTGTTCAAATCACATTAGTCATGGAATGGAAACACACAGCAACAGAACATACCAGCGTGACTTCAACACTTTGTTACAGAAAATGTTCAAAATGTCCTCCGTTAGCGAGGATACATGTTTCCAGTCTCCGTCACATGAAATCCCTGATGCGCTGATGCGACCCTGGAGAATGGCGTATTGTATCACAGCCGTCCACAATACGAGCACGAAGAGTCTCTACATTTGGTACCGGGGTTGCGGTGACAAGAGACTCTTCGTTCTCGTATTGTGGACGTGTGTGATACAATATGCCATTCTCTAGGGCTGCATCAGCACATCAGGGATTCCATGCGACGGAGGCTGGAAACATGTATCCTCGCTAACGGAGGACATTTTGAACATTTCCTGTAACAAAGTGTTTGAAGTCACGCTGGTACGTTCTGTTGCTGTGTGTTTCCATTCCATGATCAATGTGATTTGAAGAGAAGTAATAAAATGAGCTCTAACATGGAAATTAAGCGTTTCCAGACACATGTCCACATAACATATTTTCTTTCTTTGTGTGTGAGGAATGTTTCCTGAAAGTTTGGCCATACCTTTTTGTAACAATATACATATATATACATATATAATTTTTCTTCGAGGGATGCCCTCAGACTCCACTGCAGAGTAATGGATTCATTCTGAAAACCGACTCCTTGGCAGTGACCAAGCCATTTTTGTTTCAGAAGTTCGAATTTCGTTGGTAGGACTGAGATTAAATTTTCTCGCATCTGTATTACTGAGCGACTAACCCGTGCATCGCACCTGCTGTTAGGTTGCCTGTCCAACACCTTCCACGACCAGCAAATCAGATTTTCAGTACGTCGCATGGTAATGTTCCTCCGAATTAAAAGAAAAAGATGAATGCTGCCAAAATATACTTATTGAAAGTGTAACCTAGTAATACAAATATTACATTTAGTAACTGTGTTTGTCTTCACGCAGCTTGATTAATACTATGACTCTATTCATCTTCGAAGATAAGTTTTCTTCGCAGTGGAATGACGTTCCCAGACCTGCAGTTCGTTCCTGGAGGTGGTGTCTTCGTCGCGGTTTGCTGCCATACAGTGGGCGCAGATGGCTGCCAATCGCGACGGATGTACTACCTCCAGAAATGCGGCGAAAAAATGCTCTCTTCAGAGAGTACAACAAGATGACTGATAACCCTCAGCTGGAAATACACGGTGACATGCTGACCTAGAGCGCAGAAGACTTAAATCGAGAAGACCAGCACTACTCTCAGCTAAAGAGATGATGAATACCAGCTGTGAAGTCGAAGATCTGTGGAAGAAACACTGTCAAGAACACTGCCCACCAAAATGCCAAAGTTTCATGAGAGGTGAGAAACCACCTGGCTTCAACCAGCCACGCAAAGTGTTGGCATCTCTAAACCGCATACGTACTGGCCACGGGAGAAGTGCTGATGCTTTCTACAAATGGGGAAAGACAGCCTCACCAAATTGCGACTGCGGCGCTGGAAAACAAACAGTCCGGCACATAGTGGAAGAATGCCCATTTGGAGCCTACAAGGGAACCTTCAACGATTTCCTCGCTGCAACAGAGGATGAAATTAATTATATTAAATGTTTAGATGTAAATCTGTAATTAAACAATGTATAAAGTGTGTAAAGATAGCGATGTATGTCATACGATAAATAAATATAAATCCCCAGGTCATCTTCTGTACTAAATCCCTCAAAGTTTGTTCATCTAGCATTCGAGAAAACGACTCCGACAAACTACAAACACAGTCCCAAACTTTTGCTGAAATTTTATTAGTTTTTTCCTTCGCTAACAATATAACTCAAATAATTTAACACTTCAAATAATTTCTAAATGAAGATGTTTTAAGCTGTTTTATGCATTGGAGTTTGATTCCTTGAAGTTTCAGCTGTATAGGGTCTTAGATAATTCAATGTCAAATATGCCAGATTTTTACACCAAAATTGATAGAAGAAGCGTTGGCGGATTCCGACAAGTTCAGTAGAGTTTTGAGCGTGTGACTCGATGATGCTGTCCAAATTTCGACATTAACATTCAGTTAATCTGATTAGGTCGTGATGCTCGCGAATGCTTGACAACGCGCGCTTAACACGTGCGTGCTCGAGAGTGTTGGTGTATGTGTGCTGAGAGATAGATTTCGTACTGCCTTCGTGGTAAATAGCTGGCGTTGAACACCTATTGTTTCACGTAGACCCGGCTCACAGCGTGCTCTCGGTGTACTTGACATACACGAGCCGAGAGCTGAAATTCTCGCTAAGGGACCTTGGAACTGCTTGCAGCTATCTAGACGCCACCCGGAAAGTAGCAGCCGCTCGTAATATTGTTGACTCTACGACTCTAAAATTACTATGCAAAGATCACTTTGAACTGTAACCGGGTTACCATTCTTACGTCAGAGTAGTGGGCTAACCACATCTGCATTTGATGACCTATGTGATAGTGATGAGCAAGTACAGAATCTTAACTATGTGGAAAAATAACCGCGTAAAATGAGCCACAGTTTGGTGGAATGACAGATTTAAGTTTTCGTAACGAAATTGACTTTTTTCTGTCTCAACGTGCTTAAAGTACCCACCAAAAAAGATTTCGATTTAGCGTGGTCTCGGTCCCTAAACATTAAAGCGAAAGCCACGTTGGCACTTTGATAGGGTTCTGCCTGTTTTTGTTTCTTCGGTAATTTCTCCTTTCCCCACCCACGCTCAACATTTCTTACCTCATTGAATTCGTGTTACATCGGTGAAAACCTCGTCAGTGTAACTTTAAATTCCGCCCTTCTTCCGTCTTTCTTTTTTTCCTTTTGTAAGGCAACATGGTAACCCTACTCAATTTGTCAAACAGACGTCTTAGGCAGTCGTCTTTATTTAACTAAAATATAAAAAAACCCACCTGAATAACTATGTGTTAGTCTCGCTAAAACTCAGAAATGGCTTTGTCGATTTGAATTTTTTTCTCTTGTTTTATTCGCTTTAATACAGCGGTGGTTTTCAAATATAAAAAGCGAAAACTCAAAGGAAAAGCCGAGAAAACGAAAAAATCTAAAATTCCACACCTACTACCCCTCGAAAGGCAATCCACGCAACATCTGTTTGGGGTTGCAGCCGTAGGAAGAAAAAGGGGCACTCGTGAACCTCAGTTCAGAATCGGATTCTGATGAGGAAATGGACGTACTGATATTATATAACGCTTCATAACGCGAGAAATCAGAATGGAAAAGTAGTAACATCAACAAGAGAAGCGCCTTAAGGGAATTCGCTCTGTCATCTGAGTTTTCTGATAAACAGTTCCCGAACTACTTCCGTTTAGAGCAGAGTCAATTAAAATAATAATAATGTTCAAATGTTTGTAATTCTATGGGACCAAAGTACGTTGGTCATCAGTCCCTAGTCTTACAAACTACTCAAGTTAAACCTAACGACAACACACACATCCATGTCCGATGGAGGATTCGAACCTCCGATGCAGGAGGCCACGCGATCCGTAAAGTGACGCTCCAGACCGCTCGTTGGTTTCGTCTTCTTTAGTGAATGAGTTTCTAAAAGCTATGTTTAGTAACTCTGCTTTATTAGCGCTGTCATCGGCAGGATAGCCATTACTGTCATGTAGTGAGGGTATTGTTTGTGTTTTGCCCCTAGTGTATTTAACATATGACCAAAATCTCTTAGGGTTTTCAGTCAAATTTCGAGAAAGAGTTTCGTTGTGATAAGTATTGTAGGCATCTCGCATTGAAGTCCTCACTAAATTTTGAGCTTGTTTGCAGGATCGCCAATCCTGGGGATTTTCTGTTCGTTTAAATTTAGTATGCCTTTTCCGTTGCTTTTGCAACAGTGTCCTAACCTGTTTTGTGTACCAAGGAGGATCACCTCCTCCTTTTATTAATTTATTTGGTATAAAACTGTCAGTTGCTGTCGAACCACTTATTCGAATTTGAGCCACATCTGGTCTACACTTACGTTTAGTGTTAGAAACGAGTGGAAGCTATCTTTCAAGAAGCAATGTATTTTATTTCTATCTGCTTTTCGGAACAAATATACATTTCGTTTATTTTTTGTAACTTTGGGACTTTCGATATTCAAACTCCTCCAAATGAAGTCGGGGATCCCGATTAAGGTACTTTTATTGCTGATGACGCTGTAATATAGAAATAATAACATTTACACTTAACCCTAACATTGATTTGTAAGTAAAATTGATATGTAAGTAAATTTTTGGAGCATGGTCTCTGCATGACAGACTCGCGCGCTGCCGAGACGTCGTATATACTTCGTAAAAATTGCGTTGGCTGTTCGTATTGTGACACCATAATTAAATTTTTTATGCCTATTTTATGTATTTTAATTTTTTGGTAATATTTATGACATAGTTTATCGATTTAGTTTAATGTGCATATATCTGTAAACTTATTATCTTTGGATATGAGTTACGCTATTGAAAATGTGTAAGCTACTAATGTAAAGAGTGTATAAACATTGTTGTCTTTGTAATATTTACTATGTTAAATATTTTGTAAATTGGTAATATTGTAGAGGTTCTGGCTTAGGGCTTTTATAAATAATGTCCATGTATAAAAGATGGGGGGCGTCCCCACTTCAAAGGAGAGTGATGACGTGGAAGTAAAAGGTGGAAAAAGCGCGCCAGATGGCCGGTTTGCGCGGCGAAACAGTTAGTTGCGAGAGAGTAGAGTCGTAGCTTGGACGCTGATATGTGAACAGTGCTTGTGGCTACTTGCTTGAGGCTATACTTTTAAGAAGAGCTGTAAAATGGCCTCGGATGGAGAATATCTTTCAAAATGTTCACTGGCATAGTGTTTGTGGCTTACTATTGAAATTATTAGACGCCAAGAAGACGAAATTTGGCCACATGCTTCAAGAGCTAGTGATGGAATGTATTACGCCACAATTAATTGCACTGCAGCGCAAACCTTCCACCACCTGCAAAGTAGTCAGTTTTTTAGTATTGTAATAACAGCCTGAACCTCACATTTATGAAAATTTTATAACCAATTTCATAAATTGTAAATAGTGTTGTTAAACTGTTATTGTCCTGTGCCATTAACCTATGTAAGGTCCTTTTCTTATTTAAAATATTTCCGAGTGACCCACTCGAATAACAATAATTTCAATTTTATAAAGTGGAAGAAGTTATAATAATTTTTATTGCATAATCGTATAGTGGGGCATTAATGTAAAGTGTAGGCTAATGTTCAATTTTATCTCCACTAAGCACAAACATTTTTTTCAATCAGTGTTGCATCTTTCATATGTTAACTTTATTCAAGCTTCATGACTGCAGTAATAAAGTGTACAGTTGTTTGAATTCATTGAAAGACTCAGGTACCTAATTTTCAAAGTGTGTTTGTTCTTAAAATAAAAACTTGCAATACTGAAAGATTATTATTATTATGCAAGTAAGTCAATGAACAGAAGAATTTACCTTTATAGTTAAAGGAAAAGTGATAATACCAGTGCTTAACTTATGTTTAGACTAGGTTTCTTAAAAGCTTTTCTGTTGCACTAATTTTACAAAATTATTACAGAAAAGTATATTTGCTGAAGTTAGTTAACTGTGTTTTGGGATAGGCCTAAATGAAATATCATATTAATATTTTGCTTCCAAAGGGTAATCTCATTACTTACATTAGTAAGATATTGTAGACTAAGATCCCATAGCAAATAGATGAATGATGCTTCTGTTTTGTTCAATAACTACATTCAAGTGTAGATAGCTGTAGTGTTGTTTTTAAAGTCTGTTTTGTCAATGCGATTTATTAGTTTACTAAAGAAACATTTTTATTGCATGTTACAGATTATAAATCAAATAGTTATTGTCCATAGGGACTGGCGACCATAATATAAATAGTACTGTTTTGCTCTTTAGGAAAAAAAACTTGAATCCTTGTGGTTTCAACACTATCTTCTCTTCTGGTACTATATATCTTTGTGAAACGAAGGTTACCTCCGATGTTTTCATCTATAGGATAAGACGCGGTCACATTAAAAATCCTCTCGGAGGGGCACAATTCTGTAGTCGGTTCAGTTATTAATATTACAGTTGTTGTTAGGGTCTTCAGTCCGGAGACTGGTTTGATGCAGCTCTCCACCCTACTCTATCCTGAGCAAGCCTTTTCATCTCCTCATAAGAACGGCAACCCACATCCACTTGAATCTGCTCACTATACGCGTCTCTTGGTCTCCCTCTGCGATTTTTACCCCACACACTTCCCTCCAATGCCAAATTTACGATTCCTCGATGTCTAAGAATGTGTCCTACCAAGCGATCCCTCCTTTTAGCCAGGGTATGCCAAAAATTCCTTTTCTCACCAATTCTGTTCAGTACTTCTTCATTGGTTATGCGATCTACCCAACTAATCTTCAGCATTCTTCTGTAGCACCACATTTCAAAAGCCTCTATTCTCTTCCTGTCCGCACTGTTTATCGTCCATGTTTCACTCCCGTACAAGGCAACACTCCACACAAATGCCATCAGAAAAGATTTCCTTACACTTAAATTAATGTTCGATGTTAGCAAATTTCTCTTTTTCAAAAATGCTTCTCTTCCCATTGCCATTCTGCATTTTATATCCTCTGTACTGCGACCATCACATGTTATTTTACTACCCAAGTAACAAAACTCATCTACCATCTTCATTGTTTCGTTACCTAATCTAATTCCTTCAGCATCGCCCGACTTTCTAAGACCGCATTCCATTATTTTTGTTTTGCTCTTGTTAATGTTCATTTTATACGCTCTCTTCAACACACTGTCCATTCCATTCAACTGCTCTTCCAGGTCCTTCGCTGTCTCTGACAGAATTACAATGTCATCAGCAAAACGCAATGTTTTTATTTCTTCCCCCTGAACTTTAATCCCTATTCCAAATTTTTCCTTGCTTTCCTTCACCGCCTGCTCGATGTACAAATTGAATAACATCGGAGAAAGGCTACAACCCTGTCTTACTCCCTTCCCAACTGATGCTTCCCTTTCATGCCCTTCGAGTCTAATAACTGCGGTCTGGCTTTTGTACAAGTTATAAATAACTCTCCCTATATTTTACCCCTGCTGACTTCAGAATTTGAAAGAGTGTATTCCAGTCAACATTGTCAAATGCTTTCTCCAAATCTACAAAAGCTAAAAATGTAGGTTTGCCTTTCCTTAATCTATCTTCTAAGATAAGACGTAAAGTGAGTATTGCCTCCCTGGTTCCTACGTTCCTCCTGAATCCAAACTGATCTTCCCCAAGGTCAGCTTCTACCAGCTTTTCCATTCTCCTGTAGATAATTCGTGTTAAAATTTTGCAACCATGACTTATCAAACTAATGGTTCTGTAATTTTCACACCTGTCTGCGCCTGATTTCTTTGGAATGGGGATTATTACATTTTTCTTAAAGTCTGAGGGTATTTCGCCTGTCTCATAAATCCTACACACCAGTTCAAATAGTCTTGTCGTGGCTGGCTCTCCCAGAGACTTTAGTAGCTCTGAGGGTATGTCATCTACTCCTGGGGCCTTGTTCCGACCTAGGTCTTTCAAGGCTCTGTCAAATTCATCTCTCAGTATAGCATCTCCTATTTCATCTTGATCTACGTCCTCTTCCCTTCCTACCACATTGTCTGTAAGTTCCTTTGTAGAGCTGCTCTATGTACTCTTTCCACCTTTCAGCTTTCCCTTCTTTGCTGAGAACCGGCTTCCCATCTGAGTTCTTGATATTCGTAGAGTTGCTTTTCTTGTCCCCAAATGTCTCTTTTATTTTCCTGTAGGCGGTATCTACTTTTCCCCTTCTTATACATTCTTCTACAGATTTGCATTTGGCTTCTAGCCACTCCTGCTTAGCCATTTTGCACTTCCTGTCAATCTCATTTTTTAATCGTCTGTACTCCATTTTGCCTGTTTCATTTACTGCATTTTTATATTTTCTCCTTTCATCGATTAAATCTAGTATTTCCTGTGATATCCAAGGATTTTTTGTAGGTCTTGCCTTTCTACCTATTTTGTCCTCTGCTGCCTTCACTATTTCATCTCTCAATGCTACCCATTCCTCTTCTACTGTTTTATTTCCCCCTGTTTCTGTCAATTGTTGCCTAAATCTCCCTCTGAAATTCTCCAGAACTTCACTTTCCATCAATTTATCTAAGTCCCATCTCTGTATTTTCCTACGTTTCTGCAATTTTTTCAGTTTCAGCCTACAGTTCATGACTAACAAGTTATGGTCAGAGTCTATATCTGCCCCTGGGTACGTCTTGCAGTTTATAATCTGTTTCCGGAATCTATGTCTTACCATTATAAAATCTATCTGATACCTTCCGGTGTCTCCTGGTCTCTTCCATGTATACAACCTTCTTTTGTGATTCTTAAACCAGGTGTTTGTTACGATTAAATCATGTTCCGTGCAAAATTCTACCAGGCGACTTCCTCTTTCATTCCTCCTGCCCAGTCCATATTCACCTACTATTTTTCCTTCTCTTCCTTTTCCTACAACCGAATTCCAGTCTCCCATCACAATTAAGTTTTCCTCTCCCTTAACTGTCTGAATAATTTCCTTTAGCTCATATATTTCTTCGATCTCCTCATCATCAGCAGAGCTAGTTGGCATATAAACCTGTACTACTGTTGTCGGTGTTGGCTTCGTATCTATCTTGACAATGATAATGCGATCACTGTGCTGGTCATAGTAGTTTACCCGCATTCCTATTTTCTTATTCATTGAGTCCTACTCCTGTGATACCCCCGACTGATTTTGTATTTATAATCCTGTACTCACCTGACCAGAAATCCTGTTCATCCTGCCACCGAACTTCACTAATCCCCACTATATCTAACTTCAACCTATCCATTTCCCTTTTTAAATTTTCTAATTTTCCTACTCGATTAAGGGATCTAACATTCCACGCTCCGACCCGTAGAATGCCAGTATTGTCTTTCCTGATGATCACATCCTCCTGAGTAGTCCCCGCCCGGAGATCCGAATGGGGGACTATTTTACCTCCGGAATATTTTACCCGAGAGGATGCCATCATCATATGTTCATACAGTAGAGCTGCATGTCCTCGGGAAAAGTAACGGCTGTAGTTTCCCCTTGCTTTCAGCCGTTCGCAGTAGCTGTGTGGCAAAGCCACATTAGCTGATGTTACAAGGCCAGCTCAGTCAATCATCCAGACTGTTGCCCCTGTAACTACTGAAAAGGCTGCTGCCCCTCTTCAGGAACCACACGTTTGTCTGGCCTCTCCATAGATACCCCTCCGCTGTGGTTGCACCTACGGTACGGCTATCTGTATCGTTGAGGCACGCAAGCCACCCCACCTCGGCAATGTCTGTGGTTCGTAGGGGTGGAATATTACAGTATGCGTAACAAATGTTGCGAGTTATTGTACATTGCTAACTGTGCTGTAAGCGGCTACAAAACTTCAACAACCGACAGGAGTGTTGCAGTATTTCTACGTTAACATTATTATTTTTCATTTGTTTCTTACAGTAGTTAGATTTCAGAGAAGTTGTTATATAGTGCAGATGACTAATAGGCTTCGTTCCTGTCAGTAAATCAAATTCAGTCAGTGCTGCATAAAATATTTCGAAAATATCCTCATTGTTCCAACTGACAGTGTGATTGATGTCAGCGTGAATTTAAGCAAATTCAACAGGGAAAGCTGTCTACTACACGTCATTGTTTCCGAAAACCCACATTATTTATGAAGCCACTCGCTTTCAAGGAAACACATTAATAAAACTTTTAAACGGAAAAATATAAATCTCTCTCTCTCTCTCTCTCTCTCTCTCTCTCTCTCTCTCTCTCTCTCTCTCTCTCTCTCTCTCTCTCTCTCTCTCTCTGCTGTTCGTTAGTCTCGCTAAAACTCGAGAAAGGCTGGAAGGTTTAAACAGTAATAGAATATGGAGAAGTTGTCCGGGAAAACAGGAAAATCGGGAAAAACTCTTTCTCCAGTGAGCTGTCAATACCGTTCGTCCAATTGCGATAAAATTTTGTACATTTCATGTTAAAAACAAGAGGAAGGTTCGCATCAAATAAAAATTTGGAAAAGTCGCCCGGAAAGTAGGAAAATTTAGGAAAAACCGAAAGCGTTTTTTTCTGTGAATAAAAATCAATTGCCACATGGTTGTAAGAGTATCACTTGAGTACGGCTTGGCAGGACAAGGTTTGTATGAAATAAAGTTTTTGAAAAATCTACCGGAAAATTGGAAAATTTGATAAAAACTGAAAGTGAGTTTTTCAATGTGTTTTTGATTGGATTCAGCACTATAACTGACTATTCGCACGACGGAGAGGGGTAATTCTTTTTTTGTTTTTCCTTATGGTCTTGGAAAAGTTTTTTTTTTTTTTTTTTTTTTTTTTTTTTTTTTTTTTTTAAAGATACAGAAAGGAAAGTCGCAAAATTCGAAGTTACTTTTCCAATGTGTTTCTAAATGTACTCAATACTGTAAGTTGAGAACCGTTCATCTGACTGCGATAAAATTTTTATTGTTTGACGTTCAACGAAAGATGAACATTTTCATAAACTAAAAGTTTGTGAAAGTAACCCAGAAAATTTGTAAATTCGCGAGAAACTGAAAGAGCTGTTTTCAAAGGGATATCAATACCATTCATCTGATTGCGATAAAATTTTGCACATTCGACGTTCAAAGCGAAAGGAAGTTTTGAGTGAAGTAAAACAACCAAGTCATTATTTTACATGTTTTAAATCTAAATTTTCCTCGCAATTTTTCCATATTTTATCACCGCTTAAAACTTTGCTGAAATTCCACGAATGTGACATGAACATTATCCTGGACATGTGTGCGTGATGTGCCCACTCTTTCCTCCCACTATCGAGCCGATACTTCGACTATGTGATGATGCCTTTATACAGCTACTGGGTCTAAAATGCATATAATTTAAATTAATATGGTTTGTATTAAGAGGTAACTGATACGAAGTTCACCGGGTCATCTAGTATTGAATACGTTAAACTGTTAAGAAAACACAGCATAAAAATATCACTATAAGATTACGTTACATTGTGATTAACAGCAACACTTTTACGCTTATTGAATCCATCCTGAACGCGACCCGACTTCATAAGTTCACGAAAATTAGTTTCGGCCAAGCCAAAGATTCGGCTGATTTCTGGCCAAAACCGAAACTGCGTCCCAAAGCAGTATTTTGGCCGGAAGCCTATATTCGGTCGGTCCTTAGTTCTGACATACCATCAGTTTGATGCCGCCCGTTATTAGTTATTCACTTCGTCGTTGTCTAACTACAACCATGCATTCGCAGTTCAACCCCAAACGGCAAGAATTGTATCTGTTTACCGTAAAAGCCGGTTCGGCTAAATGTTGAACATGTTTAAAAAAAAAAATCTTTTAGGAGATTTATTATAACTAGTATTGCCTGTTGTCGAAAATCGACCAATTGTGTTTACAATGCTCACTGGGGTAAAATTTTACGTATCAGGTCGGCGGTCTCGCGTGATTATTTTGGCAACATCAACAACACGATAGAAAATCTTTGGCCATTTGTTCGAACCACATAGAATGACTCGATTGGTGTATCGTACACACCATGAAGTAAACAAATAATGCTGTTCCTGCTTTATGGTTGACAGGTTCTTGTATGTACCCTCGTCCGCTCAGTAAAAATAATTGTCCTCGTAAAGCGAAGATTCCATGAGAAAACATCAGCGTTGTCAAGCGATTGGCTAAAATGAAGACTCACAGGATTATCACTATTCAGCATCTGTTGCCAACATTATCATAGGAGGCCGCTGGGGTATTTCGTAAAATTTAACCGGCATTGGGAGGTATGAAACGATATCTTTTACGTGTTAAGGAAAATGCCTGACACAATAACAACAAATAAAAACGGAAGTATATACTTCTCATGCCATTTTCGAATTATATAACTTTCATTAGCCTAATATTTGAAATGGAACTACAATTTCAGGGCTCGTATATTTATACAACTCACTTATTTTAATACTGCAGATGCGCTGTATTACATCGTCTTTGGTCGAGGCGAATAGCCAATTAGTGAGCTGATTGTTGGAGAATGTAGAACTTTAGCCAAGCTGTAGATAGGAACATTTATACTTCCTTTTACCACTTTTAATGGCTAAATGCACACATAATATTTATATTCGTGAAATCTACGACAAACAATCTTTCGGATTATGTAACTTTCATTGGCTTTCTTGTACGAATAAATTAGTAATCTGTACCACAATTTTCGTGTTAGCGTATTTATATAATGATTCATACCACTCGAAAGAATACGAAACTAGAAGCTATTAAACGTTATTCACATGTTTTAATATTCCTTGAGGTAGACTCATAGCATTAGCAAATGATTTTAATCTGTTGTTTCCAAATTCAGGAAATATTGGAGAAAATTTCCTGAACGGTTGCTCAATGATCTGTGGCGCGACACTGCAGAGACAAATTTCAGACAAGAATTGTTGGGAATTCTATAGACACTTTCCTAACGATTGATCGTTTTCCTTTCTACGTATTGACGACCACCATAATATCAATGTTGAGTTCTATGGATGTATGTATGTAAACAATTGTTGTCTGCAATGGGAAGTAATAAGGAGCCGAAGACATACTCGCTGTCTGGTCGTAGTTCAAAATACACGCTGCGCCTAATATAGACAAGAACATTTATCACTAATATAGAGGCAATTTTTGAGTGCAAAAACTGTATGAGAACCAAGAATCTCACTTACAGTTCTGCATAACGGGTCACAAAGTAAACTAAGAAAATCTAGAAGCATACGTTAATAAAATTGTGAATAGGCTCCAATAGAAGAGATTTTTCATTGTATCGAAGATGAGTAAGTGCTCTTCGCAGTGGAATGACGTTCCCGGACGTGGGTTCTCATCTGCAGTTCGTTCCTGAAGGTGGTGTCTGGCTCAGGATTGCCTGCCATTCAGTGAGCGTAGATGGCAGCCAACCCTGAGCCAGATACTACCTCCAGAAATGCGGCGAAAAAATGCTCTTTTCAGAGAGTACAACAAGATGACCAATAATCCTCAGCTGGCCATACACAGTGACATAGCTGACCTAGAGCGCAGTAGACTTAAATCGAGAAGACCAGCACTACTCTCAGCTAAAGAGGTGATGAATACCAACTGTGAAGTCGAAGGTCTGTGGAAGCAACACTGCCCACCAAAATGCCAAAGTTTCGTGACAGGTGACAAACCACCTGGCTTCAATCAGCGACGCAAAGTGTGGACAACTCTAACGTACTGGCCACGGGAGAAGTGCTGTTGCTTTCTACAAATGGGGAAAGACACCATCACCAAATTGCGACTACGGACTGAAAAACAAACAGTCCGGCACATAGTGGAAGAATGCCCAATTCGAGCCTACAAGAGAACCAACGATTTCCTCGCTGCAACAGAGGCGGCAACTAATTATATTAAATGTTTAGATGTAAATCTGTAACTAAACAATGTATAAAGTGTGTAAATATAGGGATGTATGCCATACGATAAATATATAAATCCTCAGGGCAACTTCTGTACTAAAGCCCTCAAAGTTTGTCGTGTTTTAGAAACAGCTTGCATGGGAGGTACAGAGTGTACTATTGTGCTAGAATCGCACCTTCAGACAACGGGCATGAACAATTGCACGTAGGAAAGGCTCTTAAAGACTGACTTCCAGCAAAAGTTCCTTGAGGACAACAGATAACACTATCCAACGGATGTAGTCCCAAACATCTCTTAGGGAGATGAGATCTCAATATAACTAGATGACACCATCATAAAATCTAGCTGCTCGTTACACAGAAAACTGACCCTTCTGGAACACACTGAACAGCCTCAGAATTGAGATTCCGAATTCACAGAAATGGGGTCACCTCACATCAGGCCTGTGTACTACGGAGCACCCCCACCAATATAGACTATGTTCTGCATACATGACCGGATGTCCGCTAAATGCTGAACCAAATAGCTTACAAATATGTAGATAAGCTATTTGAACTACAGTCGCTTAGAATTCAGCGGCTGTCAACTGGGCCTTTCTCCCTGCGGCCTTTGGCTAATTTCTAAATAATGAAAGCCTTCTACGCTAACTGAATAATTACTTCGGCACGCGCTCAGTTCAAGCTAGCAGGCATTTAAAGTGAACCCGTCACTCTGCGAACCACGTTGTGAAACTGCGATGAAGCGATTCCCTCAACGCCCGCCTCTCCAGTAGCGCGGAAACATCTAAATGCCGATGACGACGCATTTGCTACCGACGCTCCGACCTTGCTAGATGAAACAAGTATTCTCATTCCTACGCGCTACGCGGAACGAAAATATAATGATCTAGTAAAATTAGTGGTTTATTTATAACTATCACTTGCTTTCCATTTTTTGGCCCACTTTAGGTTACGGTAGTAACACTAAAAGTGGGCCTTTGCGATCGTCTTTTGACAGCTCGAAATTTAAATGAAAATAACGGCTTAACCATTCATCTGACGCGAAAATTAAATAACCGAATTTGTAGAGGAGAAAATTCTCTACAAGTTTGCTCTATAATGTTTCATTTGTATCTCGTATCGTTTGAGATATTAGCAAAAATAACGGCAATTTTTCGATGTCTGTCTGGCTGTAACGTGTTCCCACTTTTTAGGTCGAACCGTTCAACCGATCGGCTCGAAAATTTTACAGACATAATTGTTGGCAACCAGAAACTAGAACCTCGCTTTTTGAATTATTTCGGACAAGAAATACGTTACTAATACCAAAGTAAGGCCGATTGTAATGTAATTTTCATTGCATATAAACCGTTCATCTAACGCGAAAATTGAATAAGCGAATTTGTAGAGGAGGAAATTCTCTACAACTTTGTTCCCTTGTGTTTTTTTGTTTCGTATCTCGTGTCGTTTGAGAGATATTTGCAAAAATAACGGAGTTTTGACACCCTCCATTAAATTAACGAAAACCAGCCGTTCGGAGGTGACTTTCCTCGCCCAGAACTCTCTCTGGCATACGCCATCTTGCGTTGCGTATGTGATGATTTTCTTATGGTAACTTACTCGTTATCAAAGCAATGGCGCACTGAATAATTAACAAAAACACGTCGTTTTTCGTACGATAAATGATCATCTAGTGTCTACAAATGCCATAATAGCATCAGTTAACAACGGCCATCAATAGTATGAAATTGAAGAACGCTACTCCTAACTGCTCATCGTTGCGTAGTGAGCCATGCGCTGGACTGTGACGCTGAAGGTCAGTGGTTCGGAACCCCCCCCCACTACCGAATTATTTTATTTTTATTTTTTTATTTATTTATTTTTTATTTTTTTTATTATTTTTTTTTTCCTAAAAGCCATTGACACTGAGTTCAAAGGTTGGAGGAAGGCAGCAAAGCTCTGTGGCAGCAAAACTTAACCTTGAGGCTTTGGACAATATTACGCTATGTAATTTTGGGCGAGGGTACTCTACATCCAGTTTTGGACCATTCGTTATCCGTACCTGCCTCCTGACCTCCCGAATGAAGAGGTAAGTGTGCACATTCGAAGACTCTTTTGAGAGCCGCACGAAAATTTGTCCAAACTTGATTTCCTGAGTCAGCTCTCCGTATCTGCTCAATTCAACACGAAATAGAAGTCATTTGCTTTGCAGAAGGCTCATGTGAGGGGAACCCCACAACGCACAATGTAGAACACACACACACACACACACACACAAATTGTGCTTTTAATTCAGTATGACGTTTTATCAAGACTCGTCGGAAGAATCAGTGAGAATGCCTTGCTTTAAGCTTGTTTGGGTTGCATACTAACAGCCGTATCTGTGTACTCAGTAAAATTGAACACGTTACATGGCACTTTTATTCGTCTACGTAGCCGACAACAGCTGGTGCATGGCGCTACGGTCGGAAGTGACGTTGAATAGCACTCGCAGGGTCGCCACTCAACCTGGAAACCGGGAAATATCAGGGAATTTTAAAGATCAGGGAGAAATCAGGGAATTTTCGTATATTCCTGGAATTTTATTCTTAGGATTAAAAACCGCGCGCCTTTGTAAGCCTTAAGATTTCACGTAAAGTCATGTTTACACCAAAGCGAACACAAGAAGACAAGCAATAGCTAAGGAGAATTCGCTCTGGTTTAAACGCACGAGATTAGGTCGTGCGCAGGTCACATTAGCATGTCTTGTGATTCGCTGTTTTAGTGCAAACCATCAAAGGAAGTTCGCCTCCTCTCCACTTCAGCGCTAGCTTCCGTGCGGCGTTCACTCGCTTTGCTGCAGTAGGTTCTTTTTCACGCACGAATTTTTTGTAGTTTCAATAAACTTATTTACGAGATACTGTCAGCGACTGAAACCGTTTTTAAAAAACAACGTAGCTAAAGCATTGCTGTTAATATATCAGAATATATTAAACTATTATTTACGTAGACATAGTAATTAATTCTTGGGGCCTACTTCCAAGAGCGGAACAACTTCAGTGTACGTACTACAGTTGCTGACCAATCAGCGCCTTTGTGATTGTGAGTTTGTGTGTAGCTACACGTTGCGACAGGTTTATTCAAATTTACATTGAGTAGCGTGTTATAGATAGTGCTTCATTATTTCGTGTTTACCATTTTATTTTCAGCGTATGTTGAAATGTAAGTTATAAAACGCAATGTGTGTCTTTTTTTTTTTCTGTAACTAGTAATACATGATATTAATATTTATTTTTGCTCGTTTATCTTGGGTTATAGTATGCCTTTTATTAAGGCATATTATAAAGAATCCGTAGTTTATGCATAAGACTAACTATGTCGTTTGCGTAATTATCTAAATAAAAATACATCTTTCACAGATGAGTGCCGACAGCAGGTGTACTTTCAACCCGTTATGGTTCCTAAACCAGGAATATTCCGTGTGGTTGTGTGAAGTAAAAATAGACAAGTATTTTGCGTATTGCAGCACGTTCCATGTGATGTTCCAGTTTTTTTCCCGAACGCGCAGCAGACGCCTCGAAAAGCATTTCAGCCGGCCGAGGGGACCGAGGCGCTCCAGTCACGGTCTGCACGGCCACTACGGTCGGGGGTTCGATTCCCCCCTCGGGCATGGATATTTGTGCTGTCCTTAGTCTTAGCTAGTTCATAAGTAGTTTGTAAGCGTAGGGACTGATGACCCCGTAGTTAAGTCCCATAAGTTCTTAAAAAAGCATTTCACGGCGACAAACACGTTTTGACGGCGGCTTAAGCCTCCTGCAAAGAATGCTCCGTATCTCTAATCCGCTACCTCTCTCCATTTTGCAACAAAGTAACACTCCGCGGCTCAACCCCCACGCTCTTGCAACGCTACAGAACTGGCATCTAACATCTCACATTTCTCCTCCTGGCGCATGTCGGTACTGCTTAGCTCAGCTTCGAAATATTTTCACCCTGGTGTACGAAAGTTTCAGAGGAAGAGGTGGATACGCAATTTTTCTACCTTGTGCAGTCACCCTATCTCGCAGACTGCTGTAGCGTTTTCGAATTACACTAAAACAGACGCCCTTGCACTTATAAGGGGCAGTAAACAGTGTTAGCAACTGCTTTAGTTGGAGCCCTTGGAAGGAAGGAATCTCAGGGTATAACGTCCTATCGACAACGTGGTCATTAGAGACGGAGCTTAAGCTCGGATTTCGGGTAAGGATTGGGGACGGAAATCAGCCGTGCCCTCTGAAAAGAACCACCCCGGCGTTTACCTGTATTGGTTTAGGGAAATCACGGAAAACCTAAATCTAGATGGCCGGAGATGGATTTGAACCACGATCCTTCCGAATACGAGTCTAGTGTGTTAACACTGCGCCACCTCGCTCGGTTGGAGCCCTTGTGTACAGCTTTCGCATATATTGCCAACGAAAAAAACTTACAAATTTGGTCTGTCCAGCTTGAGACGCTATATATAGGAAGATAGCCATTTAATGAACTATTTATACGAGACGTGTTTTTTTAAGTAAGTACCGTTTTTAAATAATAAAAAAGACATGCTAAGATTTTTTTTTTTTTTTTTTACTTGGAAGCCTGTACGTTAATCTACTTTTGTACATAATTTCTGTCTATATTGAGGCACTTGTCATAACGTTGTACCAGTTTTTAAATACCCTCCTCATAGAAGTGTGCCGCCTGACTTGTTAACCACTGCATCACAACTGTTTTGACTTCATCGTCTTGAAGACGCTGACTCTACGAGAAACATTAGGAAAGTCATCCCGCAAGGAGGAAATCGTAAAGCGTCTGTTCTCTCTCACCTTATTGTCCACTTACTGCAACAAACTTTCATTAACGACCAGAGGACGCCCACTCCGTTGTTCATCATGCACATTTGTGCGGCCATCTTTAAATGCTCTCACCCACTTTCTTACCATTCCATCACCCATAATGTTTTCTCCGTAAACTGTACTGATCTCACGATGAATATTGAAAGCTTTTAGTCCTTCAGCACTAAGAAATCTTATAACAGCCCGTACTTCACAGTCGGCGGTACTCAAGATTATCGGAGGTATCTCAAACACTCAGTGCACAACGTAAACAAGGAAGAGTCAGACTGTAATGGCTTAAGTGCGTAGACAACAGATGTAGGTACCCAGTGCGCATAAAATTATTGAAATATCTTAGCACTTCTTTTTTTAATTTCAAAATGGTACTTACTTTAAAAAAAACATACCTCGTACATACATTTTCTGGGATTTAAGTTGATTTTCTTCTCTTTTCTTGACCTCGAATCGCCCTGTGATGAACATGTTATTTATATTGCAGAGTTTCATTCACATCTTGACCACTTTAATCGTTCAAGGCACGACGCGACACATCGTGCGTAAACAAGAATTGTTTGTAGTGGTAAGGAATGACCAAAGTGTTTAACTATATCGAGTAATCAAGAAACTGTCAGTTTGTGTGTTACCAGTATTTACGGTTACGTATGCCATGCTACCTAATGAATACAACATCTCATTTCAGTGAAATTATTGTCTTGAGAGTACTACATATTACAAATGTGAAACTGAAGAAAGAATTACCTGTTCTGGAATCTTAAGGTAATTCCTAATAATAGAATGACGAAATGGCAATTTGATGCTAACAAAACAGTCAGCAAAATGTTACATCTGGATGGAGATAGATCTGTATTTTGGATATTGAAAAGAGCGTACATAAATTTCTTCAAATTCATTCCCAAGTTTAGCCTTTCGCCGTTTGACGAAGTCCAATATCAGTCTGATTTAGTGGTTTCGCGGCTACCTATTAGTGAAGTTTCTCTTGGAGTGAAACCACTTCTGCTACGTAATCTGTGTTCCGGTGGAGCCAACTTGTTCTTCGCTGACGGGTAGTTGGGAGCTCGCCCTTATTCCGCTCCGGTGGGTGATTTCACTGCAAGGCTGTTGGGAAATCGAGGCTCCACCGTTCTGAAGTGATGATAGAGCCGGAGAGGTTCGCTTGATATAACAGGCAGCCATATAATAAAAATCCTGTGTACGGCTTGTGATTGGAAGCATTTACTATAGGAGTACAAGTGTCACACTCCAGTGCTTCGTTTCAGACAAAGTAATACTGAATTGTATATGACTCAATCGAAGCCAGATAATCAGGGTCGTCCAGTTTGCTCGACTGACTAAGAGCTTTAAGGGCGTCACATGCTGCAAAGACAAAGTTTATAAGATGATGACACAGTCTGTTTGCTGGTGGTGGCGTGAATAAAATCAGCCGGCCGCGGTTGCATAAACCATTCAGTACCTGGTCGATCCTCTAACGCTTGCTGTGTGTCGACAAATTGTTCCAAAATTGCAACGCTACGTGCACCAGTCACCGTTTCTCGAATGAAAAAAGGTCCAATAATGCCTCTGCTGCATACTGCAGCCCACACACAAATATCCATGCGTAATGCCACATAGTAACATATATATTTGTCTGTGGTAATGCCTAGTATAAATAGTGATCGCCCGCCGCGGTGGCCGAGTGGATTGAGGCGCTCCAGTCACGGTCTGCACGGCCACTACGGTCAGGGGTTCGAATCCCCCCTCGGGCATGGATATTTGTGCCGTCCTTAGTATTAGCTAGTTCATAAGTAGTTTGTAAGTTTAGGGACTGATAACCCCGTAGTTAAGTCCCATAAGCTATAAAAACATTTGAAATTTTTTTTTTTTTTAAATAAAATCTCTAAATGAAATGGGTCAAATTGATGGTGTTCAGCCTCATAAAGCCAAGGAAGGGAAAGCGAATGCAGAAGTGCCACTTGTCGTTAGATCCTTAAGGAAGTATCATCGGCGCACAGAGAGCATTACGAAATCCTTATTCGGCCATTTCTCAAGTGTTATTCTAAGGTGTGCTTAATTGTGCGTGCGTGCGTGCGTGTGTGTGTGTGTGTGTGTGTGTGAGAGAGAGAGAGACAGAGAGAGAGAGAGAGAATTTACGAAGAAGAGCTGTGCATTCGCTACCGATTCATTTCAATTAGTGTAAATTTGACACTGAATTGCTCAGCAAACAACAACGGGAGAAGCTGTTAGATGAAATTTATGCGCTGGGAGAATCTTGATCTAAAAGTGCCTAGTCCATATGCCATTGCTGTTGTGATATTTACCACGATTACTGTTTTGTTGCAGATCTCCACGCTATTGAATCTTGTGCAAGCCTCTTCATCCCTGAATAAGACCGACAGCCTAGCCTGAACAAGAACAACCAATATCCGTTTGAACCCGGCTCTTAACGATTCCTTGATGTCTCAGAATATGTCCTATAAATCGTTTCGTTCTTTTTGTCAAGATATGCTAGAAATTTCTTCACTTCCCAATTCTGCTCAGTACCTGCCATGTACCCGTTAATCTTCAGCATTGTTCAAAACAGAGCTAGATTTCTAAAGCTTCCATCCTCTTATCTGAACCGTTTATCGCCCGCGTTTGCCCTTTGCACAAGGCTACACGCCAGACAAATGCCTTTAGAACAGACTTCCTAATACTCAAATGAATATACGATGTCAACAAATTTATCTTCTTTTGAAATGCTTTATCTCCATTTACGTTTTGACTATATCTTTTTCTACTCCGGCTGTCGAAAATTATGTTACTGCAAAAATAACAAAACTCATCTACTTTTATTGTCTCGTTTCCTAAACTATTCCTGACGGCGAAATCTGTAGACATACTAAACATACTTATATTTCTTACTAACTGCGTTTCGTCAGCGTCATATTTTCCATTTCCCTACCACCGTTTTTCATCTGCATTTTCTCCTTCCTTCTAGGTGTTACCTTTTAGCTTAGCACCTCATCACGTCTTTTTCTACCTAGGCAAGCCACAGTTCGTTCGATTATTATTATTATTATTATTATTACTAATAAATCGTATACATGTTGTACGCTGTAGTTGATCGCTCCTATAGGTTACACAAATATATGTGTGCCAGTATTCGGGAGGGGGGGGGGGGGGGCGGGGAGACAGTGAGAGATGATCGACTACTCGGCATTCCATCCCGGCCTCACAAGAACTAAAGCCTGGAGCCCCATTTCATTTCATTAAGCCCGTAAAAAATGTTAACCTCGATTCTTCGAATACACCAGATAAAGGCATTGTACTAGAAGCGCATTTGTTACTATTAATAAGAGGGGTGAATCAACTGTGAGTGTTTGTGTGAAACTGTTATCAGGTTCATTTCGATGCTAGGAAAGCAGTGGCTAATATTCAACATCTCTGATTTGCAGGCAAATGGCAATGTTAATCTCTGTATAACGGAAAAAATTTAAACAATGTGACTATAATTTTCATCCTTTACCATGAAAAAGAATGTTTTCTTTAGTGGTGAAACAGCTTTTATCCATTAACTTTGCCTGCAGAATGGTGTGAAAGCCCAGCAGAATCAAAGACCGTTGGACGTTCTGTTCCCTCGTCAGAAAACCCAAGTAGTTCTGCGGAGGTAGCATAGCAGCGGCATGCGTTCCGCGAAGAACTATCAGCTTTCTAGACTCTTTGGCAATGATAGTTCAAAGCATATTATAAACCAGTATTGCCTTTGGTCGAAAATCGACCAATTGTGTTTACAATGCTCACTGGGGGTAAAATTTTACGTATCAGGTCGGCGGTCTCGCGTGATTATTTTGGCAACATCAACAACACGATAGAAAATCTTTGGCCATTTGTTCGAACCACATAGAATGACTCGATTTGTGTATCGTACACACCATGAAGTAAACAAATAATGCTGTTCCTGCTTTATGGTTGACAGGTTCTTGTATGTACCCTCGTCCGCTCAGTAAAAATAATTGCCCTTGTAAAGCGAAGATTCCATGAGAAAACATCAGCGTTGTCAAGCGATTGGCTAAAATGAAGACTCACATGACTCTCACTATTCAGCATCTGTTGCCAACATTAGCATAGGAGGCCGCTGGGATATTTAGTAAAATTTAACCGGCACTGGGAGGTATGAAACGGTATCTTTTAAGTGTTAAGGAAAATGCCTGACACAATAGCAAATAAAAACGGAAGTATTTTCGAAACATATATCATTTATATTGGCATTCTCGACTTCGTAGTTCCACCCGAGCACCGCTAAATGCCTCTCCCGGCGCATCATCCTTTATATTGGCATTTATATGAAAACATCCATTTCCTTTAACTATTCTTAATCACTGCGAAAATAAAGCATTTGAACGACACAAGAAAGTGAGTTGGGAGCGCTCCATGTTTCGATGTTCACTTATTTTAATACGTTATTTTAATTCTGCAGATGCGCTGCATTACAGCGTCTTTGGTCGAGGCGAATAGCCAATTAGTGAGCTGATTGTTGGAGAATGTAGAACTTGATCCAAGCTGTAGATAGGAAAATTTCTACTTCCTTTTACCACTTTTAATGGCTAAATGCACATAAATATTTATATTTGTGAAATCTACGACAAACAATCTTTCGTATTATGTAACTTTCATTAGCCTTCTTGTACGGATAAATTAGTAATCTGTACCACAATTTTCGTGTTAGTGTATTTATATAATGATTATTATTAGAACAAGATTTTAGTATTTTAGTAATCTTTAAATGCCACAAGGGTCGATGTGAGCGCCAGGGTTCCGTCGGAGAAAAAGTTGTGGAAGCCGTTCGTTAAGTGGAGCGGCAGTGCGGTTTGAAGTTTTCCGCAGGCGTCGGCAGCTGTTCGTGGAAGCGGGAAGCGGCTGTTACGCTTCGCGGAAGGAAACGAAGCCGGGTTGCTGGGGGCGGAAACAGCTGGCCTGTCCGGCGTCTCTACTTGTTGGGGTCTTCCTACGTTCATATACAGGGTGTCCAGAAAAGGACTCCCTGATTTCAAAATTAAATATCTCGAAAACAAAGATTGATAGAGGAATGCAGTAAACGGTATGTTTATTGTGAATGCTGTAAGAAGTTTATACAGCAGTTTGAAGTAATAGTTTCAAAAGCTGCCAACAGATGGCGCTGTATGCTGTACAGCTCGTATCAGCATACGTAAGTGAAGTAATCGTATGAAAATACTCTTTGCAAACAATCACTTCACAATGTTTTCAAAATGTTCACCATTGGCACTACACAGGTGGCGCAAACGAAGAATGAAACTCGCCATCACTTTTCATAGTGTCTCAACCGAAATGGATTCACATGCCACAGAGATCGCAGATCAAGCTCGTCCAGCGTGGCGGGATGCTTCGGGTAGACCATGTCTTTCACTGTGCCCCACAAAAGAAAGTCACAGGGAGTAAAATCCGGCCAGTATGGAGGCCATTCCATGGCTGCATCGGTAAATTTGGGATATTGCAAAGCAATGACTCGATTCCCGAAGTATTCCTCAAGAAAGCGAAACACTTGTTCGGTCCGATGTGGTCGGGCTCCATCTAGCATAAACTATTCAGTACCTGGTCGATACTCTAACGCTTGCTGTGTGGCGACAAGTTGTTCCAAAATTGCAACGTAACGCGCACCAGTGACCGTTTCTCGAATGAAAAAAGGGCCAATAATGCCTCTGCTGCATACTGTAGCCCACACAGTAACTTTAGGAGAATACAGGGGTCTCGCTTCACACCAATGTGGCTTTTCGGAACCCTAAAATCGCCAGTTCTGCTTATTCACGTATCCATTCAGGTGGAAGTGTGCTTCATCTGTAAACCAGATGCAGCCAACATCAAATCCTTCACTATCACTTTGTTGCGCAGCTCGTACGGGTATGGCGTGGTGCGTTTCAATTTTGAATGGAAACGTGTAGACTCTTTCTCAGTATTTTCTGCGAGCTGGAACGCTTGAAACCAGTCCCAGATGCATTTCTACGGACGGATGACATTTGATTTCGCTGAATAATTCCAGAAACTGTGGCGATATTTTCAGGCGTAACTGCGGCCAACATGCCCGACTAGATCATCAGTTACGCTGCCTGTTCGTTGAAATTTTGCGAAGAGCGTACGAATGGTTTTCGCATCGGGTCTTTTTGGGACATTAAATCGTGCTTGAAAACTTCGCCTTGTTGCCGTAGGACTCTTCACCAGAAAAACGCGTTGTTCAATGGAGTACATGGTTTTAATCTCTTCCTTCGGTACGCTAACCTCCTTTCACGTTTGAATAGTGGAACTGATCGCTCTGGGCTTCGGATCACTATTTATACTAGGCATTACGTATGGCGATTATAGCGCCATCTGTTAGCAGCTTTTGTAATTATTATTTCAAACTGCTGTATAAACTTCTTACAGCTTTCACAATAAACATACCGTTTACTACATTCCTCTATCGATCTTTGTTTTCGAGATATTTAATTTTGAAATCAGGGATTCCTTTTCTGGACACCCTGTAGCTCTGGCCACACCATATTCCTCCATGTGTATAGGATGCATCGAATTAATGGCATAGTCTATATCAGAGGTTCTACTATAAACAGAAAATTGAGGAGGAGAGAATTGACTGGCTGAAAATTTGTTGATAAAACCTGTGTATTGATCTGCTCTTACTGAGTTTGTATTTTCCGGTCTTGATATGTGCGTCGGTCAAGCCCGTCAAAAATAACATTCAGTATAAAAGAAATCTGACCGCAAAAAAAAAAAAAAAACCACACACACAGTTAATGCATCTCATTCAGTCTTGTTAATAAAAGGAAGATGCAGTTGTGGTGCGCCAGTGATAAGACGAGACAGCGTGGGTGTGTCGGGAAATGTAACTGAACTTGCAAACTTCCCGGTTAGAAATATATGGGAAAATTGTTAATTCTGAGTTCAAGAGGGAAAAAGCGTTTCTGTTGCAGTTGATAAAATGTATTTATCAATGACGCGTATCACGCTCGTGACACATCTTCAGACTCAATCTGTAAATGATTTACGGTTGGTTTTACAAAGGAATCCTTAATATGTTCGCGTACCTAGCTAGCGCCGTTTATAAAATAAATTAGAATTGTGTAATTCATTAAAAGGTACTGATTGGCAAGTGAAATGCCCTCGCACCTACATAGGACAACCAGGTCGGGCTATAAAAACACGTTTTCATGAACATTACATCACTGAAAAGGGAGCAGTTAAAAGTAAATCACCTTTCGCTGAACATAACATCACAAGCGGACACTTGGTTCCTCCTACATGTTTATTTCCCGAGCCTTCCCCTCTCCCCACCCCCCCCCCCCCCACCCCCCCACTTCTGCCACATACACATTCATTCCCACGTCCATCTTACTAACGTGTACAATATTTAACATTGGAAACTTTTTTGCACTTATTAGATCTATGATCTTATTACTTAAAACACTTTTTCTGTTTTAAATGTAATACGTGTTTTTTATTGTAAATATTTCACGTAGTATCCAATATTTTGTTTCCGGCTATGAGCGTAATCACTTTGTTCCATTTGTAATCTGTGCCTGCTTGTTAACTGTCAGAGCAGTGTTGGTTTGCCATAGTGTAATAGCCTAACTCGCACCGTGCCCTATCGTGCTATATTAATTAATTTTCGTAACTTCGTTCTTCCGCGATTTTATCACTCTTAATCGTATAACTAAATTTTACTTTTTTAGTTTCCGGTTTCACTTGCCAATCGGGTCGTTTCAAGTAGCTTAAAGTGATTAGAATTTACTTACTTTAGTAACGCTGCTATTAGGTGGGTAAACGATTATATTTAGGATTCCTTTGTAACATCAATTGTTATATCATTTACAGATCCAATATGAAGGTGGACATGATCGCGAAACCGTCATTGATAAATACATTTTATTAACTGCAACACACTCTCTTCTTTCCCATCAAACTGAAAATACTGTACCACGCCATGGAGTGGAGGAACCTGTTGATTTAGAGTTTTGGTCGAAAATCTCAGGGACGCATAGCGCTTGGCTGATAAGGGCCTAGCATTCTTATGCAGTCATTGTCCCCTTCAACAATCCGGTTGACTGACTCGCGTTTCTCACCAACACCACGATTACCAAATGTTCAATTGTTTGTTAAGCTTATGGGACTTAACTACGGGGTCATCAGTCCCTAAACTTACAAACTACTTATGAACTACCTTATACTAAAGACGGCACAAATATCCATGCCCGAGGGGGGACTCGAACCCCCGACCGTAGTGGCCGTGCAGACCGTGACTGAAGCGCCTCAGTCTCACCACGATTACCGTAATGAAAGTAAAGAGTCTCGTGGGAATGGCTGCGTTTTCTAGGCGCCATGCTTCAGATCGCGTGCCCGCTCCCTGTTGAAGGTTCCTGTCCTTCCCCGGCGGTGTGTTATTCTTAGCCCAAGTTAAAGTACTCTAGTTTTGTATGTCTAGGAATAGACGTCGGCAAATCAAGTGTTCAATGTTTGTAAATCTAAGGAACTGAACTGCTGCGGTTATCAGTCCCTACGCCTACAGATTACTTTCACTTACGCTAACGAGACACAAACACACACACACACACACACACTCTCTCTCTTGAACCTCCGACAGCGAGCAACCGCGCGCTCCGTAGGAAGGCGCCTTAGAGCGCTCGGCCACACCAATGCGGCAGACGTCGGCAGTTGCGTCTCTTACGTTTACAAATATTTGGACATTTGAAAATAAATATTAAAAAGAAAATAGCTGCATTGAAATGAGAAGGAAAGTTACGTGAGAGCACTTACCAAATATAAAACACAAGAATAAAGTTAAACAGTAACATGTATAATTTGTATAGGTTATGGGACCATCTTATGAAACTGTCAATTAGTCTACTTTAGACCAGACGCGTTTCGCTAGCAGACGCCTGTTTTGACAGAAACGAAACAAAAACAATCTTACAGCACCAACCAAAGAACTCGAAAGCAAATAACCCACACAGATACAATAAACAGAAACAAAACAAACGACATACAGAGCCTGCCAGACCACAGAAATGGTTATTTTTCAAAAACTTTTGTGAGAAGTGTTACTGTAAAGCAGTAAGCAGTGACAGCAAGTGGCAATGTGCTACAAATCACACATGAAAAGAGGAAAACATAAAAATTCTTCAGTAATATTAGTAGTCCAATTTATTCAGAATCAAAACAATCCAATTGCATGAGAACTGTTACCGATCGAATTTAGCAAAAAAATAATGTAATACAAACTATTTCTTGTACAGATGACCACTGAAGATGCTTTAGAATAAAGCGAACCGCGTCTGGTCTAAAGTAGACTAATTTACAGTTCTATAAGACGGTCCCATAACCAAAACAAATTGTGTAACTGCAACTGCGGAAAAAGAGGCCAAAAACACGAAGAAATAAGTAACATGTATCTTTATCATTCTTAGTATCACTTACATGAGCATCCGTTTAATATGTAAGAAAACAGCAGACTGATAGCAGTAAGAAGGCTACATAATTTTTGTTCAGATTCAAATGTTACATAGATCGGTTTCGATATAAATCTATGGATACAGATAAATTTCTTAATATATTTTCGCAGAAAGTTAACTCCATAGCTTTAAAAATGCAGAAAAGTAGTTCTCTACGCAAAAGGGATGAATTCTATCATCAAATTAACGTCCATTATAATTTAGTTACATAAAATATTAAAATGTAACATTTCATAGTATTTATACTTGTCTTTGATAAATATTTGACAGTCCGTACATTTTCCGCCCTTCCATTTCTATTTTTAAAATCTGGATATCGTACTGATCGTGGCTATGACCGCCGTTTATATGAGCGAACTGGAGAAATTAATATTACATTTGTTGATTTTGAATCCTGTATGTAATTTTTGTTATTCGTGTATGGTCCCAAATATGACAACAGGGAGAATAATTAGTCATCGTCGTTTCTGTACGTTGGCCTTTCTTTGTGCAGGAATTTGTCTCTTTCTTCCATCAGACCACGGTGTTCCAGTCACTTTTCTAATTTCCCTTTGATCAACTTTCCTATCAAATATATTTTTTTCTGAATGTTTTCTATCTATAACGTGTGCCTGAGATATATCGGCTACTTTAAGATCTTCCTTAATCGCAGCGACCCATTTATCCATTACATATATGACACTATTGGGTCATATGGGCAGCATCGTAACGTACTGATATGTATTTGTTATTTGATTGTCTTAATTATATTTAAACAATGACTTACAAAACAAGGAGAGTCATCTGTCAGTAACACTGACAGTATTTCGAAGCCTTGAAACAGACAAGATGTCTATGTATTTCCCTTTCTTAAATACATGGTTCTCAATGTCAGGCAGTGGAATAATACAAAAGAACAGACGCCATATACATAAAACAATGTATTAGGCCTTTCCGGTGCTGATTTCTGTGCATGCACTCAAATACTGGTAATTTAATACTCAAGCTTCGATAACCATGCGTCAGCTAGAAAAGCTTCTGTGGTGCCATTTCTTCGTCGAATAAGATGAAATTATAGTTAAGTTTGAAACTTCCTGGCAGATTAAAATTGTGTGCCGGAACCGGGACTCGAACCTGGGACCTTTGCCTTTCGCGGGCAAGCGCTCTACCACTGAGCTACCCCGACACGACTCACGATGCCGCCCCACAACTCTACTTCCGCCAGTACCTCGTCTCCTACTTTCCAAACTTCACAGAAGTTCTCCTGCGAAACTTGCAAGACTAGCACTCCTGGAAGAAAGGATATGGTGGAGACATGGCTTAGCCACAGCCTAGGGGATGTTTCCAGAATGAAACTTTCACTCTGCAGCGGAGTGTGCGCTGATATGAAACTTCCTGGCAGATTAAAATTGTGTGCCGGAACCGGGACTCGAACCTGGGAGTGCTAGTCTTGCAAGTTTCGCAGGAGAACTTCTGTGAAGTTTGGAAAGTAGGAGACGAGGTACTGGCGGAAGTAGAGTTGTGGGGCGGCATCGTGAGTCGTGTCGGGGTAGCTCAGTGGTAGAGCGCTTGCCCGCGAAAGGCAAAGGTCCCAGGTTCGAGTCCCGGTTCCGGCACACAATTTTAATCTGCCGGGAAGTTTCATATCAGCGCACACTCCGCTGCAGAGTGAAAGTTTCATTCTATAGTTAAGTTTGTTTCCAAGTGTGCCGCGGAGCATTGGGGCGCCATGCTGCGTTGCGCACGGCCGTTCGACGTCGGGGGTTCGAGTCCCCCCCTCGGGCATGGGTGTTTGTCTTGTCCTTAGGTTAGTTTACCGTAGTTCGTAAGCTGCGAACTAATAACGAAACAGTTTAGTCCGATAGATTTACAACAAACATTTTCAAGTGTGTTTCCTGTGTACGTCGTTTGGCTACTATTTTTCACTGTACGGAGTATGAATTAAAGAAAAACAGCTACGTGGCTACTGAGTAACTGCTGACGGCGTGGCTGGATGGGGAGGAAACAATGTCATTGTTACAGTAGCAGTAAAATGTGCTTATCTGTAACAGACACGAAACACTTATCTAGTTCCATATCAGTGAGCGTTGTAAACAGTAAAGAAGATATGATTCAGAACGAGCACGGAGAGATAAGATTATTGCTGCCATTGTTGGATAACGAAGTAAATACTAATAAAAACATTAATTCGTCGTTGCAGCATTTTCTGTTGGTTTAATTGGCTGCGTTGAAAGTGGCTGTATAGGGACGTTTTAAAGTTTTTGCGTTATGAAAGAAGTATTTTTCAAAATGTTTCAAATGTTTGTATAGCTTATGGGACTTAACTAAGGGGTCATCAGTCCCTAAACTTACAAACTACTTATGAACTAACTAATACTAAGGACGACACAAATATCCATGCCCGAGGGGGGATTCGAACCCCCGTCCGTAGTGGCCGTGCAGACCGTGACTGGAGAGCCTCAGTCCCCTCGGCCACCACGGCCGGCGAAGTATTTTTCTTCAGGTTAATAACTCTGCCTGATATTGTGCTTTTCTGCTCTACAACATCTACTCAGAAACTGTAGATACCCGTTAATAAAATAGCGAAAACATTTTTTCGTAACTAACGACTTGTGTAACTTTTTCTGCGAGCCGCCTCCATGTGATCACGTCTTCTTGGCCATGAAGTGCTAGAAATTTTATATTCAGGGATTTTCTGAAATCGGTACAAGTGATCATTTATTCTCTTACAAGGGAACACAAAGTATGGCACCAACGGAATTTGATGGGTCGTATGTATGTTGTGAGGGAATTCCTCCAGACCATCAAGCTAAAAGGATCTGTCCCAATGAACCTTGATTTCTAAGAAAATCGAAATGAAATTCGCAGCAAATTATTACGCTTAACGTGTCTACTTATGTATGGCGGTTACCGTTTAGGAGATAGCGTGGTGTAATCGGCAAGATGCGAGGCTACCATGCAGGCGACCTGGGTTCAAATCCGACATGGGTCAATTATTTTTCACGCCTGTCCCATGATTGTGCATAATTATGTATTTTTATAACCATTCTTATGTAAACGTTTGCAGTAAATGGTCAGGATAAAAATATGTAACATTCGCTCAATTTGTTATGTATTGCGCGACGATCATTTTATTCATTTTCTTTTTTCGAAGCTCACTTTTAAGGCGATTGAAGCATATTTCGAAATCAGTGAACAGTCTTTTGTTAATACCTATAATATTTGGGCAACATTTAATACCTATGCTTAAAGTTCCAGACCGTGCTGTTTTTATCTCCTATGACGTGTGTACCCACGTGACGCGTCCGTGGACTATTATGTTACGGCCAGTCGGTTAGTCATTTGTAGCGTGTCGTTCATGCGTGCGGCAAGTAGTGCAACGTGGAGATATGAAGAAAAGTGAAAAATAAATGACCCGAAGGGAAAGATTATTTTTTTATTTTCTTGGTTATTTTTTATCGTTTGACTTTTCATTATTTTTGTTTTTCTTTCTTTATATCTTTTTCTCTGCTTAATTATTATTATTTTTTTTAAAATAAATAGTACCAATTACAATTTTTAAAATTGTTCTGCCGCCAGGTATCAAACCCGGGTCTCCTGCATGGGAGCCTAGCACCTTGCCGATTACACCATGCTGTTTCGCTGAGCGGGAACTGCCATGTATAAGTAGACACGTTACGTTTGGTAATTTGCTGCGAATTTGATCTCGATTTTCTTAGAAATCAAAGCCCATTGGAATAAATCCATTTAGGTTGATGGTCTGGAGGAATTCCCTCACAACATACCTCGACCCATCAAAATTCGTTGGTGCCATACTTGGTGTTCTCCTTGTTAGTATTAGAGTAACGTATTTTTTATCTAGAATGAATCTTTCACTCTGCAGCGGAGTGAAAGATTCATTCTGGAAACATCCCTTAGGCTGTGGCTAAGCCATGTCTCCACCATATCCTTTCTTCTAAGAGTGCTAGTCTTGTATGGTTCTCAGGAGAGCTTCTATGAAATTTGGAAAGTAGGAGGCGAGGTACTGGCGGAAGTAAAGTTGTGAGGCGGCATCGTGAGTCGTGTCGGGATAGCACACTCGGTAGTGCGCTTGCCCGCCAAAGGCAAAGGTCCCAGGTTCGAGTCCCGGTTCCGACACACAATTTTAATCTGCCAGGAAGTTTCGTATTTTTATCTGTTTATCAACGCCTGCTTAATGTTCGCCTTTTTTTCACCAGTCTCAGTTTCTTGTTGGTGCTGTATCTTGATAGAATTTCCGAAATATCAGACGTGAAACCATTGCACTGGAAATTGAGTTACGTATTTCACTATCGATTATAGATCATAATAGTGCAAATTTCGAACTGTAACCAAAGTAGTCAGGTTTTCGGGAGCAATGTAACTGGCAGTTAATATAAGGTAGGACTCACGCCACGGTTATTTTTGAACATAAGAAGTAATTCTTACTTGGAGAAGCTAGAGAACCAGCCTCTGTCTGTTAGAAACAAACTAGCAATGTAACAGCAGTGGAATTATTTAAATCAGTGTTTTTCAACCTGTGGGTCGCGAAGTCTTGTTCGGGGAGTCGCCGTCACAAGAGGAAGTATTTGTATCACAACATAACTAGGTGTTTAGTAATACAGAAACGTATGCCTAAGTGAAATTAATTTCATGTTGGAGCTTCTTTTGTAACACTGAACAGGAATGAAATACACCATAAATTGTTTTATAATGCAGTGAGTTGTTGATGTATAAGCGCAAAGCTTACAGCTGTTTTCAGGAACCAGTTGATGGGTAAAAGAGCATGATACAGAAAGTAATTCTAAAATTCGACAAAATGTGCTTATTTACGTATTGTCTATACATTGCGACCTTTCTTAATAAACATAATCCGCGTCTTAGTCTTGCCTGAAACGTAAAATATCGGGTGATCAAAAAGTCAGTATAAATTTGAAAACTTAATAAATCACGAAGTAATGTAAATATAGAGGTAAACAATTGACACATGCTTGGAATGACATGGGGTTTTATTAGAACAAAAAAAGTGTTAGACGCGTGAAAGATCTCGTGGCGCGCGTCGTTTGGTGGTGATCGTGTGCTCAGCTGTCACTTTCGTCATGCTTGGCCTCCCACGTCCCCAGACCTCAGTCCGTGCGATTGTTGGCTTTGGGGTTACCTGAAGTCGCAAGTGTATCGTGATCGACCGACATCTCTAGGGATGCTGAAAGACAACATCCGACGCCAATGCCTCACCATAACTCCGGACATGCTTTACAGTGCTGTTCACAACATTATTCCTCGACTACAGCTGTTGTTGAGGAATGGCGGTGAACATATTCAGCATTTCCTGTAAAGAATATCATCTTTGCTTTGTCTTAATTTGTTATGTTAATTATTGCTTTTCTAATCAGATGAAGCGCCATCTGTCGGACATATTTCGAACTTTTGTTTTTGTTGGTTCTAATAAAACCCCATGTCATTCCAAGCGTGTGTGTCAATTTTGACCTCTCTATCTACATTATTCCGTGATTTATTAAGTTTTCAAATTTATACTTTTTCATCACCCGGTATATTATTCTGGCAGAAATGTTATAAAAATAGGATAAAATGCTCCATTCCGAAAAATACAGAAAAGTACTTCGACCAACAATTTAAAAACAAACTGTAGCAAAAAAAAAATCCTTTGGGATAAGCTAGTTTAGTTAGGGTTCGTGACGAGGGGGTCACCGGAGTATTTTTATTTGGAAGGGGGGTCGCATTTCGGAAAACACTTTTAAAAGATCAGCGATCTTTGCAATGCAGCGACCTATGACGCTACTTGAGGCGCTTCGTTCTGCTTGTTTCGTCGTCCAGCCTAGATCTCGCGTTAATTTTTTTAACAGTCGACGCAGTATCTGTTGTGGACCACGATGAAATCAATAGTGTTGATGATTAAGCAGATGTTATAACTCCCAGATAACAGCGCACCTACTTTCAAATGTCACGTAAATCTTTGAAATAAATAAAATTTCGTCAGAAAAATGAAATTAAAGCGGGAACCTTGATTGCAGAATTTTATTATACTATTCATTACTTACATGTATGATTTTTGTTTCCCTACAAGACCTATATGATTGCTAAAAAGGAATTAAGAAGTGTTTTTTAATGTGCCGCAAAAGTGTACAATAAAATAGACACTGGTAGTTGAGTGCTACTACAATAGCACGTTCAAAACAAATACCGTGTTTCGGAATGAGGTTTGAGAGGCATACGCATATATTAGAGCTTCTTTTGAGTCTATGTTAGTGGTTTGATTTTTGTTTTCGACACAGTTGCTCCCTCTTGAACTTACACTCCTGGCCATTAAAATTGCTACACCACGAAGACGACTTGCTACAGACGCGAAATTTAACCGACAGGAAGAAGATGACTGTGATATGCAAATGATTAGCTTTTCAGAGCATTCACACAAGGTTGGCGCCGGTGGCCACACATACAACGTGCTGACATGAGGAATGTTTCCAACCGATTTCACATACACAAACAGCGATTTACCGGCGTTGCTTGGTGAAACGTTGTTGTGATGCCTCGAGTAAGGAGGAGAAATTATTACCATCACGTTTCCGACTTTGATAAAGGTCGGATTGTAGCCTATCGAGATTGTGGTTTATCGTATGGCGACATTGCTGCTCGCGTTGGTCGCGATCCAATGACTGTTAGCGGAATGTGGAATCGGTGGGTTCAGGAAGGCAATACGGAATACCGTGCTGCGTCCCAACAGCCTCGTCTCACTAGCAGTCGAGATTACAGGCAACTTATCCGCGTGGCCGTAACGAATCGTGCTGCCACGTCTCGACCTCCGAGTCAATAGATGGGGACGTTTGCAAGACAACTACCATTTGCACGAACATTTCGACGACGTTTTCAGCAGCATGGACTATCAGCTCGGAGACCATGGCTGCGGTTAACCTTGACGCTGCATCACAGACAGCAGCGCTAGCGATGGTGTACGCAACGACGAACCTTGATGCACGAATGGCAAAACGTCAATTTTTCGGTTGAATCCAGGTTCTGTTTACAGCATCATGATGATCGCATCCGTGTTTGGCGACGTTGCGGTGAACGCACATTGGAAGCGTGTATTCGTTATCGCCATACTGGCGTATCACCCGGCGTGATGGAATGGGGTGCCATTGGTTACACGTCTCGGTCACCTCTTGTTCGCATCGACGGCACTTTCAACAGTGGCCGTTACATTTCAGATGTGTTACGACCCGTGGCTCTACCCTTCATTCGATCTCTGCGAAACCCTACATTTCAGCAGGATAATGCACGGCCGCATGTTACAGGTCCTATACGAGCCTTTCTGGATACGGAAAATGTTCGACTGCTGTCCTGACGAGCAAATTGTCCAGTTCTCTCACCAATTGAAAACGTCTGGTCAATGGTGGCCGTGCAACTGGCTCGTCACAATACGCCAGTCACTACTCTTGATGAACTGTGGTATCGTGTTGAAGCTGCATGGGCATCTGTACCTGTACAAGCCATCCAAGCTTTGTTTGACTCAATGCTCAGGCGTATCAAGACCGTTATTACGGCCAGAGGTGGTTGTTCCAGGTACTGATTTCTCAGGATCGATGCACCCAAATTGCATGAAAAGGTAATCACAAGTCAATTCTCGTATAATATATTTGCCCATTGAATACCCGTGCAGCATCTGCAATTCCTCTTGGTGTAGCAATTTTAATAGCCAGTAGTGTAGTTTATTGAGCGATTTGTCTCGCTGTCATTCGAGTAAAGTTGCCATTACCCTTAAAAGATTAATAGGAGACACTATTCCTTCAGGAATATTCTGTGACTTAGAATTTTAAACGCGGCTGTATAGTTAAGGAATTGTTCATAGGTAACTTTCTTGGACAGATTGAAATTAATCAGATAAATCGGTTACATGTAAAAAGGCTATTGGAGTATAGGTACAATTGACCTAGGTTTTGACAGAAGGAATCGGTTTTGCTTCAGATATTGGTCACATTGAATTAATGTAGTCTAGATGCTTTCGTCGTATTCGAAAACATAAAAGGTATCAAGTGTAAATACTATGCACAGTCAGCAACTCTATGATGTCAGTGTTGTTGACTGTAAAAGGTTTGTGACGTGAGCCTCATATTATGGACTGGTCTTCCCATACGACAAAAGCCCCTGGGCTACATTAATCCAATGTAACTAGTGAAGTAACTTTCGAAGAAGATACCATTATTGTCTGTTGAAACATAGATCAAGTGTACCTGATAAACATATCATATGCAACTGGTTTGGCTCATTAACTTTTATGTGCGAAGTTCAGTGTAGTGCGGTTTCATTCTCCTCGCCACACTGTGTATAGTCGGCAGTGAGTATCTATACGCATCACGATCACC
Source organism: Locusta migratoria (assembly GCA_026315105.1). NCBI lineage: Eukaryota > Metazoa > Arthropoda > Insecta > Orthoptera > Acrididae > Locusta > Locusta migratoria. The sequence goes on from CM048746.1 coordinate 159,629,756, forward strand.
GGACTGTCCTACCAGTCTCAGAAATTGTATTAAAACTTGACTTGTGCATCATTAACTTCACATATTTTTCTCCTTCTGGTTATGAACATTTCACATTATCCTGAAACTCTCTGAGATAAATGTATTCATTTTTGCTTGTAGGTGCTTGCTAGAAGCTTACATCTACATACATACTCCGCAATCCACCGTAAGGTGCGTGGCGGAGGGTACACTGTACCATTACTAGGCATTTCCTTTCCTACTGCACTCCTAAACAGAATGAGGAAAAAAGGAATGCTTATGTGCCTCCGCACAAGCCCTAATTTCTCTTATCTTGTCTTTGTGATCACTACGCGAAATGTAAGTAGGCGTACTACACTCAACTTCAGATTCCGGCCCTCTAAATATCCTCAACAAAAATTCACGAAAAGAACGTCGTCTTTCCTCCAGCGATCCCCAATTGAGTCGCCGGAGCATTTCCGTGACGCTCGCGCGATGGTCGAACCTACCAGTTACAAACCTAGCTGCTCGCCTCTGAACTTCCTCTATGTCTTCCTTTAAACTGATCTGCTGCGGGTCCCAAACACTTGAGCAATACTCAAGACGTGGTCGTACAAGCGTTTTATACGCGGTCTCCTTTACAGATGAAGTACATCTTCCCAAAATTCTCCCAATAAACCGAAGTCGGCTGTCCGCCTTACAACTGTCCTTACATGTTCGTTCCATTTCATATCGCTCTGCAATGTTACGCCTAGATATTTGAACGACGCGACAGCATCAAGAAGCTCACTACTAATGCTGTATTCGAACATTATAGGATTGTTTTTTCTACTCATGCGCATCACCTTTCATTTTTCTACATTGAGAGCTAGCTGCCATTCTTCTCACCAACTAGAAATTTTGTCTAAGTCATCCTGTATGCTATTACAGTCAGTTACAGACACCCTCCCATACACCACTGCATCATCAGCAAACTGCCGCAAATTACAAGTTACTCTGTCCATCAGATTATTTATATAGATAGAAGATAATAGCGGTCCTATCACACTTCCCTGGGGCACGCCTGACGATACACTCGTCTCTGATGAACACTCGCCGTCGAGAACAACGTACTGCGTTCTATTACTTAGGAAGTCTTCCAGCCAGTCACAAATCTGTGAACCTATTCCTTAAGCTCGTATCTTCGTTGGGCGCAGGATCCATTCCTCCCGCGGTCAGAAAAATAGGACTGAATCCTCCCGAGCCTGCAAGGGTGTGGAAAAGGACGGGACTGAATCCTCCCGTAACCTGTTTAAGGAGATAGTTGGTGGCGGCTCGAGACCAGAGTGTGTGGCCAGACCTTTATGAATATTTCAGGCAAGCAAAGCTATGTTCCAGTGTATGTTCCTACATTGTACAGTAAAGAAAGAGTGAGAATTAAGCCACAGTTAATTTTAGAGTCAGAGTAAACGTACAGTAATATCACTTTGGTTCTTACAATCTAAAGATCTGTGCAACATTTTCAGCGGTTGGTATACAAGTTTATTTGATACAGCGTCGAATTATAAACAGAGGACAAGGCAGGCTTATTTTTTTCCTAAAGAAGAAGAAATTCTGCTTTCAACGGGAGGGCGGGACATGAGTCTCATTGAACTGGCTTGACTTAACGTGAATAGAAGCAAGTTATGAACATCTGTAGTTTCTAATAAAACTTACCTTAATAGGAAATCGGAAAATGGGAAATACTCCTGAAAGACGTTCGCGGATATTGTATGTATTATGAGCAATACTCTTAAATGTGGTGCTGGGGCATAGTACGTAAGCGAACAGACTGCTTTTTTCCGACTCTGGTTAGATTCCCATTAGAAGCTTAATTTCATTTATTAAATTTCTTGCAAAATTAAACTTTTAATTATAAAATTATAAAAAGACTATCTTCAAATTTGGAGGTAGTAAGTAGAAAAAGGGAACACGAGAAAAAAAAATCCATTAATCAACGCCGAAACGTGAAAGAGATAAGGAAAGCATGAGGCCGTTATAAACAAGTACAACGAAAACATAACAACAATGGAGAATGACAGTTGTATTCGCGTATTTTTCACAAAAAATTATTACTAGTGGTATCTGGGTAAAAAGCTTCTAACGTAAACATTCCATAAGACAACAACAACAACAACAACTGACCAAATTCGTATGCACGAATGATGTTGCAACTCTGGAAGAAACGGTAGGAGCAGTAGAGAACTTACGCATGGAGACGAGATTTACAATGCCAAACTTCAACACTTGTTATGTCATCAACACTGACCATACCGGATGACAGTATGAATGAACGCTGAACGCTGAACACTGGTTAGTGGGGGTGGGGGCTGGTCCCTGCTGGAGGTGCCATTGTGCTAGTTCGGGAGGATTCAGTCCTGTCCCCTGTTCACCTACCTGCCGTTGGGAGGATTCCGTCCTGCGCCCTCTTCGTTAGCAGTCTGCAGTGTGGCACCGCGTCGAACGCCTTTTTGAAGTCGAGAAAAACACAATCCGCCTGTTGCCCTTCGTCTATGGCTCGCAAGATGTCATGTGAGAAAAGGGCAAGCTGAGTTTCACATGAACGATGTTTCCTAAACCCGTGCTGATTGATGGAAAAAAGCTTTTCCGTTTCAAGGAAATTTACTATATTCGAACTGAGAATATGCTCTAAAATTCTACATGAAACTGATGTCAACGATATTGGCCTGTAATTGTGTGGGTCAGTTCTCTTTCCTTTCTTATAAACGGGAGTCACCTGCGCTTTTTTCCAATCACTAGGAACCTTAATTCAGCACAAAGATTCGCGATAAATGCAAGCTAAGTAGGGGGCCAACGCCGCAGAATAGTCTTTGTAAAACCGAGCTGGTATTCCATCCGGACCAGTAGACTTTTTCGTATTTAGCTCTCAGCTGCTTCTCTACACCGGAAATACCTATTGCTATGTCCCCCATTTCGGAATTAGTACGTTGATCAAATGATGGTACATTTGTGCGGTCCTCCTGCGTGAAAGATTTCTTAAAGGTGACATGTGAAAATTTATGCCGGGCCGAACCTGGGTTTCACGCTTTTCACCAGCGGTTACCTTAATTACTGAGCTACCCGGACACGATTCCAGGACCGTCCTAAACTTCCATATGCCACGCTGACTGCACTTATGAATCAACTACATTCATCCCTTAGCAGTCGCAGCTTAATCTGTAAGCGAGGTAATGACTATAACCACGTAGGTTAATGTCACGTTGTTTTCATTCTCCCTGGTGCGGGAATACAGATTAAGCTGCGGTTGCTAAGTGATTAATGTAGTTGATTCGTAAGTGCAGTCAGTGTGGTATATGGAAGTTTGGAACGGTCCTGGAGTCGTGTTCGGGTAGCCTAGTGGTTAAGGCGACCGCTCGCGAAAAGCGGAAAACCCGGGTTCGAGTCCCGGCCCGACACAATTTTTCATATGTCACTATTTAGTAGAACATCTATACCTTATACAGTGACGCAAAGTGAAATTCGCTATTGCGAAAAACTATTGATAAAGTTGTACGTATTGGTTACGGCTTTGAACACGAAGAGGGAGACAGTGGTGATATTGGTGATAGCAGAGAAGAGAGTGCAGTCTCGGGGCGTGAGAGAGACGGGCGCTGGCAGGATGTCGTCACTCGTGTTGCAGAGCGCGTGAAGGCGCAGAACCTGTTTACCGTCGCGCCGCAACCCGAGAAGTGACACTCCTTGTGTCGCGCGCACCTGTCAAGGCCGCCACTGGCGAAAACTGCGCCGCTCCCCACCCCACAAATATTACTCTTCCCGTTTTATTCCCCGCCCTTGTGACCTCCTTAGATTCCGGAAAGGCTTCGGTGACCCGGTTAACATTGCTGGGTCGCAGAAACCAGGTACACTCTCATCGCGAACGGCTCCACGTAGTTCAGACAGTCTAACATAAAGTCACGAAACTCCCGTAAGTTTTCTGCAACCTGGCGACTGCTCGCTGCCAAGCAGCCGAGTCGTAAGAACATACCGAGAGGCGAGAAACCATTGTGGATTACATATAGAGTCGAACGACACGTTTAAAATGCGAAACACAGCTTGCCCTTTATTCGCATGAAGTGTTAAGTGCCATCGACAAGGGATCTCAAATCGATTCCATATTTCTGGATTTCAGGAAGGTTTTTGACACTGTACCCCACAAGCGCCTTCTTATGAAATTGCGTGCTTATGGAATATCTCCCCAATTGTGCGGTTGGATTCACGATTTCCTATCAGAAAGAACACAGTTCGTTGTAATTGACGGTAAGTCATCGAGTAAAACAGAAGTGATATCTGGCGTTCCACAGGGAAGCGTTATAGGTCCCCTACACTTCCATGTGTTTATAAACGATTTAGGAGACAATTTGAATAGCTCCCTTAGATTGTTCGAGGATGATGCTGTCGTTTATCGGTTAGTGAAGTCAACAGAGGATCAAAAGCAACTGCAAAGCGGTTTAGACAAAATTTCTGCATGGCGCGAAAATTGGCAATTGACACTAAATAAAGAAAAGTGTGAAGTAATACACATGACCACTACAAGAAATCCGCTGAACTTCAATTACGCGATAAATCAGTCAAACCTTAAGGTCGTAGATTCTACCAAATACCTAGGAGTTACAATTACGAACAACTTTGACTGGAGAGAACATACAGAAAATATTGTGGGGAAGGCGAACCAAAGGTTACGTTTCATCGGCAGAACGTTTCGAAGATGCACCAGCTCCACCAATGAGACTGCCTACATCACACTTGTGCGTCCTCTCCTGGAGTACTGTTGCCCCTTGTAGGGGAGAAACCGCCACGTAAATGTTGTACGATTTGAGATAGAAATCATTAAAAGAAAGACGTTATTCGTTGCGGCGAATCTATTTGCGAAATTTCAATTACCGACTTTTACATCTGAATGTGAGAATATTTTGCTAGCTCCCACCTACTTAGGGAGACATGACCATCCCAATAAAATAAGAGAAATCAGATCGAAAACGGAACGATTTAGGTGTTCTTTCTTCCCGCGCGCTATTAGAGAATGGAACGCTAGAGAAAAATTATGAAAGTGGTTAATAAACCCACTGCCAGGCACTTGAATGTGATTTGCAGAGTATCTATGTAGATGTAGACTACATTTCGGGGTTTATTTCGGCGCGATAAATTGTAGTTACAGGAAAACTAAGAAAATGTACATTTTCTGAAATATGAAACTATTTTACAATGTAGGATAGAATAAAGTGTGTTCAATTTTATGGGTGTATGGAATCTGTAACAGAGACAAATAGACTCAGTATTTTTCTTCAAAGTTATTTTTGGTAGTCTACTGATAGGTTTGTGGAAGTAAAAACAGTTTTTTGCACATTAGTCTACTATCGGTGATGCAGCAATGATAGTCGAAAGTTAACAGGGATTTGTTTGTACAAAATGTAAAATAAAACGTAACCAACTGTAGTTTAACGCGTACAGACAAACTGAGATTTTAGCAGGAAAAGAGTCTTAAAGATTTACAGTACCTTTACCATTCCTGGGGAGTAGGTACGCCGGCCACGGTGGCCGAGGGGACTGAGGCGCTCCAGTCACGGTCTGCTCGGCTACTAAGGTCGGGGGTTCGAATCCCCCCTCGGGCATGGATATTTGTGCCTTCCTTAGTCTTAGTTATTTCATAAGTAGTTTGTAAGCTTAGGGACTGATGAACCCGTAGTTTAGTCCCATAAGCTATACAAACATTTGAACATTTTTTGGGAGTAGGTACGATGAAGACATGACAGGAACGGCACGTGCAAGCCATCTGAGCAAGAATAAAGCGATAATGGCTTTTATAAGATGTAACACTTATTCTCTAAGAATGTACAAATCGTGTCTATTACCAGTATCAAATGTATTAAGATGTTCAAAATCTGCAGAAAAAATACACGTGGAACTTGTAACTAAGTACCAGTACGTTCTACAACTATAAACCAGTTGCTTTTGAAGTTAAACACACCAGGTTACAATTCGCTTCTTGTATTAAATCTTTTTGGATGTTATGATTACTACCGTGCTAGTGTGAGCCGTATGTATTACAATGCAGTGGCATGTTACTATTACAAACTGACATCAACAGGAAACGGGATTGTTTTCCCCTACTGAGTTTCGCGACTGTCTTAGACTGTGGTTCAGAAGTGCTTTTGCGCATCGAACTGCACGGGATTACAGTGGCCGGTTGTTAATAACTCAAATTCCTTGCTTTTCGATAACCAGGTTAACATGTGGTCTTGTCGCAAGCGGTCCCAACGTTGAGAGACAGGAGCTACATTACAATCGTCTTACACTGTATGGCATTGTTTTAATTGTTCTAATAGTAGCAGGAAATTATTTATCGGTTCTCACTGGTTGCACTAGTTCACATGCAGCTTGTTTTGGCATATGTGCCATTTTCAATTGACCGTCTAGCTCGAGTGACAACCATAAAGCCTTATACATTCTGTTCTTGTTGTTATTTAATTAGATTTACCCTGTCGACAACTCTTTCTCGACGTCTATATCGACGGTGTAGATAAAGTCCCATCAAATTCTAACATGAGTGAGTTACAGAAAAATGAAAAACTGGTGGAATACGTCCTTGGAAGAAGATTAATTTGGATTTATGAGAAATGTTGGATCAGATGAGGCAGTACCACATGACTTACCTTAGTAGATAAAGAAAGGAATACTACATTTCTAGCGCTTTTAGATTTGGAGAAAGCTTTTGACAATGTTGACACACTTTCAAATTATGAAGTCTTCAGTGGTAAAAAAAGTGTAAGGAAAGTTATATACAATCAAAATATCCACGGGTGTACTGCCGGTCTGTAGTGTCCAACGGGCCCGTTGCCCGTTGCCCGTTGGACACTATAGACCGGCAGTACACCCGTGGATATTTTGGCTATCAAATAGGCCGGGAGAAACTGAAGAATCACATCAAGTTATATACAATTTGTACATAAACGACACAGCAGTTATAAGTATCGAAGGGCATGAAAACGAGAAGTTGGTTGGCAAGGGAGTAAGACAGGCTTGTAGTTTTCCCACAATGTTCTTAAATGTGTATATTGAACAAGCTGTGAAGGAAAGCAAGGATAAATTTTGATAAGGAATTAAAGTTCAGAGAGAAGAAACAAAAACTTTGAGGTTTGCCGATGATATTGTAATTCTGCCAGGCAATGCTGAAAGATTTAGTTTAGGTAATGATACAATAAAGGTGGTAGATGAGTTTAGTTACTTGGTTAGGAAAATAACTTGCGATAGTCGGAGTAGAGACTGCAGGATGGCATTGGGAAGAAAAGCGTTTCTGAAAAAGAGAAATTTGTTATCAAATATTAGTTAGGAAGAATTTCTGAAGGCATTTGTGTGGAGTGTTGCCTCATACGGGACTGAAACGTGGTCGAATAATATTTAAGACAGAAATAGGACAGAGGCTATTGAAATGGGGTGCTACAGACGGATGCTGAATATCAGGTGGGGAGCCACGGCAGAAAAGCAGTGCACGCGGCCGTTCGCCGTCGGGGATTCGAGTTCTCCCTCGGGAATGGGTGTTTGTATTGTCCTTAGCTTAGTTTAAGTAAAATTACCGTATGGTGACGATTTACAGTCTTGATATATTTATCAATATTTTTTCTCAATAGCGAATTTCTCTTAGCGTCACTACATATGGTATAGGTGTTCTACCAAATAGTGACATGTGAAAATTTGTGCCGGGCCGGGACTCGAACCCGGGTTTCCCGCTTTTCGCGAGCGGTCGCCTTAACCACTAGGCTACCCGAACACGACTCCAGGACCGTCCCAAACTTCGATATGCCACACTGACTGCACTTATGAGTCAACTACGTGCAGAACATTTTTAGCAGGTTGGGAGACCGCGCATCTAACGAGGAGGTATTGAACAGACAGAATTGGGGAGAAAAAAATTTTCTGGCATACCTTGACCAAATTAAGGGCTCGATTGATAGGTCACATTCTTAGACACAAAGGAATCGTGAATTTAGCGTTGGAGGGAAGTGTGTGGAGTAAAACTCGTGGAGGGAGACCCAGAGACGAATACTGTTAGCAGATTGAAATGGACGGGGGTTGCCGTTTTTACGAGGAGATAAAAAGGCTTGATTAGGACACAGAAGGGTGGAGAGCTGCATCAAACCACAGTCCGGACTGAAGACCACAACAACAATAGTATCAGATTTCCCCATTTAAACATCGTAGTGATGTTAATACAAAAACTTGAAACTGGAAGTATAGATTTTTATCAGTCATCAAACAGAGAAACCAGTAAACTTTACATAATTCTAAAGGTACTTTGCCATAGATCTGCATAAAACAGAAATCATGGGTGCATGTCGTCGCCGTTGAGAACGGTAAAAGGAAGTGGCTGTTTATATATAAATTTTCGCTTTCCTATCACGCATTAAAATTTCCACCAACACCGAAAAGTGAAATGGTACAAACATGCGCCCTGCGTCGATCACGTAACATGCCAAAAAAAGTCTCGCGAACTCGCATACCGGACATAGTGTCGCAACTGCTAAATCGATGAAGTCTGCAGTAGCAATAAAAACATCGTAGTAACCGATATCTGTTTGTGTCGTTATTTTTTCTTTTGTAAGAGTGACTTTGTGGTCATTTTCTGTCGTTACAACAAAATTTAAAGCCACTAAATTTTAATTTCTTCATTATGAGCGTCTATGACGAGGGAAAGAGGACATGGAAGGAAAGATGAGGTGGAGGAAGACATGGGGGAGAGAGTATTTTTGTTCCACAATGGAGGACAAAATACGCAGTGGCCAGTGGCTGATTGAGATTGTGAAATATTTCAAGTGTACGATAAAAGTAAATTGTAATAGTCTACCAATATCTGTGTCTGTACTGCGGCACAATACTGTGAGCACTCACAAGGTAGACCTAAAAAAACATTGTATGCCCCTTTTGTGTACAAGTATTTCCTTTGATGAAATCGATGTCACATGCTCCTGACGGTGATTCAGTTCACACCATGACCGCTGATAAGATACCGCTCGCAGCACGCGACAAGACTGACTAACGCAGCCGTCCACCAGTGTGAATAATGTAATCATCAGTATGGCCGTATCAATCAATCACACTGGGGAAACATTACTGATCCACCAGTATTCAACAGGACATAAGCAGAAAGCCAACTCGCCGTGTGTTCTCAAAATCCCAATTTTCTCCAATGCAAATTTCAAGTACTAGTTTTATGAATTCTCAGGCGAGTCGTATTAATTAATTGCCGGATGAGAAGATCCATCTAACAGCAGCGACGACGTACGCTTGAAATATCGGCATGTGCGTGAAACTTCCTTGAATGTGCCCTGTTACGGCACTTATGTAGCCGTTGTTGCAGCCCTCTTTGATATTTTAACAGTTTCCGCGGACCCAGTGTTGTTTAAAATAATCTGACACTACCTATGACACGGGGTCTAACGCCAAAGTGTTATCTTAAGAATTCCGATGATGCCCCAGAAATTCGAAACGCGTTTATGAAAATTAAAGACTTGAAACCAAGGCGGTCTTCCATTAATACTTTCTCAGTTATTCAGTTTGTAAGAAGCAAAGTGTCGACTTCTCTTTAGACCAATACAGTTACTAAGTTTTTTTCTCTTTCCAATTATATGTACTTAGTAGTTAGTAGTGTACTAGATTCAGTTCGGTACTGTTCCAGTGGTCAACGTTTTTCTAAGCGCGCAAAAATATTTGTTCTATTTTGTTGTCACTGTTTTGTTCTTAAGTCCGAAGACTCCTTCCATGCTGCTCTCCACGCTGCTATATTCTGCAAAAGCCTCATAATTTCTTCATAACTGATGGAACCTACACTTTTTCGAATACGCTTACTATATTCGTCTCTTACGCTCAGTTTATCACCCCACAAACAACGTCTGTGCAATACTAAACTGGTGATCCCTTAATGTTTCAGAATATATCCTGGCAGTCGATATCTTAGTTTTTAGTCTATTTTCCATACTTTTCTTCCTAGTTGCCCATCCAATGATATACATTCTTCTGAAGCACCACTTTTCAATAACTTCAATTCCCTTCTCGTACAAACTGTTTATCGTCCATGATTCACTTCTCTGCAATGTTACCCGTCAGTGAAGTACCTTCAGAAAAGACTTCCTAATACTTGAAATGTATATTCAACTAGCAGAGAACCCCGAGTCGCCCAAGTATGTAATTTCCAGTCCATCTCTTTCTTCTGTTCATTTCTTTCTCTCCCCTTTTTCCTCTTCTTCCCCCTCTACCATCTCTCGGCGCATGTCGCCTACTCTCTCTGTCCATCTTCTACTGCCTCCGTCTACGAAAACTTACATATATCTACCAACTAACATGCTCAACTGTGAAAATATACCTACTTTCATAGTGATTGGTCACACGGCATTGAAGTATGTTGTATCAAAATTAGAACAAAACTTTAGATTTTTATGCATTACAAACATTTTGCATGAGTGGGCGGTTTGCCGGCCACGGTGGCCGAGAGGACTGCGGCGCGCCAGTCACGGTCTGCACGGCCATTACGGTCGGGGGTTCGAATCCCCCCTCAGGCTTGGATATTTGTGCCGTCCTTAGTAGTAGCTAGTTCATAAGTAATTTGTAAGTTTAGGGACTGATGACCACATAGTTAAGTCCCATAAGCTCTACAAACATTTGAACATTTTTTGGGCGGTTTGTCACGCAAGTCAGCGTCATATCTCGTGAACTATAATTCGTACAGTGAAATAATTTTGTAGGTACATGCGCTGTTCTAAATGGGTACTGTTATCAAAATTTGCTGCAAATAAATTTAGCACATTCACAATGTGACAGTTTTTTATGCATCTCAAGTGTTCGCGTTGTCATATCTCGTGATGTATGTATCATGAATTGATATAATTATGCCTATAACTTTCGCGAAGGTGCAAGCAATATGTTGACAAAGTTTTAGCGAGATCGGATGAATGGTACGGCAGCGCATAAAATACGAACATACATAAAAACATACATTCATTTTTATGTATTAGATGTCAACAAATGTCTCTTCCGAACAAATTATTTTCCTTCCATTACCAGCCTACATTTTGTATCCTCTGCATCGCAGGCGTCGTAAATTGTTTGAAAAAAAAAAAAAAAAAAAAAAAAAAAAAAAAAAAAAAAAAAAAAGAAAAAAAGAAAAAAAAAAAAAAAAAGCCATACACATAAAGTACCTTTGTCTTGTTTCCTAATTCCTTCAACGCCGATCGATTTTATTCGACTACATTCCATTACCCTTACTTGCTCTTGTTAATGTTCATCGTATATCCTCCTTACAGGACACTGTCCATTCAGTGCAGTTGCTATTCTAAGCTCTTGTTTCCGACAGAATTACAGTCTCATAGACAAACGGTAAAGTTTTTATTTCTTCTTCCTGAGTTTTAATTTCTTCTCAAATTCCTACTTGTTTTCCTTCACAGCTTACTCGATGTACAAATTGAATAACACTGGGGTTAAGCTTTAACTTTCTCCCACTCCTTTCTCAATCACTAAACAGATCCTCTAAATCTAATCTTCTAAGGTAAGGCATACCATCATATCAGTTCCTATGTTTCAGCAAAGTACAAACTGTTCTTCACCAAGATGGGCTTCTTCCAGTATTTTGCAATCACTGACCAGATGGTCTTGTAATATTCGTATCAGTCAGCATATGCTTTCTTTGTAAATGGAATCATTAAATTCTTCTTGAAATCTCATGCGTTTTGCACACCAGTTCTGTTATTGGTGCATCTTTCAAGCATGTGAGTGGGTCTGAGGTGATAGCGACTGCTCCAGAGATCTTGTTTTGGCTTAGATCAGTGCGCTGTCGAATTCTTCTCGCAGCATCGGTATTTCCCATATCGTATTATGCATTTACTTTTCTCTTTCTACAATACTGCCTTCAAGAAATCGTTTCCTTTATATGCCCCTATGTATACTCGCTCTATCTCCAATTTTCCGCGCTTTGATTAGTACTTAATTTCCCCTCATTGCTCTTGATATTTATACAGCTGCCTTTCTTTTCTCCAGATGTCTCTTTAATTTTGCTGTTGACGGTAATACATTATATACTTCTATATCCTTACATTTCTCTAGCCATTCCCGCTTACCTATCTTTCACTTCCTCCATTGTTATATTCTTGAATTACCATTTGTCTTCCTCAATTATTGCATTTTAATATTTCCTCCTTTCCTCAAATAAATTCAGTATCTCCTGTAATACCCAAGCAATTCTACTAGCCTTAGTCTTTGTACCAGCTTTACTTTTGTACCTTCAATATTTGAATATTAAAACTACCCATTTTCCTTCTACTGTGTTACTTTCTCCTGTTTGTCAACCGTTACCTAAAGCTGCTTCTGAATCTTTCAACTATCTCAGCCGGCCGCGGTGGCCGAGGGGACTGCGGCGCGTCAGTCACGGTCTGCGCGGCCACTACAATCGGGGGTTCGAATCCCATCTCGGGCATGGATATTTGTGCCGTCCTTAGTGACTATCATAAGTAGTTTGTAAGTTTAGGGACTGATGACCTGTAGTTCAGTCCCATAAGCTATACAAACATTTGAACATTCAACTATCTCAGGTTACTATAAACAAGCTCAGATTACTTTAATTTATCCCGATGCCATTTGTTATTTTCCACACCCTCTTTTATGTTGACTGGAAAAGATAGCACGTTCAACCAGAGTTGCGAAACTTATCTGTAATAGACCACGAGGCGCCACCCGACGCTGAAGAAGTCAAATGATAAGCGGTAGGCCTTGGAACCGCTGCTTGCTGGGACCCAGTAATCACCATGAAGATATTCCACGGCGCTGTTGGTCTCCGTCTTTTAATTGCGACAGCCATTTCAGAACCGAGTTCTCTTTTCAAACAGCTCTACAACAATACACCACCAACTGACATTATATTGGTACGAAGCGAGCTCTTCTGCAAAGCAAGCCAACAAAAATGTTTCATTCACCTCTACCTCACTGTATAAGTCTTGGACAAAACAGATTATTAAATAAGTTTTGCACCACCTGCATATCTGCGGACGGTTCTGCGTTCAATAAGAGGGAAGCTATGGTCGACATTATATGAAGTCATCTTGCGCGACTTCTCAACAGAGCAAAATTATGCGCGGAAAAACCAAATGCATCAAAAGGAAAAAGGGTTTTGTATCAGCCATAAAAGGGAAATAGTGACTCAAGTCTACTGCAACCTAAGCTAGCATTTCAATGAAAAACAAATTGATCGTCACTCCCATGATACTCTAGCATTCAAGCTAAATGTTTCTGATGAGAAATCTCACAAATTACAGTATTTTTCAGCAGAAATATAATTGATTCCTTGTTATGTAACTGCTGCTGCGGAAGATCACCTACAAAACAAATGAAGTGTACAAAAAAAAAAAACACTGGATGAAGTAAGGTGACAGGTGGAGTGCGGTAATAGACTCATTGTAGAAATGAAAGTAATAGTAATAACAATTATATAAATATGCGAATACGAAAATTGAACAGATTTTTAGTATCAGTTACCTGCTAACAAAATTTCATTTGTTGTAATCTGTTTATAAAAGTAACTAGATTCCATTTTGTGTGCCAGCCCACCACAGAATTATAATGAAATAACAGGTTTTCGCTTGGTAGGCGATGTGAGATGTTTCTTTTATTTAACTTCAAAACATATCGATTTCGTCCCTATGATGGGACATCATCAGTGCTGTTAAAAACAAGGTACCTTGGTCAGACATTGGAATTACAATAAGATTACATACACCAAGAATGTTATAAAATAGAATTACATACCAGAATTGCAAGTCATGATTTACCTATGTGCTCTGCTTAAAAACATTTAAAGGTCTTTATTGTTGTGACTTGTACCGGCAAGACCTTTAAATGTTTTTAAGCAGAGCACATAGGTCATCATGACTTGCAATTCTGGTATGTAATTCTATTTTATAACATTCTTAGTGTATGTAATCTTATTGTAATTCCAATGTCTGACCAAGGTACCTTGTTTTTAACAGCACTGATGATGTCCCATCATAGGGACGAAATCGATATGTTTTGAAGTTAAATAAAAGAAACATCTCACATCGCCTACCAAGCGAAAACCTGTTATTTCATTGTTTATAAAAGTAGTTTTGATAGTGTTTAATAGACCTCTTATGCGCGCCTTTAGTTACACGAAATACACGAAGACAGTACTCGATTTCTTGCCATGTTCGCTGTAACACAGCGTCATCAATGGTGAGAATGGCATTACGAATCCTCTGCTTCGAGTAAGCAATGTCCCATATCTGTGTTTGATACACGATATCTTTTACATACCCTCATAAAAAAAGGCCAAGGGAGGGATATCCGACGAACGCGGTGAAGAAGGAATTAGTCCATCCCTCACAATCCACCTGCCTAGAATGTTTCATTGAGGAACCGACGAACATGCAGTCCCCCATATGGTGATTCACCAACTTGCCGGAAAATGATAATTTGTTGTAACTCAATTGTGGTGCGACATATTCGATCAGAAGGTGGAGGTAAACACCTGTAATTGCTGAAGAAAAATGGACCACTTACTCGATTGCACAAGATTACACATCACACATTCACTTTTGTACTATTCCGCCGAAGCTCTCTAGTCACATGGGAGGTGTTCACATCAGCAGATTCTCACATTGTTTAATGTCCCAGAAACATGAAATGTTACCTCGTCACTGAAACAACTCGCTTGAGGAATGCTTCAACCTTCGAAATACTTTCCAGCATGTTGAGTGCAAACTCTGTCTGGGTTGTCATTTGGCTCAAGTGTCTATAACAGTTGCACTCTGTATGAGTACAACCATAGATTCTTCTGGAGGACCTTAAGCACAGTCGAACATGGTAGTTGCAACTATCTGGAAGTGGTGCGTATAGAACGAGTGAAGACGTATAAAACGCGATTGATGTTTTCGTCGGATGTTCTTGGTCGCCCGCTCCTCCCTTTATGCAACACTCTTCCTGCCTCCATACATATTTTGTGCAATGCGCGGATTGAAGGTTCGCGATGGTGGATCTCTTCCATACTTCGCTCTGAAGTTTCGTTGAGTCTGAACATTCGATTTTGTCTCAGTAAACCAGGACACACGTTGTGACTTCTCTTGAGGATTTGCCGTTTTATGGAGGTTCAGTTCCTTCCATCAACAGAGTACCTGAAACACAAAATTTTAGTACATATAAAACCTTCAGTAAACAGTGGTTACAATACAAGAAATTTTGTTAGAATATTTCAAAAACTGCCGTGGTAATAAAATTTTGAAGTTGTAAAGGGACTTAATGGACACCCTGTATAACTTTGATGGTGATTAGTGAAGTGGTGTCTAAGTTTATTGAAAGGTATACTCCGACATGCACAGTATTATATTTTAGGTAGACGGTGATGTGTCATCTTGTTTTCAAGAGCAAGCATGCAATCGGATAAACGGTACGGCAGCGCTTCAAATACGACGAAACATACACACACTCATTTTTATACATTATACCACAGGTCAATGAAACATATAATTAGAACTGGTCTTTATAATAACGTGCACAGAACAAATGCCATTTGAGTACGCGGCCTTTAAGTATGTTTAAAGGAAGTGGATGTTTCCGTATCTAAAGCGGAAAGGTACAGGTGTAGCACAACTATGTAGCGATCGAATGGGTGCAACTACGATGTCGACCGTGTTGTCAGCAGTCGAAATCAGAATTCGCAGTAACGTTATTTCTTGGCGTCGCTTTTAGGCTTTTTATCCCGAAAGAATGTTTTGGTCATTTTTTTCAGCTACAAGAGATTTCAAGTTCCTAATTTTTAATTACTTAATTTTGAATAGCTACGACTTCCTACATCCCTTATTATATGGAAACTACATTTGTATTAGGCCATGCCTAGAAGGAGAACGCTAACGGGTTGAAGGACGTACAGTTAGACGATTTTTACGTAGAGAAAGTAACAGGAATAATGTTAATGCAACCGTTTTGTTGAACTATACATTTAAAATTAAAAGAAAAAAAGAGTTTAATTACTTTGTAAACACAATTGGTCGATTACCTGACATAGTGGGGTTTGGAGACGATCTGATTGTTTTATAATTATCAAAATGAAATGCCAAGATCGCACATTAATAATTTATTCACTGACAACCGGTTTCGGTGAACTGTGTCACCATCATCTTGTCATATACATATTACAAGCTGGTCATCTTGTTAATAGTTTGGTTAAAATATCAAATGTTAACAAGATGACCAGCTTGTAATATGTATATGTCCAGATGACGGTGACACAGTTCACCGAAACCGGTCGTCAGTGAAAAAATTATTAATGTGCGATCTTGGCATTTCATTTTGATAATTATACAATTGGTCGAACTTCGACCATAGTTATTATAATTTCAGAATCAGTTTTTAAATTGGAAGACATATCCAGGGGCAGATATGGACTAACATTGGCTAGTGAACTTACTGTTGTTCGGAATTTCGCTACTTTACCGAGCAGATAGCATCTACTTGATACACGAGTGTGAAAAACACGCAGCTTTGTTGGGCATTATGGCGCAGGGCTTGCGGGCAAATCGTACAACGTATGACAGTGATAGAAATACGTTGCTTTAGATTTTCGATTCAGTTCAGATTACTTCGGTATTAATACGTATTAATAATGCCTGGTCATTATGTTTGTGTAATTCTATGAACTTAGCGTTAGTGTAAGAGATTGATTTCTGAGTGCAATTAATTGCGCAAAAGTCTGTTACAACAGTGATTCACTCTCGAAAATCACCAAATGTGGGTTACTACTAAGTACTGCGAGGAAACCCCAAGCGTTGGTGGAACACGAAACTCACTGTGGATTCAGGGAAATGGGAACGTAAGGTAAATAATCCTTAAAATTGCTCAGGAAATACTAGAATCATGTTGACAGGAACGACATTGCATGTGTGAAAATAGTCATTACCCTTTAATAACTCACGCTGAAATCCTGCTAATAATAATAATAATAATAATAATAAGGTTGGATACTTTGACGACTCTTTTGGAAACTCCGCTTTTAGTGGTAAACGTCAAGGGCGCCCACTAATTTGTTTTAACAATACAGCTGCGTCGACAGCAAATAACTACAATAAACTGTAAACATTGTCTATATTACAGTCCGGTCTGAAGCGGATCGTGCAGTCATCTAGATACAGTATTTCGGTATTCCTTCTAACAGCGTATGTAATAGGTATCCAAATATGCCGCGGTGGAGTAGCCGAGCGGTCTAAAGCGCCTCGCTGCGGAGCGCGCGGTTGCTCGCCGTGGAGGTTCGAGTCCTCCCTGGGGCATGGGTGTGTGTGTGTGTTTGTCCGTAGGTTAGTTTACCTTAGTTTAAGTAGTTTGTAAGCTACGGACTGATGACCACACAGTTTGGTCCGATAGAATTACAAACATTTGAACATTTGAATCCAAATATGTGAGTGACTCGAAGACTACTTAACAGGACCCAGTACGTTGTTCTCGATGGCGAGTGTTCATCAGAGACTAAGGTATCGTCAGGAGTGCATCAGTGAAGTGTGATACGACAGCTATTATTTTCTATCTATAAAAATGATGTGACGCACAGAGTTGCAAAAATGTTCAAATGTTTGTAAAGCTTATGGGACTTAACTACGGGGTGATCAGTCCCTAAACTTACAAACTACTTATGAACTAGCTAGCACTAAGGACGGCACAAATATCCATGCCCGAGGGGGGATTCGAACCCCCGACCGTTGTGGCTGTGCAGACCGTGACTGGAGCGCCTCAGTCCCCTCGGCCACCGCGGCCGGCCACAGAATTGCAACCGCGGCTCATTGCTGTCGATTTTGTGATGTTCAGGTAGGTGTCGTCATTGAATGACTGTGTTGGGATGCAGGATGACTTGTACAAAATTTCTAGTTGGCGTGAGGAATGACAGCTAGCTCTAAATGTTGAAAAATGTAAGTTGATGCAGATCAGCAGGAGAAACAATCCCGTTATATTCGAATACAACATAAGTAGTGTGCTGCTTGACAGTCGCTTGATTTAAATATCTAGGCCTAACATTGCACAGCGATATGAAATGGTCGGAGGATATAAGAACAATCAAGGGTAGCGGATGGTCGATTTTCGTTTATTGGGAGAATTTTGGGAATATGTGATTCGCCGGTAATGGAGACCGCATATGAAACGCTTGTACGACCCCATTTTGAGTATTCCTCAAGCGTTCGGCATCCCCTCAAAATCGGTTTAATGGAAGACATAGAAGCAATTCACAGGCAGGCGGCTAGGTTTGTTACTGGTAGGTTCGTTAAATGAGCGAGTGTTACTAAAATGCTTCGGGAACTCAAATGGGAATCGCTGGAGGGAAGGCGACGTTCTTATCGAGAAACTTTGAAGAAATTTAGAGAGCCGGAATTTGAAGTGGACTGCAGAACGATTCTACTGCCGCCAACCTACATTTCGCGTGAAGACCAAAAGATAAGATCGGAGAGATTACCCCATAAAAGGACATAACAGCATACATTTTCCCTAGTTTTATATGGGAGTCGAACAGGATAGCGACTAACGAGTAGTGGTGCTTAATACCCTCTGCCACTCACATTTTGGTGGATTGCGGAGTATGTATGTAGATGTAGAGGCGTAGCTGTATGTAGTGAACAGATGGACTAGGAAAATATATCTGG
Organism: Locusta migratoria; assembly: GCA_026315105.1. Lineage (NCBI taxonomy): Eukaryota > Metazoa > Arthropoda > Insecta > Orthoptera > Acrididae > Locusta > Locusta migratoria. The sequence continues at coordinate 159,648,424 of CM048746.1, forward strand.
ATGACTGCTTGCTGATCCTTGAATAATGTCGTCAATTAATACGCCGGAAAAAGAAAGTGCCTAGTCATGTAAACCATCTTAAGTCATTGTTATAATGAACGTTACCACAAACGTAGACTTAATAAAAACGATTAAAATATTTATAATTACTCCGATGGTGAAGAACCATAAAACCTTAGATCTACATCTACATGGGATACACTGCAAATCACATTTAAGTGCCTGGCAGACGGTTCATCGAACCACTGTTATACTATTTATCTCCCATTCCATTCTCGATTAGCACGCGGGAAGAAAGAACACCTGAATCTCTCCGTTCGAGCTCTGATTTCTCGTATTTTATTCTGATGATCATTTCTACCTATGTAAGTGGGAGTCAACAATATGTTTTTGCTTTCGGAGGAGAATGTTGGTGATTGGAGTTTCGTAAGTAACCCACGCCGCAGCGACAAGCGCCGTTGTTGCAATGATTCCCATCCCAGATCCTGTATCATTTCCGTAACGCTGTCTCCCCTGTATCGAGACAATACGAAACGAGCTTCCCTTATCTGGACTCTTCCGATGTCCTTCGTCAAACCCACCTGATAAGGATCCCACACTGTGCAGCAATACTCCAAAAATGGAGGGACAAGCGTAATGTATGCAGTTTCTTTTGTAGTTCTGTTGCATGTTTTAAGGGTTCTGCCAATAAAACGCAGTCTCTGGTTGGCCTTTCCCACGACCTTATCTATGTGTTCTTTCCAATTTAAGACTGATGTAATAGTAATTACTAGGTATTTAGTGGAGTTTACGGCCTTCACTTTTGATTGATTTTATCTTGTAAACAAAGTTTAACGGATTTCTTTTCGTACTCATGTGGACGACTTCACACTTCTCATTATTTAGAGTCAATTGACAATTTTTACACCATAGTGATATCTTATTCAGATCGTTCTGTTGTTGGTTTTGATCTTCAGATGATTTTAGTAGATCATGTGTGTTGCAACATGAAATGAACATCATAGAGTAGATGTTGTACATGTAGTGAGTGCGTCTGCACAGTAACGGTCAGACGGACAGAAGCTTGTATGTAGCAGTAGCAGCAGCAACAGAAAAGAAATGGAATCCGTTAGTTCCTGCAGCGTCCCACTTTGCTCCGACCGACTGACCCGCGGTCTTCTAGCCAGCCGCGGGATACTCACGCGCGCGCACACCTGCTCCTCAGCAGAATCTGTCAAGACCAAAAACGTGCTAGGAAAGCGTGTTCTGAAAAATATTCTAAAAATCATGACCGCTTGGGCGTGATGATGTTTAAGGGGGGTTGGAACACTTGCGCGGAGTGACACTTGCGCGGAACCCGGGGCCCTTGGTGCGGCTAGTGGCTTTTCCTGGGTACAGGCACACCAACAAGTCTAGCACTGCTGTTGTCAGGTTTCCACACTGTCAACATAACACGAAAATCAGTGAAATTGCACAACCCTTTGCAAGCTAAAGAGCAATATAGTAACTTTTTCTAAATACATATTAATCCGTTGAGTGTTCTTCCTGTAAACAAAAAGGAATTTTAATAGTGATAATGTTTGGAGAGTTAGTCTCTGCTACTACAAGACTATTACTTTCCACAGTCATACATCCTAAAAGCATACTATTCAGAACACTAAGCATATCAAGACACCTGCGCAAGCAATAAATATATTAGGCATCCTGCACAGATACGTTGATGTAATTGACCGCTATGTAGTTAACCCCACTATCACGCAACTTCCATCTCTTTAAAAATAGCTACTATGCTTTTTAATAGGAGATGCAACCTTAAACTTTCAATTAAAAGACGTTAACAATAAGTCAATGAGTATTTTACATACTTAAAGCGTTTATTCGTAGACCCCAAAACGATTTGGCTGTATTCGAATTACAAATACATCTAAGAAATATATGAAATACGTAATGTGTAAGGGATGTCACACACCGAAAAATGCTAAAGATTAATTCTATTTTCCACCACCGTCATATAGAACCATTTTTACTCCGAACTTGGCATAAACCAACAGGGAGAAACAAGTTGCTAGACTTCCAGGAAAAATGAAGCGAAATTGGCAGCCAATAGTTGGTTATAATTTACATTGCCTGTTAACTGTATAAATATAAATTGCGGAATACGCGGAACTACTGTTCAGTACAGTCAAAAAGGTCTAAGGTAATAGGCAGTGGTTTACAATCAGATATCCGTATCACTCTCCTCCTCAAGAAGTCTGTGTGAAAATTTATATTCAGAACATTCAAGAAAAAGGTGTTGAAACTATAAGAAGCAGCTCATTTACTCAGGAAGGGAAAACGTTATGGTGCCCGTAAATTTGAATGGCTGTATCTCTTGTAGTAACATTTAATTTTTGATAAAATGTTAAAATCCAATATACCAGAATTTTGTTTTTCTAAACTCAGTGCCAACTTTTTTTTGTCGAAATTTTTGCAGGAAGTAGTCTTGACGTGATTTCATACTTCTATGCATTAATATTATCAAACATGTAATTTGTGTCACAAATTGCGCGGCCGGTCCGGTCGGAGGTTCGAGTCCTTCCTCGGACATAGGTATGTTTGTTTGTACTTTGCCTAAGTTATTTTAAGTAAGATTAAGTAGTGTGTAAGTCTAGCGACCAATGATCTAAGTAGTTTGGCGCAGACTACACATATACACGTAATTTATTTATTTCATCACCACATTTAAGTACTAATAATTAAAGAAACTTAAATGTAGAAATTTGAAATAAACACTGAAAACAAATGATTGGTATTTCTCATAAAATGAATGCACAGAACCGTTGACTTATGTCTTGTGAATGTACCTACAAATTCTGCCATATGAAAATTGTAGTGTGAGTCCCAAATATGTTTTTTCTGTAATAACATTAAAAACATATTAAAAATTCAGAACTCGAAAATCAGTGAAGTTTTGGACTTGAAGCGTTTTGTGTTGCTACATCTTTACATAGTAGACACGATTTTAAAATTTGGTTGCTAAAGCAGACGAAACGTTAAATTTTTTGGTGTAATCTTCGCCGTGTAGACTGTATGTTGTAGAAGTCTACGTCGAACCTAATCATACCTCTGAGGAGAGAACGTTGTTTGCACTTCTCCTGCGTTTCCAGTCGGCTGTGCTGTGCTACGTAACGACATCGTACCGTTCCACTTTACCGAGAGCTATATATGTATTGGTGTGATGTCTGTTCTTTCGAAATAAGACATCACACCAATATAAGTATCATTTAGACGCAAAGATTCTGGGTTCTGTTTTCATCGCTAACGCGATTAACAATGTTAGACCTCGTGTGTAAACAAAATGTTCAAATGTTTGTATAGTCTATGGGACTTAACTACGGGGTCATCAGTCCCTAAACTTACAAACTATTCATGAACTACTTACGAACTAGGACGGCACAAATATCCATGCCCGTCGGGGGGGGATTCGAACCCCCGACCGTAGTGGCCGTGCAGACCGTGACTGGAGCGCCTTAGTCTCCTCGGCCACCGCGGCCGGCGCGTGTAAACGCTTAAAGGTTATGAATGCCACTGGAAAAATGCATAAGTAACACCTGTTGTTTGAGACTTGAAGATGACCTGAAATTAGCCGAAATCGATATCTCATAATAAACCCAAGGTGTAGCTGTCTATATTTCATAATGTTATTTCTAACATATTTAAAAGCTGCTCAAAACCACCTACAAAAAACCTTTATAATGAGATTGTATATAATTCCACGATCAAATTGTGTTTTAGTTATTTGTAGTAATACACCCAAACATCTGCCCTTGCTTTTAGTGCCTTGATCAGCTGTTTATTTTTAGAGGTATTACTAGGGACAGGAAAAATTCGCATTTGTGATAAATGCGAATATAGATGCGAATTCTGACTCCAAATGCAGTAAATCCGAAATTGTAGTTAGCAACGGTTGCGCTCGATTCCGTTTTCATCACATTCCTCTTCACATGGTGCTGTATTGTAAATCGAGTGATATTTGTATGAGGTGTTATCTCCCTGTTGAATGAGGCTGTGATATCTCCGGGCCGTTACTACTGCTCCACCTCGCTCGGTGGGCCTTTCCCTGAATACTGCACAGGTAGCGGCTGGAGGGAGAGGAGTAGGGGTGGTGTATCCCTACTTCTGGAACACCCTGTTCACTACCTGCAGCGTCCGGGTCTCCGCGCAAGTGTCTACACATTCCGTTTCCGCGCAAGTGTCACTCCCCGCAAGTGTCACAAACTCGTTTAAGGAGCACCTTTTTACCATAAAAAAAGGTAAAGCAGTCAACAATCCGAAGATTGGTTTGAACACCACAGTGCTTTACTAGGCATGGTCCTGTTCGGAGGTGCTATGCCATTGCCTTCCTCCGACTTTCGAACTGACTTACCCAGCCAGTTAGAGGGGGAACTACAGTTTGACGTGGGTTCCAAACCACGGTGCTACTCGGTATTTTTCACATGAGCAATACTGCCTGACGTGAAAGAAATGGAAAGTGACAGGTAAAGATTTTTTGAAATAACTTAAAAAATGCGGCTCTCAAGAGATGTGTCCCAGTACAAAATTAAAGTACATTAATTTCGAACAGAAGAGGTCCCATTAATTTTTCTCTCGGACTTATCGTTTCAGTGTTGTAGGGAGGATATTCACAGATCACTAAAGATGTTTTTCGCACGTTGTCAGTGATATCAAATGCAGCGAAACAGCCTCGGCTCTCTCGTCTGTGGAGACCCAGCGGCTTAAACTGCATGAGTCTACAATAGAAGTAGATCATCTGTGTGTTACAAAACTTAAATGACCGTAAATCAAGCAATCTGCCATATCTGTTGTAGACTTGAGGCGATCAGTCCCATTCCATCAGATGTATCCAGACCCACCTTTACAAGATGTATTGTGCCTGTGTGGCAAGAATTTCTTCCCAATTCAGTCCTCTCGTCTAATGGTTGCAGTTCCTTTTCTTTTTTAGTACTGGCCACATGTTTGCACGATATACTTCTCAAATATAGCAGCGTATTCATGCTGTTTTATGCTATGAGACAGCAGTTTACCGTAGTTTCTTCGTTCCACGTGATACTGAAGCTAAAATCTTTGTATTGTGTATCGATGTTTTGTTTAAGAAAATTATAAGGTGTTACTGCATTTTATTTAGTCCAAAATGTTTTAATGGTATGAAGAGGGTTCGATAAAGCTGAAGTTACACATAAATATAAAAATATATTTGATATACACACGGCCACTACGGTCGGGGGTTCGAATTCCCCCTCGGGCATGGATATTTGTGCCGTCCTTAGTGTTAGCTAGTTCATAAGTAGTTTGTAAGTTTAGGGACTGATGACCCCGTAGTTAAGTCCCATAAGCTATACAAACATTTGAACATTGTATTGGGCCTGTGTGGCAAGAAGTTCTTCCTAATGCAGTACTCTCTTCTAATGGTAGCAGTTCCTTTTCTTTTTTAGTATTGGTCACATGCTTGCGCGATGTACTTCTCAAATATAGCAGCATATTCATGTTTTACGCTATGAGACAGCAGTTTACCGTAGTTTATCTTCGTTTCACGTGATACTGTTAGCTTCAGTTATTTTATATTCGCATTCTGTATGGATGTTTTGATTAAGAAAGTGATAAGACGTTACTGCATTTTACTAGTCCAGAATGTTTTAATAGTCTGAAGAGGGCTCGATAAAGCTGAAGTTACTCATGAAATATAAAAAACATATTTGATATATATATATATATATATATATATATATAGGATTTTAATCCTTAATATAAAAGTAGGTAAAGGTGATGCGGTTCGGCCGTGTAGATACGATAACTGTAGGCAGGAAACCAAACACAATACTGTTACGGTCTCTTCCCAGTGGAAAAAAAGACGCTCAAATCGTAACTGGCAAGATTATGTGAAGCAAGGAATATGAACAGAAAGAAGGGAAGTCAGGAAGGAAAATAGCGAGCATCGGCGCCAGCCGTAAATAATAAGCTAGAAGAATAATGTGTATTTTCCAAGACAATTATAGAATTTTGCTGTACATGTCGTGAAACCTAGTGGCCCTTTTTTCCCTTTTTTGGCATTTGTCAATTGCTTGGGCAATGTTTTAGATTTAAAATGGTACAAATGAAAAAGAAGGCCTTATGAATATTGTTGGTAAGTACTAAAAAAGAAAAATAGTAGACAATAACATTTTGAGGAAGACTGGATGGCGGGACAGACACCATTGGGCCCATAAAAGTTTTCCTCCAGTTTGGGGAATGTGGGTCTACAATAGTAAAAACAAGGGAGCAGTGGATGTTACGAAAACTAGTCTAACATGGCGCGGTAAATCAGGCTAATAGAGTAAATTAAATTTTTAAGGGGCAGCCGTCAGTCGCAAAGTACGAAAATAATCGTTACCAGGTTTCAATGCCGCTATGGGCACCTTCTTCAGACGAAGATGAATATGTTAAACTTACATGTCAAAATTTAAAATACAAAAAATATATCTGACATCAGATAGTCATACCTAAAAAGTAAATAGTTGTAGACAGGCGGAGTTGTAGACTTTTTAGGTATGACTATCTGATTGTCAGATATATTTTTTGTATTTTAAATTTTGACATGTAGGTTTAACATATTCATCTACGTCTGAAGAAGGTGCCCATAGCGGCACTGAAACCTGGTAACGATTATTTTCGTACTTTGCGACTGATGGATGCCCGTTACAAATTTAATTGTATTGTAACAGTCGCTGATTCACAGCCATGCATAAAACTGCTAATAGAGTCAAACTGGATTTGGTCTATTCATTCTAAATTACTTTCAGCTTCGTTAGCTTCAATCCCTTAAGGCAACTGGCAGTTTAGTGTCTTAGAAAATGACATTGTAGATTATGTTCCATATACTTGTCTTATCGGAATTTTAGTTTTTAATAACCTTGTTGTCTCGGAAATGTTAAACCCTGATCTTTCCACCTTCGGAGAGGTTCAACTTGTAAAGCAAGCGAAAAGTACGGAGTACGTGAAAGAGTGGCGTTTGAAAGGGGCAGGGAATTACTGCGTGCCTTCAGAGATCTGGCCAACATCGCGTTATGCTTTAAGCTCGGAATGTTTACGAGAGCCTTCCTGCGGTAGCCGGTTGGTTCAGGCCGACTAGCTGCTGACGGCTCGGTCTGGCGTAAATATTCACGCAAGAGTTTCTGGGTTAAAGCCTGGATTCGCCTCTCTTCCGGCAGCCTTAAAACGAGCCCATTGCTTTACGTAAGTCGCATGCTGACCAAGCGCCTCTGGACCAGAATAGGTTTTGTGGTCTGAGGATCTGGTTTCTTCTGTGTGCTAGTGCCAGTTTTCAAAGGTTGTATATGTATGGTTCTCGTTCTCGTGATTGGTTAGAAATGTGAGAATTAAACGCAAAAGCCTTCTCGTGCTGTCTCACTGCATTAAACTGTCCATTTTTACCGGATGGCAACTAACTATAAACAGGGAAAAAATCGCACTGACGTGTTTTACAGCCCACTTTAGATTTGTAGTTCTATAAGTTTTTACAAACATTTTGGACAAAAATATAATCTAAATAATAAGAAATTAAGTGTCTGAAACCCTTTTAGGAAAAATGGGTTTCGAAACAACTGACCTTCAGCGTCACAGTCCAACGCATTGCCTACTACGCTACGGATACCAGAAGCTGCGTTATTTAATTTCATACTATTGATTGCCGTTGTTAACTGATGCTAATATGGCATTTGTATACATTAGATTATCATTTATCGTACGAAGAACGACGTGTTTTTGTTAATTCTTCAGTGCGCTATTGCTTTGAAATAAAAACGGTTTTCGCGTCAGATGAAAGGTTTATTTGCAATGAAAATTACATTACAAACTGTTTTTGTTACTAACGTATTTCTTGTCCGAAATATTCGAAAAAGCGAGGTTCTGGTAGCCTACAATTATGTTAGTAAAATTTGGTGCCGATCGGTTGCACGGTTCGATTTAAAAAGTGGGAACACGTACAACCAGACAGACATCGTCAAATCGCCGTTATTTTTGCAAATATCTCTGTAACGATGCAAGATATGAACAAAACATAATAGAGCGAAGTTGTAGAGAATTTTCCCCTCTACCAATTAGGTTATTCAATTTTCGTATCAGATGAACGGTTTGTTTGCAATTACAATTATATTACAAACGGCTTTTTTTGGTTTTACTGCCGTTTTTTTTTTTTGTCCGAAAAATTTGAAAAGGGGAGGTTCTGGACTCTGACGGCCTACAATCATGTCTGTAAAATTTGGTGCAATCGATTGAACGGTTCGTCTTAAAAACAAGGAACACGTTACGGACAGACAGACATACAGACAGACATCCCAAAATCGCCGTTATTTTTGTAAATATCTCTGAAACGATAAGAGATATGAAAAAAAAGAGAGAATGGTAAGTCCTCATAAAAATGAGTTTTCAGTAAACTTCATTGTGTCTTTGGGTATGGTAGAATTAAACTGTTCGGCAGAGTCAGAAATAAAGGTACTACTCGCTCTGTAACAAAGCAGTCACATTCACCTTCGGGAGCAGTATGTCGAGTAACGAGAGCTGAAGCGCAATGAACAGTTGCATTGCTGCCTGCTCGATCGCGAGAATTACCAAAACACTCGCCGACATCCTGAATCCTCGTCTTCTTCGGAGTTTTTGGGAGCTTCTGATGTACTTTCCATTGCGTGATTTCAAGTACTTCGGAGTGTAATGTGTACTTGAGAAATTGTCAAGTAGATCTAAATTTCAAATATTTAAGTAACTGTTGATATTTAAACACACATGTTTTGTAGAACTGAATTTCTAGGCTTCTTCATTTAACAATTCCAATGCAAAACAGTACTTGGTTGACTTGCAGTGCCAGGTTTGAATTTGATAACGACGCCGTTGTGAAGAGCGTGCGTTTTGAACCAACGAAGGTCGTTATCGTCAATATTGATGTTACACTCAGTGAAGATAGTTGGAAGTGGTTATCGTACAATGACGTGTTACAACACACATGATTGCGCGACGACTTCAAGGATAAAATTTCTGAGCAAGATTTAATAACAGAGACTAACCTACAAAGTATTACTATTGAATACTATTTCTTGAACAATACCAAAACAAAAAGTGTCACTTGTTCTCTGTTGTAAAATATAAACTTCCACGCCCGGAAAGATCAATATTACGAAAAATTTCCGGCATAATAGCCCGGAAATTTTTAGTAATATTCACGTGTGTGTCTGTTTCAAATTATTCCTGAACTTCCAATTTTCATTAATACGTAACGTGGCTACCAAACAAAAGTGAGGACTTGGAATCTCGTTAAAAACGCTTTCAGACAACAGAAGTTCATTCAGAGAAATTTGAATCTTTACTTTAACTCCTACAAATACATATTTAAAACCTTCTTTCGACCAGATATACATCCCAGTGGTGCAACAGCAAGAGATGTCTGTGAAATGCAAGATCGAAATTTTTGTTCTCTCTCCCATAAACTTTTAAAAGGAACCAAGAACTGAAGTAGTCATTATTCATAAGATTGAACACATCATTGCTTTCCTAGGCGTGATGGTCCTATTGGAGGAGGTATGCCGACACGTGGACTGACTTACCAGCCAGTTAATCCTTTCGGTCCCACATTATGAAATCAGCGTTGGAAAAATTAAAATTCGGTGTTTTCTGTATTAATAAAGTGTAGTAAACATGAAAATATGAGTTTTAAAATTTTTGTATCGAGGTATTTTATTACTAGGACGTTATTTTTTGATAGTTAACGCTGGCAGATCAATAATGCTAGCATAATCTTCGCCACAGCACCAAAGACAAAACAATTCACTGCTAGGATAAAATAAAAAGGAACCACACTCACGCTCACACTGCCAGCTATGTAAAGACGGCAACGCAACACAACCTCCAAGATGGAAAGATTAATCCCTCAGAAGTGGCTACACCCGTACCAAGCGGCAAAATGTCTTAAAAGTAATTTCTTCGTCAACAAAACTGCAATTTCAAGGATTGATACACAAAATACGGTATAAATCAACGTTTGATACGTTGTTGTCCAGGAACAACGCTGGGAAAGAAAGGGTTAATAATGGACCTACAGTTTGATTCGAGAACATGGTGAACTCGCCTTAGTCGGAGGTAAAAGAAGTGATAAATAACGGATAAAAAAAACCTTGGATTGACCCTTAATCGAATCCGGGACCTTTGGATTTGTGGATTAGTACTTCACCAATTAATCACTGAGGCAAACACTTAAAAGGACTATTGTGTTTGCTTTTATTTGAGAAACAGTGAGGAGCGCCACGTTACGGATCGCGCGGCCTCCCGCGTCGGAGGTTCGAATCCTCCGACGGGCATGGATGTGTGTTGTCCTTAGGTTAGTTTAACTTAGTGTAAGTATTTTGTAAGACTAGGGACTGGTGAGCAACGTAGTTTGGTCCCGTAGAATTACAAACTTTTGAAATGGCAGTGATCTCTATATAACCTGGGTGTATAACTGTGGTGTCTAAGCATAGCACCTTAGTGTGCCTGCACATTCCTATGTTTTGCACACAATTTTACATTGTCCGTCATGTTGTAGTTAGTCAAACGAATTTCTGTTAGATAGTACGTGACAAATAATTGCTTAATTACCATTGGATTTGAAATTTATGTAAATACTAGCTGAAAACCCGGCGTTCCCCGGGTATTTATTTATATATTCCTGCCATTTTTCAGGTATATATTCATTTGTACAAGCGCTGTATGTCAAATCTGTTGCGAAATACAATTAGTAGTAAAGAAGTAATAGATTAAAACTTGGTGCATGATGGGGCGGTTTTCCATGAATGTTACTGTTTATGTGGTCATATCTCATGAACTACGTGTCGTACTGTGATACAATTTAGAAGGTACATTCGAGTTTATGTGTGTATATTGTAACATTTCCGGCGGCTACAATTTGCAGTGTACAAATTATAAATTGTGACGTCATGCCGTACCTAATTTGGTTGAAGTCGGTGCAGTGTTTTAGGAGAAAATGAGCAGCATTGTCGTTAAATGCAGCAGTTTTTAGCGCATCTCATTGTTTGTGACGTCATATCTCGTGAACTATGTGTCGTACGTGATTGTTATACTTACGGCGGCCTTCCTCATGGATTGAAGCTTACGTGTACAAAATTTGAAAAATATTGGATCAAGACTGTAGATTTGTATGCAACACGTACGCAAAAACATACGGATATTCTGCTTTATATATAAAGATGTGAACTAACATACTCGTATGAGTACGGAATCGAAACATTATTTCCTTTTCGTTTTCTTGTAAAACTTCATAGCAGCCATGTTGTATTTAGTCAAGAAACAGAATATGAACATCTTTAATTTAGACCCTCAGAAACCTGTAGTTCAACCTCCAGATAGTGTAGAGATCAAGGAGTACTGGAATTAGCTAAGACTGTGAAGACACTCAAACGTTGTTGTTGCTTTCTAAAATTCTGTTCTTGAATGGGAAAGGAAATATTTATGGTACCGTGGGATACCAATAGCACTGACAGTTTCGCTCCTGTTTCAACCGAGTGAATTCTCATATTACCACTTAAGATGTATTATAAATAAGTTGTTGCATATTTTCAACCACCTTTTTTTTTCATTTCAGGTAAGAAGACATTCACGGCCGCATCTCTGGATTTTGGCGTGACTTTTGTGGGCAAATAACTGGTGACGTAATGTGTATAGCTCTTCACGGATAAGTGTTTCAAGTACGATTTGGTGCCTCAGTGCTAATGTACCAAACTACTCAGGCTCTGTTTATGATCTGTCGTATGTTTTTGCTCAGTTGCACCGTTGTTTGAATTTACCGCCAAACTCCGGCGTCTCCCCTATATCAAGCTGTGCATATCAAATAGACGGGCCACAATAGCATTCTAGGCAATGGCGGACGACTTCCAATGGAACAGTGCCTGATAAAGTTAGCGATCCTCAGCTGACATTGGTAGAGATGACATATTAAGTAAGTTCAATATATAAATACGCCAACACGAAGATTGAAGTACCGATTTTTAATGTCAATTACGCAAGGATGCCTTATATAATTCGAAAGGGGCTTTCCATAGATGTGGACAAAACAGACTTCACCTCTATACGGAGCCGTTAAGAGTGTTTAAAGGAGGCGGATGTTTTAGCGGGTATTAGACGACGATACGCCACGAGAAGAGCAGCTCTAGCAGGGCAGCCATCTAGCGGAAGGAGGGTGGAACTAAGAGGTCGTTCGTGTTCTGAACACTTGAAATGACTATTTCTTGGTGTCGCTATTCTGCGTATTATCCTAAAAGTGTAACTTTGAGCTCATCTGCTGCTGCTACCACCACAGAAGTGAAATAAGTTCCTTATATTAATTCATTTCCAATAGCTTCGACTTCATACTTCCTTTATTAAATGGAAATTCAAGGTTGAGGTACAAACTAAGAATCTTATTACATTAACTAATGCACGACTATCTGAAGATATATAAAAAAATACGATTAATGTATAGTGCGTATACACTTAGAAAAATATTGAAAAAAAAAAAAAAAAACATTATTTACTACTAGCAACAAAAAGTTCAGCTATACAGGACGAGGCAGCTAAGTCATAACACCTCTTGTATCTCCCCAACCGTAATAGATACAAAGATGCCGTTTGGACAGTGAATTACAGGGACAGGGGCTACTTGAATACATCACATTTCTTCTTTCTTTCTTTCTTCCTTTCTTCGTTTCGGCCATCTAAGGACCACGCACAAATTTCAATGTTTCCTCCTTTGTTCTTTCTTTTTCCTCCAGTATTCCAGTATTCTTTCATCTTTTCACTATGCATCCTTTTTCTCTCCTGTCTTCTTCTCCCTCCTGACTTGGAATCCTTCCATTTTTAACACTTTCTTCTTAAAAGTTTCTCTTGCTGTTGCATCTTATTCACTTATATCTCTCCAAATCTTTCCTAACTTCTTGAATCCATGCTATTGTTGACTTCTTGTCCCAGAGATATTTAAAAATCTGTTTGGTTAACCTGTTGCTGTTCATTCGGTATAAATGTAAAAAAAAAAAAAGCAGTCGCCTCTTCCGTCGTGTATTTCTTAGTGGCCCAAGTATTTTTCGAATGATTTTTCTTTCTAGTTTATGTAATTTGTAATTCAGTACTAAACATTCACTTGCATAAAGACATTCTGGCTTTGCTACTGTGTTGTAGTGCTGTATTTTTAGATGTTTAGACAGAGACCTTTTGTTGTAAATGTTCCTGGTGACACCATATGCTCTCTCCATCTTATGTACTCTTTCTTCTACATTTCATGTTTGTGCTATTTTTTTATTACAGAGATATGACGCCATCCTTTTTTTTTTTTTTTTTTTTTTTTATTTTTTTTTTTTTTTATAGAACCACATGTTAAATGTTAGCCTAACATGATGGACTTAAAAAGACGGTTTCAAATATGTATATACCATAATATTTAGGCGAATAGTTTTTGAGACACGGATATGTTTCCGCATCGTATTCGTGCTTCGAAGCTGCGTTGTCCAATGCGACCTTTCCTGTTGTGTAGACTAAATGGTGAACGTCGCGAGTCCATTCTCACACAAACACGCCCATTTACCCGACAATAGTAATACATACTGCAATATTTTGCGCAAAAATTAACTGATCATGTCGCGCAAATATTATTCAGTTATTTGACAACTGTGATAGCAAAATAGTAGGCAACCTACAGTATTAAAATACTACAAGATGTCAATACATTTTAAATAAAAGAAATACAAATGTAAATGAAGAGGCCCTTATTGGTCACAATTATTTCGTACGAATTTGCTTTTTATTTGAAAATATTTACTATTGATCACAATACGAAGCAAATGCACACAAAGATGCAAAATACATACTGTACAGGATACAAAACCTTACTGCATGATGTGCTCAAAATACTTCCCTTCTGCCGCAATGCACATTTGTGGTCGCCTTTCGGGGTTATCGAGAGGGAGGAAAACAACGCCTTCCCGGTTAAGTTCGGGGACATATGTGTCAAAAACTATTCGCCTAAATATTACGATATACACATATTTGAAACGTCATTTTAAGTCCATCATGTTACGCTAACATTTAACATATGGTTCCATTAAAAAAAACAAAAATGGCATCATCTCTGTAACAAAAAAAAAAAAAAAAAAAAAAAAAAAAAAAAAAAAAAAAAAAAAGCACAGACATGAAATGTGATTCATTCAAGTAGCCCCTGTCCCTGCAATTCACTTTCCAAACGGCACCTTTGTATCTATTACCGTTTGGGAGATACGAGGGGTGTTATGACTTAGCTGCCTCACCTTGTATAGTGCTTTCATGATGTACCTGATGCAGTAAATGCCACTATTATGCCTCTCGTCTTTCTAGAAAGTAACTGATAATGCAGCTGTAGTATGTGATTGACTGCTTTTACATGACAAACGAGGACTACTACTGTAAACAAACGCACTTGTAACTCTATGCAACAAACTGTCGAAATAGTAGCACTCTGCAATTTATAATTTCTAGGACGAGCTACTAGCATATGTAACAGTATGTATACCAGCAGCTGCAAATGCATTTGTGGTAAAATAGTGATGAGTTTGAGAAATAATGGGGAAAAATAAGGTATGTAGCTGGTCAGCTACACTATGCATTGAAGGGTTAAATTTTTTTTCGAGTTTTGTTACTTTGTAAACACGATCTTCGTTTCGACCACCGACAATACTAGTTTACAAAATCGGACTAAATCTAGCTCCCGCATTGAAGATCCGTCTAACTTTTTTTTCATCTCTACCTTGTATGTTAGGCCATGTTACTATGTGAGTAACAATTTTCTGAATGGCGTGGCTGAAGTCGTGATTACTCTAGTTACAACAATATCTCAGGATTACAGATCTTTTAATGCAGATTCCATTAAAAGATTTTGAACCTGAACCACGGCTCTCCTGCACCAATTAGAAACAGCGATGTATACATACATTTACTAGAAGAGCCAATAAAACTGGTAGTCTGCCTAATATCTTGAAGGGCTTCAGCGAGCACGCAGACGTATCGCAACACGACGTGGCATGCACTCGACGTATGTCTGAGCTAATGCTGGAGAGACCTGTCGCCATGCAATCTGCACGGCTGTCCATAAATCCGTAAGAGTACGAGGGGGTGGACCCCTCAAGGGCTCGGCATTAATTTGCTGAGTACGGGCTTGGCGAACCCAGGGTCCCCGACCTGTGGACTGTGTCGCGCCAACAGTCCGACACCGTAAGCTCTGTGCGTGCTTCAATGACCGTCGTTCGGCTCGACGGTGGAACGTTGTACGTTTCAGAGCCCGGGGATCTTGGCTTAATCTCCAGGGTCGCGAGGACGGTATAAACCTCTATTAAAAAACCCCTCAGTCTAAGGTGTACTACGTGTCGAGGAAATGCGTGGGTGTTACGGTTGAACAGTTGTTAGTGAGCAACCTCTGGAGAACCTGCCGCACCTCAGTTGTATAAGGCTTACCCAGGCAAGCGAGGTCCTACCTGGGCGGACGTATAGTTCCCTAGCTGCTCGTGGGACCACGATGAAACGAGCCAATAATAGGTTTGCCGGACGCAAAACCGGCGTCTCAAAGCGTGGGACGGTAGAATTCAGTGCTGAGAAATATGACCCCCAATCGTTCCCTCCTTTGGCCACGCCATGGGAGAGGTCATAGGGTCCGAAGGGCAACAGGGTCGCCACCGGTGCCTTCATCTTTGCCTTTGAGGACGATTCATTGCCTGAGTAGGTCGTGATGATTTACCAATCTGACGCAAAGCCCTACGTTCCTCCCCCTATGCACTGTGTTAAGTGTTGGAGGTTTGGACACATGTCCTCCAGATGTACTGTAAACTCCACCTGTCGGGAATGTGGACATTTGTCACAACCAGACCTCCCTTGCACACCTCCTCCCATCTGTGCGAATTGAGGACAGCAATACCCACTTTGCTCGCCTACTTGCTCATTTCTGCAAAAAGAAAGGAAGACAATGGGATATAATATCGTAGATAGGTTGTCATATTCTGAGGCCAAAAAGAAGTATGAGAAAATCCATCCAGTAAGCATGAAAACAACTTATTCTGCAGCCACGTTACCATCTCCAATTCTGCCAACATGATTGCCATCCCTTCACTCAGTCCTGGTGGGCTCCCAGGCCCAACCGTCGACGTCTGCCTCCCTGGTGGTTGGGGGCACCTCTCCTTCTGTTGCCCCCAAAGCTCCAGATTTGGGAGCAAACCCCCTCCCCCCCAACCATCGGGGTCATTGGTCGCAACCCCTGAGCCAGACACACGACAGCCTGGTCTGGCTCCTCTCGCGAGGAAGGGGTCGCTTGAATCCCTTTCTCCCACGGTTTCTCTGACTGGAGCAGTGAACACCAGTGAGTGGCTGAAAGAGCCACGACCTGCTAGTTTTAGAGCCTCCAGGGCATCCTCAGTCCCTGAGACTGAGTAAAAAAAGCCCTCCCAGGAAGAGAAATCAAAGGACAAACGATTGAAGAAGAAAATGATGACTAAGAAGAAAGATTCCCAGGTGGTTACTGAGTCACTCCCGCATACCTCAGCTTCTGAGGACGAGGTGAAGATCCTCATGTCCCCTGAAGACTTGGCAATTGCTGAGGCTTCGAGAGCCATGTACGTCGAGGCTACACATCCACAGTTGGTGACGACAGATAGTTCAGTGGAATCTGCTTTACATTCTGCAAGTATGCCCTGTGTGTAAGGAGATAGTGTGCTGCTACAGTGAAACTGTGGCGGTTTCTTTCGCCACTTGGCCGAGTTGCAGCAGTTACTGTGTCACTATATAGCTCTCTGTATAGCCCTACAGGAAACCTGGTTTCCTTTTGAATGGACCCCTGCCTTATGTGGCTATATGGGCTATTATAAAAACCGTGCAATTTATGATAAGGAATCTGGAGGTGCATTGTCTACACATTCTTGCCACTGTCCCCCTTTCGCCAGTGCCAATTCGTATGGCGCTTGAGGCAGTGGCTGTGAGAATATAGACACCATGGGACATTACCATTTGTTCCATCGGCGGCCGTGGTGGCCGAGCGGTCTGCGGCGTGCCAGTCACGGTCTGCACGGCCGCTGCAGTGATGAAAAGGAAGTGAGCGTTATTATCCAGTCTGTACATTCAGCATGCTGTAAAAGAAAGCAAAGAGAAATTTGGAAAGGGAATTAATGTGCAAGGAGAAGGAAAAAGCTATGCGTTTTGTTGATGGCATTGTAAATCTTTCTTAGACAGCAAGGAATTTGGAAGAACATTTGGTGGGAATGGATGGTATCTTGAAAGGATAATATAAAATGAACTTTAATAAAAGCAAACCAATGAGAATGGACTGTGATTCAACTAATCAGCCGATGTTGATGGAATTAGCTTAGGAAATAAGACAAAGTATGAGAAAAGTTATTTTCTGCCCAAATAACAAAACTCATGTTGGCTTAATGGAAGAGGATATAATATTTTGAGAGGCAATGAGAAGAAAATCATTATTAAGAAGAGACATTTGTTGTTATCGAATATAGATTTAAGTGCTTGTCTGAAATGTAGCCTTGTATTGAAATGATCCATGGACGATAAACCGGTCAGACAACAAAAGAACGACCCTTTTTAAATGTGTTTCTGGAGAAGAACGCTACAGAGTAATTGGGTAGATAAGTGTAACGAATGAGGAGTTGCTGAATAGAATTGGGGAGAAAATACAAAGTGGCGTAACTTGAATAAAATAAGTGACCGATTGGTATAATACATTTGAGAAACGAAGGAATCGAAGGTTCAGTCCTGGAACGAAGTGTGGGAAATAAAAATCGTAGAGGGAAACGGGGAGATTAGTACAATAAGATGGTTGGAAACGATTTACGTGGTATTAACTATATTCAGGTATGACGCTCAGTATCGAACAGCGTGGAGAGTTGCATCAACCTCGTCATCGGATTGAAGACATCAGTATACTTTGGTAGATAAGCAACTATTGGGTATCATATTTGGAGAAACGACAATGACTACGAAGAATAATGAAACACACATTTTCAGATATTTCTAACTGCCGTTTTGCTGTGATTCTAGTATAGTTTCAAACATTTAAAAGTATCTTTCGTATTACCCTTAGTACATCTGATAGAATTAGTTTTATTGCAGATAGTACCAGTAGAGTTGACACAATTAGTCCTCTTACTACGCCGCACCACCCATGACATTCATATAAAGTGCAACCTCTGTCACTTGTTTGTCCAGGTGCCGCTTCTGGACTGCGCCAGGCAGTGTGGGTTCTCTGTTCAAGAAGCTGTTGAGAGGAACAACTCTGAAATCTGTTGTTACTACGAGTGAGATCTCCGACCACGTGTTTTAACTGAAGTCTTACGTAGTGCAGAAAATAAAATGAAATGTAATAAATATCAATCGTGAAGTTTCATTATTTCTGGATGCTGCAGTTTTTACGAATTAAAAAGTGCTTAAAGTTGTCAAAGAGCTTCACCATATCCCTGACGTTGAAGTTGATTTATGCTACATAAAAATTTCAACGCCACGTGTAGTATGTAAATATTATGCAATCACAACTCAAACATTGCAGAATGTTGCGTGTAAACACTGTATTAATTGCAAGTCACGCGTACGTGGAAAGAGGGGTAGTCCCCCCCCCCCCCCCCACCCCTCGTTCAAACTCGCTGCGGATCGCGCGGCCTCCCGCGTCGGAGGTTCGAATCCTTCCTCGGGCATGGGTGTTTGTGCTGTCTTCAGTGTAAGTTAGTTGATAAGTAGTTTGTAAGTTTAGGGACTGATGACCCCGCACTTACGTCCCATAAGCTTTACAAACATTTGAACATTTTTTCCAACTTGCCGACCTTTATCTGTATGTATACAATCATGTATACGATTATTTACACAGTGAGTCGGTTAATAGGGCTTGGAGGTATTTTATATGATCGTTTTTTTTTTTTAATCCTTGATAAAAAAAATCACTGCACTGTTCTTTGGCAAAGGATGAAATCTCGTAAAATCCAGGGATCCGAGTGGGGTGAGTGTTTGGCAAATCTGTGTGTGTGTGTGTGTGTGTGTGTGTGTGTGTGTGTGTGTGTGTGTGTGTGTGTCTGTGGGGGGGGGGGAGAGAGAGAGAGAGAGAGAGAGAGAGAGAGAGAGATTCTGTATGGCTATGTCCGGTTCTGCTGTTGTATATCAATTGGGGACAAAAATACTTTAAACACAGTTACACGGGGTGTGCCGTGGTCTGCTCCCCTGCTCTCTGCACTGTACGCAGTTCATCTAGCATGCTAAACACAATACATGGCCAAAGATCTCTACAGCTACAGTGGGACCGTTTGCACATATTTTCCATAGCATCTAATTTTAATCTAAACAGCAACGGTCGCTTAGCACTCTAAGTGCATCAATTACCAAACATTCAATGCACTTACGTGAGTAATGTGAGTCACTTGGTTTCATAAGCAAGCCTGTTTGACTTGAATTGCTGTTACTCCAGGCAGCAATCGCAGAACAAGGAAACTTTTACATTTTTTCCCTTAGAGCTTTCCTGGAATTACATGGAAACACACAAGTGCTCATTACGAAGAACCAACATGCCTACCTCAGTGCACGATAGCTTCGGTTCCATCCTGGTTCAGCCACTGAATGTCTGGGGTTTCCTTAGATCGCCGTGTGGTGTGTGGTCTTCAGTCCAAAGGCTGGTTTGATGCACCTCTCCATCTCCGAATAACAGCGGCAAGCCACATATTTTGTACCTACTTATGGTATTCGTCTCTTGGTCTTCATCTGCGAATCTTGCTCCAAACACCTCCCTCCAATCTACATCTAAATCACATTTAAATGCCTGGCAGAGGCTTCATTAACCACTTTCATAACCTTTCTCCAGCGTTCCCTTCTCTAATAGCGCGCGGGAGGAAAAAACACCTACATCTTTCCGTTTTCGATCTGATTTCTCATATTTAGGTGGGCGCTAGCAAAATATTTTCACATTCAGAAGTAAAAGTCGGTGATTGAAATTTCGCAAATAGATTCGCCGCAACGAATAACGTCTTTCTTTTAATGGTTTCTATCTCAAATCGTACAACATTTTCGTGGCGCTTTCTCCCCTATAATGTGATACAACAAAACGAGCTGCCCTTCTCTGAACCTTCTCAGTGTCTTCCGTCAGTCCCACCTGGTGAGGGTCCCACACTGGGCAACAGTACTTCAGGAGAGGACGCACAAGTGTGATAGGCAGTCTGTTTGGTAGAGATGTTGCACCTTCGAAGCGCTCTGCCAATGAAACATAACCTTTGGTTTGCCTTCCCCACAATATTTTCTGTGTTCTCTCCAGTCCAAGTTGTTCGTAATTGTAACTCCTAGGTATTTGGTAGAATTTACGACCTTAAGGTTTGACTGATTTATCGCGTAATTGAAGTTCAGAGGATTTCTTTTAGTGATCATGTGTATTACATCACACTTTTCTTTATTTAGTGTCAATTGCCAATTTTCCTACCGTTTAGAAATTTTGTCTAAATCGCTTTGTAGTTGCTTTTGAGCCTCTGTTGACTTCACTAACCGATAAACGACAGCATCTGCGAACAGTCTAAGGAAGCTATTGAGATTGTTTCCTAAATCGTTTATCAACACAAGGAAGAATATGGAACCTAAACGCTTCCCTGGGGAACGCCAGATATCACTTCTGTTTTACTCGATGACACCGCCAATTACTAAGAACTGTCCCCCAGGGGCTCAGCATTAATTTGCAGAGTACGGGCTTGGCGAGCCCGGGTTCCTGAGCAGTGAGCTGTGTCGCGTCAACAGTCCGCTACACCGTAAGCTCTGTGCTTGCTTCAACGACCATCGTTTGGCGCGACGGTAGAATGTTGTACATTTCTGAGCCCGGGGATCTTGGCCTAACCGTCCGGGTCGCGAGGATGGTACAAACCTCTATGAAATAAAAACCCTCAATCTCAAGGTGTGCTACGTGTCGATGAGATGCATGGCTGTTGAGGTTGAACAGTCGCTAGCGAGCAACTTCTGAGGAACGTGCCGCACCTCAGTTGTGTAAGGCTTACCCAGGCAAGTGGGGCTCTGCCTGGGTGGATCTTTAGATCCCTAGCTGCTCGTGGGAACACCATGAAAATATTCCCTAATATTGCCGGAAATACAACAGGTGTCTCTAAGAGAGGGAGAGGAGACTTTAATGCTGCTGGATATGAGCCCCGCTCGTTCCTTTCCCTGGTCACGCCATGGGAGGAATGTAGGGTCAGAAGTCAAGGCGAGGCGTATGCCCCCCGATACTTAGTTTGCTCATACAATGATCGGGAATCCTATGCGTCAATTATGGCACTGTTTTTTGCTGAGCATCTGGAGGACAAGTATGGAGAGGTGGAGGGTTTGTCCAAGATGCGATATGGATCAGTCTTGCTAACGAGGTAATCTCCAGCACAGTCGTGGGCGTTGCTCGCCTGCGAGAAGTTGGGTGATGTTCCCTTTACAGTAGCTCCACACAATAGCCTTCACATGGTCCAGGGTGTAATCTTCCATAGAGATCTGTTGCTGCAATCTGATGAGCTATGCTCGAACTTAGAGCAGTGTGATGTGCATTTTATCTGGCACATCTATAGGGGTCCGAAGGACAACAGGGTCGCCACCCAAATCATCGTGTCCATTTCTATGGTGTGGTCGTCCATGACCGCCAATGACCCAGGTCAGATCATAAGATCGTCTTTAGAGTCCAGTCAGTTTTGTTGGAACTTGAGTCTAACCCACTATCGTCCCCGTATCGGGTTCGTGCACGCACACCTCTGTGGTTTCTGCCACGGCCGCTTATTTGTCTGGAATTGGCCCCTGGACCCAAAGACTCAGTTCCCCCAGAAGCTCTCCGTCGCCAGTTCTTAGCGGTCGCAGCTACATTCCCTGCACATGACCTGGTTTACATGGATGGTTCGAAGGGCGAGAGTCTGGTTGGTTTTGCGTACATTCATGGCAACCAGGTTGAACAGCATTCTCTGCCAGATGGCTGCAGCATCTATACCGCAGAGCTGGTGGCAATTTCCCGAGCTCTTGAGCACATCTGGTCCTGTTCCAGTGATTCCTTCCTTATCTGTAGTGACTCCCTGAGTAGCCTTAGAGCCCTCGACCAGTGCTATCCGCGTTCTCCTCTGATGTTAGGAATTAAGAAGACACTATCTGCCATTGACAGGTCCGGTTGATCAGTGGTGTTCCTCTGGTCTCTGGGTCATGTCGGTATTCCAGAAAACGAACGTGTAGATACGCTGTCCAAACAGGCTGTAGATGTGTCTGTTTTAGAGATCGGCCTCCTGGATCCTGATCTCCGGACAGTGCTGCAACGTCGAGTGCTTGAGCTTTGGTCTGCTGAGTGATGTAGCCTGAGAAAGTCCAACAAACTAAGGGCTATAAAGGAGACCACAGCTGTGTGGCCCTCCATGTGGGCCGGTCGCTAGGACTCTGTAGACCTTTCCCAGTTTAGATGGCAGCCGTATCTTGTGTAATTCCGCTCTCGCAGAAACGTCTTCATCCGCTGGAAGTATACACCCAATTTTGCAAGTTGATCTAGCAACAGGGGACGCCCACATGAAGGCGGTTGATCGTTCTCCTAAGAGGTTCAGGAAGATAGTTTCCTGTGGCTAGCTCTTCGTTTGGGGGATATCTGACGGCAGCCTACTCTTCACTATGGTAACGCGAATGTACACTTCCGTCCCCTCCAGTAGTATATCTTAACGATAAAATTCCTTCTAGTTTTCATGTATGACAAAGAATAATTTTTCTTATCCGCTATCTTCACTTCGGCAGCAACGGCCCTTCTGACTGTGGAAGGAAGGTAATTGAGGTATAAAGTGGCATGAAGCTCCTGCTAACGATAGTCATATGTAGTACAGATTTAGTGGATTTGCGAGACCACCCTACAATGTCTGGGACTACAAAGCTCATTCACCAGTATAAGCAGAGTCTGGAGAAAAGCTGAAGAACCTGGCTTTCATCATCATCATCATGATCAGACATTTCAATCATTTAATGATGTGGCCTCTTCGAGTCGTGGATTTAGGTAGGCTTTCAGCAGTCTTCTCCAAGTGGAACGGTCTTGAGCAGTTCTCTGCCAGGTGCTACCAGCGATCTTCCTGATATCTTTGTCCCACCTGTCCGGTGGTCTTCCTCTAGGCGTCCGGTGCTCTCCCGGACTCCACTCCAGTACTATCTTCGTCCATCTGTTGTCTTTTCTTCTCTCGATGTGGCCGGCCCACTGACATTTCAAGGAGCCTACGGTCTCTTAAGATGTCCTTAACCTTGGTCACAGATCGGATGTCATCTGCCCTTTTCCTGTCCTTTCTTGTATAGCCAGCATTGCTCTTTCCATGGCTCTCTGTGCTGTCCTAAGTTTGCCTTTTGTAAATGAGTTCAGTGTCCATGTGTCTCAGCCATACGTCAGCACAGGAAGGAACACTGTTTTCTTCAGATTTACCGGCATTTTTGATCTGAATATTGTAGAATTCCTCCCAAATGCTTGCCAGCCAAGCTTGAAGCGCCGATAGATTTCGAGCCTTACATCTCTCTTCATATTTATAATCTGGTCAAGGTAGATATATTCACTGACCTCTTCTAATGGACTGTCCTCGACTTTCACATCACCAGCTGGGACCCATTTGTTTGACATTACTTTTGTTTTGGAGAGGTTCAAATTCAAAACAACTGACATTCTGGAGCAATATTCGTAACTACGTTTTGGAGCTCTGTGAAGTCGTTGGCCAGTAAGGCAATATCATCAGCAAATCTCAAGTTGGTAAGCCTTCTTCCATTAATTCTGATTCCCTTGTCTTCCCAGCTCATCTTTGACATAGCCATTTCCAGCACAGCCGAGAACAGTTTTGGGGAGATGGGATCACCTTGCTTGACACCCTTCATGATGAGGAATTCTTGAGTTGATTCGCCGATATTGACGTAAGCTGAAGAAGTCTCGTAGATATCTGGCTTTAAATCTGTAAAATTTTGCTGCAGTGAGATATTAAAGCATAGTCACCACATTGAGGATGTTTTCCAACAAAATAAGATTACTGTAGTTGCCTTCTCAGTTTAGCAGTTATCAGCCACAGGAAGTCGCCGAAGAAAATTTACCAGCTCTCCAGTGATTACCAACTAAGATTCTGGCACTCTCCTGCAGAGTAGAAACGTAAAGTTGGTGTTTTTTCTTCTTTTTTTCCCACAGTAAGAAGAACAAGTGGCACATAAAAACGGACGGCTAGCAACAAGCCAGTGTGGTCGTTCCTGCCTTTATTAATATTTACACAAATGATTATCATATTACTTAACACTCCAGGTCTTGGGTTTGAAATTCTGCAGTATGTCGCGAAAGCCTGCCGCTTCTTGGAAGACGATTGAAAATGTAAGAATAAAAGTGCTGTACTCTTTCTCTGAGAAGTTTGCAGCAGCTTGCCCTGGAGCGTGGAGGATCGATGGGTGGTGCAAGTACCGCAGAAGCATTGCAGTGTGGCACGAACACTTGCAAAACACTTACTGTTTACTTGCGTGAACAAGGATGAAGAATGCCGTGTTTACTCGCGTGAACAAGGATGAAGAATGCCGTCTCCAGTTATCGCTGGCGGAAGTTGAGGTTCTCCGCACGTAAGAGTCGTGGCTTATCGGAGGCCGGCCGATGCGTCACTGTGCAGTCATCTTCGAACATGCTCTGTTTGAACGTGAAATCAACTGGATACGACGCATTATCGAACAATGTCACAGACAGTGGGTATCGTAATCGCCAGAGAAGCTGTTGATATGGTCAATCGGCTTGAAAAAAAGTTCTGGCGTTTAACTTCTCATTATTTGAATCACTTCGACAGGTCAAGCAGCAGTTTCTGAACCTCTATTTGCAAATTAGCTAGTCGAAGATAGCATAGTATAAGGTTTACAAGGAAACGTAGTAGTAGTGGAACGTAGGCCTATATGTGTAAATAAAATAAATAGAAAAGAAATTTAAATTGAAACTATGCTGTGTGTGTGTGTGTGTGTGTGTGTGTGTGTGTGTGTGTGTGTGTGTTTTGCCACCTTTCAGTAAGAGTGTTATTGTCCTGAGAGTGTCTAACTGGAAAATAATATAATGGTATTTACCATTTTCGGTAAAATATTTTTCTGGTGTCTCTGGTGAAGAACCCAGTAAAACGAGTGGAAAGTCGATTATTTTAGAATTTTGGAGAGCAATATAACACGGCGTAGCAACTTAGAAGATTTAAAATATCAGTAATAATATACAGGTCGCAGTACAACCTTGTATTTCTCAAACTCTGCAGAACTGGGAAACCTGAGTATTCCAGTAATGTATATCAGATAACATCAACATTTTCAGGCAAGTTCATTCCTTTAAACAGATCCGACGTAGCGATTATGGTTCAAAAGATACAAGAAGATCCCTCTTTATCACAAGGTATCTTGTTCAAGGATGAGGAAGCTTTTTTTCAGTGGCGAAGCCAGCCGTCACAACCACACTTCCGAGAACACACAAAGGAATAAATTATGTAACTTTTAGTAGTATCTTGTGATTTCCTATTTCTAGAAATGACGAGATGGAAAAAGAGGTAATTTTGAACTACTTGTTTTTGTCAATTGTATATTTTTCATATTTTTGACGACATTACAGCGTTCAAAGAATGAAAAAATCGTAATTTGCGATCAGTTATGGCTTCACTCTACTAGATTTAGATGGAATACCAAAGTGCGGCGAATGAAAATTTGTGCTCGACCGGGATTCGAACTCGAGATCTCCTGCTTACTAGGCAGATGCGTTGACCATT
This sequence comes from Locusta migratoria, assembly GCA_026315105.1. Lineage (NCBI taxonomy): Eukaryota > Metazoa > Arthropoda > Insecta > Orthoptera > Acrididae > Locusta > Locusta migratoria. The sequence goes on from CM048746.1 coordinate 159,674,196, forward strand.
CCACCACGGAGGACACAGTGACCAACCCGACTGCAGAGGACTCTTCCCTGCACGTCTCCCGTCACACCCAAATCTCCATTCGCCACGCTGTCTCTTTCCTATTACCACAGCCCATTTGCTCTGTAATGCTCGCAGCCACACTACTGTATTCCCGCATCAGGAAGAACAGACGACAGTTAACTTTGTCTCGATACCTCATGGTCTGTTCCCCCTGATGAGGGAATACAGTAGTGTGGCTGCGAGCATTACAGAGCAAATGGGCTGTGGTATAGGAAAGAGACAGCGTGGCGAATGGAGATTTGGGTGTGGCGGGAGACGTGCAGGGAAGAGTCCTCTGCAGTCGGGTTGGTCACTGTGTCCTCGGTGGTGGAGTGGTCAACGCGTCTGCCTAGTAAGCAGGAGATCTCGAGTTCGAATCCCGGTCGAGCACAAATTTTCATTCGCCGCACTTTGGTATTCCATCTAAATCTAGTATAGTGAAGCCATAACTGATCGCAAATTGCGATTTATTTCACTTGTTTTAGTTGCCCGATGATGAAGTGTTGGCTGAAGACGAATTTGGTGAAGAAAATAGAACAACTTATAGCACCTGATGACTGAAATTTGTTCTTGGATTATAGCGAGAACTTTAAAGAGATGGGGAAGGTATTCATCACAAAAGAGAAACAGGAGTTTCTGGAATTCCTGAAGATCTGCGCTTATGCACAGTTGGAAAACATTTTCGAACAAGGATCGGAAGGCGGCCCTGCAGACGGAAGAAAGACACGGAAGAAAGAGACGTGGACAAAGTTTATATGTAGCACTGCAAAGTACCTCTATCAATTCGGCCATGTGTTGAAAAATTTCAAAAAAACAATCTTAAGTTATGAATAAATATTGACACAATAATGGTACTAACATTCTTGTTTGTACAGATCCTATTCCCTACTAAAAAGACATTGGATTCGTAAACTTAATCCTCCTAAAGTCCAGTGGGACATATACGTCCCACATAAAATGGTTGTAAAACTGTAAATAACAACCGAAATTTAGAAACATGGCCTGACTCAGCACTCATTTCAAAGGCAAGAAATCGATTGTAATATGCCACATTTTAAATGATGCCGTCAGGAAATGTTTAAATGTCTGTGTTTTTTCCCCATTGATTTAATCCCCACGGGCAGCCAACGTCGTAAATTTCTTTGTATCTAAGAAGTGTTGGGGGTTTTGTTATTTGGGTAGCAAGATAACTTCTGATGGCCGAAGTAAAGAATATATAAAATGCAGAATGGCTATGGAAAGAAAAGCGTTTCTTAAGAAGCGAAATTGTTAACATCCATATTAATTTAAACGTTAGAAAGTCCTTTCTGAAAGCATTTGTCTGGAGTGTAGCATTGCATGGGAGTGACGATAAGGAGTTCAGATGCTTTTGGAATGTGGTGCTACAGACGAATGATGAAAATTAGATGGGTAGATCACGTAACTAATGTGGTGCTTAACCGAATCGGGGAGAAAAGAAGTTTCTGGCATATCCTGAATAAGAGAAGGGATATATTGGTTGGAGACATTCTGAGACATCAAGGAATTGTCAACTTAGCATTAGAAGGAAGTGTGTGGGGTAAAAATCGTAGAGGGAGACCGAGGGACGAATATAGTAAGCAGATTCAAAAGGATGTAGGTTGCCGAACTTATTCTCAGATGAAGAGGCTTGCGCAGGACAGGGTAGCGTGGAGAGCTGCATCAAACTAGTCTGTGGACTGAAGACCACAACAACAACATCTAATAAGTGAAAACTAATGCACTTCGGACGTTGTAGTGAATAGCATAACGGCACAAATCATTGTAAATAAATTAAGCTGTGTGAAGAAAAGTTGTAAGCGTCTGAGTACTTTTATGCTGTGGAAAATCTGTCGGTTGTGGCTTATTAGTGCAGCTGTGAGGGCAGAGTCGGTGTCGGGGCGTGCAGAAGGGCCGGCGGTGCGGCTATGCAGCGGTGGTCCACTTGCCAAATGAGCATCTTGGCGGCTCTATCGATCAGGCCGTCGGCGCCGCTATGCGGACCCTGCGGGAGCTCCTGGTCCTCGGGCAACCGCCACCGAGGTGTCCCAGTCGCCCTGCCTGCCGTAAACACCGCCCACTGCCAACTGCATTGTATTCGCAGGCGCCAGCAGCTACCTGCAGCCGCTGCGTCCACCATACTACGCCTCTACATTTGATTGAAAGCAAAAATACCCTGATACAGTCCCTTGAGCCGACATTGTTTCATTATACCAAAGGTATTAAACATAAGGAGATGCATTAAAATTTATGCGGTGGCCGGGATACGAACCCGGGACCTCCTACTTACGAGGTAGGTGCTTTAGACCACTTTTTTTATTATTATTTTTTTTTTATTTTTAGGAAAAGTTGGGTTATATAAAGGATCCATTTTTATTTACAAACTGAAGCCTTTATTATAATCATGAAATCAAATGAAGTCCAGTGCCCTATCTGGAAGAAATTTGTCAACTAATACATAATGGAAAAATAACTGTATAAATGATGCCACTTCCGGCATGCTGCATCATTCGTGTCATTTTCGAACTTAAAGGTATATAACGTAAAATAAACTGGGGCCTCCTCTGTTAGTGTAGCACCATCCGGTCGGTGTTCTTGGGTGATCTTCTCGAACTTATTAAGTCTGATCCGTTCAATTGGTCTGTATCTTCGTTAAACTATCATTGTCATCTTCTCGTACCCAGTACACCCCAGCCAGGTGGCGGGTCAGTAAACACTATCCCTAAAACATTTGCGTAACTTTCCTTGTATTTACCAAGTCGTCGTAGCTTCGTGTGTCCATCCTGTAAATAGTGCCAGTAGTCCAGTTTGTTCGTGTTTGCATAATGATATATGTAATGTACCGTCATGCCCGTTACCCACGCCACCGCATTCGTCTTCTGACGTGGGAAATATGTTTTATCTGGGAAAAATACTATGTCCGTTGAGATTTCTGACTGTACTCTGTGTATCATGAACGCTATGATCTTCCGTGCCAGATTCCACACTCCCAGCGCTGTGCCGTAGACCAACCGATGTTCGTCCGTGTCGAGCGTGTCGCATCGTAGGCATATGGGCGTGTCTGTCATGTGGATAGCATACTCTCTCTCCTTCGTCGGGTACTTCGGATTAACCACCATGTACCACGTTGACCTGGCCGATGTAGGGAGGTGGGGGTGGTGCACTGTGCGCCACACAACATTTCAGTTAATCGCAGGGTACCTCCGTTCCATCTAAGCAGTCTATACACATCTTTGGAAGTCGGTGATCGGGTAGTTGGTAAATCTGCACGCACATAACTGTGTTCCACGAAGAACTTTCGGATGTGTGATAATGGAGGCGTAATATGCCCAACACCACTCAGCTAACACCGCGTTGTAGCCAAAGCAACTACACGGACTGTCTTAAAGCACGTCTCCCTCCACGCCATATATTTTAATTCTGCCTCATGTTCCCTGTGAAATGCGTATCAAATTGCCTGAGGAACAAGGCGGGATATTTCCTATTCGCGTTCTTTGCTGGGGTGCTACTCCAATGTAGGAGAGCCCTGGCAATTTGATACGCGTTTCACAGGGAGGAATAGGCAGAATTGGACGGTGTTATGCATCACTAGTCCAAGCGCCATATGTCATCAAATCAAATGTCTGTAAATCTATCGGACCAAACTGCGTGGTCATCAGTCCGTAGCTTACAAACTACTTAAACCTAGGTAAACTAACCTACGGACAAACACACACACACACACACACTCCCATGCCCCAGGGATGACTCGAACCTCCACGGCGAGCAACCGCGCGCTCTGCAGCGAAGTGCTTTAGACCGCTCGGCTACTCCACCGCGGCGCCATATGTCAGTTATGACATAATGAAACCTAAATTTTACATGTTCTTATAATTGTTTATGAACGTTTCTCAATTTTTTGTACCTAAGAAGGGTTAATGTATGTTCACTTAGTAGTGAAATCTCACTGTACATAGCTACTAAACAGCACTAATTGCGTTCACATCAGAAATATAAAGTAACGGCGCTTAGTGTTGTGATGCATAACACGGTCCAATTATAGTATATGGTGTAGAGGGAGACGTGCTTTAAGACAGTCCGTGTAGTTGCTTTGGCTACAACGCGGTGTTAGCTGAGTGGTCTAAAGCACCTACCTAGTAAGCAGGAGTTCCCGGGTTCGAATCCCGGCCTCTGTGTGTTTAAAAATACACTGTGTTCGGAAATAGCCGTTACAAACTTCGAGGACTAGTGAGTACATGAATATTCGGATAAGGGACCCATATTCGGAAATGTCGCCCAACGACGCTATGAACGCTTCTTCGATACTGTCAAACGAATCTCTTCTACTGCAAGTTCTTTGCATTCCATATTTTGTAAGGGGGTAGTGTGGATTAAAACGATTGCAAAATGACTGATAAACATGAGCTCTAAAATGCATACCTTAAGAGCTATGAGCACGTATTAATCTTTGAAAATTTGAACGTCTCTTCGTAGCTGTTAAGGCGAGGATTTTAGATTACATATTTCCTAAAGACTTTTCTCTTGTTTTAGTCCACACGACCTCCCAGTATATAGAAGGCAAAGAACTTGCAGTAATAAGAGATATGCTCCACCGCGTTAAAGACTTGCTCATAGCGTCATTAGATGACATTTACGGACGTGGTTCCTGATCTTAATATTGTGTTCGTAGGCCCAGCTAGGAGGTCTCGAAGTTTGTAACAGGAATTTTGCATGCTATTTCAACCTCCTTTCGCCCGATCATTAAAGCAGCAGCGAAAGTGTTCCAGTGGTGTGAGGTCTAGGCAGTGTGGTGTCCACGGTACGTCCTGATCGGCCCTTCCGTGCTTCTGGCAAGACGTCGTATAAGGCACTCAGCACTCAGCCCGCGGGGCTCTGTTCTACTGACGCCACATGTGCGTGCAGCTGCAAACGTCCTAGTTTCGAGAAGGCGTATGTGTTGCTCCACTCGCAAACTCTCTAATGGCACAAACTGTTTGAATTTGGAATGTCGTGCTAATGACGTATGCCCTGTATCGTGTTGGAGTATATTTCTCACTAACCGACGGAATGTTCCCCTAAATACTTAAGAAAACGTTTAAAATCTCCAAACCGGCAAGTATCGTTAAAATGAGTGAAATGTTGCCAACCATATCGGTAGCCAATTACATATCAGTTGGCATCTGATGTTAATCTTGGAATAATCTCGCAAATGTATAGAAACATGGATGTTGTGAATAAAATATTCATATTTGATTCCTGTTGACAGTTTATAAAATATGAAACGTGTCGCCTTCGAGGTATATATCGTTTTAAAAGTGTTCATACTTGGTATGGGTAAACACGTCAAGCGTAAATTTGACTGCAGCTCGTCTTTGACAACAACTTTACAGGTATCAACATTTCTTCCACCATCAACTGTCCATATTGCCTTGAGACTCTCCTTGCCCTACAAGTCTTTTGGGAATTCAAGAGTACGTGAACTGTTCTCATATATCTTAAATACAGGGTGTTACAAAAAGGTAACATTCCTCACACACAAAGAAAGAAAATATGTTATGTGGACATGTCCGGAAACGCTTAATTTCCATGTTAGAGCTCACTTTATTACTTCTCTTCAAATCACATTAATCATGGAATGGAAACACACAGCAACAGAACGTACCAGCGTAACTTCAAACACTTTGTTACAGGAAATGTTCAAAATGTCCTCCGTCAGCGAAGGTACATGCATCCTCCCTCCGTCGCATGGAATCCCTGATGCGCTGATGCAGCCCTGGAGAATGGCGTATTGTATCACAGCCGTGCACAATATGAGCACGAAGTCTCTACATTTGGTACCGGGGTTGCGTAGACAAGAGCTTTCAAATGCCCCCATAAATGAAAGTGAAGAGGGTTGAGGTCAGGAGAGCGTGGAGGCCATGGAATTGGTCCGCCTCTACCAATCCATCGGTCACCGAATCTGTTATTGAGAAGCGTACGAACAGGTCGACTGAATTGTGCAGGAGCTCCATCGTGCATGAACCACATGTTGTGTCGTACTTGTAAAGGCACATGTACTAGCAGCACAGGTAGAGTATCCCGTATGAAATCATGATAACGTGCTCCAGTGAGCGTAGGTGGGAGAACATCATCAGGCCCAATCAAGACATCACCAAAAATTCCTGCCCAAACGTTCACAGAGAATCTGTATTGATGACGTAATTGCACAATTGCGTGCGGATTCTCGTCAGCTCACACATGTTGATTGTGAAAATTTACAATTTGATCACGTTGGAATGAAATTTACGTTTAAAGAGAGATACTAAAATGACATTAACGTGGAAAGTAAGCGTTTCCGGACACATGTCCACATAACATACATTCTTTCTTTGTGTGTGACGAATGTTACCTGAAAGTTTGGCCGTACCTTTTTGTAACACGCTGTATACAGATGCGCGGCCCAAAGGAACATTATAGTCATCAGCGGTACTGTGAGCACGACTTGTTTATTCTCTCTGAAATACTGACAACCTTTTTCATTTGAATTTGACGCGTAGTTCCTTTCATAAAAGTAAATGCAATGGCTGACAGGTAACGTGAGGGTTGTGAGGTATCGGGACAGGGCCCTCTAACATACTGGCCAGCGAACTAGTCAAGACTGCTGCGACAGGTTCGTCGTAGGAGCAAATACACGAGCACTCGTAACCAACGTCGTGAACACACGTTATTCCAAGAGACAGGAAGTAAGTGAGTGAAATGGCGTGTGGTACGTCGTGACACGAAATGTAATGGACGGGCGTCACGGGAACGTTCCTCATGCAGGACTGGGACACGCTTGGCCAGCAGCGCTTCCGTGTCCTGCCGAGGAGTCCAGCATTTTACAATTCACCAGCTGCAACTACTCGGCGCTGAATCTTATTTACCAGCAGGTTTTAACACTAGAACCGTCGGAGTTTATAACACACTAAAGGACAAAAGTACCCCATTTCAGATCGATGCGTTACTGTTTGATACTAGTCTCTTATTTTTAAGGGACGGGTATTTCTGTAAGAGATACTGACTCTGATGGTCTGTTGTTTTTATTCTAAATACTAGCTTAAACCCGCGGCTCCGCTTGCGTGTTGATTGATTATGATAGATAAGCTATCTTTCAGTAGTGTGCTACGAGACTGGTTTTGAAGGATGAAATGAAATACAATATCTTTTTTAGAAACAAACATTTTTAATCAACATTCGAATAAAAATATAAAACTATGTGCTTAATGATTTACAATAAATAATACATGGATTATTCCTTATAGCCTGTGATGCAATATCTCAACACGTATTGTGAGAGTAATGTCTAAATTCATTTTAATTTCATTTTAGGGCATTCTGGTAAACTACGTTATTTGTAGTATTGTTTCCAGCATAAATGTAGAGATATTTTAGGTAGCTCACCCTTGAGGAAGCGACTTATAAAGCGGAACTGAAAAATATCCCTATCAGATTGCAGAAGTCTATGCACTTGCTGATTATCAGGAAATTTAAGTAGTGTACATAAAATCATACGTAAAAATGCACTCGTTTCGAAGAATCCAATCACGAAATTCAACAATAATGATTGTAATAGTATCACAGATCGATCAATTGATGTAATGTGTGAGACGTCAGATCGATATTTTTAAAGAGATGTATTAAAAGAAATTTTACTGCTTTATTTATTTATTCTTATATTTCCTTATTCGTATGCTTATCGTTACAGAGAAAGCTGAAGACATTGTAGCACGCATAGACCAAAGATATTGTCTGTGACATTACGTTTCGCTGTGTGTAACCTTCTTGCTACAGAGTCGCAAACGTCATCACTGGCCTTAAGTCCGAATTTTTAAAAATGATTTGATGACTTTCAACCACCATATCTTCCACCCCGTTATAGCTATCGGCATGGAACTGCTATGCTGTACAACGGGAGACTTCGGACAACAATTACACACAGACCATTCATTCGTTTGCGTTCTGTGGTTTTCGCTGCAGAGTGAAATATTCACACACACACACACACACACACACACACACACACACACACACACGTAGAATTTTATATACACCGATAACTTTCCATCCCAATATACTACACCATTTTATCATTATCAATCCTCAAGCAACAATGCAACCAATAAAACCATTTTCAAAGAGTAAATATAATTTTCAAAGAGTAATTATTGTTCCGCATTTCGCGTTATATTCTTCAAATTACTAAATATCTATCAGATCGCTATAAAACTATGCCTAAAATCTTCCTCAGGTATAAATTAGTAATTGTACAAATATTTAAGTCTGCATCTTTTTGTTCTGACGTGATAAGCTTACACCAGACAGACATTCACATTAATATCTCCGATTGCCATAAAACCGTGCCTAAAGCCTTCCCCGGGTAGTCATTAGTAACTGTACAAATTTTTAGCTCTTTATATCTCGTGGTGCAGACGTGATAAACGTACACCGAATAGACATTCACATTTATAGATATAGATTAAGTACAAACGTGCTAGATAAAATTTAATTCAAAACGTTTTCACGTAAAAACAAATATATATATCCTTTTTTTTTTTTAGACAAATCAACTACAGTATGCAAATACTTCAAAATTGTTCATAAATAAATCAAAATTTGAAAATAGTAATCCAGTCATAGCACGGAGTTTTCAGTTAAAAATGATATTTTCTTCAACTAAGACAGCATGTTTTACATTTACTCCGCTCTTTTGATTGTGTATGGCTCACATCTGCGTTAGCTGAATGATAATTGACTTTGGTTATAGATGTGAACTACTCACTCGTGTTACCTTGTAGAATGTCAGCCATAGCATCTCTGGCAGCACTACCACGAACCACTGCGGCAGAAAAATCTCTGCCGCCATTTCTTTGATCCTGATGACGTGATTGCCCTTTGCATGAGGCGGCACTTAGAGATCAGTGCAATGAAAGTTATTCATGGAATGATAACAGCAGCAATGATAAATGAGGAAACAAAAATATATGAACTCAGAAACTTTTTATTTCATACCTTTTCCACTTCTTTGCTCTTGCGGACATCTATCAGAATGTTCTTCGCTGCCCTCTGATTCATTAGAGATCTCCGTCGTACTGTGTTTTTTTTTTTCATCATAATCAAAATCATTTGAAATACCATCTACATATTCCCCTTCCGGTTGATCAATACTAATCAGCAACGCTAACAGCCGACGAGCCGTGTTGCAGTACCTCACAGTCCCTGTCACCTATATTTGTATAAACTTTCACTGTCAAAAGCACTGAACTCATTGTTTCACATGAGTATTGTTGCAGCATACAATAGTAAAAGCCTCTACCAGCGTATAGTAACCGGCAACGTTTAGTAAAATGTCCCATCGGCGGTTTTCGGTATTTGTTGTTTTCTTCTCGAAAACTACGTAACTCATAGCGATGACTTTCATTTAGAAATGGACTAGGATAAGAAAAATTAAGTCATGAAGCCTCATCCACCTCTTGAAACAATTGAACGAAGGAGAGGGATTTAAATATTGCCAAGGGACAAAATGTCCCATCGGCGGTTCTAGTGTTAATTACATTCAAGGCTGCCCGTATCCTGCTGTTTCATACTGATTCCATTAACATCCATGTGCTGAATGTGATTCTTCCTGTTTATTCACTATTATTTTTGCAAGATCCGTAACTGAGTACACAATCTGTTCGTACGTTTGTATTTATTTATTTATTTTGTCTACTACAATGTTTGCTTATGTTGGTTCTTACCCTCAAAATGCCATCCGGTTCGTTTCATTTACGGAAATTGTACCTTATGTAGCTGCAACTTAGGGTAGTTTATGAAAAGTTGTATGTATATATCAATGGTCCTTAAAACGCGATCATTAGCAGGGAATAAAATTCGTAAAATACAGTTTGTTACGCAGTAAATACTTTTTTCTTCTTATTTCTTTTCTTATAGTTTCATAATTTTATTCTATCACGTCGTTAAAGAAACACTTGCAGGTGATTAAAAACTGTCAGTGAGCAGGTTGAAGACCCCGCCTAACCTTTCCGGTGTACCTTTCAGAATATCGCAGAACTTGAAGCCGGTTTATTGGCAACAGCCGCGGCGGAGTGGCCGAGCGCATTGAGGCATTATGCTCCGATGCTCGAGGCCGCTCCCCGTCGGCGTTAGAATCCCCCCACCCTCGGGTATGTATGTATGTATGTATGTATGTGTTGTCTGTAGTATAAGGTAGTTCATAAGTAGTTTAAGTTTAGGGACTGATGAACCCGCAGTTAAGTCCCATAAGGTTAACCAACAGTTGAACATTTAACAACAGTTATGCATCCATTGATTTCTGTTCTCATTGACCAATGTGCTAGGTAGGCATGAAGGAGAAACGCGGTCCCCTTACATCTGTGTCTCATCTCCGTAAACGAGTTTGCGCTCTGTGGCGGGGGCATGTCAGGTGCCACTAGTTTTTACCTCTCTTTTACATTCGCGAATAGTCCACGAGAAGAATGTCCTTACACCCTCGTAATGGTAGCTCTGATTTCTCTGTTTTTGTTGTTGAGGTCGTAAGGAAGTAAATACAATAGTAGACGACTATCTTTCAGCGGCTCCCATTGAAGTTTTTTTTTTAGCATCTGTGCGAGGCACTGTGGCCGACTGAACAATCCCGTGACGAAATGCGCTGCCACTAGTTGTACCGTCTCTCTCTCTCTCTCTCTCTCTCTCTCTCTCTCTCTCTCTCTCTCTCCTGTTAATCGAATCTAGTAAAGGGACCCGCAGCAGATGAGTTTAAAGGAATAGAGGCAGTTCAGAGGCGAGCAGCTAGATTTGTTACTGGTAGGTTCGACCAATGCGCGAGTGTCACGGAAATGCTCCGTCAACTCAATTGGGGATCGCTGGAGGAAAGACGACGTTCTTTTCGTGAATTTCTGTTGAGTAAATTCAGAGGGCCGGAATTTGAAGCTGAGTGTAGTACGATCTTGCTGCCGCCTACTTACATTTCGCGTAAGGATCACAGAGACAAGATAAGAGAAATTAGGGCTCGTACGGAGGCATATAGGCATTCTTTTTTTCCTCGTTCTATTTGAGAGTGGAATAGGAAAGGAAATGTCTGGTGGTGGTACAGTGTACCCTCCGCCACGTACCTTACGGTGAATTGCGGAGTATGTCGATAGATAGTCGCCTGAGATATATATATAGTCAACAATCCGAAGATTGGTTTGAACACCACAGTGCTTTACTAGGCATGGTCCTGTTTGGAGGTTATAGGGGGACCTACAGGTGCTACTCGGTGCTACTCGGTATTTTTACCTCTGCGAAAAATACCGACTAGCACCGTGGTTCGGAACCCACGTTAAACTGTAGGTCCCCCTATAACTGGCTGGGTAAGTCAGTTCGAAGGTCGGACGAAGGCAACGGCATACCACCTCCAAACAGGACCATGCCTAGCAAAGCACTGTGGTGTTCAAACCAATCTTCTTGTATGAAAGAAGTGGGAAGTGACAGATAAAAATCCTAGGATCCGGCGGGGATCGAACCCGCGCCCTTTGGATTTGTAGTCAGGCACTCTACCTCTGTGCAACCGAGGCGCACGCGGAGTGTATGTAGATGTATTTTGATAAGTAATACTGAAGGCTGGAAGAACTTTAACATTCACTTGGTCACAGTATTTAACAGAATTGAATGTTTTCATTGCACCGCTAATTTGTACACACGATGACAAATTCGGGCTGTATAAAATCAGTACAGATGGATTTGTCGACCACTTGAAATATCTAATACATGTACTCAATCAAACTTGTCCACATTGATTCAAAATTTGTCGCAAAATAAAGGTTTTGGTATCTGCTGTTTGTGCTCTTGAATAGCGTTAATGTTTTTGTTTTGCAGCTGTTAGTTTTCAGTCACGCATCTTTCTTCACATAGTGTAACAGTTTGTTCTAAATTGTCCAATAGAAAAAGGAGGTTGTGACCACCTGAGATTCTTCTTCAGAAAACACCTCTGTAGAATTGTAATGCTTGGTTTTCCCCTATAGGAAATACCACACGTAGCACTATTGTTGTAACACTACAGTCACACTGTGCCCTCAGCAGGCAAAATGATGCTCACCGTTTTTTTCCGACGTCGGAGGACCGATACTCTTACTAATTCGTCGACCACGAAGAAACCGTTAACAGTGACGTGTACTGTGAGACACTGCGTAGCCTACGCAAGTCCGTCAAGAGCAAACGGCCTGGGCTGTTTACACAGGGAGTGATTCCCCTCCACGATAAAGCGTCCACACGCCTCCAGGGTCACGCAAAGTGTACTGGCCAAGTTAAAGTGTCAGCTGCTTAGCATCCGCCCAACATCCCGGACTTACCGCCCCGTGACTTTCATCTGTTTGGTCCGCTGGAAAAAAAAAAAAAAAAAAAAAAAAGAAAAAAAAAAAAAAATTCCAAAGGGAATCGCATCAACTTGGGCGAGAACTGAAGAACACAGTAAAGGACTGGCTCAGAGCCACAGGAATTATGGGAACAGGGAATCCTTCGGCTCATTAAACATAAGGATAATTGTGCTGAGGCCTCTGATTATTACTTTTGTTGGAGACTTCAATTATATTCAGTGTCGTTTCGTACTTTTTCATTTGAACACCCCTTATATATGTAGGGTGTCCCAAAAAGAATGCCCCTATTTTAACTGGTAATGGTATTGAGACAAATTTCACTAGGTAACTGAAACAGCGCTAGATGTAATCCGCATGGTCTAGAGCAGGGGCCGGCAACACTGGTAGATCGCGAGTGCTTATTTAGTAGATCGCGTGAGTACTAAAAGCGCAGAAGAAAAATTGTTGTATAAAATTGACAATTGTGTTTCGTAGAAGCCAAAATTTGCGGTTGTTCGGCATAAAAGTTTATTTTAGTTATCAACAATCGCGTAGAACTATTATCGACATCCATCTTGAACCCTTATAACTGTGTTTTTACGTATTTGTTCAATCAGTGACTACCTGCGCGCCATTCGTTATTACACTATTTGATTCATCTTATGCAAAGTATAGTATTGATCCGGTACGTGGTTGGAGAAGGCATCGAGTTTCATACCTCGTGCCGTTTAAGAAGATTAGAATATTAATTTCTTTGGTGTGTTAAACTCCCGCGTTTTATAGTATGTGGACGGGATATTTTGTAAATAACGCATTAAAATAGTTTCTTCTACCAAGAACTTGAAATAACGTCGTCAAAAATTGATTCTCAAAAATACTGCAGAACCCAAAAACTGTAGGGATCTAAATCACCAGGAGAAATACTCTGTATTAGTTAATGTAGCACTTAAACACAAAGGCGTTCTTTGCTTCTTCTTACTGTGCTGTAATTGTTTTAAATATGAATTTTATTAAATGTAAACGCAGAAGAGCTTTATTGAAGAACACCGTGACTCTTGTATTTGACTACCAAAAGGAATTATGCACCAAATATCAAGGACACTGTTAACTGAACATCTACTCAAGTTTCAGGTTAAATGTAAAATATTATGGAATAATTTTTTTTCCCGAACAAATAGTGAAGATGTAAAAGTTCATAGTTGAATGCAGTTGTTTTGTGTTACTTCAATATTAAAAAATAAGAATTACTGTATTATTAAAAGGAGTAGATCAGTCTGATACAATGGCATGAAATAGTAGATCGCCACAGCTTTGTGGTTGCATACCCCTGGACTAGAGTTTCAGAAAAACTCAGCTAGATGTCGCTGGAGCGTGCGCCCAGTCTCTCGCAATATGGCGCCCGCCAACAGAAGCCGTATTGTGTTATTGAATTTAGTCGTAATCAATCAGTGATCACAGTTCACCGGGCGTGCTAAACCACCATTGCCAAAGAACATTCGACGGTGGTATAAACAGTTGGAAGAAACAGGGTGACTGTAAAGGCAAAAGTCCTGGCCGCCATGCGTTCCTGAACAAACAGTGGAACAATTCCGACGAGCATTTGCGCGGAGGTCCCGCAAGTGTGTGTGTGTTTTTTTAATCTGTCGGACTCAACTGGGTGATCATTAGTCTGTAGCTTTCATACTACTAAATCTAAGGACAATACTAACATCTATGCCCGAAGGGGGACTCGAATCCCCGACGACAAAAGGCCGCGCGCACCGCAGCACGGCGCCCCAGTACGCACGGCTAATCCGCCGCGGCAGGTCCCGCAAGTCTACGCAGCACCGAGAACTTGAGTTACCTTGCATGACAGTGCAGGGTGTAAGGCATCGTTTAGCTCGGAAACCATATCGATTACAACTGATACAATCTCTTCGAGATACCGACAAAGTGGAGCGAGTGGACTTCAGCAGTGTTATTCTACAGGACACGTACGATGACACTTTTATGTCACGGTTGATATTCAGCGATGAGTCAACTTTCCACATTAGCGGTAAGGTTCGCTGTCATAATGTGCGTATATGTGGGCTCGAAAATCCTCATGAAAAAATTCAACACGAACGTGATTCACCAAAAGTGAATGTTTTGTGTGCTGTTTCACAAAGCAAGGTATATGGACCTTATTTGTTTGATTTATTTATTCATTCATTCAATTTTATTTATTTATTTATTTATTTATTTTTTCGAGGAAGCAACCGTAACAGGACAATCATATCTCGCAATGCTACGGAACTGGTTATTCCCACAATTTTGACAATATCATCTATCAGCAAGATGGAGCACCACAGCACTGGCCCAACAATATGTGCAGTTTTCTTAATGGCAACAGCCTCAACGTTGGCTACACACACACACACACACACACACACACACACACACACACACACACACACATGCATGTCCAGAAAGTAAGTTCCGTTTTGTAATGAAATGAAATTGTACACAAATACAGAAGAAATTTTTATTGCACAAAACTCTAAAATTCTTAAACTACTTTTCCACATAACTGCCGAAATTTTGCAGGCATTTGTCATAGCGTGGCACCAGGTTTTGTATACCTTCTTCATAGAAATCTGCCGTCTGTGTCTTCGACCACTTGGAAACAGTTTCTTTCAGCTCGTCGTCACGGGGGAGGTCCGTAGCGAGAGCACTAATTGTAAACGTACGGTTTTCCTGGATCTTGTCATCAATCGCGTGAACCAGTTCTTCTGTAACCAAAGGTGGACGCCCACTTCGTTCTTCATCGTGTACATCACTACACCCGCCATTGAACTGTCGGACCAATCTTCTCACCATCGAATCACTCATCGCATTTGGTCCGTACACATCGCAAATTTGCCAATAAATTTCACTCGGTTTCACGTTCGTCGCATTCAGAAACCGAATCACCGACCTGATTTCACAGGCGGCGGGATTTTCAATCAACCCGGACATTTCAAAGAAGCACAAAAAAACGTACGTAACTGACAGCGATCTCCAAATGACGCACGTTCCTCTCCGTGATACACATCGTCTACAGCGCATGTGCGGAACTACAATCGCAGCGCTGAAACGGAACTTACTTTCTGGACGCGCCTCGTGTATATAAATACATATATGTGATAAACAGTCGTATTGACTTCCATCTGCGAGCATTTCCAGAGTCCAATCACAAATCTGTCTCGACAGTTGGTAAGCCCATATTTTATTATATTAGTCAGACGGTACCAAAAGATAAACTGAGATGACAAGTTATGGGAGTACGATATGTGCAGAAAGAGAAGGCGGTAGTATAGGTATACTAGCTGTTAAAGGGTAGTGCACTGGTATAACTGTCATTTTTAGTTCTGTGATTGTTGTTAAAAGGTTTCCGGCGTGATTATGGTCGCACGATGGGAATTAGGACTTTGGACGCGGAGTGTTCTTTGTAGCAAGACGCCTGGACGTTTCCATTAGGGAAGTCAATATTGCGAGATCTAGTGTGTTGTGTGTGCTAAGAATAACAAACAGATTTCAGGCGTTATCTGCCGTCGCGGACAGCGCAGCGGCCGACAAGTACACTTAATGACCCAGAGTTATCACTGCTGAGGGACGAGCAGCACTGCGTGAAATGTCCACAGAAACAAGTGTGTGGCGTAAGACGAATGAACCATTCAGGACTCTCGGAGGTAATGGGCAGCGGTAGCAGACGAGCGACTCGAGAGCCTCACACCCAAACCTCCAGATGTCAGCCAGATCGGCACCAAAACTCCGATATAATTCGTGGCCCTTGCTGTCGTCTGGGAGAACGTGCAAACACTGTGATAAGGAACACGTGACCTACCGTAACTGTGGGAGCATCTCATGTCATGTATGCTTCCTGCTAGAGCGATGGTTTGTTATACCGAGGATCCTGGGTTGAAGCCCTGCTCATAGCATTATTTTCCTGCAACACACTGGCAATTGTTACACGGGGCAACATGTTCCTGACATGTAAAAGGACTGTTCGGATTTCATATCAGTGTTTTATCGCTAGCCGGCCGCGGTGGCCGAGGGGACTGAGACGCTTCAGTCACGGTCTGCACGGCCACTACGGTCGGGGGTTCGAATCCCCCCTCGGGCATGGATATTTGTGCCGTCCTTAGTGTTAGCTAGTTCATAAGTGGTTTGTAAGTTTAGGGACTGATGACCCCGTATTAAGTCCCATAGACTTTACAAACATTTGAACATTTTTTATCGCTAGTTTGCTTATGCTTCGTTTATTTGAAAGTAATAAACCTGTACAGTATATTGATAGTTTCAGAGGATAAACAGAATAGTTTTCCTGCGACTTGACCCATAGTTGATAGCTTATTTCCAAAGCCTACCCATGAATTCTGCTTGGATTCTATAATTATCCGTTTGGCTTTGTTTCCTTCTTCAACATAAGTTTGTCTATCTGATTTCTAGTATGGAGCTGTTTTTGAAATGCCTTTCTTTTTCTTTTTACAGACTGCCTTGACGGTGTAATTCCACCAAGCTGTTAGCTTCTTCCTGCCTTTTCACACTAATGTTCCTAGACATTCTCGAGTCCCCTTCTTTTGTCCATTACTCTTCCGATGAGTGTAAATCACTACATTCAACTAACTGGTACCTTTCAGAGATCATTGTTATGTATTTGTGCCTATTTTCTCGTCTTAAGGATTTTCCACTCTTAACCTTCTACAAATGGACCTGACTTTCTGCACTTTTGGCCTCACAAAAGCAGTTTCACTGCACATTAAATAATGATCAGTATCACCAAAGAACGCTCTGAAAACTCGTGTGTCCTAAACTGCCTTCTTGAACTGTTACTATATAGTCAGTGACAGATCTGGTTTCCTTGCTTTCCCCAGTATACCTGTGAATGTTCTTATGATTAAAAACAGAGTTTGTGATAACGAAGCCCATACTGGCACAGAAATCTAAGAACTGTTTTCCGTTTCTGTTGGCCTCCATATCTTCTCCAAAACTTACTATAACCTTTACATAATCTTCTGTTCGATTTCCTACCCTGGCATTGAAGTCACCCATGAGCAAAACACTGTCCTTGTCCTTCACTCTAACAGCTACATCACTGAGTGCATTGTAAAATGTGTCCGTCTCATCTTTATCAGTCCCTTAACAGGGCGAATACACTGACACAATCATTTTCTTTCTGGAGATGGCCAAATATATCCACAACAGTCGTTGTCATGCTGGGTTCGATTATTTTCTTGATATAAAGCCCTACACCCCGCTGTGCTCTTCCTGCGTTGACTCCTGACAGGTAGCCGTTGAATTCTCCGACTTCGTTCTCTTTCTTTCCCCTTACCCTAATGTCAGTTTCTACAATCACCTGCTCGTTTGTATGAAATCCTCGTCCCGCCAGCCATTTCTTCAAATTGGGGAACAAATAGTAGTCAGAGGGAGTCAAGTCTCGAGAATAGAGGGGATGTGAAACGAGTTGGAATCCTATTTCCAATACTTTTGCGACCACAACTGTCGAGGTGTGTGCTGGTGCATTGTCGTGATGGAAAAGGACCTTTCTGTGGGCCAATCGCTGGTGTTTTCCTTGCAGCTCGGTTTTCAGACCGTCGAATAACGATGAATAATACGTACCTGCAATATTTTTGCCCTGTTCCAGATAGTCAATGCGGATTATCACTTGCGAATCCCAAAACACCACCACCGTAACTTTTCCGGTGCTGATTCGCTTTCGGTGACCAATTGTTTAGATTGTTGTTTGCTCTCAGAAGTACAGTAATGTATCCATGTTTCATCCACAGTGCCGAAACGACGCTTAAAGTCCGCAGATTCTTCCGGAACAGCTGCAAATCTTTTCTTTCTGGAGATGGCCAAATATATCCACAACAGTCGTTGTTATGCTTTCTCATGTCCAAATCTTTATGCAAAGTTTTATGTACCCGTTCATTCGAGATGCCCACAGAAATCTTACGCACCTTAACTCTTCTGTCATCCATCACCATATCATGGATTTTGTCAATGATTTCTGGAGTCGTAACCTCCACAGAGAGTCCAGAACGTTCAGCTTCACTTGTGCCCATATGGCCATTCCGAAAATTTTGAAACCACTTATAAACTGTTCTAATCGAAGGTGTAGAGTTACCATAATGTTTATCAAGCTTCTATTTAGTCTCCTGAGGCGTTTTGCCTTTCATAAAGTAATGTGTAATCACCACACGAAAATCTTTTTCGTCCATTCTTTGACAAGCACTCGACTTTCTTGATTCACACGAATTCCAAACACAAAGAAATAGACCAATATGGCTGAAACTTGGTGTGCGTTCTTTTCAAAGATGCTACCAACTAAACTTGACCTACACGCGCTTGTAGTGCTATCACTCGGTCTTACAAGGAATGTACTCGGGCTCGAACAAACACAAATATACCAAAATCGTCTGAGAGATAATGTAGAGGTCCCTTATTCCACTAGCGATACTCTCGCATCTGCAAAACTTTGCAGTCGCCCATTAGAGGCCTCTACGTGAGCCACGCCGCATTGCACTTTGACCTGCCGGTAAACTAGTCGGGAGCACTACGGACAGTGCGGTGTGCTTCTGAAGTTGCGTTTTGTGACGTTATTTGTGTAGTGAAGTGTCAGATGGGTCGGCGATTGGTAATCAATCCTGATAATGTATTGCGATTGGTTGAGATGAGATTCCAAAGAGCCCTTCTTCGTGAATACGGTCTTGGTGTAGAAGATGAATTATTGACATGTTTTCTGGTATCTATTACAGAAAAGAAATATGAGCGTATATTAGAAACACTATGGTATATACCAGGTAATGCGAATGATTCATCTTCTACACCAATACCATCTTCACGAAGAAAGTTTCTTCGTTATTTCATCTCAACCAGTCACACTATATTAGCAGGATTTTTTACCAATCGCCGACCTATCCGACGCTTCACTACACAGATAACGCCACAAAACGCAACTTCAGAGGCACACTGCACCGTCACTACTGGTGTACCGGCAGGTCAAGGTGCAGTGCAGCTTGGCACGCGCAGAGGCCTCTAATGGGCGACTGCAGAGCTTTGCAGGTGCAGGAGTGTCACTAGTGCAATGAAGAACCTTCTCATTAACTCTCACACGATTTTCGTGTATTTATATTTATTCGAACCCAAATACTTTGAAATTAAAACTTCCGGGCTGAGAGGCCGTGGTCGAACAGTAGAAATTTCTTCCCCTGACGTTTCGTTGCCGGCTGCGGACATCATCTTCTGAGGTGAGTCGACGACTGGCTGCTGGGCCGTGGAGATCCTGCATATATAGAGGGCGCCACCACTCGTCACGTGATGTCGATTGTCACATCTTTGGTACAAAGCAGACCGCCATATCTTGTCTAACTTCAAGCCTTCTTCCTTCCTGTTAAAATTATTGTGGTGTTTAAAAATCTCTATATTCTCTCTGTTCATACGTGCATAATAATGCGATGTCTTAGCTAGCACGCTTGTCTCACTAAATTTTATTTTGTGGTCACCGTTTTCAAAAACATGTTCCGCTACGGCCGATTTGTCCGTGTGTCCCAGTCGACAGTTCCTTTTGTGTTCAGTTAGGCGAGTATTGATACTTCTTTTTGTTGTTCCAATGTAAACCTTCCCACAACTACATGGGATCTTATACACACCTGGAGTAGCCAAAGGGTGTCGCGCATCTTTCGTTGATCGTAAGCATTCACTGATCTTTTTGGTGGGTTTGAATATTGTTTCCACTCTAAACTTGGCCAGTACTTTCCCAATGCGGTCCGTGATATTGTGGATGAATGGGAGAAACACTTTCCCCGCCAAAGGTTGTTGTTTGCTTGTTAGTATAGACTTTTCAAACGCCCCTCGTGTATCAGGAGTTGCGTGACGTCACGGTATGTAGCAGACGTGGAGTGTGTGGGACAGCTGCATATTGGCGTCGAGTGATGCCCCCCTGGCGGCGGTGTTTGGGGCAGGATGCAGCGAGTCAGCAGCAGCGAGGCCATCCTTGGCGCCCTTATCTCGCCTCACGCCTGGAATTTCCCCGCACATTAATTAGTGCTGCACGCCGCTATGCGCTGCCCATGTGCCGACACGGCGCACGCGCTGCAGTAGCTGCTAGCCCCAGCTGACAACTACCACACTGCTAATATCCTGTTGGTCATTAAAAATGCCACACCGTGTCGGTGTACTAGTGTGGTAAGGTCGTCAGAGTTGTCAGATGAGGCTGTAGGTTTCTTCAGCAGCTGCAATACCAACTCAACAAGCGCGTAGATACCCCCAACCCGCCAATATTTTTTTGTGTCACTCGTTCTAAATTAAAAAAATATCAATTTGTGAAATGAATATGAGAGTTAGACTGGAAACTTTGGCAACAAAGAGAGGTACCAGGGTATCTGTAAGTTGTAATCGATGCTTAGTTGAGCCTTGGCTTCTTATTTGTCGGGACACTTACAAGGAAAGTACTTGGGCTGGAACAAACACATATACATAAAAATCGTATGAGAGATAACGTAAAGATCCCTTATTACACTAGTGATACTCCCGCATCTTCAAAACTCTGCAGTCGTCCGTTAGAGGCCTCTGCGTGTGCCATGCCGCATTGCACTTTGACCTGTCGGTTCGCCAGTAGGGACGGTGCAGTGTGCCTCCGAAGTTGCGTTTTGTGATGTTATTTGTTTGGTGAAGCGTCAGATGGGGCGGCGATTGGTAATCAATCCTGCTAATATATTGCGATTGGTTGAGATGAAGTTACGAAGAACCCTTCTTCGTGAAGATGGTATTAGTGTAGAAGATGAATCATTCACATGCTTTCTCGTATCTGTTATGGAACAGAAATAGGAGCATAAGTTAGATACTGTTGTAACACTAACACACAATGATGATAATAGGGATGATAATGACGAACAATTCATTGCAAGCGGTAGTGCTACGGTAAGTGCGGGAAGAGGCAATGGAAGCAGTGGCAGTGAATACCAACAGTCTTTGGAGAAGAAGGTTAAAGTTGCAACTATCATCACGGCTTTTGATGACAATTCGCTACAGAACATGTACGATGATTATTACATAAGTTATAGTTAAGATATCTGCATTACGTATGGCGTCTACAATTACATCTACAGTGCTATCTAGAGCATGGTTGCAGAGCTTTTTTCAGAAAAACGACACCCAGCAGCACATTGAGGTGTACGTAGAGATCCTGTAACCAAACGTTCATACAGATATGTTTGTTCGAGCCCATGTACTTTCCTTGTTAGTATCGAATGTCTTATGGGTGGCCTTCATGAGGCGTAGGGAAGCGTCGCTCACGACGGGAGTATAGCTGGGCAACGTCTTCCACAACAGCTCGTATGTCGCCCGTCATTTTCAAGGTATACCAGAAAAGACTGCTCTTCATGTCTACAATCTTCTTCAATAACGCTTCACTCTTTCATCAACTATTCACAAAATTTTCCAAATTCATAAAAAAACGCAAGTTTTATTGGGGAGGGGATCGACGTCACAGCATTGGGGCCTGTCAAATGTGCGAGGGTACCTAAATATAGCTCTCGCTCTGAACCCCACCACCCCTCAGGGGAAAACATTTATCTATGACCTTGCAACTCAACTGTTGCGACTTGAACTGTAGCGCGTACTGAATGCCCGTATATGACCTGCCAGTGGTGAATGTCACATTGGCATCAAGGGTCCTGCGTATGTCCAAATTATATCCTTTTATTCATTGCGATTTACAAATGATATGTCGTGCTGTGACTTCAGAGATTGGATGTTGCCATAAATCTATAGTCTTCCTGTAAAGAGTAGTGTGTGTGTGTGTGTGTAATTACATTCAGATCTACAGTTTTATTTCTGTATTTATGAAATGTTGCACACATGACCTTCAAAACAGTAGGAACATCACTGTCTACACAGTATTTCATACGGTGCTTGGCTGGGGGTACCTCCGACTCCTTTTCATCAATCGGTACTAACTCAAGACCGGAATAAATAAATACCTGGTCAACACTGAGTTTCTAGCTAGTTTTGTGCAGACAAGTTGTCGTTTAACATTTGCAATGTTTGTTGCCAAATATCTCGAAAAGTTGCCGATAGTTACTTCCAATTCTATGCGATACTTCGAGCATTCGTACGGGTATTGACCATAAATTTAATACGTATGAATACTGATGGGAAACTTTTTACCGTCTCGAAAAGTACTTGACTGGTTCGCATAAAATTTTGTCACGACACTCTAATCAACATTCAGATATGCATCCCTAAAATATGAATTTTCTAAACAACAATGTACATCTCTTTTGTTTTGTTAAATACGGCTGCGAGACTGTGATGTGCTGTGAAATTGTCCATTCTTGCTTTGTCTCACACTCACTTTGTACTATAATGAGATGGCTTGTAAACAATGTTCAAATGTGTGCAAACCTATTGGACCAAACTGGTATTATTATCAGTCCCTAGACTTACAAACTATTTACACTAACCTAAGGAAAACACACCCATCCCCGAGGGAGGACTCGAATCTCCGGCGGCTTGCAACCTGTACTGGTACATATGGGAAAATCCCCAAAAGAAAATATTTTTATCCCTTCTTCTTATGATTTTGAATATTCTTCAATTTTTTTGTTATTTGCAGTAATACATGCGATATAGATATCAAAGACAAGAAAAAATGAGATTTTTTTTATGTGCATTGTTTGGAAGAAAATTGACATCTGACTGTTAATTAGCAGGAGTCAGTCGTTGATTAGCATCGACTGCCTTTTGAGCATGTCTTATCTTGTATGTGCAGTCCAACAATAATAAATAAATTTTTATGTAAGTATAAACCTAAGTACTCGTGTGTTGGTTTTATTCACTGACTTGAAAATATTCGTATACCACTTTAATTACGTTATTGATTATTTTTACACTGAAAGAGGCGAGAGAAAAGAAGGAAGTTTCAGTGTAAACCGCGCGCTCCGGAGTAAGCTGGCAGGTAATCCATTAGAGTGATTGTTTCTTTCATGTACTTTCTTTCTGTTAATAAAACGACGTGCTGCTTTGTATTCTTCCTCAGCCAGTTTCACAACATAAAGAAAGATTGAATTTATAGCCTTATGTATTTGTGTTTTGGCGTTTTGATGCTGTACCTTTCATGCCAGTTACTCTATACGTCTAGCAGAGCGAGATAGGCAGTCATGTAGTCGAGACGTTAGACTACTGAATTGCCGTTTCGTGTTTTATTCTTGCCCCTGGCTTTTTTTAATTATCTCATTGTATGATCGGAATACTTTTCTTCGCCTTTGTTTGGAATAAGACATTGGGAGGTGTGTCAATAATCAAATAAGTATGCATAGGACTAATGTATTATTGTTATTGTCATCATGATGACTAGTACAAAAATACACTATGCTGTTGCGTAATCGCGACTGCTTGTCTATTTCTTAGAATCTCATCCACGAGGTGTAACTTACGATATAAAAAAAAGCCATGACCAAGAATAGGTAACGGATTAGTGGTTTTATGGTCTTGACCTCTGGACCGTTTCAGAACACACTTCTACAAAAAGCGAGTTGGAGCAACGAAACAGCCAGTTTTCGTGAAGTGCAATGGGTAAAAGTGCAAAATGACAGTTGTGGGCCACGGTTTGATTCTAATTAAATCCCATTGTTTTTAAAAAATCTTTCTTTTTTCATTATATTTATTCCTCGAAATGTTAAAACTTATATTTAGAGAAATTTAATACACATTAAAATTTCAGAGTTATGATTTTGAACATAGCTCATGTGAAGCAGCAACCTCATCAGCTTAATTTACTGTATAAGAAAATATTCAGTCCCAGAAGTTGCTTTAAAATAATTCTTATACAGTAAATTTCGGAGTTACTTAATCGTTAAATTCGTGATCGTCAAGGCAAGAGACAGTTAAAACACATTTTACAGGAGAGCATGAATTCAGTGCTTCTGTTTTCATACCCAGTGATTCTGTATGGGTTTTATGCCTCAAATTCGGCAGAGGAAAGATCTTTATTTATAAACTTGAATGGAGTATGTTTTGAACTGAAGCACATTTCGGAAATATGTTGCTTGCTTCAAAAATTTCGTCGTAACATCTGCAGGGTGTGATCAATCAGTGTATTTGTAATGTAATGTGACAGTCGGTGAATATTAATTCATAAAACTTTTCGAATCATTTTCATTCTAAACTTCGCCCAATTATGAAACTTAATTGTTTAAATACAACAATTAAAGTAATTGTAGCCTAACCTAATATACTTTATGCATATAAAGTTCAATGTTTAAATATATTTAAATCTCAGAGTTAAAAGTATACCATTGGAAGTAATAAAATGGCATGAAATTGAAACTAGCGGGAATCGAACCTGACCTGTCAATTTCCAGTCTCTTTGCCCTCTGCACCAAGCTAACATTGTTCGGTTTCTGGCCCGAACTCGCTTGTACTGCAATCGTAAATCTTTCGCAGACGGTTTTTATTTTTCTGTGGCCCACTCAGACGAGAAATTTTAGGAATTTGAAGGATTTATCTACGTGGTTTTTCTCACACAGTTTGAGTCGAATAGGTAAGACCAATCCACCGACCTTGTCAGATGTCGCTCGAGCTTTCCTCCAATCTGGAGAACTTACTCAAGCATTTGTTATAATTACTGTTGTAAATAAACGAATTCAGGTTCAAATTCTGCTTAGACATTTCATGAAAGTGAATTATATTTCCAACAACACTTGTTACATAAAGGTAAAGCTATCAACAATCCGAAGATTGGCTTGAACACCTTAGTGCTATACTAGGCATGGTCCTGTTTGGAGGTAGTATGCCGTTGCGTTGCTCCGACCTTGGAACTGACTTACCCAGCCAGTTATAGGGGACCTACAGTTTAACGGTGCTATTCGGTATTTTTCACATCAGCAATACTGCCAGAGGTGAAAGAAGTGGAAAGTGACAGATAAAGACTTTTTGAAATAACATAAAAAATGCGGCTCTTAAGAGATGTGTCCCAGTACAGAATTAAAGTACATTAATTTCGAACAGAAGAGGTCCCATTAATTTTTCTCTCAGACTTATCGTTTCAGTGTTGTAGGGAAGATATTCACATATTACTAAAGATAATGTTTTTCACACGTTGTCAGTGATATCAAATGCAGCGAAACAGCCTCGGCTCTCTCGTCTGTGGAGACCCAGCGGCTTAAACTGCATGCGTCTACAACAGAAGTAGATCTGTGTGTTACAAAACTTAAATGACCGTAAATCAAGCAATACTTTGCTGCCATCTCTGTTGTAGTCTTGAGGCGATCAGTCCCATTCCATCAGATGTATCCACACCCAAAAAACGTTCAAATGTTTGTTTAGCTTATGGGACTTAACTACGGGGTCATCAGTTCCTAAACTTACAAACTACTTATGAACTAGCTACTACTAAGGACGGCACAAATATCCAAGCCTGAGGAGGGATTCGAACCCTCTACCGTAGTGGCCGTGCAGACCGTGACTGGCGCGCCGCAGTCCCCTCGGCCACCGCGGCCGGCTATCCACACCCACCTTTACAAGATGTATTTTGCCTGTGTGACAGGAAGTTCTTCCCAATGCAGTCCTCTCGTCTAATGGTTGCAGTTCCTTCTCTTTTTTTAGTACTGGCTCATGTTTGCACGATATACTTCTCAAATATAGAAAGTGGAAAGTGACAGATAAAATCCTAGAACCTGGCGGGGATCAAACCCGCGTCCTTGGGATTTGTAGTCTGGCACTCTACCACTGTGCTACTGAGCCGTACTAGTGAGAATTTTAGCAATACATGGCTAGTGACAGCACAAGTTAATCAAATATCGCTTTATTCAAAAGTAAAAATCCGAACCGAAACTTTTTGCCAAGAAAAAAACAGCGTTTACGATTAGGCATTCTTTATTCTGCCGGACAAGTGCTATTGCTTTTACCAGCCAATTCAACTTCACCGCTGTAATGTAGTAAATTGCCGCGTGAGCGTAGTCGAGCGGTCTGGAGCGTCAAGTTACGAATCGCGCGGCCTCCTGCGTCGAAGGTTCGAACCCTCCCTCGGTTTTGGATGTGTGTGTTGCCCTTAGGTTAGTTTAACTTAATTCAAATAGTTTGTAAGATTAGGGACTGACGACCAATGTAATTTGGTCTCATAGGATTACAAACATTTGAACATTTTTTGCAGTCCATTTCCGCAGTGCCTCACGTAGTCCGTTCAGTTGCTAAACACAATGATACCTTGAGAACAAATTTATGTTAAAAATATGAAGGTGTAATTTTCACTATGTTTCACTCCTGTTTAAATGTCCTTGATTGTGGCAATGAAATAAAAGGCTTAACGCCTTTTCCGGTAGCCCAGCTGAAACAGCAAAGGGCGGGCGTAAGATATTGAGTGTTAACGCCAAGATTTAGTAATTTAACATGCCAACGCTCAATCCTTCGCTGTAAGATAAATTCGTGTTGCATTGTCAGGGGCATGCATGAACGAAGTACTTCCCTTTCGATGTAAATGTTGTTGGAAGACTAACGAAGATGAGAACGCTATTACTTGTAATTCAGTGTGGTTTTTTTCTCTCTCTACCACCTCTCCTCCCTTTCTTTCCAACGCTTTTAACACCGCGTAGAATTCTGTGTTCGGTTATTTAAAATATTACTGAGGATCTTCGTAGTGTTCACGATAGCCTCTTAAAACCAGCAAATGTGTTCAGCGAGGTTCACATGACATGCGTATCTAATGTGTTCACACGCGTTATCAGCAGATGCTTATTTGTTCTGTCAGGAATTATCTTAACGTTTCCGTTCATTTATCAAACATTTTAATATGACAGCTTCAGTGATTATGATAACGTGAATTCTGTCCTCGCGTTATTATGGTTTTGTGATATATCAGGTCGGGTTAGCTTTAGTTGTATTTATTTCTTCCGTAATACTGATTTTTGAAATTGAAATTGTCTTCCTCTTCTGCACCCGAGAGTTGATGTTTCTGACATGCATAATAAAGTTGTTCGTAATGTAGTTTTGGTGGGCAGGAAAAGAAGTTGCGAAATGCTCGCTGTAATATTTGGGCGTATAGTGAAACGAAGTGCTTTTCTTCTGGGGCACGTCTCATTCAAAGGAACCGAAAACGTCACATGGGGCTGATATTAAGAGAATAAAGGAAGTGTCAAGTGCGGTAAAGGAATCACAAAGCGGTACTTCACGCAATCTCTTTAGCACTGAAGATTGCAATGTCGGCTAACTGTTCCATTATGAACAAAGTTACGGTGGAGTATCTGTTGTACATCGGAGAGAAATCAAGTTTTCTTCTGTCATGGTGACAGTGAATCATCATTGGCATAAAAGCCGCGCGCTTTCTGGACCATAAACCTCAACATAGCTTCTAGTAGCCAGCATTGAAAAATAAAAGGTAAATGTTAGGATGTCGTTCTGCCTTGCTGCAATTGTGAAATTCCCAAACACATACACGGGCATTCCTATTTGTTACTTTCACACGGAAGCTAGTAATTGACGGTTAGTCATCGAGTACAACAGAAGTGATATCTGGCCTTCCCCAGGGAAGCGTTATAGGTCACCTACTCTTCCTCGTGTATATAAAAGATTTAGGAGACAATGTGAATAGCTCTCTTAGACTATCCGAGGGTGATGCTGTCGTTTATCGGTTAGTGAAGTCAACAGATGATCAAAAGCAACTGCAAAGCGATTTAGACAAAATTTCTACATGGTCCGAAAATTGGCAGTTGACACCGAATAAAGAGAAGTGTGAAGTAATACACATGACCACTAAAAGAAATCCGCTAACTTCAATTACGCGATAAATCAGTCACACCTTAAGATCGTAAATTCTACCAAATACCGAGGAGTTAAAATTACGAACAAGATAGATTGGAGAAATCACATAGAAAATATTGTGGGGAAGGCGAATGAAATGTTACGTTTCCTTGGTAGAACGCTTGGAAGATGCACCAGCTCCACCAAAGAGACTGCCTACATCACACTTGTGCGTCCGGGATTAACGGAAGATATTGAGAAGGTTCAGAGAAGGGCAGCTCGTTTATATTACAGGGGGAGAAAGCGTCTCGGAACTGTTGCACGATTTGAGGTGGAAATCATTAAAAGAACGACGTCATTCGTTGCGGCGAGATCTGTTTGCCAAATTTCCTTCACCAACTTTCTCTTCCGAATGCGATCATATGTTGTTAGGACCCACTTACATAAAGAGACATGAGGCACATAATAATAAATCAGATCGGAAATAGGAAGTTGTAGGTGTACCTTTTTCCCGTGAGCTATTCGACAAAGGAACTGTAGAGAAATGCCATTAACCCTCTGGCATGCACTTCATTGTAGCTTAGAGTATCTATGTAGTAAAAGTAGACACCTGCTTGCCAGGATTAGCTGTTGGAGCAGTAATTCGGCGGAGAGCAGCCGGACACGTGGGGACAGCGGAGCTGAATCACGCCACGCTATTATCGAATGTTGTGTCGACGTGTGTTGGAAAGCGGGCGGCACCGAGGCCAGAGTTGGACTGCGCAACTGACGAGCCAGCTGATACCACAGCTCATCACCCTAGCGCTGGTCACGCGAGCTTAGTACAGGGTGTTTCAGAAGAGACTTTACAACTTTTAAAAATCATATTAATTTTTTAAAAAGAGGCACAGAGCTGGTTTCCAAGGAAAACACATCAAGTTTTTATCTTAAACTGAAAGTGATCGATGTGGCTTCCGTTGTTTATCCTGCAGGCATCCCATCGATAACTGATTTCTTCCCAAACTCGCATCAGCATTGCAGGTGTAACTTGGTCAGCGGCGGCGTAGATTCTTGCTCTAAGTTCCGGTAGAGTACCCAGCAAAGGAGGGACGTACACCGTATCTTTGATGAAGCCACCGAAGAAAAAGGCTAGCGGTGTCAGGTCTTGGGAACGGGCAGGCCATGCAATTGGCGCAGCAGGGCCAATCCATTTACCTGGAAAGCGGTCATTGAGAAAATCCCGGACGTCAGTCAGTGTGGTGGTGCGCCGTCTTGCAAGAAGTAAACATTTCGTTCTCCGTCGTCCTCGATCTGTGGTATCAAAAATTGTTGTAACATATCCAGGCATACTATCCCGTTTATAGTTCGGCCATGGTCAATAAAGAAAGGGGGGGGGAGGGTTGTACATTTGCTTCTTGCTCAACGCGCAAAAAACGTTCACCTTATGACTATCACGAGCATATTGCAATGTATCATGTGGATTTTCACTGCCACAAATCCTACAGTTATCTGTGTTAACCTTGCCACTTAAGTGAAAAGTTGACTCGTCAGAAAAGATTATGGTGTCCAAGAAATGTTCATCTCATCCACTCGGTCTAACATATCCGCGCAGAATTTCTTCTGGGCAATCTTATCAGTGTCTTTAATTGCTTGTAAAAGCGACAATCTGTACGGTTTCAAATGCAAACGTCTTCTCAAAACACGCCAAACTGTTGTATGTGGGACTTGCAGTTCACGAGATGCACGCTGGGTCGATTTCGTACGCTGGGTCGATTTCGTACGGATGTTGACAAAACTATCTCACTTTCTCAACGACTTAGTTCAAATGTTTGTATAGCTTATGGGACTTAACTACGGGGTCATCAGTCCCTAAACTTAGAAACTACGTATGAGCTAACTAATACTAAGGACGGCACAAATATCCATGCCCGAGGGTGGATTCGAACCCCCCGACCGTAGTGGCCGTGCAGACCGTGACTGGAGCGCCTCAGTCCCCTCGGCCACCGCGGCCGGCAACGACTTAGTCAGATGTGCTTGGACGACCTGGTACTTCCGAATATCTTACTAAGCACTCCGTTTCTACAAAACATTTATGCCACTCATAAATTGTAGGCCTACTAGGAGGATCTTCAGCATACTTCGTACGAAATTTACGCTGAACTGTTGTCGCCAACTTTGATTCTTCAAACCAAAACACACAGCTAGCACGCTCGGGTCCAGTGAAGGCAGCCATCTTTAACGTAACTGCCGCCAGCGCTTGTTGCGGCGCGATTCTGCACTAGCGAACTACGCGAGTCAAAACTTGATGTGTTTACCTTTGAAACAACACTAAAACCATCTCTGTACCTCTTTTATATATATATATATATTCGAATTTGTAAGTCTCTTTTGAAACACCCTGTAGTTCAGCCGAGGGAGCTGAGGAGAAAAAGAACGATTAAGGGGACCTTTCCCTGCTCCGTCTGTAGTATTCTGCTCCCCACTGCAGTGATACTGATGTACAAAGCGGAGGTAGCTCAAAGTTTGGCCTTGCTGAGAAAATTAGCCAGATATTTATTATATTATGATTTGACAATAGTATTTATAAAACATTAAAAAGGGAATATTGTTTAACCAAGGCAGCATTTTCTTTGCTGCGACTGATAGTACAGCTTGAAAAAAATTATGTACTGACAACATTCAAGGATGTGTGTTACGCCTCCAAATTTCATCTTCTTACGCTGAACCGTGAAAAATATTCAGCCACGGTGGAATGGCCGAATGCTCTAAGGCAGCATGCTGCGGAGCGCGCGGTTGCTCCCCTATCGGAGGTTCGAGTCTTCTTTCGGGCATGGGTTTGTGTATTGTCCTTATGTTAGTTAAAATAGTTTGTAAGCCTAGTTACTGATAACCACTGTAGTTAAATCCCATAGATTTACAAATTTTAAAAAAATATTCAAAATTTGTTTTACTATGAAAAAAAATATTTTAAAATATGCATCAGCCATCAAACGTAACTTTAACATATTTCAATTCTACTAAATACTAACTAAACTAACTTCAATTGGAAAGAACACAGAAAATATTGAAGGGAAGCCGAACCAAAGATTAAAGTTTCATTGGCAGAACACTTAGAAGATGCAACTATTCTTCTAAAGAAATCGCCTACAGTACACTTGTGCGTTCTATTTGGGAGTATTGCTGCGCATTGTGGGATCCACACCTAGCGGGACTGACGGACGATTTAGAGAAAATTCAGAGAAGGGCAGCTCGTTTTGTTTTATCACGATATGAGGAAGAGAATGTCACAGAAATGATGCACGACTTGTGGTGGAAATGATTAGAAGAAAGGCGTTATTTGTTGCGGCGAGTCTATTTGCGAAGTTTCTTTCGCAAACTTTCTCTTCAGAATGCGAACATACATTGTTTGCACCCACCTGCATAGGGAGACATGATCATCATAATAAGACAAATTAGAGCGAAAACAGAAAGATTTTGGTGTTTCTTTTTTTCCACGAGCTATTAGAGAATGGATCTGTAGAGAAATATCATAAAAGTGGTTCGATGAACCCTCTGCCATGCACGTCAATGTGACTTGCAGAGTATGCATGTATATTTAAGTGTAGATTACTTGCATTTTGGATATCTAAGTTCATTTTACACTAATCAGAGATATTGTACTATAATTATTACTGAGTCTATGACTCTTGACGGCCAGCTTGACAGATGCAATATTTGGTATTAGCCACCTTATGGAGCTGTTGAAGCGTTCGCTGGGAATCTTCTAACAGGACTTTTTATTTCCCTTTGTCTCTTATGACTACGTAGTCGAAGGGACGTTGAACTTGAATCTTCCTTCCTTTTTTTATTTGCATGTCATTTTCCATAGGATCAATTGCCTCCGTAACTGTGATGAATACCTTTCGTTGTGTTGTTCCTGTACATCTTATATAAAATTGGAAAGTCCAGGTTGGAATAAATAATATAGTGAGTACAGTTTACTACTCACCGCAAAGACGTGGCGACGAGCTGCGACAGGCACATACAAAAGACACACACATACAACACATTCAGCTATCGGCCATGGCCTTCTTCAGAAATAGAGCACTCACGCAATCACACAGGCACACAACACAGTCATACAACCATCACCTCCGACTGCAGTCGGAGGTGATGGTTGTATTACTGTGTTGTGTGCCTGTGTGATTGCGTGAGTGCTCTATTTCTGAAGAAGGCCATGGCCGATAGCTGAATGTGTTGTATGTGTGTGTCTTTTGTATGTGCCTGTCGCAGCTCGTCGCCACGTCTTTGCGGTGAGTAGTAAACTGTCCTCACTATATTATTTATTCCTGTACATCTTATATTTATAGCAAATTTTGAACCATGTGCTGCCTTGAAGTCGTTATGTTTTAGGGTTCAATTACTTTATTTTGACGTTTCTAATTCAGAAAGCACCCATGTAGTTATCTTGAGAAAACGCAAACATCGAAATACAGTAACAGGTCTAACTACGATACAAGTGTTTCAAATTCCGAAGGCAACGCGTAAACCAGTCATCGTATGTAATAGAAATCAGTGGACTAAACAACAAGTATATCAGAAATCGTTGGTTTTGCATACGTCACAGCCTTGTATTTCGATTCCAGGAGTCACAGCCTCGTAGAATATATGTTTGATATCCATCTGTAAAAGCAAAAAAGGAAGGAAATTCATATTTTGACGAACTTAAGAATATCAGAGAAGGCTGGTACCTGTGCAATATTATTTTCAAACTAAATTAATGAACAAAAGTAAAATGAAAATGAAAAAAAAATTCAAGAAATATTCAAGTACTCTTTATTAAATGCTCATCTTAATAACTGGTTTTAAGCCAACTCATTAAATTTAAGTGTTGAAAAGATTCACTCCATGCAGTTCAGAACATGTAAGAGGTTTCCATCAGAATATGCATAAAGCATCGAGAAAAGCAGATAGAAGAGGTTGACTGATTGATAATAAATTCATTTGGGAGGAGCACACCACAGAACTGCAGAAAAGACTTAACAAATGTGTACTTGCAGTATGTTATCAGACATAGGAGACATAAAAATAAAAAAAAAAAGCTTGCATATTTTGCTTACGTTCATTGGATGTCATATGGTATAATACTTAGGGGTAACTCTTAAAGTCAAGCAAAAGTTTTCAAAGTCCAAAAATTGTGTAATACTTATTATTTGTGAAGTAAATTAACGGACATCTTGTCATCTTGCCTCTTCAAAGAACTGGGTATACTAACAACTGCGTCTCAGTATATTTATTTCTTAATGAAATTTGTCGTAAATATTATACCCCCTTTTCCAACAAACAGCTCACTTTATGCGTACAATACTCCGAACAGAAACGATCTGCACAAGGACTTAAAAAGGACTTACTTTAGTTTGAAAAGGTGTTCACTACTCAGGAACACACATGTTCAGTCATTTACCAACAAATAATCTGCCCAGAATTTTAATTCGATCTTTATTCCATTTTTTCGTGCGGTTTTTTTTCCAGTGTCATGTGGCACCAAAGGGTTATCGCTTATGCTGTCATAAAATACTGATCTTTTCCCTCACTCTCCACTATCAGTTCAGGAAGCATTTCACACGAGATA
Source organism: Locusta migratoria (assembly GCA_026315105.1). Lineage (NCBI taxonomy): Eukaryota > Metazoa > Arthropoda > Insecta > Orthoptera > Acrididae > Locusta > Locusta migratoria. The sequence goes on from CM048746.1 coordinate 159,707,889, forward strand.
TCATTTTGATATAATTAAATTTTGGCATTAGACGTTCAAGGATCTCTGCAGTGATATGCTTTTAAGCAGTACATAGCTTCGGAGTGCTTTGTGAGCACGTTGATTGTGTGTCTTGGGACAACCTTGTAGTTTGAGGAAACAGAGCAACAGAAAAGACGCGGGTATCACGCGATGACATTTCAGTCGCAGACTCCGTCACGGAAAAATTTGGGACGGACGATTACTTGAAGCTTTGTGCCGTCTGGAATATTCATAACGACTTGGTGCTTGTTTCACTCTGTATTCATGTCGTAGGTATAGAGAGCAAGGCGCACAAGCAGGCTCCATACTGCCTTAGGACGACGATAATTTGCGTTGTTCTAAACTATGTTCTGCCAGGTACTTTCTGGGAAGTGCACTAGAAGAAGCGTCTATCGATGGTTTCTTAATTACTACATATGTGGGTCATCTGATGATAAAATGTTATTGCTTTAGTCAGAAGTCTTGTAATTCCATACTATGGGGTTCTGTCTTGGTCACAGGCACTGTATGACAGACATTTTCAGTTTTAGAAGAGAGCTAACATTAATTACACAGAAACCGTGGACCATCTCCCCATCTGAAAGATGTGTAAAATGACACGAACCGTAAAAGAACTGATACGGTCACGTATGGAAGTTGTAGGGTGACTATTGTTTACACAGCATTTTAAATGCGTCTTGGTATTTAATGTATGTATTAGAAGTAGTGTTCTGATCTAATGCACTTAAAACGAAATATGCACAAAAACCCCTCGAAATATGTAGTTACAACATGCTCTTACTGCTAGCATATGCCTTTAAATATGCAGCAAAAAATCTTCATTTATGCTTTTCTCTTAGATAATTTTTTTAAATATGCATCTTATGTGAGAAAATTAATGAATAACCATCAAATAATGGCCATAATTCAATGAATAAAATGAAGTATAACTTAGGTAATTGCACGATAAGTTTGGTAAATTCTAAAAATTGTTTGAACTACCAACATTTTTTCAATATTCTCTACATGAATATTATGAAAATGATCGTTCAACATCACATGACACTATAGGTAAGAATTTAAGAGCAGCGACATCAGACGACTTGAAATCATGTAGATTCTCGGAGCGTTTCTCTCCTTCCAGTATCTGAGCAATCTTCCGAATCGTACGCCAACGAGAATTTCTATGAACTCCATATAATTTTCTTCTCTCATCGATGATACCTGGCCAACTCTTGCTCCGTGCCCTGACTCCTTCGACGAGAGCCCCGCCGTCGTAACTCCCATGTCACGGGTCTCAAGTTTCTCAAATAGGTCTGGAAGGCCACCCAAATGCGCTCGGAAGATAGATAGGCTGTGGAATACCCTGGAATTCTTCAGACGTCCATGGCTTTTGGCATGACTAAATTTTCATCTTCAAAGCCCTTTAGGACCTGGAACAAGAAAGTAGTAATCTGGTGAATGTCGGTTTCAAGTTGGAAACTGCTCTGCATATAAACAAGCTTAATTTTGGAATTCCATGTTGTGTTCCTTTTCTTTGCTTACTCAATTTATCCAGAACTACATACTCATCCACACCTCTTCAACTTTTCTGTGGTTGTCTGCATAATAGTTAGCAGCTGAAATCCACGTTCCCCACCTCGTCAAGACTGGTTGGTGGCAGAGGACAGTCAGGGCGAGCTGTCTTGAAAGCTCTCACTCGACTTGCCGTGATGAAAACCTTCTTTGCCGAAGATACAAGGCAGATGACCTCGACGAATGTTAGAGCAGCTGAGAATGGGGAAGAAAGTCGCCATTGTTCTAAGTAACCAGTCCGGTTTTCGCCTTAAGTGATGAAATATCGCAGATATGGATGGCCACTTTGGAGTAAATAAGAGCAGCACTGTGCTCAGTAATCAACGGACAACACTACTTGTGAACAGCTTTGCGATTTGTAGCCGAAGTATCGGAAGATGAAATTATGCCCTTACTGGAACACCCGGAAAGTTGTTGGAATAACTTTAACCTGTGATTGTCTGTTTTGTCGTATGTTCCTAAGTTTTACAATGACGATTCTCTTCTTATGGAACTGTGCGATCTTTTCTGTAGGTTAGAGCGAGATACCTCCGATCACTGGACTAATCCACGTGAAGTAAGCATTGTTATGAGTACGCTAGTTCCCCACACAGAGGTCTTTTGTCCTGTTTTTATTTATTTTTCTCTTCCGCGGCCTGTGCTCATATTAAGTCTGTTTACTTTTATTTTTTTTTATTTTTTTATTTTTATTTTGAAACTTTTCATATATCATTTAAAGTGGAATAGGCCCGCTGTACCTATACTTTGACTTTGAAGGGAGAATTTTGTTTCTAATTTGAAATACTGCTTGAAAATACTGAGATGTCGGTTACTGCTTTTTCCTCGTGTACATATGCACCTTTCGACTCGCCGTGTTTCTATCATTCGTGATGAGTGTTAGACGTATTGTGTATAATTACTTTCACTTAGCAACACGTAACTAACAACAACACGTTAAAGAAGACTCTTGTTAACACAGCATGGAGGCAGGGAGATTCTCCACACCCGAATCTTCTAATCTCTGCTGCCCTCCCACACCACTCAATTTTGTTGTGGTTTTAGCTGGTTTTTCAAATAAAATCAGGAAAATGCTAGGGTGAATCCGCAGTTTCGCGGCAGTTAAGGGAGGCGTACCGCCCTAACTCGGCAATGTTAAATTGGCTCAGTTTTCTCAGGAACTCTTGAGTATATAAATGTGTTTTTATCACATGTTCTAGCATGTTTTGTCACTGTATTGCTCTACAATCACTTTAAAATAACAGCTGGAAAATTATGATTTTTCCCTAAACATAATTTTTTGTGTGTAAATTTTCACAATTTTCTTGAATTTTAACTATTAGAAGTTTCTGAGAAAAGGGGGCATTTATACTGAAAAATGCCATTTTAAGGAATTACGTTTGAAGAAAAATTAATATACAGCCAACTGATACATAAAAAATATGTTCGAATCCTGGATGGTAGTCCTCATCTTCTCCATCTTTCTCACCCAGTGATGTCCTCCTTTTCTTGAATCTGCCCACTTTTGACATATTGTTTGTTGCAATCTCTGCCTTCATGATTCGCAGTTGGTTCAAATCCATGACACATTGAGTGGTGTTGTAACCTTTATGAATTTCAAGATGCTCCATAATCTGGAGTTTTCTAGACCAGCCATCATTGAAAGTAAGAACTTCAAAACACAGAGTTCAAAGACAGAACTTTCAACAAACACAATCTAAAACACGGTTAGTGGATAACTGTTGTTTGCAAACAGAAACAAATTTAAGGTTCGAAGAGTTTCCTGCAAAGTATAGCTACTTTAGGCAATTTGTGAAATGGACAGTTCTCTACGAAACAAAAGAAACTGCAGGCTTTTATACTAAGAAGTTCGAGAAAAATGGCAATATGCGAAATGATGGAAAACAGAAGTCTGAGAAATGTCAGTGCATGATTATTTTCAATTACTTTTTTAAATAGTAAATAATATTTCATGAAACCAACACCAAATTAAGCATAAACATCCATATTATCATAATTTGCATAAAAGTAAAAATGTGAATGGCCGGCTGCGGTGGCCGAGGGGACTGCGGCGCGCCAGTCACGGTCTGCACGGGCACTACGGTCGAGGGTTCGAATCCCCCCTCGGGCATGGATATTTGTGCCGTCCTTAGTCTTAGCTAGTTGATAAGTAGTTTGTACGTTTAGGGACTGATGACCCCGTAGTTTAGTCCCATAAGCTATACAAACATTTGAACATCTGAATTTTAAAAATGTGAAATTTTGTCATTTTGGACGGTGCGACTCCCATTAAATAATATAGCCTTTCATTTTAAAAGACGCGCCCCATTTTAGATGTATGCACTTAAAATATTGTTGAACTTTAACAATTAAATTGTCGATCAAAGTTTTCGTTTACCTCTTGCAACTGCTCATTGTGCCATCCAAATAAAGAATGGTAAACATCCAGACGACAGTCAAGCTTCTCATTTTTGTGGTGTGACTAGGTGGTGTGATGCAACAAAGGTAAAAAATTACTTTGAAAAAACATGCGAGATTCGGCTATCTTGAACCACGGTAGAATGTAAATAGAAATAGCCACATCTGCTAAATATTTTAAATCGTCTATACTTAGTACTGAAAGTCTTCATGTGCGAAGAAATGTGAACTGTGGAACACAGATATTGCATATGGAAGGCCTACAAAGTAAGTGACACAAATTTATCTTAACATAACAAAATTACTTAAAGTAGCGCAACAGCGAAGTTTCAACAAAATCTATGACCGTTTATGTTAAAAGTTCTCATTACATACAACGAAAGTAATTTTAATTTGAAAAAAAAAAAGAAAACTAGTTTCTATTAAAACCGGTATATTATGACGCAACTGCACCTATGCAAAGGGAAAATGTGATTGCCCCACTACATTTCGAAACAAAAATGGAACTGTTACCTACTGTAATATATTTCGTAATTTTTTTAAAAATGTTAACTTGACTAGAAATAGGTTTATAATTACATTTCCATACCCTCATTTTGAGTTGTTCAAAACTAACAATTTTGTGGAACCTTGAGGAATGAAACCGAGAACACTTTGAGCAATGGAATGCTACGGCTGCCAGATTTCAAAATAGGAGCTAAATCGCTTTTGCGAACTGATGACAGTGAGTCACATTATGTGATAATGATTACGGTACTTACGTTTCTACTGGGTCTTAACATTCCCGAACCTGCGATGTCTTTGCCTTTGTATCAGGGGCATAGTAAAGATAACAGAAGCAACATATTGCAAGATTTCAGAACGCTGGCCTGTCTAGGAAGTTCCTTGTCCTGATGTATTACGTTACCCCTAAACCGCGCTAGATTGTGCAATCTTCTGTACTGTGCATTTCTGAGAAGGGAAGTTGAAACTTCCGCCTGTAGCCAGGATTCATGTTTTCGTGCCGCGGTGGAGTAGCCGAGCGGTCTAAAGCGTCTCGCTGCGGAGCGCGCGGTTGCTCGCTGTGGAGGTTAGAGTCCTCCCTGGGGCATGGGTGTGTGTGTTTGTCCTTAGGTTAGTTTACCTAGGTTTAAGTAGTTTGTAAGCTACGGACTGATGACCACGCAGTTTGGTCCGATAGATATACAAACATTTGAACATGTTTTCGTTTAATCACGTCGGACGAATGAGGGAGTACACCTTTTCCGTCTATAACCCAATCATAGGAGTTCATGACGATGTCATTTTTCGGAAAGAAATTCGTGAAACTATTCGTTCAGCGCAGGCCAAGTGTAACGCTAAATTTCACACGCTAGTGATAAATTTTATCTGTGCGGCCGCATCTCGTGCGTTGAGGTCGGTGACCGCAATTGCGTGTAGCTTTTGAGAGTTCGGAAATAGTACACTGTTATTTGACTGTAGTTCGCACGTTAGGCGTGCGTTTTAATTTTGCCATTTGATGTCTCGTAAAGTCGTTTACCGTGGTTCTGTGAGCTTGTAATTCGTATGTTCTGTCTCGTATTCTTTCATGAAGAGAAGAGTTTGAACTGCTTCCTTCTTTAGCTACCTCACTTAGTTTTCGGCCACAATCTTTTCCTTTTTGATAGCAACAGTCTTACTAAGACAGTGTGACGTAACGAGCTTGTGTCCAAAACTTTGATCTTCCATTTGTAGAACCGTTAGCTTGTTTTGATAACGTCTGCAGCGGTCACTTCTTTCCTCCCCCCCCCCCCCCCAAAAAAAAAAAAAAAAAAAAAAATTACCGATGTATATGGGTGATTGAGCTAAAGTGAAAACAAGTGATATAACATGACGTACAGTCCACAACGCTGAAAGACTCAAATTCAGTATGTCCCCCGTTGTTGTTTTCGGAAACTATGTTGATTCCATATATAAACATTGACTCAATACTGACAATCCGCAAGACCGCTCCCCGTCGGGGGCCCGAATCCTCCCTCGGGCATGGATGTTCGTGTTGTCTTTAGTATTAGCTTCACTCCTGGCCATTAAAATTGCTACACCACGAAGATGACGTGCTACAGACGCGAAATTTAACCGATAGGAAGAAGATTCTGTGATATGCAAATGATTAGGTTTTCAGAGCATTCACACAAGTTTGGCGCCGGTGGCGAGACCTACAACGTGCTGACATGGGGAAAGATCCAACCAATTTCTCATACACAAACAGCAGTTGACCGGCGTTGCCTGGTGAAACGTTGTTGTGATGCCTCGTATGAGGAGGAGAAATACGTACCATCACCTTTCCGACTTTGATAAAGGTCGGATTGTAGCCTACCGCGATTGCGGTTTATGTATCGCGACATTACTGCTCGCGTTGGTCGCGATCCAATGACTGTTAGCAGAATATGAAATCAGTGGGTTCACGAGAACAATACGGAACGCCGTGCTGGTTCCCAATGGCCTCGTATCACTAGCAGTCGAGATGACAGATATCTTATCCGCGTGGCTGTAACGGATTGTGCAGCCACGTCTCGATCCCTGAGTCAACAGATGGGGACGTTTACAAGACAACAACCATGTGTACGAACAGTTAGATGACGTTTGCAGCATCATTGACTATCAGCATGGAGCACCATGGCTGTGGTTACCCTTGACGCTGCATCAGACAGGAGCGCCTGCGATGGTGCACGTAACGACTAACCTGGGTGCACAAATGGCAAAACGTAATTTTTTCCAGTTGACTACAGGTTCTGTTTACAGCATCTTGATGGTCGCATCCGTGTTAGGCGACATCGCGGTGAACGCACATTGGAAGCGTATGTTCATCATCGCCATACTGGCGTATCATCCGGCGTGATGGTACGGTTACACGTCTCGGTCTCCTCTAGTTCGCATCGACGGCACTTTGAACAGTGGCCGTTAAATTTCAGATGTGTTACGACCTGTGGCTCTACCCTGCATTCGATCCCTGCGAAACCCTACATTTCAGCAGGATAATGCACGGCCGGCCGCGGTGGCCGAGGGGATTCAGGCGCTCCAGTCACGGTCTGCACGGCCACTACGGTCGGGGGTTCGAATCCCTCCTCGGGCATGGATATTTGTGCTGTCCTTAGTCTTAGTTATTTCATAAGTAGTTTGTAAGTTTAGGGACTGATGACCCGTAGTTAAGTCCCATAGACTATACAAACATTTGAACATTTGATAATGCACGACCGCATGTTAGTCCTATATTGGCCTTTCTGGATGCGGAAAATGTTCAACTGCTGCCATGGCTAGCACATTCTTCAGATCTCTTACCAATTGAAAACGTCTGGTCAGTGGTGGCCGAGCAACTGGCTCGTCACAATACGCCAGTCACTACTGTTGATGAACTGTGGTATCCTGTTAAAGCTGCATGGGCATCTGTACCTGTACACGCCATCCTAGCTCTGTTTGACTCAATGCCCAGGCGTTATTACGGCCAGAGGTGGTTGTTCTGGGTACTGATTTCTCAGGATCTATGCAACCAAATTGCGTGAAAACGTAAACACATGTCAGTTGTAGTATAATATATTTGTCCAATGAATACCCGTTTATCATCTGCATTTCTTCTTAGTGTAGCAATTTTAATGGCCAGTAGTGTAGTTAAGTATTTTGTAAGTTTAGGAACTGACTGACAAAGTTTCATAACATAGGAAAAAACAGTAAATAAAATGTTATGGTAAGACATAAAACCGCATAACAGTGTGCAAAATAGGCTGAGAATGCCTGACTCAAATGTCGCGTGTTGTTAATAAGTACGGAAACAAGGAACAATAAAAAAAAAAAAAAAAAAAAAAAAAAATTCCAAAGCAATAAAAAATTCATCCACTATAGTTGTTCATATATACGTATGATGACTGTTTTAATACGAATTAACTACAATCTCATATAGCGGGGAAAATCGAGGTCGTAAGCGTAAGAGAAATGTAACGGATCGTGGTGCAGGATAAAAGAATTACATAAAATATCATAAAATAATTAGTGCAACAAATCGTGAAATGTTAGGAAACCTAGGTACACTTGATTCCTAATGAGTTTTCCGGCCTCCAGTAATATTGTCACGTTGCAATGGAAGTAGGCTTGACTTCGAAGGCAACTAAACACAGCACTTATACTGAAAGCACGTTTATTACGAACTCAACATACACTCAGCACTGACTGCCTCTCAGGAAGAGTGCTTTGCTATTTATACACAGACAGAATTTACCAGAAATTAGAAGAACAGTTAACATAAGAAACAAGTAGAATTTACAAGTGAACATAAGAAAGATGTAGAACCTTCTGGAATTGTCAATTACAAAGAAATAAATTTTTGCCGGTGGGCGGGATTGAACCGGCGACCTTCTGCTCCGCAGTCCGTGACGCTATCCCCTGCGCCACGCCGGCAGTTGGTGTTTGTGGTCTCTCGCGGCAATATAATAGTCGAACATAAAACGTGTACCAAAATTCTGCAACTGACAGATGTGATAGATATAGGCCTATAGTTTTGCACATCTGAATGACGACCCTTCATAAAAACGGGAGTGACTTACGCTTTTTTCCACTCGTTAGGAATGCTTGCAGTGGAGGAGGAGGAGGAGGTGGTGGTGGTGGTGGTGGTGGTGGTGGTGGTGGTGGTGTCATTTATGGAGGAAGTAGAAGAGGATGAGGGAAAGTTGCCCGTTTACTTAAGTCTTGGGGAAATTCTATGAGGATGATGGAAGTGGTTCCTCTTATACGCAACAGGACACTGAATTGTCGGAGAGCACTGACAGAGTAGGAGTTTGCATTTTTTTCTTTTTATGAGCAGGCATAGATACTTTGCTTTAGTATAGTTCAGCAGACCCATGACGTGGTACAATTGTACGAAACTTTACCACATGTTTTAGATTATGACGATGACAAGTTCGAAACGCGTCAATAAATTACAGCCACATCACCAGCTGTGGCCTTCATGTTTTTTAAAGCGTCCCTTATATAGCATTGTTTAGTTACGAAATAGAATATGGGCGAATACCTCATTCGTGACTTCATGTCAAATTTGGGACAGGTATGATAGGTGGGATCTTTTGTTAAAGTAAAGGTGGCACGAAAAATGTTGGGGTTCTTGCGCACTGAAAAGTCGTTACAGTAAAAACAGCGTTTTACTGTCATGTAATTTGTCTGGCCACAGCCAACCTAACTAGGCAACTAACAGACCCACGAATATGGTCATATCAACGTATGTTGCAAATGTAGCGTACACATGCTTTCATGTTTAACCCTAAGTCTTCTTCGCCACTTGTACCATGCTCAATTATATCACAATGTGAAGGTACTATAGAACAAGTGATTGCACGAGTTTGCACTTCATATCATATGGAATGATGTTTCGAAACATTTTGAGGGCATAGAACTAGCGGAGGTCTTCCGGCACTTGGATACAGCATGAGCTGCCCAATTTAAATATTCATCGAAAATATCGCCCGAATTCTTCGCTGTTGGTATTGGGATACTTTCTAATTGAAAGGGAGGTATTTGGCCGTGTAATACTAGGCTTTAAATTTCTGGTGGGCGACTAAAATTACTTGCGACGGTTCTTGCATTTAATTTGAACCCCAGATTTACCGCTTAAGAAAGATCATAATCCATAGGGGCAATCGCAATATTTATATCAGGAAATTTGGCACTTCGGTAGAGCGTCGGCATATAAGTGATGTTTACAAAAGACAAAGCGGATGAAATGACATAAAATGACATAAAAGGAGACCGAGCAAGGTGGCGCAATGGTAAAAAAACTGGACTCGCTTTCTGGAGGATGGTGGTTCAAATCCACCTCCGGCCATCCTGATTTAGGTTTTCCAGGATGGATATAGAACCAATTTGGGGGCGGGCTGCTAGGTTTCAGTACGCGAACGTTAGAGGGAAGCTTCGAGAAGTCAGACAGGAACTGATAGAGGGAAGTTGTCTTTATTTTCTTGTAACACCATTGATGAAGTTTAGAGGGCCGGCAATTGAAGCTGAATGCAGTACTGTATTCCTGTCGCCAGCTTACATTGCTCGGAAGGATCACAAACATAAAGTGGGGGCTTAACGAGTCAGAGAGACGGTCTTTCACATATTTATGTAGTTATCGATCAGATGAATCTTGACTGTATCGGCATCACATGGATACTTTAAGTCAAGTTGTTTCACTGCGTAAGACAGGTCGAGCTAAAAAAATCTTGTAAAGTTCTGTCGAATATCCAGGTTGTACTTTCTGTGTTTTTTTATTTCAATTGCGTAGCGTATTCAGTTGCTGCCCTAGTTTCTTAAGGACACTTTTTTTCACTGCTGCTACACTTTTATTTCACCTTCCATCTGTTTATATAAGACAGGTCCTAGTACTCTTTTGGGTCTGACCTCTTAGCCGCCATGCTAGCTTCTCCACAGTCAGCTATGTATGGCGTTGCCCGTGTCCCACCACGTGGAGGTGGACCAGTTGCCCTCTAATTTAGAAATGTTATTGCAGCTTTGTTTAGACTTTACAAAGTAATACAAAATCTTAAACGAAAAATTTGAATAACCATTTGGCTGTTTGAAATTGCTAACATACTTTACATATTCATTACTTCTCGTTCATAATACATACAAAACACAGTACATTATGAAACATATAAAACATAGTACAAAACAACATCATGGTACCTAAAACCTAGTATGTAAAAACATCGGGGTACATAAAAACTATAGAAAATGTCATAGTACATATAAGTACATAGCCTCAGACGAGTACATAGCCGGCCGCGGTGGCCGAGGGGACTGAGGCGCTCCAGTCACGGTCTGCAGGGCCCCTACGGTCGGGGGTTCGAATCCGCCCTCGGGCATGGATATTTGTGCCGTCCTTAGCAGTAGTTAGTTCATAAGTAGTTTGTAAGTTTAGGGACTGATGACCCCGTACAAACATTTGAACATTTGATTTGAACGAGTACATAAAAGAAAGTAAAATACATATAACATCATAGTACCTATGGAAATACATACCATAGTGCATCAAAACATCATAGTACATAAAACATAGTAGGTAAAGACATCAGAGTGCATAAAAGAAATATACATAAAGCATAAAACAACGTATGGAATATGTATAACATAGTTCATAAAAACATACTGGTACATAAAACATAGAATGTAAGACAAAACATACTGGCACTTAAAACAAAGTATGTAAGACATTAAGGTACCTAAAAATATACATAAAAGACAAAAACATCATAGTAATAAAAGTACCTAAAACCTGAGATGAGTATATGGTGCTTAAGATATGTCATGGGATATGTACGGCATAAGATATACATAATACATAAAACATAGATTGATACATTGGAAAAGAAAGAGAAACAAAACATAGATCAGAACTTCCACGCTGTTCTATTTTGCTGAAATAATGGTTCTTTTCCATTGCTTATTGATAAATATTTTGTCAAAAAAAGTTATGCCGAACGTGTGTGGCACATTATTACTGAAAAGAAGCGCAAGAAACCTTTTTCAAAATTAAAGAGAGACACAATCACCGAAAGAGAAAAAAAAAGTGGGTGTTAGAAAGTGTTCCAAGATTTAAAAACAAGCGCTGTCACACACTTGTAATAAAATATTTCAAAGGTAGTATTTTGAATACGCGAAAAGCATTTACATAGAATAATTAAAGTATTTGAAAGAAAAGTAACGAAAAAATATTTGGCTAAACCATCGCATCTCGCGGTTAGGAGTTTGGTGCGCTGCGCAGCACACGTGTTGCGACAGGGAAAACTACCGTCACCAGCAATGAGTCAGCTGGAGAACTGCTTCTATGTAGTTTCTTTTTTTATGCCGAGTCATAAGGAAGAGTCGCTACCTGACTTCCGTCAACTCTGTGCCTCACGTGGTTTCGCGTTTTTTCGCATTTTTATTTAACCGTTACTCAGTGCACATATCTAACGATTTGTTCTGAGAACTCAGTTTCCTCTGTTCTCTTACAAAGCTTGTACTGCTACTGTGCAACTTAGTCTTCCTCATTCTTCAGTCTATTCGTAACCATTTTCTGTGGCATGCGTCATTGCCTACCTCACCGTGATCTTTCCTTCTTATTACAGAGGGCCCCTGCGTGCTAGCATGTATTGACTTTCGATTTACTATCGTAATCACCTGTTTAGTGAGGTGGCACATGCCTTTCCCAAATTTCATTCAAAGCGGAAAACGTTTGTTAGGCCGTGTCGGAACTCGGTCATGGTTGTTTTCGGCGGCTCTTTTTCCTGATAATGCTCGATGGCGACTAGTCAGTAAAAAGTCAGTCAGTCTTAAGAGCATCTTAAGTTTGGAAAATTTTATTTATCCACTTTTTCATTTTTTTTCAGTTATGTTGTTCGAAACGAGAAGGTTACGACGATAGTCATAGTACTTTACGCATGGCTATTGATCGGCGACTGTACTATATTAGATTTTTGGTCCACTTTAGGTTACGGTAGTAACACTAAAAGTGGGCCTTAGCGATCGTCTTTTGACAGCTCGAAATTTAAATGAAAATAGCGGCTTAACTATTTATCTGACACGAAAATTGAATAACCGACTTTGTAGAGGAGAAAATTCTTTACAACTTTGTTCCCTTATGTTTGTTTCATATCTCGTATCGTTTGAGAGATATTTGCAAAAATAACGGAGATTTGACACCCTCCATTGAATTAACGAAAACCAGCCGTTCGGAGATGTCACGTGACATTCCTCGCCCAGATCTCTCTCTGGCATACGCCATCTTGCGTTGCGTATTTGATGATTTTCTTATTGTAACTTACACGTTGTCATTTCAATGCAATGGCGCACTGAAGAATTAACGAAAACACATCGTTCTTCGTACGATAAATGATAATCTAGCGTCTACAAATGCCATATTAGCATCAGTTAACAATGGCCATCAATAGTATGAGATTAAAGGGCACAACTTCTGACTGATAGCATTAGCGTAGTGGGCAAGGCGTTGGACTATGACGCTGAAGTCAGTGGTTCGGAACCCGCTACTACCATTTTTTTCCCTAGAAGGGTTTCAGACACTCTTATTAATTTTTTATTAGTTAGATTATTATTTTGGTCCAAAATGTTTGCAAAAAAATATATAACTACAAATCTAAAGTGGGCCGTAAAACACGCCAGTGTCATTTTTTTTTTAAACTACAGCCCTAAGACGCTAGCGACTGAGGGCTGTAGTTTTTAAAAAGAATCTTATAATAGTCATGGTCGTAGCTGTTGCCTTCAGTCCAAAGACTGATGCAGCTTCACGCTACCCTGTCCTGTGCAAGCCTCTTCATCTCTGAATAAGACCGCCAACTTATATCGTTTTCAATTTGCTTGCTATATTCGTCTTCCTCTGCGATTTTTATCCTACATAATTTCTTCCAATGCTGAAAACGGCCGATTCGTTGATATCTCTGGGATAGCTCTGGGTCCCCAGTCATGTGGGTATTCTGGGAAATAAACAAGCTGACCAGTTGGCTAGAACTCCCTGCCCCTTCCCCTGGGTTATCCCGGGCGCGGATTTGCGGGTGCAGATGAGATCGATACTCATACAGGACTGGAACCCTAACTGGTTGTGGGGTCCTACAATTTGTGGCTCATATCTTAGTGGAATGTCCGCTCCTCTTGGCGCTCCGTGCCAAATACGGAATTCCGCACTTATTGCCCTTGGTTTGGGCGGATGATTCACGGATGACTAACAGAGTCCTTGGATTTCTCTGTGAAAGCGGTTTTTACTCACTGCTATAAGATTTTATCTCTGACACTTGGACGGGATGGGTGGGTTTGTGGTCCTCCCTGCGAGCAGTACGGTTTGGAGGTTTCCCCTCCCCTCCTGACGACTTGCATTTCTCCTCTTGTCTTTAGTTAACATGGTTCCTTTTTTACATTTTCAGGCTTCTGTTCTCCTGTACTTGCTCGTCGTTAATAAACGGGGGTTCTAGATCTGTAGCCACGCGCCTTGCAGATTTCCGCTTTATCTGTTGGTTTTAGCCCTGTACTAATTGATTTTAACTTCCCTTTTACTCTATTTTACTATCGGTAAGGCCTTAGCCGACAACACTCTTGTTTACATTTCATCCAAAGGTCATTGGACTGATGACCTTCTCGTTTGGCATCATCCACCCATCAACCACCATCACCTTGATGTCTCGGAATATGGCTTACATTATTTTAGTCAAGATATGCCAGAGATTTCTTTCCAGTTCTGTTCAGTCTTTCCTCATCAGTTACGCGATATATCCATCAAATCCTCAGCATTCTTCCTGTAGGCCAAATTCTCAACTTGAACTACCATTACAGTGCTCCCTGATCATTAACCCACTTGCTCGTAGCTTTGTGTGTATTCCCGCAAGTGGGGGACAGATGACCATTGTAGTTTTGTCCCACTTAAACATCCAAACAACAACAACAACAACAATAGTATTCCCACAAGCGATCATACGTAATTGTGCACGCGCATGTGTCATATGCTTGTTCTTAACATACATACAATTATAGATACGTTGTCTGTTTTTTCAGAGCGAGTTACAAGTAGCTGCCCAATGAGAAAGTGTTGAGCGTGATTCGGGAGATCGATGTATGAATTAAAAACCCTGTAAGGGCTCACTTGCTTGTGTGCAACTCGTCTGTTGATGGTCGCTCAGTTTTACAGCTTTGTGCTTATTGTTGCTGTACCTGTTGTTTGGCTATTAATTCAGTAACCTTAGGTTCGAACTTGGAGCACGGGCTTTTGCTTACTGCGAATAAACCATCATAATGTCAGATTACATTGAGAACACCTTCGCACAATTACTGGCCATACCTATTTGTGCGCTCTCAGGGTGTGACTTAAATCATTGTGAGAAGTTACGGACTTGGGACCGGTCCCGTTCCACTGGCTTACCACAAAAGAGCGGTTCCAGTTGTTGCGGCGGAAGCCTGCCTCCCTATCTCTCTCTCTCTCTCTCTCTCTCTCGCCCAGCGCTTGGCGGCTCTGTTCTGTTCCGCGTGTGACGTCATGCCTAACTGTACTCATCAGCGCGCCTGCTCTGGTCCTGTTACAGCGTCCCTGACTCATACGGTTCGTGCCGGCCTATTGCTAGCTCACTGCCACCTATTTGCATCATAACACTTGCCAACAAGGACAACATTGAGGGATTTACGCGCGTTTTGTTAATACTGTACGTAGCTTTTCATAACCGTAAAGAGTTCACTTCAGTTTGAACTCTACTACGAAACACATGTTCGTATTGTTTAAGTGTTATAAAGGGAAATATAGAGACTACCAACAGGAAAATATAGATACTACCAACAGGAAAATGACACATTTGGAGATAAATACAGCTGTATCAACATGAAGAACCCAGAAGGAAAGCCGGTTCTGAGCAAAGAAGAGAAGGTTGATTAGATTAATACTTGTTCCGTAGATCATATATCAGGCAGAGTTATTAACCTGAAGAAAAATACTTCGCCGGCCGCGGTGGCCGAGGGGACTGAGGCGCTCCAGTCACGGTCTGCACGGCCACTACGGTCGGGGGTTCGAATCCCCCCCTCGGGCATGGATATTTGTGCCGACCTTAGGATTAGCTAGCTCATTAGTTTGTAAGTTTAGGGACTGATGACCCCGTAGTTGAGTCCCATAGACTCTACAAACATTTGAACATTTGTTGATCATATATACGACATTTCGTAATGATGTGGAACGTGTCAGTCTAGTAAATGTTGTCTGCACTTGACAATCAATATTTTAAGGATTTTTTATTACATTTTTTGTTTTTATTTATATTATATTTTTATTTTTTAAGTTTTATCTAAAAATTCGTCTACATTGTAGGAGTTGCCATTCAGAAATTCCTTTAGTTTCTTTTTAAATACTAGTTAGCTATCTGTCAGACTTGGGATGCTACTTGGTAAGTGACCAAAGACTTTTGTGGCAGCATAATTCACCCTTTTCTGAGCCAAAGTTAGATTTAACCTTGAATAGTGAATACCATCCTTTCTCCTAGTGTTGTAGCTATGCACACTTCTATTACTTTTGAATTGGGTCGGATTGTTAATAACAAATTTCATGAGTGAATATATGTATTGTGAAGCTACAGTGAAGATCCCTAGATCCTTAAATAAATGTCTGCAGGATGCTCTTGGATGGGCTCCAGCAATTATTCTGATTACACGCTTTTGTGCAATGAATATTTTTTTACTCAATGTTGAATTGCCCCAAAATATGATCCCATATGAAAGAAATGAATGAAAATAGGCGTAGTAAGCTAATTTACTGAGATGTATATCACCAAATTTTGCAAAGACTCTGATTAGCATAAGTAGCTGAACTCAAACGTCTCAGGAGATCTTCAATATGTTTCTTCGAATTCAATTCCTCGTCATTGCAAACACCTAACTACAGACTTGTGTTCAAAGTCTAAATTTTATTAATGGTGTCCACAAAGGAAATGAACTTCTAGACAGTATTGTAGAAAGGGAAGAGAAAGTAGGTGATACAGAAGATGCTATAGTGAGAGAAAATTTGCCAGAGCACTGGAAGACCTAACTCGAAACAAGGCCGCTGAAATGGATGACCTCCCCTGAGAGCTACTGAAGTCTTCGGAAGATATAGTCATAAGACTATCCCATCTTGTGTGCAAGTTGTAAGATACAGGCGAAATGCCTCAAGACTTCAAGAAAAAAGTAATAATCCCAATTCCAAAGAAAGCTGGTTCAGAAGGGGTGAAAATAATAGAACCATTAGTTTCAGAAGTCACGACTGCAAGGAAAATTGGCAGAAGCCGACCTGGGGGAAGATAAGTTTGGATTTGGGAGAAATGTAGCAACACGTGAGGCAATACTCACCTTATGACTTATTTTAAAAGACAGATTAAGAAGAAGGAAATATATCTAGTGTTGTAGATTTGGAGAAAGCATTTAACAATGTTGACTGGAATACAACATTTAAAATTCTTAAGATAGTACACCTAAAATATAGGCCATGGAAGGTTATTTACAATTTGAATAGAAGCCAGACAGCATTTATGAGTCGAAGGGCATGAAAGGGAGACAGTGATTGGGGAGGAAGTAAAAGAGGGTTGCAGCCTTTCCAATGTTATTCGATCTGTAAATTGAGCAAGCTGTGAAGGAAACCAAGGAGAAATTTGGAGAAGCAATTAAATATCTGCGCGAAAATATAAAACTTAGCAGTTTATCGATGATGACGTAATTCTGTCAGAGACAGCAGAGAATCTGGAAGAGCTATTGAATGGAATGGACTTTCTTGAAAGAAGGTTATAAGGTTGAACAGTAACAAGAGAAAAACAAGGGTAATGGAAAGTAGTCTCTGAAAATCAGGCGATGCTGAGGGTATTAATTTAGGTAACGGGACAATAAATTTGGTAGATGAGTGTTGTTACTTCGGCAGTAAAGTAACGTACGATGGTTGTAGTACAGATGATATAAAATGTAGAATGGCGATGTGAAGAAAATCGCTTCTGCAAAAGAGAAATTGGTTAAGATCTAATATTAATTTGTTAGGAATTTTTTTCTGATGGTATGTAGTGATGTTGGGTTGTACGGGAGTGGTCATAGACCATAATTAGTTCAGATAAGAAAAGGATTGAAACGTTTCAAATGTGGTGCTACACACGAATGCTGAAGATTATGTTGGTAGATCGCGTAACTATAGACATATTAAACAGAATCGGGGAGAAATTTCTGGTATACATTGATAGGTCACAGTTTAAGACATCAAGGAGTCATTAATACTAAAGTGTCGGGGATAAAAACCGCAGAGGGAGACTAAGAAACGAAGCATGTTGAAATGGATGTGGGGTGCTGTTCTTGTGAGGAGATGGAAGAGACTTGCTCAGGATAGAATAGGATGGAAAGCTGCATCAAACTAATCTCCAGAGTGATGACCCCAACAATAACTGTTCGGTAACATCGACAAAGTGGACAATCGTGACCACGAACTCAGTTTGATGGAACAGTCTCAATTTTGTGTCTAACATATTGTAAATAACTGATTCGTAATGTGTGTGAGTGTTTCTCCACATTATTGACTATGAATCAGCTTGCTAGAGATGTCTGAAACCCAGATACAGTGGGTTTGACGCATGCTGGTGTTGGGTGGAATTTTCATCGTTATGTCGACTGCAAGAAAATTATCGTGACGATGTTAAGTTTCTGCTCGTCAAGATCGCGTTCATATATGTTGGTTTAACTCTAAATCTGGAAATAAGGTTTAAGTGAATGGGTAAAAAAAAAAAAAAAAAAAAAAAAAAAAAAAATCCATTATCGTTATTCTGCTATTCGTCGCATTAGGATATGAAAATCGACAGCTTTCGTAAGACAAAAAGGGTATGCGGGAACCAATTTTCACTCCCTTCTCTTACATTCTGTGCTTCTACATAACATTATTCTGAACAAGACCTCATTAAACAATCCACTGTATACGGTAATGCTTCTCCAAAAATGAAACTTGCCGTTGGAGGTGGCATGGATGTTGGTGACCATTTATACATGTGTGTAAGCTGAATACAAGCAACTGAAGGCTTTGTGTCGATCCGTAAGGCGAACTCAGGTGGGCTAGAAGGCGGAGGGACATCCCGAGAGTGACGCCAGTTGTCGGTTCGGATCATTGTCTCAGCCTGCTGGAAGAGTTGCAGGCTGAACAACGGAAGACAACGGGAATTGTGTTGTATGATCGCATTTATTGATAGACTAAGTTACCAGTTGGAAGAGTACCTCCCAGTGTGCAATGAAAGAAATTTTTCAGTCTTATCCCAAACCACAGAAGTTGCAAAGCGTGCTTTACGTTGCCTACATTTTGCACATACCTTCGTGTAACGTCGATGCTCACATACTGATCTTACAGTAATCCAGTTTTTTTTTAAAACGTCTTTTTCTTACAGCGTCTTGTTTGCACTAGAAACATGATCCCCTCGGATTGCTTGCCCTAGAAACATGATCCCCCTCGGAGACACTTCTCGTCAAGGTCACTTAAAAATTCTGAAGGTTTCGTTTACTGTAGAAAATAAAAGGTAAACGACTTGCGAAAAACTTCAAAATTAAATATGTGGGTGGTTACTGTGTATTACTATCCGTAGTCTGCCGCGGTGGAGTAGCCGAGCGGTCTAAAGCGTCTCGCTGCGGAGCGCGCGGTTGCTCGCCGTGGAGGTTCGAGTCCTCCCTGGAGCGTGTGTGTGTGTGTGTGTGTGTGTGTGTGTGTGTGTGTGTGTGTGTGTGTGTGTGTTGTCCTTAGGTTAGTTTACCTAGGTTTAAGTAGTTTGTAAGCTACGGACTGATGACCACGCATTTTGGTCCGATAGATTTACAAACATTTGAACATTATCCGTAATCTGGCTCATAGAGATATCATAAGACGACATAATGTCGTAAACTTTGCACATAAATAAAGTATTTTTTCGGGTTTCCCTAAAGGTGTTTAATCCGCTTCTCGTGAAGGACCGTCTCCAAATATGGAAATGGTATCATAGCTGCGAAACATGTATTTCAGTAGGAGTGAAATGCCCCTCTTACTTCTCCCCTCCTCATTCCTCTCTCTCTCTCTCTCTCTCTCTCTCTCTCTCTCTCTCTCTCTCTCTCCCATTTATGCACAGTATCACATGGCGACGCTATACAGAATTGAAATCATACTTTTTATTTGTGAACTTGCACATTTGAATATATTTTCGTCGGCTACCCCATTCTGAAACCGAACATCTTCAATTATTTTAGTGCCACTTATTCAGGTAATTCGAGTTGTTGATACATTATACCACCTTCAACCTTGTCAAACTAAGTGATAGCACCGAACACGGATGATTTTTGGAGCTTCAAACTCGGAAAATTGTTCAGTTCTCATTCACGTGACTATGTAAGAGGAATGATCCCTTTACTACTTGTGTACTAGAAATGACTGGCTGTAATCGAACCTAACCAGAATAAAACATTATTATCAAGGTGTGCGAGAATATCATGAGATATGAGAGTTCTAATGACTGTGGTGTTAAGTGTGGGTAAATCAGTTACCAGTCGCTTGTTTTGAGCAGTGTACCCAGCCGTACAGTCTGTCCGGGAATGTAACAACAGGAGGTGGATACGGGTAAAGGTATTGGGAGTCTTAGTCTTAAGGAGTGCCGAGTTTACTCCTGTAATGAAAGAGGAGAGCTGAAAGAGCTTACGCTGACTCAACAAGTGGAAATAACACGGTCGTCAGGACGGCACTTCGCGGTTAGATACTGCCGGTTCCAGGGGTCGCATGTCGGCATAGTCGATCGTTTCGTGTTCAAGCCTGCAGGCTGACTTCATTCGCTTTCGGCGGCGATGTCTGGGTGCTTAATTTCTAGCGACTTACCAACATTCTGAGCCGTTGATCGGCTAGGAAACATCACGCCCCGCCGCCTACATCCTCTCCCTCCGGTCGCTGGCGTATGGATCATCATGGCCCAGAATGATTTATTGTCTCTAATTTATTGTTCTACTGTGCGTTGTTTCTATGTTGTGAATGACTGTGCGCGTTTCCTTGGAGATCATATGGTATCCACATAACAGAAATGACCTGAAATTATAACCAACTGTACGAAGGTAAATTACGTTTCGTTGTAATCGTGGCCTCATAATTGTACACAATCACGACAAGATTCTTATACAATGCGCAACAAATTTTCAATGACTCAGCAGCTATCATTTAAGAAAGCGAAATTACCGTTCTTACCTGCTACTGGGCTTTGAAATATTTCAGTAGTCACTGTTGAAAATTTGTGTCGGATCAGAGTTCTAACCAGGATTTTTCTCCTTGTTCTTTCAACCAACTGGACACACTTCCCGTCCGACGCAAATTCCCACTTCGCTTAGTCGCAGCTTATATCTTATACCCCCACCCCCTAGGATTCACCTGTCTTCTATGCGTCTGCAGTGAAATTATCAATTGCTTACTAAGCATATGTCCAGTTGTGTGTTTGGCTTCTCTTCTTTTGGCCGAAACACTAGTTACAGACCGCTCTACACTTCCGCAGTGTAACAAAGTTCTGATCCCTCCACGTCTTGAATATGTGAGTCTGGTTTGGCATCGCCATCAACATTGCGGATGCTGGATCCGAGGGCTCCAATTCGTGACGGGTTCTTTTCATACTAGCCCTATGAATAATATCTCGGATGTGTCTACATCACGGATAAAGCGCCAACAACTGCTACTTAATAATCGATAATCATATGGTGCTTTCCTGAGCACCTGAACTACCGAGCCCTTTTTCGGGGTAAGAAGATCCGCCTTATACATCACAGAATGTGGAGTGACGATAGCATTTCGCACACAGTGTGTCTGCTCTGGACTCCACCTGTTATTGAGGAACATTGTGTGACCCCCGTCTTTTGGACCGAAAGATCGCACGCTTTTTTCGACGCCTGTTCTTGGCCGTCCTTAATGCATTTTCGGGTTCTTAATTCGTTTACACCAACAGCTCGACGGATGGATCGATTTAGCCTAGACATATGGGAGGTGCAGAGAACTAAGCTCCCTGCTGAATAAACGCAGTATGTTCACTACTGAGTTGGTGGTCATCGATTGAGCTCTGTCAAGTTCGTTCCTACAGTCGAGACTTTCTGAATCGACAGGGTGTCCAAGAGTGGTTATCAGGCTATTAACTAGTGCTACCCCCGCCACCTATGGGTTGTGACTATTGAGGAACTTCAGTCCGACGTCCATCAAGCTGAAACGTCTTTCGTCGTCTTCTAGAGCATGGTAGATTGGGATCCCAAGGAACGAACTCGGTGGCCGCCAAGTTGGCTACTAGGATGCCGAATGATGGTACCAGAACTGGACGTAGGGTTAACTCTTCAACTCTCTGCTGACATTTCTTGGAGGCTTGGAATTCGGAACGGTCTCCCACGGTTTCTCCGAACAAGCTTTGACCGTGGGGCCGATAAGTCTTCCCTTCATGCTTCTGACAGAGAATGTCTCGTTTTGTGTTGGCTTAGAACTGCCCACATTTGCCTCAGGCGTAGCTCAATCGACGTCAGGATCCATCCCACTGTCGGTAAGATTCCTAACGATGGCCCACGTCCTACTGGATTGTCCAAATGTCTGCTGTACTAAGAAATTTTAAACGTACTAACATGCTCTGATGCTAGCGTACAACGCCAAATTGACTGAAGTGGTTCTTCGTTCCCCTGACCCGTACGTTCGCCAGATCTCTCGCTCACTAAAGATATTTGATCGTGGTTTTCGAGACATTTCAGACACTGTTTGATGAACTCCGGCACAGAGTTGAACCGGCAGGAAACGACGAACCAGTATTTCTCATGCAAGTGCAGCCAATTTAGAGTCGTCGCTGCTACCAGAAGATGCACCTCTGTGTACTAAATTTAGCACCCTGTACACTCCCAGTTCACCAGTTCAATCCTATAATTTTCCTTCTGCTCTTTATATACACAATAAAAAATTCGTTAATTTCTATCTTTCTTGATAGTGAAATTTTAATGAGCAGCACTGCATGACATTTCAAGGGCATACAAATTTACCAGCACTTGGTTTTTGCTCCATATCATGCATGTTGTAAGAGTTGTACTGAATTGTAAGTAGTGCGGAGACTGTTAAACAAGCGTTCTCGGTGTTACGGAACTTAACAGTGCGTTGTCAGGCAATGACAAGTTTCTGAAAGCGCATTTGTTTGATCTCTTTAGTATAAAAAGTTGTTGAATTGTCTATAGATGGGGACACTCCACATCAAGTAATTCATTTAAATATAATAGTGCTAGCGGTCGACCAGGTTTTTTAAACTGTCAGGGAAGTAATGAGTGACTTTAAGTCTCCCAAGGTACTAGCTGCTGGTCACAGCGACTTCCTACATCGGCAATGGTTAACTTCACTGTCTTGAGATCGAAAAAACGGAAAAAGTTGTAAGGGTTACATTTCAGTGGAAGATGAAGGAATCTATACTGCAGTTAATGCGTTTTGAGCTTTGTTACTACCGGAATACAAGTTAGTGCATGCGAAGTCTGGCCGAAATAGAAACGTCAGTGTTACCGATACTTATACGTATACAGTGTATTTAGCGAAGGTCCCATTGGTCCCTAAAGTCCCTTTTTCCCCAAAAGTACCTAAAAGGTACTTATTTTTTTCAATTTGGTCCCTAAAGTACCTTTTTTCGAAATCGGAACATACATTTTGTCGTATTTTAATACCTCTAATGAAGCTTAACTGAGGCACCTTTCGTGTTACAGCTGGCTTTAACTTTTGTCTAAGCATTTTCGTCCCTTCTCAGCTCCTGCACGTACAGAAGTGTCCTGTCAAGGGGAGTCGACCGCAGGGCGAGGAAACGACGTGGAGACAGTGCTACGCAGTACCAGGAACTTTTGCGCGACTTCCTCTTCATCTTTTATGGTAGAAATGACGCGTGGAAGTAGTTTGCATATGTTGACAGTAGCTCTAACGAGGACGACTTGCGACTCCTACCTACAAAAAAATGTCGATCGGAGGCAGGACGTGCTGAGAAATGGGCTACCGATTTCAGCTGCGATCGGAATGTTCAGCTACTGAGATCGGCGGTGGTACTACGTTATTCTGGACCACTGTATGTGTCAGTCGCACCACACTGAATTTCGTGGCTGCGCCAAAACCATTACGCGAGCAAAATAATTACAGCACTTTGGTAAGCTGTCGGAACGGTAGATTGTTAGCTGTGGCTGTGAAGCTCACGATAATAGATTCGAGAGAATTAATTGGTATAGTAAGTATTTTCGGATTGGCATTGTCTTAAAATATTTTATTAATGATCAGGTGTAAAGATGAGATTTGCATATGCGAATACTTTTAAGATTAGTGGAGGAGGCAAATAATTGAAATTAAAGTTAACAATTTTTAACATGTAGATCACAGACAATGTGGAATACGGTACTGCAGATTTCAGTAGTTTTCTTCTCCGAGAGTTCTTACATTGTATTCAAACCCTTGAAACTGGTGATCTTTCAACGTTTATAAACTGTTCTTTTCGTCAGCCCATAGTCGCACCAAAAATGGAATCTATAAGATACTTCACGGTATATTGCAAGACTCGCATGAAAATGACAACAATTGCACACAGCGACGTTATACTTAGGTAAGGTAATGCTGCAACGGCAAACCGTAGTTGTTGTTAAGTTGGTGTTTGTGGGGCTTAGTAAGCACAATAAAAACAAATTGTAATGTTCACCTATTTGCTGTGATATCAACTTGCAAATTAAAAAAAACCTTGATTGTACTTTATTTATATAATGGTAACTCATCCGTTTTGGCCATCTTCAGAATAATAGGTCTGTATCTGCTGATGTGACACACTGGACTCGCATTCGGAAGGATGGTGATTCAAATCCACCTCCGGCCAACCTGATTGTTTTCCGTGATTTTCCTAGATCACTCCAGGCAGATGCCGGGATGGTTCCTTTGAAAGGGCACGGCCGATTTCCTTCCGCATCCTTACCCAAACAATCCGAGCGTAAGCTCCGTCTCTAATGACGGTACTTTAAACTACAAGCTTCCTTCCTCCCTCTGCTAAGAAGTCAAAATATTCAAGCCCTTTGTGTATATATCATTCTTAAGATGCCTCAAAATGGCGAAACACGTTAGCAGCAAAGAAATAAAGTACAATCAAGGCTTCTTTATTAAGTGGGGATTGTTCATTAAAAAGAAATTTTTTGATGTCTCATATTTCGTATCCCTGTTGGTCCCTTAAGTCCCTATTTATTTTTAAATTTCTGCTAAAAACACTGGTAATACCAACGCTTAGCGCTCTGCAGTAAAACGAAAACTTTATAGTTCCTGCGTATTCGATAAGAAAGTAATCAGTGGAAATATTTCAAAGAATCGTAGAATCTAATGGAGTGAACGAAGGCCAATAATTTTTGGAATATGATAAAGCATTAATAAATGTGTGCCTCGTGCTCAACGTTTGCGGGTGAAACAGGACAAATGCAGGAATAAGACATGGGTGAGTGTGTTGCGCGCCTGCTCCACCTGCGCCCTACCATTCAGTGGTCAAGAGGTGGTTTCCAAGGCAACGGCGTAGTGTACCTTCAGAGGGCTCCTGTCCTAACTTTCGGAGCCGTGTGTATTGGAAAGCAAGGCTCAAGTCCGAGCCCCGTTCGCTAGCTGTGGTCCATTATCGGCTCTTCGTAAACAAACGTAGAGTTTCGTGTTAAACTGCTTTTTTTCTGTTGCTACTTCTGAATGGCCGTGGACAAGTGCCAACAGAAGACACGAGGAACGCCGTGTCTTGCAGAGTATTTGCAGCGTCATTGATCCCGTTCCGCCCATAGCTCCCCGACAAGTGACCTATTGTTTGCCGCACGTTTCAATCGATCGCGCCCATCCTTGAATTTTGGAGAGAAGCGCTCCTGCTCTGATGCTGAATCTCTTGCCACAGCTCACTTTCATAACGTGTTCTGTGGATTGCTTATAATACATGCATACCTTATCGTATTTTGCTATATCTAGGTTATACAGTGCTTGCAACTTCTGCTAACGTTTTTCGCGATCTCTCTCTCTCTCTCTCTCTCTCTCTCTCTCTCTCTCTCTCTCTCTCTCTCTCTCTCTCTAGATTACATTAGTTTGGTTGTTTTTTCAATGGATTCGTGTTGAGGAGGTACTCGTAGATGTGGAACATGTCAAATATTCTTTTTTAAAAGCTGATAATGTATATTACTAATAGTATGAACACAGTGTGCCTAGGTTGCACAGTGGTATAGTGCCAGACTACAAATCCAATGGTCGCGGGTTCGATCCCCACCAAGTCCTAAGATTTTCATCTGTCACTCGCTACTTCTTTCACCTCTGGCAGTATTGCTCATGTGGAAAAATAGCGAGTAGCGCCGTGGTTCGGAACCCACGTTAAACAGTAATTCCCCCTATAACTGGTTGGGTAAGTCAGTTCGAAGGTCGGAGGAAGGCAACGGCATACCACCTCCAAACAGGACTATGCCTAGTAAAGCAATGTGTTGTTCAAACCAATCTTCGGATTGTTGACTGATTTACCTTTGTAGCATGAATACAGATATATACATCATTTGCATCTATTCAAACATTCGTCAGTGGAGCAGAAGGAGTTGGACAGTAGCAAATTCTAAGGCTCCTCTTAAACTGACCAATAGCTAAATTTTTTATGGTTGCTGGTAAATTATTGAAGATCTGTGTTCCTGAATAGTGGACTCCTTTTTCAACTAAAATAAGTGCTTTTAAGTCCTTGTGTAGATCGTCTTTGTTCCTAGTATTGTATGGATGAAATGAGCTGTTGGTTGGGGAAAAGGTATATACGAGGTATGTCCACAAAGTAAGTTCCGTTTGGTTATATAAACCGAACGGGTACAGATACAGAAAAAATATTG
Organism: Locusta migratoria; assembly: GCA_026315105.1. NCBI lineage: Eukaryota > Metazoa > Arthropoda > Insecta > Orthoptera > Acrididae > Locusta > Locusta migratoria. Next base: position 159,734,187 of record CM048746.1, read on the forward strand.
ATTGTACAAAAATCTAAAACTTAAACTACTTTTCTACATAGCTTCCGAAATTTTGTAGGTAATTGTCATAGCATGGCACAAGGTTTTGTGTGCCTTTTTCAAAGAAGGTTGCCGCCTGCGTATTCAACCATATGGTAACATGTTATTTCAGCTCTTTATCATCGTTGAAGTGTTGTCCACCAAGGACAGATTTTAGGTGTAAGAAGAGGATTACTGTCAAAAGATTTTTGCACGGTAATGCCTGACCTCACACACCGACTGTGACCAAACAATTCTTAACGGAAATTTCAATGGGACCTGTTTGATCATCCTCCATACAGCTCGGACCTATCTCCTAGCGACTTTCATCTCTTCTTACACCTAAAATCTGTCCTTGGTGCTCAACACTTCAACGATGATAAAGAGCTGAATGTTACCACAGGCGGCAACCTTCTGTGAAGGACGCATACAAAAACTTGTGCCACGCTATGATAATTGCCTACAAAATTTCGGAAGCTATGTAGAAAAGTAGTTTAAGTTTTAGATTTTTGTACAATCAATATTTTTTCTGTATCTGTAGACGTTTGTTTTATGTAACCAAAAGGAACTTACTTTATGGACATACCTCGTATTTGACAAATTTCATTAAGCAATAAATATACTGAGAGGCAGTAGTTAGTCTACCCAGTTCTTTGAAGACCCTTCTACAGGATATCCGTGAATTTGCTCCATAAATAATATTACACGCTTTCGGAATCAGAAAAATTGTGCTTCATTTGAAGAGTTATCCCAAAATGTTACAAAATGAAAGTAAGCACAGCATTTTCTCTGGTTGGAAGTTCCAAATTAGCTGCACACTTAATGCCCCATTCTGGAAGTAACGATGTCAGTATGTTACGGAGTACTGCGAGGGGCGTTCGAAAAATCTGTGTAAAATTAAAACTAGTAACGAGTTTGGAGAAAACCATTTTTTTTCACACAGTCTCCTTTTAGATTTATACACTTCGTCCCTTCAGAATAATAGGAATTGTCCAAGCCTGCAAAATAGCTATAGTTTCTGCAATCACCTCGTTAGAATGAAATCCTCATCCCGCCAGTCATTTCTTCAAATTGGGGAAAATATAGTAGTCCAAGGGAGCCAAGTCTGAAAAATAGAGGGGATGCGAAACGAGTTGGAATCCTTTTTTCAATTATTTTACGACCACGACTGCTGAGGGGTGTGCTGGTGCATTATTATGATGGAAAAGGACTTTTTTGTGGGTCAATCGCCGGCGTTTTTCTTGGAGCTCGGTTTTCAGACCGTTCAGTAACGATGAATAATATGTACCTGTAATAGTTTTACCCTGTTCCAGATAGTCTGAGAGGATTATCCCTTGCGAATCCCAAAAGACCGTCGCCGTAACCTTTCTGGCTGAAGGACCGGTCTTCGCCTTTATTTGGTGCAAATTCTCCTTTGGTCTCACGAGTATGGTAATGTCTCTATGTTTCATAATGCTCAGACAGTTTACTTCGCTTTTCATTGTTGTATGACTGTGGACAAAACATGAAGTTAATGGGAATGATAGGAAGAGGAAAAAATGATCGGGTTTGATGATTGTAGGTTCTGTAATCAAGCAAGGTATTGTATAAGAATGGCTAATAGGGAGTGAAATTTTGAAGACATGCGAAGCGATCTTAATGGCGTCTGAACATTGAACTATTACGGACGTGGAGGAGCTGAAAACATTAAAAAATAAATATTTGACGTGGAGGGATTCATTTAAATAAAAACCAAAGAGAGGGGATGATTTTAAATTTAAGTAATATATTTTAACAACAACATGCATCACAATTGCTTACATTGAATGGATACAAGATTGGAAGACGTCCTTACAGAACGAAAACAGACAAGAGAGTGATAAAAACTACAATCGTAGTTCCGTTTTCTCGCTTGTCCGGAAGTAAAAAAAATTGGCGAACGAAATTGACTCAGTTATATGAAGGGCTGAAAACCATAACGGTAAAAGTGACATTTTTTGCAAAATTGAGTTAAGTGTACATTCGACCTAGAAATAAGGGATACTTGTTAGTGGCACAAAGATCCAGGTGCTTACTGTTAACGTCTGCCCTCTAGCGGTATGTGGTATATCTACATTTATCGAATCGCAAGCGATGTGCAGTGCCAGGACGGTACAAGCAACATCATGGCGGACGGTTCAAAGATTAGCGATTTAGCTGCTCAATTACTGACGAAATCTCGATCAAAGATGAGTAGTTCTACCTTTGATAGTATTCATTGTTTCTCAGAATCGACTGAAGAAGATTTATCAGATGACGATTCAGTCGCAGATGAAGACTATGTTCCTGTTCAAGTTAACTAAAGTTGAGCCATTCTGTGCAACATTTTAGTGCTTACGTAAAGTTAGGTTTTCAGATTTTTAATTAATGTTGTGACTGAGAAAATAAAAATTACATTCCTCAAGAAAAATAGTCATGAAAATATTTTCATTTGTACCGGTATGCCACTCAAATGCTTAAAATCTTTGAGGTGCGTTAGCATTCATTGAGACAATTACATTCATGAGAAAGACAATTTTTCTTAAGGATTTTATAAGGATCTTTGCTTTATATCTGTGCCTAAGTGGTATATTTCCTTTTCTATCCAGACGCATCATCTTCAGATGAAAACGAAGATCATAACAAGAACCCTAACAATGAAAAAATCCTAAATACAGCTGAAGAGTTGTGCTAGAGAGCACCTCATGAAGAGACTCAAGAAAACACTGTTTCAAGAAAAAGAAAAAAGGAGCTCGGAGTCATGGAAAACGAATAAAAGAAAACGCCTAAGAAACCTGGGACAAGAATACACATCTGCAACAGGAAAAATTACGCCTGCAAGAATCATCCAGCCATTTCAACATATCCGCCGATATGAATGCAAGACTTTCACAGAAAAAAGACGAAGAATTATCGAGGAAGAGTGTTGGAAAACAGTTTCCTGGCAACAACAAACATCCTTCATAGTAAAATGTGTTTCAACAACTAAACCAAGACGTCCAAAACGAAATTGTAACAAGTCTAAAAAACGAAGTACTACAATTTCCTGGGTGGCAAACGAGGGTGTAAGGAGTTCATCCTTAAGACACTAAGCAATCGCCGATTTACCACAGCTGTATTAAACGAACCAAGTGTGGAAGGTCTGTCTCCTGTTGATAAACGTGGTAAACATGCTCCTGGAAATAATATACCAGAAGATCGCCTCGCTACCGTAAGGAACCACATAAAAAGCTTTCGTCATTACACGAGTCACTATTCTCGTAAAGATAATCCGCACAAGAAATACCTGTCGCCAGAATTATCTGTCTCAAAAATGTATAAGCTGTATACTGAGAAATGTGAAGAAGAAAACATTTTGCCAGTGAAGGAGTGTATTTACCGTAAAGTGTTAAATTGAAAATTTAATCTATCGTTTTATAAGCTAAGTTGTGACACATGCAATAATTGTGACGGTTTAGGAAATTTAATCAAAGCGGAGGCAGAGGTCAGCATCATCTAGCACACCCTCCTCATAACACTGCACAGCCAAGTGATGAAGAATCCTACCCTGATGACTGTGATAGTGGCGCAGTGAATGATAGCGAGTAAGCAGAAAGTGTTCATTCTTGAAAAGCATAGTGGTACAAGTGTCATTTTATGAAGACGTTTTGAAAGCATAATGGTACAAGTAAATTTTATGAATATTTTACGCAATGATGCCTTACACTCAGAACCTTCAGATACTTAGCAAATATATGTACCTCAAGTGCAAACTATTGTATAAAAGTTTAGTTTCATTTTGTATAACCTGTGAATTTAAATAAACATTTAAATGTTTAAGGTCGTTTTCTCAGAATAACCTGTATGCTACTTATACCGTTGTGATTTTCACCCCCTTCATATTGCGAGCTAGAGGGAACCGGAGGCGAGCGCGGACCGAGTCAGAAATAGCAAGCAGTGGGGTCTGGGCGTCGCTAACTGGACGTAATGTTAGGCCGCTAACGAGGGCCGCAGACTGCGGGTGGGACTGCCTGCGATCGAACGCCGGCGTCTGCGTCTGCGGCCGCTGGAGCCTGTGCTACTGCTGGCTGCTCTGGCAGCCGCCTCCTGGCATGTGTGGCGCCCAGCCCACCAGACCAGGACAGCCAGCTGACCATCCCCTCTTCCGCCTTCTATCCAGCAAATGTGCTCCATCTCTGCCTCATAACAGCTCCTAGGTTAGGCGTCACGAGATACTATTTTAGTCGTATTGGGCGGAATATCCGGTAAAATGAATAGAAGCATATTGAAAGACTTGCACCAGGCCAATGAGCCACACGAAATTATTATTAATATTATTATTATAAGTGCGCCTCGGTTGCACAGTGGTAGAGTGCCAGACTACAAATCCAAAGGTCGCGGGTTCGATCCCGACAAGGTCCTATGATTTTTATCTGTCACTTTCCACTTCTTTTCCCTCTGGCAGTATGGCTCATGTGAAAAATACCGAGTAGCACCGTGGTTCGGAACCCACGTTAAACTGTAGGTCCCCCTATAACTGGCTGGGTAAGTCAGTTCGAAGGTCGGAGGAAGGCAACGGCATACCACCTCCAAACCTTCAAACCAATCTCCGGATTGTTGACTGCTTTACCTTTTAGTACAGACAAAGATAGTTGTAGGTACTATCCGTGTAAGAAGTACTTCGTAGTGATTTCTAGTGATAAGTACCGACGCAATCACAACAAAGTGTGCCTATATTGAAAGTTTGCAATGTGAGTTGCAAACGTAGAGGTAAACCCACCTAAATGACTGTATTGCAGAATTCCAGATAATCGTATGAACGAACGTGTGCGCCCCCACATCTCCTCATTCTGGAAAAAGAAACGGCGGATTTTTTCCGCTTATTGTTACTCCACTACGACATTAACCAAAATAACAAAAACGTTCAAATGTTTGTAAATATTATGGGACTTAACTACGGGGTCATCAGTCCCTAAACTTAAAAACTACTAATGAACTACTTACGAACTAGGACGGCACAAATATCCATGCCCGAGCGGGGATTCGAAGCCCCGACCGTAGTGGCCGTGCAGACCGTGACTGAAGCGCCTTAGTCCCCCAAAATAACAGACGTTAATATCTATTGCTGCGCAAAGAAAGAAAGAAAAAAGTAATGAGTTAGAACCCGAACATCGCGCGCGTGCGCGCGCGCGCACACACACACACACACACACACACACACACACACACACACACACACACACCTATACCCCAGGGAGGCGTCAAACCTCTTATTAATCCATTTGCACCCCGTCTGTTCGTTTCCAAATGGTAGCTGCTTAACAATTCTTCTTGTTAAAGCAAAAAATTTGTAACAGAAAAAGAATTTCATTATACTTTAAAAGTTGTTCCCACTGAAAACATTTTACTTACATATACAAATGCAGAAAACACTATCGTAAACCAATGTTAAACATGAAGTGCAATTTCTTTTCTTTTCTTCGTAACTTACGCCGGCTACGGTAGTTGAAGTGTCTTTTCTGTACTGATTCCATATTCTTCACAGTTTATTACACAAGTTCCTCAGTCATAAGTATTAATGTTCATTAATATCAGACCTTATTGTGTTGTTAGCTAAGTTCACAAAAATCTTTTTGTATATTTGTGCAATCGAAAAACTCAGCAATTTCTTTCTCCCTGCAGTTCTTTCAAAGAAGTCTGTATTTTTTGTCAACTGGTCCTGCACTGCCCTCTGTTGCTTAATAGTATCACTGCTACTACTCTACTTTTTTATTTACATTACAGTTAACTGCAAATATATCATTGACGCAATGAACGCACCGTTTACACTGATCTTCCAAAACGTGCTGAAAGTGGCATCGGCGATCAAGAGTCTGACGAACACGTATCAAATCACGACCAGCTACAATTCTAGTAACCATTTTCGTAGCTTCAGATATCTTCATACTAAATTACCGGGGCGATTCAGGTCAGGTGGCCTCTTTGGCCATGGAATAGAACCTCTCCCGCTGATCCAGCGACCAAGAAATACAGCATTGAGATGGTTACGGACATCCTCACTGAAACTGAGGTTACTGCATTCCACCTGAATAATAAAGAAGCCCATAGGAAGCTACATGTGACTTTTGACGGAATTTAAGTGCCACATAGCTACAATCCGGTATACCTAGGTATCACTCTAGATCGATCCTTGACATTCAAAGAACAGTGCTTAAAGCTTTCAAAGAAACTTGCCTCAAGAGTGAACTTGCTTCGTAAGATTGCTGGCAGTAATTGGGGTGCGGACGCCAATACCCTACGCTCTGCTGCGCTCGCTCTAGTGTATTCTGCTGAGGAATACTGCGCGCCAGTGTGGGAAAACAGCGCTCACACAACAAAGATTGACGTCCAACTTAATGAAGCCATGAGGATTATCACTGGCACTGTCAGATCTACGCCCATTCAGTGGTTACCTGTCCTGGCTAACATTGCTCCGCAAGACCTGAGGAGGAAAGCAGCTAAGGTGAAATTGATGAAGAATGTCGAGGCGCACAAGAATTCTCCCTTGTATGATGCTCTAAGGGATCCCCCAGCATGTCGTCTGAAATCACGAAAACCTCCCTGGTGTGACACAGAAAGCACCACTTCCTTCGACGTGACCTCCAAGTGGCAAGAACGCTGGAACGAAAATCCACCGCACAATGGCCACCTCGTGCAAGACCATCCAAGAAGGTTGAGGGATTCCATCTACCACGCCAAACCTGGTCGAGGCTGAACCGCATCAGGACTGGTCAAGGGAGGTGTGCTTACAACATGAAGAAGTGGGGTTTCCTTCCATCTTCTGACTGTGACGGAGGGGCAGAGGAGCAAACCGTAGGGCACATCGTCAAGCAGTGCCCACTGCGTACATTTAATGGTGACTTGGAGAGTTTATATCAAGTGACAGAAAGTGCTCTGGACTGGTTGTCAAATTTGGACATTTCCATTTAATTAATATATTTCTTGTATACTTGTAAAAACCATACGATAAATAAATAAATAAACTGAAATGCGCTAAAGGGAATAATGTACCTGTAAGTACACAGCACAGTACGTGTAAACTCGTGTGTTAGTTGTGAATAAACGGCAAAACAGTAATGCAATGCAAGGCGGTAGACAAGTTTTATTCCCTAAACGGGCTTCTGTGATCCTAGGTTTCCTGTATCAAATTCTTCAGTGCAGCGTTATCTACGTCAGCTTACATTTTGCGCGTTCTTACGGAAACACCCCGTGTAATCCGATCATTTGATCGGTCACTAGACTGACCCACGAATGTAATAAAGAAAGAAACGCAACTTAACTAGTAGTCGTATGTCGTATTGGAGACGACTTTTAATAACGCAACAATCTATTGGGAAAATTCCAGTGACACCCATATTAACACACACATGAACCAATGGGGAAAATTACCTATATGGGACGATCAACAACAGTGAAAACTTTTACTATTGGAGGGTGGATAGACCGATTGTCGATTGTGCGAACACGTTCATTTCTATGCGAATAAGGACAAAACTATTCAGAAATTTTCATATTTTATGAGTAAAGGAGTACTGATATAGATCGTTTCCATTGGTCTGCACGGGTATTCAGTAGCAGTTATGTCACGTGGCGAGTAACAGTTAAATAGAAACATTGAACTGCTATTCGTATATTTGTGCCTTACATGCATGGTGTGTCAGAAATGTGCCTAATGATTTTTTTTGTAACTTCCTTTTCAGTATGGATTAATAACCTCAGTAGACGACTATGCAGTAATGGGTTTATGAATGCAATATCCGAGAACTACTTAGAACATATTGTTTGGAAGCCCACGCATGATGGAAATGTACGGACGTAACCCCTTCGAAGACGTTCCTTGAGGCAGTTATACTAAACATTGTTGGCAAAGTACAAATTGGGACTGAAGTAGAAAGGTGTTTACCTTTAGATAAAGTTTTTGGTAGTATCGTATTTCAGTATTTGGAATGATATTCCACTTCTTGATGGCGTGTCTTAAACAGGAGCGAAAGGAGTATTTTGTGTTGCTTTGTTGATTTCTCTTTCATCAGCTAGCCGACGAACACGTACGTGAATTTAACTTATGGAAACTGGTTCGACAACACAATGCTCCTAGTTAATTTAAAAAAGAGAGGAGAATAAGTTAAGAGACTCACAAACTCGAAAATTCAGTTCAGTGATTTTTCTAGGAAGTAAAACTTTAACTTCCACGAGTGTGAAAATGTCGGCCATCAGTGACTGGGAGTGAGGATGGGCGCAGGAAGTGAACTATGCCGCTTTGGATAAAGTTGCTTCTAAGAAATTCTGTGCATTGACCCTGCACCGTAAGGTATAGAAGCCTGCACCAAGCAGCAGGAACAAGGATTTTGTATTGACCCTGTAAGTTGTCATGTGTTTACCTTTTTTTATGAACCGTGTTGAAAATATGTGACGTATACATGCATCTTGAAAGCATATTTCCTCAGTATAGCGTCGTTAAGGAACTGATGCCATTATTCGAATTAATACTTAAAATGGATTCATACGTCCGAGTACAGATGGACAGCTACTGTTGCGAACAAGGAGGTTAGAATAGAGAGGTGGCATTATCTCTGCAGAGCACATACGTCAGTTGAAGCCTGTCCGCCATCTTGGTCAGTGCTGGATTGCTATTTCTCCGTTAAAACTATGCGTTAAGTCGACCCTCTTACTGATAATGCACTGGATTGACAATCACTGCGAAGTATGTACTTTCAACAAATATACTTTCTGGAATAAATAGTAATAAATACTCAGCATATTTTATTTGAAAACTTAATTTTTAACGGCTAATTTGCACTCTTTTAACACGTTGTACATCAAGGCAAAACCGTCGACCAGTTTATTCCTGTTTTAAGTGACAAATAATATTAGCTCTACAATACGAACACTTCGCCAAAACTTAGAAATATGGCGAAAGCAGGCTTCACCTTTTCAGCCTAAAGGCGTCTCCCTGTATTCTAACCTCCTTGGTTGCGAAGAGATTTTCATAGCAACCTATGGCGCCTTTCACAGTATATCTTGGAAAAACTGCGTTTTGGCAAAGTAGGTGTTTTATGCTTTCAAACTCATAAGTTTTCCGATAAACTTGCTTCCAGTCTCGCATTCCTCAAACAATAGTTTTAATCTCACTGTTGATAAAAGGGGTTTCCTTTATAGCCTCTCTGTTGACTGTGAAATGTGCCAAATCACATACATTTGACTATGTAATGAATGGGCTTCAAGAAATCATGAACACAGTGGCTCAGGCCTGAAGGATGAAACACATTCCTTTGACCAACAAAGTTTCGAAAAGAATCGGTAAATGGCCTTTAACATTCAGGATATCAGATTTTATTCGTGAATATGCCCATTATTCCGTAACTTGGGGGGCGCTGAGTCGATGAAGGTTGAGGAACGATACAGATAATCTGTTGTCACTTTGCAGCAGGTATAGGGAGACGACAACGGCAGCCCTTATTGCAGTATTACATTGTCATCGCTGAGTTATTGAATACAATAAACCCTCATTAATTCAGAACTTGGGACAGTCGGGACTGGTTTCCTATCGCGAAGTAAAACGCCGCATTTCTGTATCGAACATCATTAGCGCCAAGCTTATCTGTCGGAAAACGCTGAATGCAACCCCTCCATTTCCATTCGCTTCACCCGTAGCAGATAATGAGACGTAAGTATCATCGACGGTCGCAATGAAGTCGAAGCCTCATCAATTCACTTTCTGTATGCACTGTGCTCGCTCGCTGAAGCTCATATGGCGAAAAGTGTAGTAAATCGTCGTTTGCTACTCTGCAGTAACCAAGATTAATATTGAAAATTACTATTAATCGATAAATGCAGAATATAAGACTGCTTCAACACAGTGTGTCAAGCCATAATTTGGCATTGCTGAGAGGATATTTTACGACGTTAATAAGATTTCTACTGACCTTTATATTTTGTACTATATCAAGAAAATGGAAAACAAAATGGAAAACAAGACCAAAAATTGTGCACCCTGAGCAAACGACGAAGCCATGTTGGAGTTAGTGTCACAGGCCTGTAGTTGCAGATTGCAGCGAACAGATTTTTCAGATACGTTAGGTACAGAATTCTTCGTACGTTACTATTTGGCCACTAAGTTTACGATATTCTGTATTTCTGATTACAGCTTCATATACCTGTTTTAGGAAATCTCTTTGTAATTCGTCCGAGTTAGTGAGTTCCTTACCAGCGATCGATTCTTAATTGTCACGGGGCGTTTGAAAATTCCATTCCGATCCAGTCCGATAGATGGCACCACCGGCGCGTATGGAAGTAATGTTTAGTTAGTAGCACCTTTGGAATGAACGCACACAACGTTTCAGCCATATTGGTCTATTCCTCTGTGTTTGGCATTCGTGTGAATCAAGGATGTCGATTGATTGTCAAAGAATGGACGAAAAAGAATTTCTTGTGGTGATTAAACATTACTTTATGAAAGGCAAAAACCGCCTCAGGAGATTAAAGAGAAGCTTGATAAACATTATGGTGACTCTTCACCTTTGATTAGATCAGCTTATAAGTGGTTTCAAAATTTTCAGAGTGGCGTTATGAACACAAGTGACGCTGAACGTTCTGGACGCCCTGTGGAGGTTACGACTCCAGAAATCATTGACAAAATCTATGATGTGGTGATGGATGACAGAAAAGTTGCATGAGATTGCTAGTGCTGTGGGCATCTCGAATGAACGGGTACATAATATTTTGCATAAATATTTGGACATGAGAAAGCTATCCATAAGATAGGTGCCGCTATTGCTCACGCTTGACCAAAAGCGGAATCTCGTGAAGTGTTGCAAGGAAGATTTGAAGCGATTCAGGAAGAATCCGCAGGACATTAAGCGTCGTTTCGTCGCCGTGGATGAAACCTGGATACATTACTATAGTCGTGAGACCAAAAACAATGGGTTACCAAGGGAGAATCTGCATCAAAAAAGGCCGGAAAAATTATGGCGACGGTTTTTTGGGATTCGCAAGGGATAATCCTCATCGACTACCTGGAACAGGATAAAACTATTACAGGTGTATTGTTATTGGACCGTTTGAAAGCCGAGCTGCAAGAGAAACGCCGGCGATTCGCCCACAAAAAAGTCCTTTCCCGTTACGACAATGCACCAAGACACACCTCAACAGTTGTCAAAAAAATATTGAAAATAGGATTCCAACTCGTTTCACAAACCCTCTGTTCTCCAGACTTGTCTCTCTCGGACTACTATTTGTTCTCCAATTCGAAGAAATGACTAGTGGGACGAAGATTTCATTCAAACGAGAAGGTGATTGCAGAAACTAACAGCTGTTTTGCGGGCTTGGACATTTCCTATTATTCGGAAGGGATCTGCAAATTAGAACAGCGTTGTACGAAGTGTGTAAGTCCAAAAGGAGACTGTGGAAAATAAGTATGGGTTTCCCCAGACACGTTAGTAGTTTCCATGTTTACACGGATCTTTCAAACGCCCTTCGAATTGCGTGAAGTATAGTCTTGTGTAGTTCGCGAACGAACTAGTTCGGGTGAGCGCTTCCACAGGCGAACTACGCGAACTAGTTCGCAGATCCCTCGCCTCTTAGTGCGTCCGCTCCTTTTCCGGAGACTGACGGCGAACAGCGAGAGGACGCGAGAGCGCGCAGAATCGCGTGATTCCCTTCTGCAAGTTGCCGTCATTTCCAGCTGAGATGCAGCTCAGCTGTAGTTTTAGTAGCGGTATCAAATCGAAAACGAGCGGACGAACTAAAAAGAGCGACCTACTTCGCGGCCGAGCTGCGAACGAAAAGGAGAGCTACCGGTCTCGAACTAAAATATGTGCGATAGGTCGCGAACAGAATTAAAAAGCGTGTGTTTGCCTTCTGCTGATGAGAGCCATTTCGAGATTAGTGTCTGCCTGCTAGATTACATAGTTCAGTGCTACAAAATTTCTGCTTTGAAGTATTCTGCACTCTGCAATATCTGAGTAATAAATTCCATAATGCCAAGATATAGAGATAACTCTAAACTTAAACGCGAGAAATAATCCACAAACTGTTTCGTTTGCTTTGCGTGATATCGTTAGCGGCTCAAGCAGCAAGCGCATGAAGCAGCTAGGTGGGGAACTTCTTCCTCCACTTGCATGCGCAGACCACGCTGCTCAGCCGTCACTGGGAGCGGACGAACTAAAAGAACGAACTAGTTCGCTGCTCTGCGGCGAACTAAAGTGAGCGCTCCCGATCGCGAACTATTATACGCAAGTCTAGTGAAGTAGCGTAATGGTTCATGTCCAAATGTTTATGCAAAAATATTATGCACCTATATATAAAAGAATATTATGACCTGCGGGATTGGAACGCACCGTTGAGTAGCGTTTTCACTTCCTGTGTACCCCAGTTAGGTGCTGTACTGCGGTTGGTTAGCCGTGCAACCCCACCGCTCTCCCCGATTCTGCGGCCTTGTGCCTCGTGCACTGGGCGATCAGCTGCTTGCGAAAGTTCGCAGGGCGGGCGTGAAGAACTGCCGGTCTGCCGATCTCTGCTGTGTTCTCGGTGTTACAGCGATGTACTGTTCATATTTTTTGTTTTTCAGCGCAGATTAAAACTTCCTGACAGTTTGAAACTCTGTTCCGTACTGACACTCCAACTCGCGGCCTTTGCCTTTCACGGACAAGAGCTTTACCTACTGAGTGATCAAAGCGAGACTGACGAATTACAAACAGAGGCCAGAATGAGTAACGTTGAAGTAGATATCCTCGGAGTAGTGAAGCAACTAAAATCACTTAACAAGAACAAGTCTTCTGGTCCGGACTGTATACCCATTAGATTTCTATCTGATTTTGTTGAAGAGATAGCTCCTTACTTAACAGCCATATACAACCGCTCTCTCAAAGAAGAAGGATCTGTACCAAAAGACTGGAAAGTTGCACAGGTCACACCTAAATTCAAGAAAGGCAGTAGGAGTAACCCACTAAACTACAGGCCTATTTCATTGATGTCAATTTGCAGCTGGGTTTTGGAATATACCCTGTATTCGAATATTATGAATTATCTCGAACAGAATGATCTATTGCCCCCAAGGTCAACACGGATTTAGAAAATATCGTTCATGCGAAACACAACTAGCTCTCTACTCACACGAACTGATAAGTGCTATCGACAAGGGTTCGCAAATCAATTCCGTATTTCTTGATTTCCAGAAGGCTTTTGACACCGTACCTCACAAACGGCTTTTAATCAAATTGCGTGGTTATGGTATATCACCCCAAATTTGCGATTGGATAGGGGTTTTCCTGTCAGAGAGGACACAGTTTGTAGTAATCGATGGTAAGGCATCGACTAAAACAGAGGTGATATCTGGCGTTCCACAAGGTAGTGTCATTGGTCCTCTGCTGTTCCTTATTTACATAAACGATTTAGGGGAAAATCTAAATAGCTCTCTTAGGTTGTTTGCAGATGACGCCGTCATTTACCGTCTTGTAAATTCATCTGAAGATCAAAACCAACTGCAGAACGATCTAAATAAAATATCACTATGGTGTAAAACTTGGCAATTGACTCTAAATAATGAGAAGTGTGAAGCCGTCCACATCAGTAGGAAAAGAAATCCGTTAAACTTTGTTTGCAAGATAAATCAAACGTGAAGGGTTTAAACTCCGCAAAATATCTAGGAATTACTATTACCATTACTTCAGAAAGGCGAACCAGGTATTGCGTTTTATTGGCAGAACCCTTAAAACGTGCAACACAACTACAAAAGAAACTGCACACACTACGCTTGTCCGCCATTTTTTGGAGTATTGCTGCCTCGTGTGGGATCCTTGTCAGGTGGGTTTGACGGAGGACATACAGTTCAAAGAAGGGCAACTCGTTTTCTATTGTCACGATACAGGGGAGACAGCGTTACGGAAATGATACAGGATCTGGGATAGGAATCATTACAGCAACGGCGGTTATCGCTGCGGCGTGGGCTACTTAGGAAACTCCAATCGCCAACATTCTCCTCCGAATGCGAAAATATATTGTTGACTCACACCTACATAGGTAGAAATGATCATCAGAATAAAATACGAGAAATCAGAGCTCGAACGGAGAGATTCAGGTGTTCTTTCTTCCCTCGCGCTATTCGAGAGTGGAATGGGAGATTAGTAGTATAAAGGTGGTTCGGTGAACCTTCTGCCAGGTACTTAAATGTGATTTGCAGAGTATCCCATGTAGATGTAGATCTTCCACGGCTTACTTACTTTCTCGGAACTTCTCAGTTGTCCTGCATTACCCGTGCTGCACACAGGTTTAATCTGCCACGAAGTCTGAAGTGATGTGAAGATGTGAAAAAATTCAACGACTTCAGTCTCAACGCAGATATTACTTGTACAACTTACTTTTTCCTTTCAGGTAAAGAAAAGATGTTTGGGTTGGTTGTTTGGGATAGAGGGACTAAACTGCTAAGGTTATCAGTCCCCCGGTCGTGAGGATAGGAAAGGAGGGGAGGGGGAAAGTAAATGCAGTCGGGGAAGTAAAAAAGGAAGGAAGACTGCATCATCTCGGAGCCCCGTGCTCGCCCCTCACGTACTCACGAAAGAACCGTGAGTCCCCTGAGGGGTACAGAAAAGTCATGGACTATTATTGTCCAATAGAAACATGATTTTGTGGACTCTTATTCGTCTACAGTTATTCCATGCTCTTTTTTTTTTTTTCATCTTTTTAAAAACTGTTTCTAAACTGTCAGAGCTGAAGAATTCACCACTTTTCATTTCCAGCCCATTATACTCCTTAACTCTGCATGTTCTGACTATGTTGCACATTTCATGTATATGTTAAATGTTGTAGTTGCATCTCACCTTGCTCTCAGTGTGACTGTAATCAGTGTCATTAACCAGATAACTGTGGGCTGGGACAAGAAAGAAAATATTTCGGTGATATATTCTACGTGCTGGACAGAATTCTGAACTACACACATTAAAAGGGTTACAACATGAAATATACTGAATGTCCGTCAAGGGTCATGCTTCATTTTGCCACAATTTGCTGCTGTGAACTAAAAATTTCCAGGTTTGTAGTTCGTCCAGTTTTGTATATGTCGTCCACTTGCGGTCTCGGATTTCAGAAGCAAAATAGCCACGATCAGATAGTATAAAAGGAGAGTTAGTCCCCGCCTAGTCACCCCGATCTAACTTTCTCTGGAACAGCGGTTCCCAAACTTTTTTCGTCACTGAACCCTTAGGATTACTTACTCTCCCCGCGGAACATTGTTCAAATGTTTGTTAAGCTTATGGGACTTAACTGCGGAGTCATCAGTCCCTAAACTTACAAACTACTTATGAACTACCTTATACGAAAGACGACACAAACATCCATGCCCGAGAGGGGATTCGAACCCCCCGACGGGGAACGGCCTCGCGCATCGTAGCATAGCGCCTCAATGCCTTCCTTTTACTGAACATTTTTCATCTATCTTTCACTTACTTCTGTTGCCTGACTGTCTTGATGTAGATGATTTGGAAATACAGGAAAAACTTAATTTCAATATACAAAATATTGAATATATTTACAAACGTTTATTTTGCTACAACAAAGAATGGATGTAACCCCAAAATTTTACCATGTTGGGTATAATCTGAAATTCTATACTAACACAAACATTTGTTTTGATTCAAGGAAAAAACAAATACAACCGAAAACTTTTATGTTTGTGCAAGAAATTGTTGGATTTACACTTAGTGGGATGAATGAAATTGTCTCGTTGTTGTCCTTAAAACAGTTTTGATATTTGGACTTAATTCCGACAGCTGAATACGTAAATCTTGGGCAGTATCCAATCTATTCCTAATGTTTTGTGTAAGCATAAGCTGAGAAGCCTGATTCGCATTGATAGGTAGAAACAAAGGGGAGCATATCTCGTAATTTTTTTTGGCTTCTCACGTGTATACGTCCGACAGTCCTGCCGGAAAGTCGTTCAGTGGCACAGATTCAAATTTATTTATTTTATTTTGAAGCAGAGGTACAACGAATTGCTATTAAATAGCCGCGGTGGAGTAGCCGAGCGGTCTAAAGCGTCTCGCTGCGGAGCGCACGGTTGCTCGCCGTGGAGGTTCGAGTCCTCCCTGGGGCATGGGTGTGTGTGTTTGTCCTTAGGTTAGTTTACCTAGGTTTAAGTAGTTTGTAAGCTAGGACTGATGACGACGCAGTTTGGCCCGATAGATTTACAAACATTTGAACATTTTTTGCTATTAAATCTTCATACTCTCGCACCATCAATATTGAGAGCATTACTTTCGTTGACAAATGGGTTTTGCACCCACTAGATATCGTTGCTAGTCTGGGATGTACTCGGACAGGCTCATTAAATGCTCACAAATGATTTTGTGCACATCTGATTAGATTTCCAAATCATTTTCGCTCAGAGAAAAAAAAGAACGCTTTATCATGCGTGCGCACGCGGAACTTCCTCGTGTAACTTCCGTGCGCTTGCCTGGAGTGCAGACGCCGGGATGTGTGATAAACCTATTTCCGTTGGCGACTGGGCGTTTCTCCGAACAACTGGTCTCCCCATATCCGCGTTAGAGCTAGGAAAGACATGTCTGATTCATTCTCTTCTTTGTTGCTTGGATGCGAAGTATGCCAACTGACAGTCCACTAGTTCGCCTCGTTTGGTTTTATTGTGCAATACATTTCATATTTGATTTTTTGCACTTTTTCGCGGAACCCCTGCGAGTCTTCTGTGGAACCCTACAGTTTCGCGGGACACAGTTCGGGAACCGTTGCCCTTGATCGTATGTATGTCAGATTTCTTTTTCCAAGCTACGTAACAATAGCTAGTCGTCCGTTCTAACGTCGTCAAAGGGACGTTAGATTACAAATTTCCTTTCTATTCGGACGTTTCATAAAATTTTTCCAAAATATTTTTCCCATACCGGTCGATCACGTAACTCGTACTGGATTTGCGATTGGTGTCGAAATAGTTTTGAAACTTTATGAAGAACACTATGGTATCACTTGCTATTAGTCAGTATCCGTTATACGTTCTGGCTTTCTTCATGCTGAACTGATAACGTCTCGCTACCTTCTTAGGACGGACACGTGTCTGGTTTACAAAGACTTGCTGTAATGGGAAGAGGAGGGGGCTTTTCTCTCTCTGTCCCTCGCTGAGTATACCCACAAATAAAAATAAACTAGCTTAAACCTGCGGCTCCGCTCGCGTGTTGGTTGATTATGATAGATAAGCTCTCTTTCAGTAGTGTGCTATGAGACTGGTTTTGAAGGATGAAATGAAATACAATACCTTCTTTAGAAACAAACATTATCAGGAAAGTAAGTAGTGTAGATCAAATCACACGTAAAAATGCACTCGTTTCGAAGAATCCAATCACGAAATTCAACAATAATGATTGTAACAATATCACAGATCGATCACTTGATGTAATGCGCGAAACGTCAAATCTATTTTTTAAAGACATGTTTTAAACGAAATTTCTTTTTTACTGCTTTATTTATTCTTATATTTCCTTATTCGTGTGCTTATCCTTACAGACAAAGAGCTGAAGACATTGTAGCACGCATAGACCAAAGATATGGTCTATGGCATCCAGTGATACAGAGATCACTGGTGGCATCACGTTTCGCAGTATGTAACCTCCTTGCTATAGAGTCTCAAACTTCATCGCTGGCCTTCAGTCCTAATTTTTTTTTATAATTTGATGACTTTCAACCATCATATCTTCCACCCCGTTAAAGCTCTCGGCATGGAACTGCTATAGTGTACAACGGGAGACTTCGGGCAACAATTACACACAGACCATTCGTTTGCGTTCTGTAGTTTTCGCTGCAGAGCGAAATATTAACACACACACACACACACACACACACACACACACACACACACACACACACACGCGCGCGTAGAATTTTATACACATCGATAACTTTCCACCCTTTTATCTTTATCAACCCTCAAGCAACAATGCAACCAATAAAACCATTTTCAAAGAGTAAATATAATTTTCAAAGAGTAATTATTGTTCCGCATTTCACGTTATATTCTTCAAATTACTAAATGTCTATCAGATCGCTATAAAACCGTGCCTAAAACTTTCCTCAGGTATAAATAACTAACTGTGCAAATATTTAAGTCTCTGCGTCTTGTCGTTCAGACGTCATAAGCGTACACCGAAGAGACATTCACATTAAAATATATAGCTATCCGATCGCCATAAAACCGTGCCTAAAGCCTTCCCCGGATAGACATTAGTAACTGTACAAATTTTAGCTCTTTATGTCTTGTGGTTCAGACGTGATAAACGTACACCGAACAGACATTCACATTTATAGATATAGATTATCTTACTATGTGGCAAACCCTTGCTACTGCCATTACTTCATCTTGATAGTCACATAACTCGACTACATTGCTCACTCACTCACAAGTCATCTGCACGATACAGAGTTCCGACAGTTGACACACATACAGCCCAAACCATGTCGACTAACAAAAGCTTCAAAATGTTCAAATGTTTGTATAGTCTATGGGACTCAACTACGGGGTCATCAGTCCCTAAACTTACAAACTACGTATGAACTAACTAAGACTAAGGACGGCACAAATATCCATGCTCGAGGGGGGATTCGCACCCCCGACCGTAGTGGCCGCGCAGACCGTCACAGCCACTACGGTCGGGGGTGCGAATCCCCCCTCGAGCATGGATATTTGTGCCGTCCTTAGTCTTAGTTAGTTCATAAGTAGTTTGTAAGTTTAGGGACTTGAAGCGACTCAGCCCCTTCGGCCACCGCGGTCGGCAACAAAAGCTTCCACCAGGCTGTGAAACCCAAGAGTGAGTGAGTTAATAGTGTACATCGTCGGTCGCCATCGTTACGCGTTGTTTGCTATCGAGTTATTAGGAGAGGGAATCAGTGGTTTTAAAGCCAAGTGATCATGTTTGCTAGACTCCAAAGTTAGTGTGCATGCCAAGGTAGTTGAAGTACCAAGAGGTGACCGATGACTAGATTGGGAATAACTATACTACAGACAGTTGACCGTCACGTTTCATTTATGTCTAAGAACGTCAGTTACGTCCAGGCATATTGAGCGATACAGTCCTACAGCGCATTTTACAAATAAACCTGGAGCATCTAGCACAGTTCGGTAAACTCCTATACTTGCGGGGCTCCGAAGTAGACTCACAGTGTCTTGCGGAACTACGGTGAATCACGAGGTCATGAAACTGCTAGGAAGTGTCTCAACTGGACAGCAGCTGAGTGGCGAGAGGCACCGCTCTGCCATGAGTCACGTCTTCTGCTGTCAAGAAAAACACTGCAGATAGCACAAGGCAACCGAGTGGTCACAAAAACGAATCCTATAGTGGATGGCGCTAATACGCCTCTTCATTCATCTTGGTTCATAAAGTGACGCGGACGAGTCAAGAGAGGCATCAACACAACATCAGCAGCTCTTAGATTATACTACTAATTGGTTTTACGAACATTGCTTAAAAATTTCGTTCTTTGGGGTCCGAAGTGTAAAATGTATCTTGTAATGACATGATTATGATACTGATACACCAACAACACTGCTTTATACTCGATGTTGTTATTTATAAATCACAATGAGCTAATTGCCATAAATTCTACATAGGACAAACCGGCAGAAATTTCAATATTAGATTTAAAGAACCCACCAGAGACAGTGAAAACAACCCATCTACATTCTTTCAACACCTTAAAACAGAAAAACACGACGTGAAACCCATAAACGAACCACTAAAAGTCCTCCATATTACGCAAAAAGGAGCAGTCATGACTGTTCTAGAAGAAATAGAAATATTTTTACACGCACACAGTAACCCTCAAAATTTACCGGCCTTAAACACAAAAAGTATATAGAAAACTTTATTGATATCATAAAATTAGAAAACGGATAAATTCAAGCAGAGATACTAAATAACGTATATCCATAGAGACATAACAAACAGTGTACTACAGAGATATAACACAATGCAGACGATACCACTAACGAGATACAACAAAATAATTACGAAAAATTTACTAATAATAAAGCATAAAAATCAACTCAATTTATCGAAAAATTCTAGTAAAAGACATAATTAAAGCCAAACCCAATAAAACAAACAAATTACAACAGAGTTCTCCACAAAACACTTCAATAGTAACTATGTAAACATGGAATATCGCAAATACACTGTCAACCAAGCTGTCAAGATCGAAATAACGTAAGAATCTAACAGGCACCAATTGACATCCAGGTGTAAAAAATATAGACAGCATAGACACAAACGAGACACCAATCGACATATAGGTGAAAAATGAAGACAGCAGTGACACATACGATATTCCATGTAAGGTAAGAACTAAGAAATTGTAAACCACTTCCATCTATAGTTACAATACATATATGTATATTCACACCATTACAAATGTATTTACAGAGCACCTGATGATGGCTAAAGTCCGAAATGAGCTCATTGTGATTTATAAATAATAACAGCAAGTATAAAGCAGTGTTGTTGGTGTTTCATTATAGTAATCATTGCTTAAAATGTTTTAATTTACAAAAACTAAATATAAAATGCAAGTTGGTAGGACAGGAAGGTTGATTCATTTGATATCGCAAATACATTGGTGTTCAGGACTTTTAAGGACGAAGATAACGTTTACATGTTGCGCCACTGCTAAGTAACATATATATAAATAGAAATTAAGTGTTGTTTGTTGCTAACC
Source organism: Locusta migratoria (assembly GCA_026315105.1). Taxonomy (NCBI): domain Eukaryota; kingdom Metazoa; phylum Arthropoda; class Insecta; order Orthoptera; family Acrididae; genus Locusta; species Locusta migratoria. Next base: position 159,754,923 of record CM048746.1, read on the forward strand.
GCATCATTCCAGAACGTGTTTGTAGTAGTCCGAGTAATGTTTTCATGGAAACAAAATTAGGAAAAGTTGCCCGGAAAATTGGAAAATTGGAAAATTCGGGAAAAAACTCAAACCCGTAATTCGTTTTGGACGAAGGACGAAGATAACGTTTACATGTTGCGCCACTGCTAAGTAACATATATATAAATAGAAATTAAGTGTTGTTTGTTGCTAACCGCATCATTCCAGAACGTGTTTGTAGTAGTCCGAGTAATGTTTTCATGGAAACAAAATTAGGAAAAGTTGCCCGGAAAATTGGAAAATTCGGGAAAAAACTCAAACCCGTAATTCGTTTTGTTCGGTATGCCCCTATAAAAGTTTTAAGGAAAAAGCATTCGTGACAGTTACGAAGAAAAGTAAAAAAATTCGGACAAATGCTAAAATAATAATGTTTGTAAGAACTTGGTAATAAGACTGCCGGCTGCGATGGCCGAGGGGACTAAGGCGCTCCAGTCACGGTTTGCAGGGCCACTACGGTCGGGGGTTCGAATCCCTCCTCGGGCATGGATGTTTATGCCGTCGTTAGGATTAGCTAGTTCATAAGTAGTTTGTAAGTTTAGGGACTAATGACCTTGTAGATAAGTTCCATAAGCTATACAAGAAGTTGGTGATAAGACTTCGACACAATTTGATCGATTACAAGTATACTACCCATCCGGTCTAGCTTTGCACGGCTGCTATTTACTGACAAAAAATAAGTGTTATTAGTAAAAAAATATAAACTTTTTATTTTATAATATGTATTCATCTCAAGTGGTTTGGACAGTGTGTTATCCGCCAGTCAGTTCGTCGAGGAATGATTGACCCTACCCAATTTTTCTAGAATTTGTGTGTGTAAAAAAAAAAAAACCCTACGATCAAGAATCCATTGAAATAAAATAAATCTGAATTCATTTTTTGACAGTCATTAATTATTTTTTAATGCGCACAACGCAGCGTACATTGGTGATTTTAATGCGTTCATCGCAACGTCTGGTGGTGAACAGCATTTCGTAATATTTTCTTACTGTACTGGTTTCTATCATAGGTTGGTCTATCTCCTCCTCCCGCATGCCTATGAGAAATTACAAATATCTGCTTTCATGATGATTGGGTGAACGATGTTGCAAGCAGCCGTTTGTCGGGAACCATGCGATGGCTTGCCTACTATACAAACCTTCTACGCGAAAAGATGCGTACATGTCAACGTTCTTGATGGTCGATCAAATGGTATTGCCCTCTTTTGCAAGGTACAGTCTACCATGCGCTGTACGCTGTCTCGTAGAGTATAAAAACCTCTATGACAAAAAACATATCTGCCAAAAACTTTCATTTGTTAACTGTCGCAAAATTTCTTTCTGAAAACTTTTCCTGCACCATAATAAAAAAATCAAATGGAGAAATACGCATGCATATCCATCGCCTGAATCGTGAAGAATGTTCTTGATTTCATACAAAATCCCGCAGAAAAAAAAAAAAAAAAAAACAGTTTTTGCCGAATTTTCCAATTTTAGGCAACTTATACGATTTTTCTTTCATACATATCTTGCCCTGAAAATTACGAACACCTCAAAAAGGAATAAGCTAATTGGTCGAGTCGTTCTCAAGCGATCATATTTCAGTCGGGCGAGATTTATAAGTGAAATGATTGGGGCCCCGACGCGCGAATACCGTCTCCTTTTTTATCCAGTATTTGAGAGTGAGAGCACTTAGTGACCTACTACCGACGTTACATACGATTTCAACCTTTACGAACCTTTTTGTCTATGTGAAACTACTGACGTCCCACCCCCCTCTCCCAAAAATTACGAAAGAATAAACGTTTATCGCTCTCTATACTGTCGTTGTTAACTGCAGTAATACTGCCGCAAGCAGTATAACGTTTTAATATTTTTTTCTGTGTTGAAGACACGTTTTACAGGCAGTATTCACGTAATATGTGCCACTGGATGTACTGCAGAATTAATCATTAAACGTCATATAGTTCACTTAATGTGGCGTCATAATCATTGAGTTGCGTGAAAACGAAATTGTGGGGCGAAATTCGTTACCATCCCACACGAATGAATACCACATATACACAATTCGGCCCACGTGAAACATATCGACGTGGTCGTAAATGACTCAGCCCGCATCATATCGAGGTGTTTGAGACCCACGCCGACAGTGATCTACCCTCTCATAGGGATAGTTTCCCTTTGCATATGGCGACAAGTAGCTGCCGAGGTGGAGAGGAAGAAACAATTGACAGAGAATCGCCACCCACTACATGGGCACCAACAGCCTAAGCGGCTTCGCTCAAGGAGGAGCTTCCTTTGGACGTCAGAGCCAATTGACGTCACTGTCGGTGAGAGGAGGCTTCAGCTATGGAAGGAGGCAACACCTAACCCTGTCTTGGCCCTGAAAGAACAACTTGCAGCTGGAGGTAATAAATCCTTTACAACCTGGAAGGCTCTCAACAGACTTAGGACTGAGGTCTCAAATTGCAAGTTCAACCTTTCCAGATGGAAAATGTGGGAATGTCCAGAAGAACGACCACTTACTGACGTGCCCAAACCTCAGCACATGCTGTACCCCCCTGGATTTACAGCTAGCTAATGACAAGGCCATCTGTGTGGCTAATTATTGGGCAAGAGATATCTAAAATTTAAAATTACACGGACTCGCACTAGAGTGTAATAGATGGTGTTCTGGATACGAAAAATTAATAAAAACACTGATACGTTTTCCATCCTTTCTGGAGTCGTACGGTGTAAAACAGCAGACTATCAAACATGTATAATGTAAACCTCTGACAAAGTTCGGTGGCTAATCCTATATCGTTAATTTAGATGAACAACAAACTACAGTTTACCCCCCGCTGAGCTCTGCGATACGTGTCCTGGAAACTTTCCACAAAGCCTTCCTTTGAAGTGTTGTTCAAAAGCCTTGTCACGTTTCGTTGGATGTCAGGAATATCGCCAAGTCTCTCTTATTTCAGAGCGAGTTTGCGTCAGTGGAGTTGGAATAAGTCTGGAGGATTGAGATCCGGAGAGTCTACTGGATGTTCAGGTCGCACGGCAACGTTCGACCACACGCAGCCAATATCGTCAAACAGTTCCTGCAAAAGAGGAAATGGTGCAACTTGAACACCCACCATACTCGCCGGATCTCAATGCTCCAGATTACTTATTCCCTCGACTCAAACTCGCTTTGGAAGGAAGACTTCGTGCCACATTTCCAGGACATGTATCACAGAGCGCATTGGTACATAGTTACGGGAGGTGTCTGTTTCGAAGGACAGTAAGGTAACTATAGTTCATGTACGTTAATATTACAGGACTATTCACCGAACTTGTCAGAGGTTGTGTATTGGGTGGATGGATGTGTGTGTGTGTGTGTGTGTGTGTGTGTGTGTGTGTGTGTGTGTGTGTGAACAGCTTTTAATATCCCTGGATAGATTTCAATCAAAAATGGCACACAACTGGAAGGCACTACTGTTAGAGCGTGGTATGGGTGATACAGGGACTATTGTCAGAGAAGGTGGCGGTAGTAGTAGCTGAACAGAGGGGTGAGAAATAAACGTAGAGATATTGTGATGGAGCGGAGGTCTATAGGAAGCGGATAGAGAAAGGAGAGGGGAAGTACATAGAGAAGATAGGGCGTACGTAGATTGAAATAGATTAATTTTCGCCGGCTGCGGTGGCCGAGGGGACTGAGGCGCTCCAGTCACGGTCTGCACGGCCACTACGGTCGGGGGGTTCGAATGCCCCCTCGGGCATGGATATTTGTGCCGTCCTTCGTCTTAGTTAAAGTAGTTTGTAAGCTTAGGGTCTGATGACCCCGTAGTTAAGTCCCATAAGTTCTACAAACATTTGAACATTTTTGATTAATTTTCAGCGAGTAACTTGATAAAACTTAGACAATAACGACACTCACTTCATCGGGAACAATACGTAGAAAAGGCGGGTTGTCGTTCTTAACAGGGTTCGTGATCACCACGGACGGCTATGCGTGTCCCCCTGCTAGGTGTAAGGGCTGATAAGGAGTGCTTGTGGCATAGTGGTCTAGCGAAGAAACTTACAGGAAATTTGCTCTGCCCATGAGATTTAGTTTTTAAAAACCGCCACAATACAGTCATCTCGTCCACGAATGAGACGACATATAATGAAAAAAAAATCATAAATATTTTGAACAAATGAAGCATCGGGGTTAAAACGATAAATATCGTAATTCAGACGAACCACGCTTTTCAGTACGGCCAAATTTTTTCAAAGCCTGCGTAGAGTATTAAAAGTTAAAATTTTCGGTGATTGTTCTGTTGCCCTACGCTTGGCATTGGCCTATTGATTTATTCTTCTGACGGCTTGGAACTGATCATCATTCGCATAAAATACAAAAAGTTACCAAATTCCTAAATACATATTAAAGTAAGACCAAAGAATTAGTCAGGAAGATAATTATTTGTTATATCTCGAAATACTGTTGTGCAGGCAGAGTCAATGGAATATTTGACACAGATGCACATACAAACTTTGAGTAATCTGTGTACATAAGTTTTCATTCACCCTTAACAGTACATAGACCATCCAGTCTGCATGTATATCAGTCATATTTGCAATCAGGCGTCGCCTTTCTTTCAAAGTTATTGTGAGATTAGGCAGATAGACGAATTAAAAAAAAAATTAAAATAAGTAAAAATGAAACAAACTCAATTGTTACCTGCACCCCTCACTCCCTCTTCTTGCGATCGAACAGCCGTTGAGGCCGTAATTACTACAAAACTGGTTTCGTGGTGTTATAGCTGAAATGTATCGAAGGAGAGGCATTGGTTTGAAATTTGTACCACGGTCGCGATTCCAACCCGGGACCTGGATATAGTAAGCAGGAGGTCACGGCTTATTGAGACAATATACACTCAGTCGCAAAAGTATTCGGACAGCACGTACATGAGCATAATTTTGCAGCTTGCCGCATGAACAAATACAGAAATTGCACCTTGTAATGTATTTGGGACTCCGGGTACGATGTCGTAGCGTGAAACACGTGTCAAATACGAAGAATTGTTGTTGGACATATGTCTGTTACGTAATATTTCCTGAAAACGGCATGGGTAGGTGCAACAAAAGTATTCAGACAAACGTGAGAGAATAGTTTATTCCGAGACGCACAGAGGGTGAAGCGACTGCAGTGTGTCCCACATTTCCGCGAGATGGTAGCGATGTTTAGTAAACACGTATCGCGAGCCTGTGCAGGTCGACGATGGGACGCAGAGGGAAGTGTCCTACGTTCGAGCAAAGGCAACTTCTAATCACCTCGCGAAGGAAAAAACCTCCAGGGATATTGCCGCAATAGAGAACATGAAAAAAGTACAGTTCACGACATTATTAAACGGTTCGAGAAAGAAGACCGATTGGAATTCCGTTGCAGTAAGGACCGCCACGGACATTTTCACAGTGAGATCAACGTGGGATTGTGCGAAAGGTACTACGGAATCCGAAAATATCTTCCACACGAATTGCAAGTGAGGTAGAGGGTGACCTTGGTATAAAAGTTGATCCCAAAATCGTGCGGAGAGTACTACGACGATCGCAGTACCATGGTCGAGTGGCACGGTGAAAGCCTTTCATAAATGCAGTGAACCAGAAGAAACGTATGCAGTTTGCGAGGGAATACGCCGAATACGATCAGGCTTGGTGGAATCGGGTGATATTTTGAGACGAATGTAAATTTACATTATGGCAAAGCGACGGAAAGGCAAACGTGTGGCGAAAAACCAATGAAGAGCTGAATCCCAGGAACCTCAAACCAACAGTAAAGTTTGGAGGTAGAAGCATCATGTTATGGGATGCATGTCTGGCAGTGGTGTGGGTGATTTAGTGTTCATTGATGATACGACGAACAAGGAAGCGTATTTGAATATACTTCGAGGACATTTGAGGCAGAGTGCACGACATCTGGGTATTGAGAACAACTTTCATTTTTATCAGGCTAATGGTCCCAAGCATACCGCGCATATTGTACAAATGTGGTTGCTCTTCAGTTGCCCTAAAGTATTGCACCCCCGTCCCCAATCACCAAACCTTAACCCAATCGAACATTTGTGGGATAAATTGAAATGGACCCTCCGCGCGGACATCTTCTATACGAAGGAGACCTTGAAAGAGAATCTGCGCCAAGAATGGGCAAATATAGGCCCAGATTTCACGGAGAAAAAAAAAAAAAAAAAAAAAAAAAAACTCGTGGAAAGTATGTCCAGTAGATTGGAGGAGGTATTGAAAATGAAAGGTGGACCCACAAGGTATTGAAATTTTCGTCGTTCAACTTATGCACATTTACTGGACAGTGTCCGAATACTTTTGTAGCAGCAGGGAGTGCAGGTTGTTTCATTTTTGTTGTTAATTCTTCTGTTATTTATGTTTTGGAAAGAAAAAAATACAATAATTCGTTTGTAATTAATGTTGTTACGCATATATAAAAAGGTAAAGCAGTCAACAATCCGAAGATTGGTTTGAACACCACAGTGGTTTACTAGGCGGTGGTATGCCGTTGCCTTCCTCCGACCTTCGAACTGACTTACCCAGCCAGTTATAGTGGGACCTACAGTTTAACGTGGGTTGCGAACCACGGTGCTACTTGGTATTTTTCACATGAGCATTACTGTCAGAGGTGAAAGAAGTGGAAAGTGACAGATAAAAATCCTAGGACCTGGCGGGGATCTAACCCGCGACCTTTGGATTTGTAGTCTGGCACTCTACAACTGTGCAACCGAGGCGCACTTACGCATATATATTGCTAATAAATATGTTTAGGTTTCATAATCAGTGTTTCTCGGGTACTCACTGTGAAACTTCCCACTGTCCGAATACTTTTGCGACTGAGTGTATGTCTTTGGAAAATAAATTGTCGATTGAACTGGCCGTAAACTAGACTATGTTCTCCTACGTGTGACAGTTCACCAATACTTTGTATGTTCAGTCATGCATAAGATAGTCTTGTGAAATGGACTGACTCTGGAAGCACATGTACGTTCACGTGGACGCTGAGTGCTTATGTCATCGCTGCACACGTAGTTAAGTTTGTCGGCGGACACTCGTGTGTCGAGGGGACGATGGCGTGTTTACTCTTGCACAGGAGACAGACAGGTAGTGGACTTGGGCGCTGTCAGGGGTATTTCCCCGGCGCTGGCGTGAGGGAGGGTTGGTCATTGAGCCGCGTATGACGCGCGTCGTTTTCCAGGTCTGAGCTGGATGGCCAGACTGTGCGCTGAGCGAAAGCGAACCGAGGAGCGCGCTGTTCCGTAACGGCGCCTCCACGACAGCGGGACTGCAGATTACCATGACCTCGAAAATTTGTAGGCCGAACGAAGAAAAACGCTCCGCAGGTGCAAACGCGCGCGCTACCCGACTCAAGGAACAGCACGTTATTCTTCCCACCTGTTTAACCTCCGTATTTCGTGCACTTTGTAAAATTATGGAATACCTGCCGCCAACGACTCAGTTATTGACGATCGAGAAACTCTTCGATTTCATATACAGGATCATTATAAGTATTTTATCCATTTCAGGAACTATTCAGATTATAAATTAGTGCCGGCCGCGGTGGCCGAGGGGACTAAGACGCTCCACTCACGGTCTTCACGGCCACTACGGTCGGGGGTTCGAATCCCCCATCGGGCATGGATATTTGTGCCGTAAGTAGTTCCTAAGTAGTTTGTAAGTCTAGGGACTGATGACCCCGTAGTTAAGTCGCATAGACTATACACACATTTGAACACACATAAATTAGTGAAATGCAGCAACCTGTTGCTTGTGGTTATTTATTTTTAACTTTAACGACCGGTTTCGGGCGCTTGATTGCCCTTTTTCTGGTCTATTTTTGTACTGTTGCTTAATAAATATACATGCTACTAGTGGAATCAACGCTAAGTGCAATGATTATGGAATGAATAACTGATTGTTATTCATTCCATAATCTTTGCACTTAGCGTTGATTCCACTACTAGCATGTATATTTATTAAGAAACAGTACAAAATAAATAACCACAAGAAACTGGTTGCTGCATTTCATTAATTTAGGATCATTATAATTTAAGTTTCATTCAAAACGCTGTATAACTAACACCACTGGTCTGAATGATGTCAAATTGCAACGGAATATCCTTATACAGGGTGTCCCACTCAACTGTTTCACCCAAGATATCTCTGAAACTACAAGAGATACTGAAAAACGACTTTCACGGTCATGAACGTACGGCAGGAGCTTATGAAAGTATGTACTAAGAGACAGTTGAAAACGTAAAGAAATATTATTTTCAACGCAAACTTATGTTTTTTTAAATGGATGCCACATATTATTTCTGAAGAATCAGTAGAAGAATGGCGTTGGTTGCATCGCGATGCGTCAATTACATCTGTAGAAGCTGCGAAGCGAAGTTGACGTTTGAAATGCATGAGGCGCGCTGCTAACGCGTCCTGAGACTCAAAGCGAGACTCACGATTGAATCTTGGACACGCGTTAGCACCGCGCCTCATGTATTTCAAACGTCAACTTCGCTTCGCAGCTTCTACACATGTAATTGACGCATCGCGATGCAGCCAACGCCATTCTTCTAGTGATTTTTCATGCTACTGATTGCTTAAGAAATAATGTGTGGTATCCATTTAAAGAAACATAAGAAAGCGTTGAAAATAATATTTCTTTGCGTTTTAGACCGTCTTGTAGTACCTACTTTCCCTGCCATAAGTTCATGACTATGAAAATAGTTTTTCAATATCTCTTGTAGTTTCATCGATATAAGGAGTGAAACAGTTGAGTGGGACACCCTGTATATAAAGCACAGTGCCTGTATGTTTGTGTGTACGTATTGCAACCTACAGTTTTGTTCCAATGTTTATGAAATTTTGTACACACATAATCATCAATCCATGAGGACAGTCGCCGTAAGTGTTAGGATCACGTACACCACATTGTTCACGAGGTATGACGTTATGAACAATGAGATGAGCGAAAAACAGCTGCATCAAACGACAGTGTTAAACATTTCCTCCTAGACCACAGAACCGATTTCAACCAAATTTGGTGCACATGTTCCTTACCGTGAGGTAACAATGCTGTCGAGGTACGAACCACATACCACACACACATGGTTCAGGAGATAAAATAAACAATATAGTTGCAAGAAACTGCCATACACTTTATTCACACACTGTATGACGATGACAGTACTTAGCGACTTGCAACCAACATAATTTCGAACTTTCATTAAACTTTCTCTCGCTGAAAACCACATCAAAATAATGAAAGGAAAATGTTTCTCGCTTACTACTTTTTCGCTGTTTATGGAGCGAAAAATGCGGCATTCGGTATGACGTTTCAGTTTATAATTTCTACACTACAAATTGTAGTCGCAGAAAATTTTACATATAGTATACACACATACAGATGACTGTACTTTAGAAATTGTATCTCAGTGCGACTTGTACTTCATGAAATATAAGGACAATAAGAGTAACTTTCATGGAGAACCGCCCCATCACAAATCAGGTTTTAATCTATTACTGCTTATAAACTAACTCTGTTCGTAACGGATTTTACTGACATACAACACTTATACAAATAAATGTAAAGGTAAAGTAGTGAACAGTCCGAAGATTGGTTTGAACACCAGTGCTTGACTAGGCATGGTCGTGTTTGGAGGTGGTATGCTGTTGCCTTCGTCTGACCTTAGAACTGACATACCCAGCCAGTTACAGACGGACCTACAGTTTAATGCGGGTTCCGAACCACGGTGCTATTCGATATTTTTCACATCAGTAACATTGCCAGATGTGAAAGAAGTGGAGAGTGAACAGATAAAAATCCTAGGACCTAGCGGTGATCGAACGTGCGACCTCTGGATTCATAGTCTGGGACTCTATCACTGAGCTACCGAGCCCCACTACAAATGAATATATAACTGCAAAATTATACAATTGTACAACATATAATTTAATAAATATGAAATCATATATACGGCTACAGAGGTTCCAACCATTACGATTTAATCGTAATTGTTACGAAAATTGTTTAAAATTAAGAGTTTTCGATTGGAGTGGTTCGGATTCCGATTTTCAGGTTTAAATAACAAATCGGTCATTTGTTTTCCGTCGGCAAAACTCATTTCCCTTTGATGTCGATCGTGTGATGTCATCTACAAAAATAAAGTGGTTATGAGCAGCATCTTCGAGCATGTTCTTGTGGAAATCACCGGCATTGACAGTAACTTCTACGAACTCGAATACTACGTAGTACGGCATACGGGACGAATCTACAAAGGCGCGCCATTTTGGAATCCAGCAGCTGCAAATGAAAATGCGTCATGTCACTTGACTTGTACCATTCATAACCTGCACACTCACCGAAATATCTTAACGTGCTTTGTTTCTGTAATTTATGATTTTACGTTATCTTGTGGTTGTGTGCAAGTTTTAATGATTCTTCTCTGGAAATCACCAAATCTAATACGTTCGGTTCTGAGGAAGAAAACAATTAGTTTTGCTTCACCTCTCCCCATCCACACTTATTCCTGCTGTACACATCAGAACGATGTAGTAATACGCTGACCACATATCATCTGCAATCTTACAAAACTGGCTTCACAATTTTTATAATTTTGTATTCACTTTTTCTCCTTGGAACCCTTCAAACAACCACCACCCCCCAACCCCCCCGCTCATACATATTACGTCGCATTACTATTTGCCATATTCAAAAGTTGGAATCTCTGCTGCGACGGGTAAAAACGTGTCACATCATGCAACACGTATTCCAGGCAGCTTATAAGGAAATTCCTGGAAAGCTGGCAGTGGTATTGACAACTTTGAGCTCTGAAGCACACACTGATGCAGGCGATAGCAATAGATTCTGTAGAGTTATAAGGAAAGGAAGGGAATGAAAGAGAGTACTCCAACGAATGCCCATTATTTACGACTGATCTGGCTATTAACTTCTAGAGACTGCAGTTTCCAGCGAGACTTGCATTTTCTGTTACGATTAATAAGCCACAGGGCTATCTATTCAATACTGTGGAGTGGATTTGACATGCCCTTGTTTCTCACAGTGCGGATGTACACCAGGCACGAGTTCTTACGGGAGCGGTCGTCGTGGTGCTGCTAACGAGTGGTAATGAGCAGGGCCGCTACGTCAGCAGCGTGTGCAAGGTTGAGGATTTGCGTGCGGGTAGACCGCGCGGGCATGGCCACCGTGTCCCCCAGCGGCGTAAGGTGCGTTCGAGTGGCCCAAACGCTGATAGTTTCTGACGATTTGGAAGGCCTCCATTGCGCATGTGCGCTTTTTGACAGTTTCCAACTCCGAAGCCAACTCGAACGCTTATTTCACCTATTTCGGAGTTTGGCCACCCATAGCGCTAGTTGGCATCTTTGCTCTCTTCGTGTTTGTCGTATTCACCGTACCCATTAACCAACTTTCAAAAAATGTCATCAGTCCCTAAACTTACAAACTACTTATGAACTACCTACAACTAAGGACGGCACAAATATCCATGCCCGAGGGGGGATTCGAACCCCCGACCGTAGTGACCGTGCAGACCGTGACTGAGCGCCTCAGTCCCCTCGGCCACCGCGGCCGGCTAACCAACTTTAAACCATTCAGTTTGTTAAATTCTTCATACTGCACCTTACATTATATATCATTTGAATGTGAAACAGTAAGCCACAGTATTTCTCACTATTATTTCCTCCATTTATAAATACTGTAGCAAATTCAATCTGACAAAACCGCATACAAAAATGCAGTAAATTAGGATAGTGGTGTGTGAAAGGAATTTTCGGTAACATACAACTTCATATGCATTTTGTCCCATTATTATAAGTTACAATAAAATTTAAAAAATGAAACGTACAAATTAATTTACAAAAAATACAAAAATTTGAAGGTGTTGTGCAAGAATTATCGTACATGATTTTCCCAGAAGTTACACATTTAGTGTAGGAACGCCCACATTGGCACTAATAGATTTCTATAATAAATAACCACAAGGAGAAACAGACGGAACATAATTGTGAGACGCTATAGTTGCACATATAAAGCTAGATGTCGGTTATAAAAATCTATCAGTAGGCGTACTAATGCCTGTTGTGAAGAAAATACTGCCCGACACATTATTCTTATGTGTCAATCACTTCATTTACAGATAGCACAGAAAATCTCAGTAGGACTATTTTGACTTCATTTTCAGGCGAAAATATCACAATCTAAACTGAAAAACATGTGCATTCATCTTCATTCTTTCGTATGTTATGAAAATTTCCACACCTTTCATTTACAGTATGTATGCATGTAATAAAAATGGGATGTACTGTATTAGAAGGCCACATAAGTTGAAAGAATACCTGTCTAATATACAACACTCATCCTCAATCAACAGAAAATGGAAGGCTTGGAACACAAATCTCTTTGTAAATGTGCAGCCTTGACTTTTGGAAGAGGCTTGTTAAACGCTTTGGAGTCAGTCAGAAAACGGTTTGACGAAAATCTGCTTACTTAAATAAACGATCTCAAACTATAAGCTCCGCCACTCGAATACCTGATTGGTCAGTCAGATTTCGTCAGAAAGAGTCAAAAGTGCCATTCGAACGCCTCAAACCGTTTCAGATCGTCAGCAGCGCCACTCGAACGAACCTGTAGTGTCAGCGGGACTGCCTGCTAAGGAGGCGGCCAGGGTGCCAATCCGGGATGGGCACACACTTTCAACTTTTCCTGCTCATTTATTTCCGTGCCTACTGGCAGCTAACGTCGAAAATACCATTCTGCTATCTCTGTTTTAACCTATGAGCGTGGATTTTGGGGGCTTATTTCCCGAACATAGAATTTCTGAAGTGTTAAATTTTGTGGACTGTTTTTGTGTCGTCATTACAGTTACCGTGTTGGCCTTTGTTACTCAACTCACGCAATAGCTGTAGAGTGCAAGTTTTGTTTACTGTCCGGGGCTATGAATTGGTGGTATACCTACTATAATGTCCTGAACTAAAATCGTGTTAGCGTGACGTTTGCTTAGCGACTGACCTTGGTTGAACGAGGTCTTCATTGATATATTCATAGATCAATTGTTATTTTAGCTCACCCGATCGTTCTTCTACCATTAGCAAAGCCAATACTCAAACAATCTTCAGCCGTCTCAAATTTCTAATTGGTTAAAGTGTGACTCTCTCTTGATGAAACGGTATATATTTTAACATAATTATTCTCTCACAATTTGGAATACAGTTATTTTAGATATAAAATGGCCGCGTGGTCTAATGCATTATGCTACTGACTGGGCGGCCGTTCCCGTCGGTCCTTAGTGTTCTCTCCGGCATGGCTGTGTGTGTTGTACTTAGTGTAAGTTAGTTTACTTAGTTTGTAAGGCTAGCGACATAACCATAGAAGTTTGGTCCAATAGGTTTGCAAACATTTGCAGTATTGACCAAGAAAGCAATGAGCATTTTGTCACATCCCCATGGATTCCAGAGCCGCAGAAGCACGAACAGAAATCGGAAATAGTATCGATTATTATAAGAAAAATTATTCGAGATATCTCGCTGAGAGGATGTAAGTATCGTTAATACTTCAGAGGTTTCAGATAAAACAGCATTCACTGCCGAAATATACAGGAGATACAGGCAGAGAATAAGGGAGACAGGAGAATTAAATGAAAAAAGAAAAAAAAAAAAAAAGGCTAAAATACGGGAAAACCAGTTGAGTTGATCACACTAGGTGCTTATATTGAAACACGAGAAAGAAATAGTGACTACTTACTAACGATTTTGAGGAAGCAATAAGTATTGAACGGTATCTGCATGTGGTAGTTACTTCGTCACCAAGTCCTTGCCATTGAATTGATGTCGGGTAATGGTGAGAGAGATACGGCTCTCATTAGCTGTAAAAATTCGAATAAAAACTGGTCTTATGTTTGCATATTGTTACACTACTTGAATACAAACACAATATTACGGAAGTCATTATGAGAACTATGAATTTGGAAAATTTCGGTATATGCGCTTACGCTTTTCATCAACCTGGTGTAATAAAGGTACTGCTCATTTAAATTTATTGTGCAGTGCAATTATAACTAAGCTTGGTGCGAGACGAGAGGAGATATTAAATTTTCGTAAGGCAGACCTAAGTTATGAATTGACTTTACAAATTGCCTTCAGAGATAATTGTTTTCATTATTTCAGCCTGCGGGGGCAAGCAAATAGAGCTCATGGAAGAAGCACAATACAGATTTTCTAAAGGTCCCTCCTAACTAATAAGCAGGCGGCTATTCAGACCTCATGCTCTGATTTAAGACGCACAACTCGTCGCCAAAATTGCAGTCTCTAGAACTACATTCTATCGTGTAATTAAGGCTAGCTGTGTGTTAATTAATAATTATCATGAAGAAGAAGAGCTCATAATTACAAATGACCACTTCATTACTCCATATTGTGGGTCCTACGGTTTTTCTTTCTTTTTTTCCCCATTCGGTCAGTGTAGGATTAACTTCCAAAACCTCCAGTTTTTGAGTATAAATAACTTCTCCAATTTCCTCGCAATAGAGTCATAATTATTAGTTTTATTAGTTCACGACTGTTTTTTGTTTTTTTGTTTTTTTTCGTATCCTCTTCTATTTTAAGTCGTGAATTGTTTCGTCACGTCCCTTCGAAATATTCAAGCTGTAGTTTGTACGCTGACGTTTTCGTTGCCACAAGTCTGATACAGATTTGTTTTTGTCTTGCAGAAGGATGACCCATCGCTGTTGGCACAGTTCTTCTACGCAGATGAAGCTCTGAATGTGGTCGCTGCTGAGCTCGATAGTTTTGATGGAAGAAAAGATCAGGAGCGTTGTCTAGCGCTTGTTAACCACCTGAGGCAGTGCCAGCACAAGGTCTGTATTATGTTGCAAGTGCCCATGCATTGACACAGTACAGTGGCGTATCCAGGATCATGCTGGGGGGGGGGGGGGGTGAGGTGAATCTTCGGGCGACGTGATTTCCAAAAACAAAACAAAAAAAGAGGGTGCAAGGTCTGGGGAGAAGGGCTACGAGAGGGTAAGAGTGGATACGTCACTGACACAGTACACCAGTACACTTTTCGAAAATAAGTTATATCGTGGTAGCGTAGTATTTAGGTTTGTTGTTGTTATTGGTGGTGGTGGTGGTGGTGGTGGTGGTAATTACGATTATATCTTTAACTAGCTGAAAACCCGGCATTACTCGGGTATTTATTTATTTATTTATTCCAGCCTTGAGTTACTACTTTTACTATCCTCTCTCTCCCTCTCTCTGTCCATCTCCTTTTTTTCTAAAAACATGTTACATTTATCAGAGAATGTATAAGAAAACACATGTAAAAATGCACTCGTTTCGAAGAATCCAACCACGAAATTCAACAATAATGATTGTAATAATATCAGAGATCGATCACTTGATGTAATGCGCAAAACGTCAAATCATTTTTTTAAAGAGATGTATTGAAAGAAATTTCTTTTTTTCTACTTTATTTATTTATTCTTATATTTTCTTATTCGTATGCTTATCCTTGCAGAGAAAGAGCTGAAGACATTGTAGCACGCATAGACCAAAGATACGGTCTGTGACATCACGTTTCGCTGTATGTAACCTCCTTGCTATAGAGTCGCAAACGTCGAATTTTTTTATAATTTGACGACTTTCAACCACCGTAACTTCCACCCCCTTATAGCTATCGGCATGGAAGTGGTATAGTGTACAATGGGAGACTTCGGACAACAATTACACACAGACCATTCGATTGCGTTCTGTAGTTCAGAACGAAATATTAACACACCGATAACTTTCCATCCAAATATACTCTACCCTTTTATCATTATCAACCCTCAAGCAACAATGCAACCAATAAAACCATTTTCAAAGAGTAAATATAATTTTCAAAGAGTAATTATTGTTCCGCATTTCGCGTTATATTCTTCAAATTACTAAATATCTATCAGGTCGCTATAAAACCGTGCCTAAAACCTTCATCAGGTATAAATTAGTAACTGTACAAATATTTAAGTCTGTGTCTTGTCGTTAGGACGTGATAAGCGTACATATAGATTAATGAGATGAGCTAATCTACAACTGTACAGTATGGTGGTTCTCTATGTATATATGATTACACGAGTTTTGTATCTGACAACCAAACGGCATAGTTTAATATGTTGTCTATGTACATCGAAACCGGTCGTCTGTTTATAAATAAAGACGAAATACCGCGATCTTGGCTTTTCATTATTCACAAAAATATATTTGAGATCGCTTCCTGCCTTGAGCAAATTATATGTATTCATACTATTAGTATTATATTATCAGATTATCAGCTTGTAATAAAAGTGTATGTACCTGTATTAGTAACATTACATTATCAACTTTTTTAAAAAAATGACATGTTTCACATCCACGAGGATCACCTCAACGTGGATCTACGGAACGAACAACTAATCTGATCTAATTATACAACTTCATTCGCCCCTTTCTGATGTCATTTTCTATGTTTGATAGTTTTTCGGTTGTCTCGATGGTCTGCAGACTGTATCCATCTTGTGTTTATCGTGTTATCGGAATTTTCCTAATAGTTTTTCTCTCTTACTTTCTTGATTTCTTGTAAATCTAGTTTACTATTCATTGATAGTTTCACTTCCATATATGACTTTCGGTTTGACTGCGTTGAAGTGTCTGATTTTAGTACTTTCCGGCAGACATTTTTGGTATATAATTTGAACAAGTCTGAATGCTTTCTCGATATTCTGTAATCGGTTATTAATGAGGAAATCAAAGAAAAACTAGGAATGAACACCATAGATGAAGCAGTTAGAGCGAACAGGCTGAGATAGTGGGGTCATGTTACACCCATCTACATCTACATGGGATACTCTGCAAATCACATTTAAGTGTCTGGCACAGGGTTAATCGAACCACCATTATACCATTTATCTCCCATTCCATTCTCGAATAGCGCGCGGGAAGAAAGAACGCCTGAATCTCTCCGTTCGAGCTCTGATTTCTCGTATTTCATTCTGATGATCTTTTCTACCTATGTAGGTGGGAGTCAATATATTTTCGCATTCGGAGGAGCATGTTGGCGATTGGAGTTTGAAAAGTAGCCCACACCGCAGCAATAAGCGCCGTAGTTTATTTAATCCCAGAGCCTGTATCATTTCCGTAACGCTGTCTCCCCTGTATCGTGACAATACGAAACGAACTGCCCTTCTTTGGACTCTTTCGATGTCCTCCGTCAAACCCATCTGATAAGGATCCCACACTGGGCAGCAATACTCCAAAAATGTACGGAAAAGCGTAATGTATGCAGTTTCTTTTGTAGTTCCGTTGCATGTTTTAAGGGTTTTGCCAATAAAAGGCAGTCTCTGGTTCGCCTTTCCCACGACATTATCTGTGTGTTCTTTCTAGTTTAAGTCTGAAGTAATAGTAATTCCAAGATATTTAGTGGAGTTTACGGCCTTCACTTTGATTTATATTGTAAACAAAGTTTAACGGATTTCTTTTCGTACTCATGTAGACGACTTCACACTTCTCATTATTTACAGTCAATTGCGAATTTTTACACCACAGTGATATCTTATTCAGATCGTTCTGCAGTTGGTTTTGATCTTCAGTTGATTTTACTAGACGGTAAATGACGGCGTCATCTGCAAACAACCTAAGAGTGCTACTTAGATTTCCCCCTAAATCGTTTATCTAAATAAGGAACAGCAGAGGACCAATAACACTACCCTGTGGAACGCCCGATATCACCTCTGTTTTAGTCGATGACTTACCATCGATTACTACGAACTGTGTACTCTCTGACAGGAAATCCCCTATCCAGTCTCAAATTTGGGGCAAAGCAAGGTTACCTAAGAGAATCATGAGTTCGGCAGTAGAGGGTAAGAGGAGTCGAGGTAGACCAAGGACAAAGTACTTAGATTCCGTAAAGAATGATTTTGAAGCAAAAGGCATATCAGATGAGGCATCAATGTTAGCATTGAATAGCGGGTCAGGGAGGAATTTTATGACTACTATGCTCCAGACTGAACGCTGTGAGGCAGTCAGTCTATGATGATGGTGGTGGTGGTGGTGGTGGTGGTTATTTTGTGCTTTTTATTTTTTTCTCCAAGTTTTGTTGGTTCAATAACTTCGCCGAGATACTTGAAGTGTTTCACTATGTTGATTTCACCATAATTTTTGTAATATATAATTTGGAGCAGATGAATTCAGTCTTCTCAATGGATATTTGCGGGCCAACCTTCTGTGCACATTCTTTAAGGGTCTCAGTTTGTCTTATTGCTGTTTTTTCACTGTCAGTTACAATTGCTAGGTCATCTGGAAACGTTAAATAATGAATGTTCAATTTTCCTTTACCTCTTCCTAGTACAATTGCCTCCCAGAAGTTTTATTTTCTTATTTCCATTTTCCATTCTTTCATTACTTTGTTTAAAACTATGTTGAATAATAGTGGCGAGGTCCCAGCTACATGTTTTACTCCTGTTTGAAATAAGAATGGTTCCGAAATTTCGTCTAGGAATTTTTTATTTGGTTTCTGTCACTGTTTGTTCAATTAGTTTTCTGGTTTTAGTGTCAAGTCCAGGTTTTTCGAGAATGTTGAATAGACTGTCTACGGAGTCATATGCTTTCTTAACCCTTTCGGTCCCACATGAAATCAGCTTTGGAAAAATTAAAATTCAATGTTTTCCGTATTAATACAGTACAGTAAACATCAAAATGTGTTATAAAATTTTTGGTCGAACTATTGATTTTTATGTCGTGCACAACAGACGTTTGTATCGAGGTATTTTATTATTTGGACGTTATTTTGTTGATAGTTAACACTGCCAGACCAATAATGCTATCATAACCTTCGCCACAGCACCAAATACAAGACAATTCACTGCTGGAATAAAATAAAATGAACCACACTCACGCTCACACTCTCAGCCACGTACAGACGGCAACGCGATACTACCTCCAAGATGGACAGATTAAAGCCTCAGAAGTGGCTTCACGCCCTAACAAGCGGCAAAATGTATTAGAAGCATGTTGTTCATCAACAAAAATGCAATTTCAAGGAATGGAACACAAAATTCGGTACAAATCAACTTTTAATATGCTGTTGTCCAGGATCAACACTGGGAATGAAAGGGTTAAAATCAACGGAATGTGAATACTATTAATTTCGACCTGATTGTTTCAATTTTTAAAATAGCTTTAATAATAAAGATCTGTTCCGAGAATGACCTTATTAGGTTGAAAGCTTGGTTGGTAATTACTTGTGCCCTCTTTAGGAGACACGCGGCTAAAATTTTATAGGTGACTGGTAAAAGTGAAATGCCTCTGTAATTGTTTACGTCCGATCTCCCTCCCTTTCATTGCACTTGGTGAATTAGTGCACATTTCCAATCCTCTGGAATATTTTGTCTGTCAAATTTTTGATGATTTGGGTGATCTCTCTTAAGCAATTTGGCTAGGTTCTTCAGTAGCACACTTCCATTTCACACAAGCGGACTGAGCGAGGCATTCCTCTGTCCATCTCATGAGGCGCTAGGACCTGTCCGAGTTCTAAGACGATAGAAACCTTGCTGAGCAGCAAAATAGAGGGTACCACGCGCCGCGGCGGAATGGACGAGCGCTATAAAGCCCTTTTTAAACGATGAACGAAGGTGAACAAGATAGATGAGTCTACTGAAGCGCTCCTAGCGTACTAGCCCTGAACTACAAACTCAAGCAAGATCTTGTGGCAGCGTGTTTAGACGGTAAATGTAATCGAACAGTAATACCCGATGTTGAAAGTGAGGTTATAACAGGCGATTTGTTATGTAGGAAGTCATAGTTTAAAACTGGAATTGAGGAAAAAACGCTAAATGTTATTGACGGACAAAGAAAACCTTGCAATCTATGTTTTTGGTCAACTTAGTGTTGTAAAGTTCTGGAAAGTGAAACAACATTTCAAAACATTCACATCTATTTTCAAGCGAAAAAAGTAAACTTATGAACACATCAAGCAATATTTATAAGAGCGTAAATAGACCTTCTTTATCTACTACGATTTTCCCACTGATATTGTTAATGACGTCATGCACAACTGAATTTTTGTCTTCATTTGGACTGACCTTTTCATTTATAATGCTATTTAATGAAAATTGCATCATCAAATTACAATCTTATTCAAATAAACAATTGGCTTCAGTCTTTTCTGATACGATATTGCAAAACATAAACCATTTTTCGGTTTCAGATGTACGACCTCGCTTTTCGGTGGACAATAATTGAGATAAATATTTTAGTCGTCATGAAACATTTGCAATTCACCGCTAAACCAAAGTAAAATAATAAACTAAAAATTAATAAGACAAATTTGCGTGCAAACCGTGTTATTGTCGAGTACAATATGAAAACCGCGTGACGAAAATAGGTTGACTTCCGATGTCAGCAGACTACCGTTCAATCAAAACAATCTTCTCGAGAAAGCTTAACGTGACGTTGACGTTAGGTGACGGACAGTGTGAATGCCGTCATTAGAAATACATTTTGTAATACATTCTGATCGTAAACTTCGACATTAAGCAAAATTTAAGTAAATACGAAGGAAAATGGCGGACTAACTGGAGCGGTGACTGCAGCTGACAGCTACTAGCTCTGCATGCGCAGTTAACACACTAGTACCGAATTTAGAACTGAACGTATTCCTTTATCGCTATAATTATCGCGCTTCGATACTAGCGCGATCATACTAGTGCAGCCGTTCAAACGACTGACGGCCGCCATTAACGCAACTTGTTATAAATCTATTAAAAGTTCGTAGATCGTTTAAAACGGGCTTAAGGCGCCTTGCTGTGAAGCGCGCCGTTGCTACCCGTCGGAGGTTCGAATTCTCACTCGGCTTAGTGTGTGTGTGTGTGTGTGTGTGTGTGTGTGTGTGTGTGTGTGTGTGTGTGTGTAGGGCCTGCCTTAACCATTCAGTCGCGCCGTGCAAGTTGCCGTTTGGCGCCCTTTAGTACATAAACAGCGAACCTTGCACTGCTTTCCCACAGCATATGTAACTGTTTTCTAGAGATCGTCCGAAACAGTTAATTACGTCATCTTATGCTCATAGCATGCTGTTTTCCTCGTGAATTTAAGTATTTTACAAAAAGAAAAATCGGAAATGAAATCGAAATGATTTGAAATCCCGCTGAGAAGCATCCATTTTGAGTATTGTGTTGCCTGTGACATCACTGTCCAGCATGCTGCTGTCGCTGTCTTTAACACTCGGTAGACATACAGCAGTTATACATTGTTTTGGAAAATTATCTGAGAAAATTATGTTCTACTGCACTGTATAAATACATCTGCAACAGATCTGCATAAAAAAAGGGTTTTACATGTTCCAAAGAACGAGTAGATGCGTAAAACTTGCTCGAAACACGCCCGTATATCCCAAGTAAGATAGCGATAGCTTCGTGCCTTTATTTCTGTGAGGATCATTTTGATGTTGTATTAGATCACTCTGTAACTGCAATCTTTTAAAGTTTTATTATGTATATATTAGTAAGCTTTTGTTTATTTGCAAAACAGTTATTCACGATATGAAAATCACCTGTCAGTACATGTAAGTAAATAATAATAATAATAATAATAATAATAATAATAAAACACGTAACCTAAAAGATAAAGTTTTTCGGAGCCGGCCGCGGTGACCGAGGGGACTGCGGCGCGTCAGTCACGGTCTGCACGGCCACTACGGTCGGGGCTTCGAATCCTTCCTCGGGCATGGATATTTATGCCGTCCTTAGTGTTAGCTAGTTTAGGGACTGTTGACCCCATAGTTAAGTCCCATAAGTTATACAAACATTTGAATTTGTTTTTCGGACTTACCGGAAATTAAACGACACTCGTTTCGGTTGTGCCGCGGTGGAGTAGCCTAGCGGTCTAAAGCGTCTCGCTGCGGAGCGCGCCGTGGAGGTTCGAGTCCTCCCTGGGGCATGGGCGTGTGTGTTTGTCCTTAGGTTAGTTTACTTAGGTTTAAGTAGTTTGTAAGCTACGGACTGATGACCACGTAGTTTGGTCCGATAGATGTACAAACATTTGAACACTTTTTCGTTTCGGTTGTACTATTATTCAGCCACGAAAACGTGACCCTTGCCTCAGACTCTTACTGACAATTACTAGCATGTGAGTGTAAATCGTTGCGTTGACATTTGCAGTGTACAAACATTGGATGGCGCTGTATTATTCCAGTGTCTTAGGGGAGTATTCTCCACGAATGCAGTACATTCATTGAACGATCTACTAATCGCTATAGATGAGTCATTAAGTCAAAATATTAGACAGAAATCCATTCGTCTTAAAGAAATCATAATGTAATTGCCCTATTTTCTTTCAATTGGACCGCTAGTTAGTTTCTGTGGTAAATGACAGAAGTTGCAGCTGCATGGGCGTTTCCTTGTTGCTGTATTTGAAATGAATCAGACATGCGCTGTGGTAGGTAGTCTCGAGTGTGAAACATGGATGGATGCTGGCAGTGGGAAGATGGCATTCAGCACGTTTTCTCTACAGCTGCCCTGAATTCAGTGAGCAATCGTAAGTTGTAAGCAATCAGTAAGTTGTAATTTGCGGATGTTTGCTGATGATGATGCTGTGGTGTGTGGGAGGGTGTCGTCTGTAACTGACTGTAATAGCATACAGGTTGACTTAGACAAAATTTCTAGTTGGTGCGAAGAATGGCAGCTAGCTCTCAATGTAGAAAAATGTAAGGTGATGCGCATGAGTAGAAAAAACAATCCTATAATGTTCGAATACAGCATCAGTAGTGAGCTTGATGCTGTCGCGTCGTTCAAATATCTAGGCGTAACATTGCAGAGCGATATGAAATGGAACGAGCATGTAAGGACAGTTGCGAGTAAGGCAGCAGCCGACTTCGGTTGATTGGGAGAATTTTGGGAAGATGTACTTCACCTGTAAAGGAGACCGCGTATAAAACGCTTGTACGACTACGTCTTGAGTATTGCTCAAGTATTTGGGACCCGCAGCAGATCGGTTTGAAGGAAGACATAGAGGCGGTTCAGAGGCGAGCAGCTAGATTTGTTACCGGTAGGGTCGACCAATGCGCGAGTGTCACGGAAATGCTCCGGCAACTCAATTGGGGATCGCTGGAAGAAAGACGACGTTCTTTTCGTGAATTTCTGTTAAGTAAATTTAGAGGGCCGGAATTTGAAGCTGAGTGTAGTACGATCTTGCTGCCGCCTACTTATATTTCGCGTAAAGATCACAAAGACAAGATAAGAGAAATTAGGGCTCCTACGGAGGCATATAGGCATTCTTTTTTTCCTCGTTCAATTTGGGAGTGGAATAGGAAAGGAAATGCCTAGTAGTGGTACAGTGTACCCTCCGCCACGCACCTTACGGTGAATTGCGGAGTATGTATGTAGATGTAGATTAACGACTGATGTTGAATGAGACAGAATAATATTTTAGTTCCGCAAAATGGGCGATTGTAATACTGACGCTACAGTAGCGGTGTTTTTTTAAATATGCTTTGGCGCCCCTGGGTCCTGACGCATGGGCGACCGCCCAGGTCGCCCCACCCTAAAACTCGTGCTTTGTGTTCTTAGGCTAGTTTAAGTAGTTTGTAAGCTCAGGAACTGATAACCACAGTAGTTGAGTCCCAAAACTCTCAACGTTATGATACTCCTCGTTGTGGATATTTTTCAGCGTAAAGGGCCGGGCTCGCAGACTACGTAAATTCTGGAACATGTATTATGTTCGAGTATAATGACATTTCTGGAGACTAGTAATCTGCTCTGTAGGAATCAGCATGGGTTTCGAAAAAGGCGATCGTGTGACACCCAGCTCGCGCTATTCGTCCACGAGACTCGGGTTCTCAAGTAGATACTGTGTTTCTTGACTTCCGCAAGGCGTTGGTACAGTTTCCCACAGACGTTTAATGAACAAAGTAAGAGCATATGGTCTATCAGACCAATTGTGTGATAGGATTGAGGAGTTCCTAGATAACAGAATGCAGCATGTCATTCTCAGTGGAAAGAAGTCTTCCGAAGTAAGAGTTATGTCAGGTGTGCCACAGGGGAGTGTCATGGATCCGTTGCTGTTCACGATATTTATAAATGACCTTGCGGATAACATCGGAAGTTCACTGAGGCTTTTTGCTGATGATGCTGTAGTAAGTATGTAGAGAGGTTGTAACAATGGGAAATTGTATTGAAATGTAGGACGATCGGCATGGAATTGACGCATGGTGCAGGAAATGGCAATTGAATGTCAATGTAGACAAGTGTAATGTACTGCGAATACATAGAAAGATTCTTTATCACTATAGCAGGTCAGCAACTGGAAGCAGTTAATTCCATAAATTATCTGGGAGTAGGCATTACAAGTGATTTAAATGGAACGACCATATAAAATCAATCTTCGGTAAAGCAGATGCCAGACTTAGATTCATCGGAAGACTCCTAAGGAAATGAAGTCCGAAAAGAAAGGAAGTAGGTTACAGTACACTTGTTCGCCCACAGGTTGAATACGGCTCACCGGTGTGAAGTAGAGAAGATCCAACGGGGAGCAGCGCGCTTCGTTACAGGATCATTTGGTAATCGTGAAAGCGTTACGGAGATGATCGATGAACTCCAGTGGAAGACTCTGCAGGAGAGACGCTCTGTCGCTCGGTACAGACTTTTGTCGAAGTTTCGAGAACATACCTTTACCGAGGAGTCTAGCAGTATATAGCTTCCTCCTACGTATATCTCGCGAAGAGATCATGAAGATAAAATCAGAGAGATTAGAGCCCACATGAGGCATACCGACAATCTTTCTTTCCGCGAACAATACGTGACTGGAATAGGAGGGAGAGCCGATAGTGGTACTCAAGGTGTACCCTCTGCCACACACCATCGGGCGGCTTGCGGAGTATGGGTGTAGATGCTAAATCGGAGCAGAATATCATATCCGTCATTCAGTGAAGCTAGGATTTTTGGTCTGAAGCCTGGTGTCTTCGTACCCAAAACTGCACTTCTAAAAAGAAAAGTAAGAAAAAGTGCGAATATCTAATTTTGTAAGTCAGCAAATTATTAAGTTTTGTCTCCTCCCCCCCCCCCCCCGTAGGTCAGTGGAAAGCGCTGATGACTACCCCGCAGGTGGCCCGGGTTCGATACCCTGTGGGGGGACAGGCTGTTGTGTTGTCCTCATTATTATTTTTATCATCATCGACACTCAACTCGCCGAAGTGGCGTGAAGTAAAAGACTTGCACTAGGCGGCCGAACCATCCAGACAGAATCTCCCGGCCGCCAAATGCCATACGATCATTTCATTTTTCAAGTAGCCTTCTCCATTTTTATTTATTTTTTCTTAGGAAAGGTTAAGGACGAGCAAGTGTACCCAACAGTAAACGCACAAGTGCAACCGGTTCTGCAAGAACACCGTGATGATACATAACCAGGGTTGACAGTACTACACAAGAAGGCACAGAAACACAAGCCGAGCTGGAGTACTCGAGCGATGCAAGGCGCCTAGCGGCGCAGCGCGCTGCTGCTCGCCGTCGGAGGTTCCAGTCCTCCCTCGGGCATGAGTGTATTTGTTGTCCTTAGAATAAGTTAAAGTAGTTTGTAAGCTTAGGGACTGATGACCAGAGAAGTCCCATAGATTTACAAACATTTGAACATTTCAAACACTACGTAAAAACATAGCCTACAACACGAATCGAACCACACAGACGTAGGTGGAATACTGTAAGACGACACAATACCCGGCTGACACATATGACGGAGCGCCAATGCGACTCCACTGATACAAGCAACCAAGCATCGCGCGTGTTTATCTCAGGAAGTATACGTTAGCGGACCCATGTTAATTAGAATTGTTTTTCGTGTTAGATGAGTACTACTACCACTAACAGTATTCGATACTTTCTATTTTGATATTTTGAACGGCCTGTGTAATTGTTAAATTCATTTTATAACAGCTGTTGAAGAGAGAGAGAGAGAGAGAGAGAGAGAGAGAGAGAGAGAGAGAGAGAGAGAGAGCCGCGGCGTCGTGGCCAAGCGCATTGAGGCGCTTTGTTCCGATGCGCGAGGCCATTCCCCGTTGGAGTGTCGAATCCTTTAGGATACGTTACACTACTGGCCATTAAAATTGCTACACCAAGGAGAAATGCAGGTGATAAACGGGTATTCATTGGACAAATATACTAGAACTGACATGTGATTACATTTTCACGCAATTTGGGTGCATAGATCCTGAGAAATCAGTACCCAGAACAACCACCTCTGGCCGTAACAACGGCCTCGATACGCCTGGGCATCGAGTCAAACAAAGCTTGGATGGCTTGTACAGGTACAGATGCCCATGCAGCTTCAACACGATACCACAGTTCATCAAGAGTAGTGACTGGCGTATTGTGACGAGCCAGTTGCTCGGCCACCATTGACTAGACGTTTTCAATTGGTGAGAGATTTGGAGAATGTGCTGGCCAGGGCAACTGCCGAACATCTTCCGTATCCAGAAAAGCCCGTACAGGACCTGCAACATGCGGTCGTGCATTATCCTGCTGAAATGTAGGGTTTCGCAGGGATTGAATGATGGGTAGAGTCACGCGTCGTAACACATCTGAAAAGTAACGGCCACTGTTCAAAGTGCCGTCGATGCGAACAAGAGGTGACCGAGACGTGTAACCAATGGCACCCCATACCATCACGCCGGTTTATACGCCAGTATGGCGATGGCGAATACACGATTCCAATGTGCGTTCACCGCAATGTCGCCAAACAGGATGCGACCATCGTGATGCTGTAAAGAGAACCTGGATTCATCCGCAAAAATGACGTTTTGTCATTCGTGCACCAAGGTTTGTCGTTGCGTACACCATCGCAGGCCCTCCTGTCTGTGATGTAGCGCAAGGGCAACCGCAGCCATGGTCTCCGAGCTGATAGTCCATGCTGCTGCAAACGACGTCGAACTGATCGTGCAGATGTTTATTGTCTTGCAAACGTCTCCATCTATTGACTCAGGGATCGAGACGTGGCTGCACGATCCGTTACAGCCGTGCGGATGTCTGCCATCTCGACTGCTAGTGATAAAAGGCCGTTGCGATACAGCACTGCGTTCCGTATTGCTCTCCTGAACCCACCGATTTCATATTCTGCTAAGTCATTGGATCGCAACCAACGCGAGCAGCAATGTCGCGATACGATAAACCGGAATCGCGATAGGCTACAATCCGACCTTTAGCAAAGTGATCGTACGCATTTCTCCTCCCTACACGGGGCATCACAACAACGTTTCACCAGGCAACGCCGGTGAACTGCAGTTTGTGTATGAGAAATCGGTTGGAAACTTTCCTCATGTTACCACACCTAGGTGTCGCCACCGGCGCCAACCTTGTGTGAATGCTCTGAAAGGCTCATCATTTGCGTATCACAGCATCTTCTTCCTGTTGGATAAATTTCGCGTCTGTGGCACGTCACCTTCGTGGTGTAGCAATTTTATTGACCTGGAGTGTTGTTTATATGTAGTTTGTAAGTTTACGGACTGATGATCCCGCAGTTAAGTCCCATAAACTGTACAAACATTTTTTTTGAAGAGAGAGAACAGTTGATTTCATGTTATTGTCGTCAACTGTAAGTTTTCCATGGCACGTCTCAATTATGTAAAATAGGGGCAAAGGTTGCCCAATAATTGTTCAAATGTGTCTAGGACCAAACTTCTGTGGTCATCAATCTACAGGCTTTTACAAACTACCTAAATTAACCTAAGGGAAAACACACGCGCGCGCACACACGCACACACGCACACACACACGCCCGAGGGATGATTCGAACCTCCGACAGAAAAACCTCGCAGTCCCTGACATGGCGGCTAGAACCACTCGGCTATTCCAACGTGGCGCCCCCCCCCCCCCTCGTTTCTTCGCAAAACGCGTGCACCAAGTACACACACACACACACACACACACACACACACACACACACACACACACACACACACTCTCTATATATTAGTGTCGCACAAGTCCAAAGTGCGCGCCACCAACTTTCGCCGCGCGCCGCCATGCACGCACGGCGCGGCGTGGCGTTCTTACGTCAGCCACAAGCGCCCTCTGCTACAACTCCGCTCGTGGCCACCACTGAACGACTTCGTTCACTTCGGACTGAGATAGGAACCAATTAACACTTCGGAATCAGATAGGCACCAGTGAAGACTTGACTATCGGATAGGCACTAGGCAGGCCTCTAGCTCAACTATGCATCAGCATTCTTCATAACTGAGCTATGTAAAAGTTAAGTATTGCATAAATTCTGTGCAATATATATCTCGTTCTAATTTACTCTTGCCGGCCGCGGTGGCCGAGGTGACTGAGGCATTCCAGTCACGGTCAGCACGGCCACTACGGTCGGGGGTTCGAATCCCCCCTCGGGCATGGATATTTGTGCCGTCCTAGTTCGTAAGTAGTTCATAAGTAGTTTGTAAGTTTAGGGACTGATGAACCCGTAGTTAAGCCCCATAAGCTTAACAAACATTTGAACATTTTTAATTTACTCTAGTGTTTCTAGTTTCTGCTGTCCCGCTGGCTGCTTCCCTCCGTACCTGCACAAGCGTGCTACCTTTATTCCTGTGCCGGTCTTCCTACTCGGCCACCGACACCTACGACGAAAACGAGACACAAAAGCGGCGACGAGGCAGGGACACACACACACACACACACACACACACACACACACACATATATATATATATATATATATATATATATATATATATATATATATATAATAAAAATCGGCCAGTTGCATGGTTGAAGTCCACGTCCACTGACGCTGTAGACGTCCGACAGCTGTCGACGTGTGTAGCTCGTTCACTGCAAACGAGTAACAAAACACGGCCGGCCGGTACGCTGGTTGACTGTACCATGGACACTAATTTCTTCTTTCTAGAAATTCACACCACCCGAGGCAAACATGCAAGCTGAAGCGAAGAGCCTATACTCGGAAAACGAAGCAGCAGTGGCGGATTTAAGGCTGTCGGAGACCCAGGGCGGCGGCAGAAGAAAATGAAACCTCCTGTCCATTTACAAATACATGTATTACTATAAAAAAGTATACTCCATTTGAGATAAATGTATGGCGTTCGTTCGCTCAGAGGAAGTTCACAAAGATCTGTACAGAATGAAACTTCCTGGCAGATTGAAATTGTGTGCCGGAACCGGAACTCGATTATGGAACTTTTGCCTTTTACGGGCAAGCGCTCTACCACTGAACTATCCCGACACGACTCACGGTCCGTCTTCGCAACTTCGCTTCTGCCAGTACCTCGCCTCCTACTTTCCGTTTACGTGAACGTGTTATTAAACAGCGTTGTGTGACTGTTTTATTCACATATCTCTGTTATAGTTTGCGCGCGCGGGGGGGGGGGGGGTTCGAATCTCCCCTCGGGCATGGATATTTGTGCCGTCCTTAGTCTTAGCTAGTTCGTAAGTAGTTTGTAAGCTTAGGGACTGATGACCCCGTAGTTAAGTCCCATAGACTATACAAATATTTGAATAGTTTGCATGGATTTGTGTTGCGTGTTCAATTCACTGGTGGACGGAAGTATTCTCACATCAGGATATATCATACTTACATTTTATGATTGGACTACTTACATTTGTGAATACAAGCGACCAGATTGAAACAATGTATTCTCCAAGTACATCCGTTTGACACAAACATAATAATGATTAATATTGTTCCGAAGAAAAGAATAAAGTCTTAGCTGTACTGTGATAATGGACGGTCATAAGTATTCACACAGTCACTTATGTTGCACTGTTAGATTTAGCATTATACATGTAAAAGAGTTTATTCATTCTATTGCTTCTACTAACAGCCTGCATTGATTGTACTAGCTTTCTTGTTATTGCTTCGTAAATCTTCCCCCATTCTTGAACAATCACTTCTTCCGGTTGTGTTTTTACTGGAAATACGTTTCCTGATTCTTCTTTCTAAGCCTACTTATAAATGTTCAATAGGGTTCATGTCTGGGGACTGAGGTTGTGATTGTAGGGTATGGGAGGTATTATACAGAATCGACAAACGTACTTCGTATGCTGTATGTTTTGGATCATTGTCCTGTTGGAAATGGTATTCAGTATCCAATCCTAGTAGTTCAGCACGGTCTTTCAAATTTCTCTTTAAAATATCCAGATACACATACTGATCCCCAGTCCCATTGATAAATACCAGGTTCCTCACACCTGACACAGCCCCAGACCATGAGACCCCCACCACCATATTTTAAAGGGCATGTTAGTAGGTTTCAACTCGGTATTTCGTCTTCTCCACAATAAAACACGTCCATCGTGATGGAATACGTTGAACTTGCTTTCGTCAGAGAAAATAACTCTGTTACAGAACTCTTGAGTCCTTGGTCACATATTGATTTGCAACATGCAACCTTATCTTCCTGTTTAACTTGCTTCTATAGGGCTTCTTTCTTGGAACTCGAGCTTAGTAGCCGGCTCGATGAAAAGTCCTACGGACAGTCTTCTGGCGAGCTGTTTTCATAAAGCTCGTGTATTTTTGCAGTAGTCTCTGATGAACTTACTTTAGGTGGTTTATTAATATTTCTCACAATATGCCTCCCTTCTCTTTCTGAAAGGATGCCCATTTAACGATGTTTTTTGTACCTATTAACAACACTGCACACTGTATAATGGCTCGGTGGCCGAGGCGACTGAGGCGCTCCAGTCACGGTCAGCACGGCCACTACGGTCGGGGGTTCGAATCCCCCCTCGGGCATGGATATTTGTGCCGTCCTAGTTCGTAAGTAGTTCATAAGTAGTTTGTAAGTTTAGGGACTGATGACCCCGTAGTTAAGTCCCATAAGCTTAACAAACATTTGAACATTTTGTATAATGGCTCCTCTTAAAAAATCGTTGCTATTTCTGCATATGATTTGCCCTCTTCATGCAACATTATCTTCCTCTCTTCTGGAGTCGTTTCCTTTCCTTTCCTACTGATGTTGTCACTGGCGTATCTGCGAGTTCGGCACACTGAACTTGCCGCTGTCTTCACTCTGCGACATTCCACTTGTAACTGTGGCGATGTGTTTGCATTGTACCGCCGGTCTGCGTCAACTACAACAAAAATGTTCAAATATTTGTATAGCTTATGGAACTTAACTACGGCGTCATCAGTCCCTAAACTTACAAACTACTTATGAAGTAGCTAACACTAAGGACGGCACAAATATCCATGCCCGAGGGGGGATCCGAACCCCCGACCGTAGTGACCGTGCAGACCGTGTCTGGAGCGCCTCAGTCCCCTCGGCCACCGCAGCCGGCCAATTACAACGCCCAACAGCGTTTAGGTCTCTGGCTTTTAACCAGTGCCTTGGAATTAAATAAATTTGTGTATACGCAAACATTTAGGACACGTGGCGTGAATAATCTCTCTCCTCTCGTTCTCAATCCGAAGATTCTCTGTTCTCGGACAGCCTCTTCTTTTCCTGATATGATTCCACTCCAACATCTCTTTGAATCTGTTTCACGTACTGCAATCTGGTCTTCCTCTGCCTCTTTATCCTTCTACCATCCCTTCCATAATATTAAACTCATTGTGCCTATACAGATGGCCTATTAACTTGTCTCTTCTCTTCATTATCGTTTTCACAAGTGCTCTTTTTTCGCCGATTCTTCTAAGAACTTTTTCGTTTGTCATCTTGGCCGTCCAAGGGATTTTCTGCATCCTCCTCCAACACCACAATTCAAATGCTTCTAGTCTTCTCTTGTCGCAAACGCCGAGTGTCCAAGTTTCCGAGCCATACAATGCCACACTCCAGACACAATATTTTATAAATGCTTTTTTGGTCTCTTCCTTTATATTTCTTGATGTAAGAAGCATCCGTTTATTGTTGAAGGCTCGTGAGTAATAGACATAACAAAATGGACAGTTCATCACCTCCATTATAAAGGCAGGCTCTACTACAAACAAGACTGTGTTACTTCTGTCCAACTGTGTAAATGTGCTCGCACGTTACGTCTTTACCTGACTTTTTATTAGCGTTTCCACTTACGTTCCTCGCTCTTGCGCTCTTCAACTTTCAACCTTAGTTTCCCCCCTTAATATCGGTTTTGGTACCTCCTGTCTTTCCTATTACACAGTCACAAGACTAATAAGCTTCTCTGCATACATCAATAATCAGTGCGAAAACTGCCGAAACAAGCAGTAACAGTCGCTTCCATCGTGTGGGTTCGGATTTTACTTTCTTTCCCTGACGCCAATATTCTTGTATGCTTCCAACCGACATGTAATGATAATTCAGGTTCTGCTCATCGCCTGCATGATCATTACATGTCGGTTGGAATCATATCAGAAGACTGATGTCTGAGGAAAGAGAAAATCAGAACTCGCACGATCGTGTGGACTTGGGTGGCAAGGGCTAGGGTGACTAGACGCCCCGTATTTTACGGGATCCTCCCTTGTTTAGTGTAAGTCTCCCGGTGTCCCGACAAAATAAATACGGGATGCATATTGTCCCGTACTTTACCAACTGTCCCATGTATTTTCAATTAACATATTTTAAAGTAATGTAAGCGTAACAAAACGGAGAACAAATGTCACAATCAATAGGCTTCAACTCAGAGTTTTGACGTAATTTTTTATTCATGCTTCCACACGACATGTGCAAGTCTTCCAACTACACAAATTCAGTGATTAATGAATTCATTGCAAGAAGACAGTGTGCTGAAAGAGACGTTAACTGATTATATCGCGTAATGGCTTTACCCATTTCATGTGTTGAACTCATTTAACTAGTGTCAGCCCAAATATTTTCTTTTATGGAAGTCTGTTCAGTAAAGAATTAAAAAGTTATGAGTTAGATGCAAATATTTTACAAGAAAGATGTCAAAATCAGCTTATTGAGGAACTGAACCATATTCAACATATACGTGAAGAGGAAGTTTATTAACTGGTCTCTCATTTTCAACTTACTTGCATCTGAAGATATCTGTACCAAATGCTGATGTGGAAACAATATTTTCCATCCCAAATATTTTATGGACTGTGGAAAAAAAACATATTTTGGAATTTACTATCTGGGCATTAAGCAGTTTCCACCCTATAAGAAGCATGGAAGTAAGGAAGTAATTATGATAAATTATTTTCACAATACTTCATGTCATGATAATTATGTGAAAATATTGATCTCCGGAATGACATACACACTCTTCTGCAAAATATAATTCACAGATAAATACGTAAAGTGCGTAAGTAATCATGACTGTTTTTCTTGCTTGTTTGCATGTGAAAAACTATAAAAGAAAGGGGGGGGGAGTCTGTGTCTCCACGTGGTGCCCCTGGACCAACTGCAATAAGAACAATATGAAAATGGAACATACACCCGCTCTCAAAGAGCTTCATCAGAGCTTTAACTTAGCAGTCGGAGAAAAGAATTCAGCCAATACATGTGATATAAAAAGATATGCCGGTTTCCAGGGCTACCCCTCCTGACAATCTCAATCAATATTGAGGGCTTAACCCATATTAAGGAAGACATCCTAAATAATAATTGCAAGACTCGCCGATGTGATGTGCTGTGTCTGCAAGAGAACCATATAACTGAAGCACAAAGTAGACCTAAAGTAAACGAATGAAACTGGTCTCAGAGATCCCCCACAAGCAATATAGCAGCTGCATTTTTGTCAGAGACAACCTGAGGGTGATCTTTTCACACACATCAAGTAACAGCAATATCAAAATAATGACAATTGAATTGTCAAACTTCATCAACCTATGCAGAACAGTTGGTCACTTCCCAACACCCTTTGATGACTGGTCAGTACCTCATGGTGCATAGATTGCTTTGTTCTGAAGCAACTCTGCAAAGCATTGGTCCAGTTCCATCCAGACTATGGCCTATGAGTGTCTCAAATATGGGTTTGTGTCACCTTCAGCATTACAGTTATTCTACTAAATTAATTGCAGAGTTTTACTCATATAACATTCTGCTAGTACCAAAATAAATAAATAATATTACTATAAAAGTCTGGGAAAAACTGTAAGGAAGTCATACTTTTCAGGTTTGCATCACATAGAACGAGATTGGTACAGTGGAACATAAGTAATAATTCTGAATATTCATTTGATTTTTCTTAACCAATTCCATGATGCCAGTATAAAATCTGCTTGGTACCTGGAATAATGAGAATATATGGGGATTTTGTATTTCCTAAGTAAGATGCACAATCATCAGGTGTTACTTTACTGAGTTGAAGAATATTATTTATAAATTAATAAAATGCAGCAACCAGTTGCTTGTGATAATTTATTTTGAGGCCCGGTTTCGGGCGCTTGAGTGCCCTTCTTCTGGTCTATTTTGGTATTGTTGTTTAATGAATGTATATGCTAGTTGGAGAATAAAAGCTAAGTCATTTAGAATATTATTTATTTATTTTTATGCAGAGCGACAGATCACAGGCAAAAAGTTAATCAAACAGCTGCCATCTACTTATATTAAATAAGAAAAATATGGTATTACATTACATTGCTTGTTTCAGAACACAGCAGCTGGTGATTACACGGGTGTGTTTGAGAAGTGTGCCTGTTTGATTATACGAGTGAGATTAAGTATCTTTTCCTGTTGAAGGCTGTGGCAGAAAGCTGAGTTTCATGTGTATGAATGTCTTTTTTAATGTGCCTTTCATAGCTCCCTGAACATCTTTGTGGTAGATTACAAATTATGATCATTATATTGCTGTGGAATTCTAACCTGGACTTTCAGTTGTTTAATATGTGATTCAGCCATACACATTATAAGTTACATGTTACAGGTTACATAGATCTAAAAATAATAGATGTTACTGAACTATTTAATGTGCACTGCACCACTACTTTGCTCATAATTACTTCAGCCTTTGAAATTCTACATTACAAAATGTGGTTATCTTTTTAGGTATTGACTATCTGCAACCGCATCATGGATGATGTGATTCCATGTGATCGGGCAAACAGAGATTTCCGTGTAAAATTTCCGGATGATGTAATGCAAGAAAATCTCGCAGGACAACTATGGTTTGGAGCAGAGGTGAATGGCTGTTTTAATGTTTTGATCTCTCTCTCTCTCTCTCTCTCTCTCTCTCTCTCTCTCTCTCTCTCTCTCTCTCTCTCTCTCTCTCTCTCTCTCTCTCTCTCTCTCTCTCTCTCTCTCACACACACACACACACACACACACACACACACACACACACACTGCACAATTCCACTTAATTATTTCATCTGTGCCATCTTATGTAAAATATTTGTTAGACTTTTTATATTGTTCATTAAAATGTATAGCAGTCATGCAATGTACTGATGATCATTTGGCTCCTCTGTAGTTCATAATATCTGTTGTTTTGAACAAATACCTTTATGTATGCAGGGTGTAACTAAAGTGTACGGCATAAATTTCAGGACACTTTTTTTTTCACATCTAGGCAAAGACATAATGTTATATGGATATTGGTCTGGAAATTTGTTATCTCCATACTGTACCTAATTGTCTCCAACAAAGTAATCAGGACATCACATTCTTCAGTGGACACAGTGATATAATTTCCTTAAGAATGTGCTACCTGTTTTGTTAGTAGATGTGCCTTTAGTCATGTGAAAAAAAATAACTTCATGCATTTTAGTGTTATGTCCATCAGCTTCTCAATAACAGATTCGGTAACAGATTGATAAGTAGAGGTGGACTAATTTCCTGGCCTCTATGCCCTTTGAACTGAAGCCCACTGGACTTTTTGTGGAGACTTTGCAAACTCTTGTGTATTGAACCCAAGTATCAGCTGTTCAGAGTCTCTCTGACTCGTGGAAGGCAGTGAATCCATATGAAAAACTGCAGGGATCAATGTATCTTGAGATTCACTGTGTTAGAGGATTAATGCATGGATTAGTGCTCATGGGGACCATATTAAATATGTCTTGTGAAAAGAGTTCCATGTGATATCCTGGTGTGTTACATTCTTATGTGGTGGAAACAAAGGTGTAACATGCAAACAGTAGACCTAGGTTTGTATAACATTATGTCTTTGTGTGACGCATGTGTGCTGCTACTTCCATATGTTTTTGTTACACCTTGTATTGTCGGGTAATATTTTAATTAAGCCAAACAAGGAGGAGTCATAGGGAATGAATGGTGCTCAATGCATCATTTGAGAGTTAGGAAATAAACTATGGCCTTGAAAATGAGTGTATAAAGTGATTTGTGTGGAATTCATAAGCTTTAACAAAGCAAGAGTTGTCCCAAGTGACTGTGTATAGGTGACTCTTATTTCCTCGCGCCCCCTTGACTGAGCCCACATAAAGAACAATAAATACCTTCACTTAACTTAAGTTGTTCTCTGAATTTATTTACTACTGATTCTTGCTTCAGTGTAATACAGAATTTGCTGTTAAACTAAAAGCTTTTCCCTCTATTTCAGGTAAATATTTATTAGCAACCTTTGAGAAAAAAGTTATTCTTTTAACATTGTGGTGCACTGTAGAATATACACCTCAGTGTTTTAGCTTTTGGTAGAATTCATTAGGTCAGGACCAAATAGAGAATCAAATTGTTGATTGAAAATGTCACAAAACAATGAAACCATAGAAGATCCATTTACGATCGCTTGTATTCAAGAAAAGTGAAGACTGTGATTGGAGGGCAATAAAAGAATACAGTGGAAAATTGATTTTCTCACTGTTTTCATAAGTCATTTGGGTTATCAAATATCCTGACAACTGACATAAATGAAGAAAAGGGCTTTTAATGTTATTACATTTAGATAGATAAACAATGTCATGTGTCTGGTTATTTTTTAGGTATGTTATCATATGGTTATCTTTCTAGGGTTAATGCAAAATGTTATGTTCCTATTCAATCATAAAAGCAATGTTTATTAAGGGATTGGACACACTTATTTGTACACTTGTATGTATTTTCTTAAAGTTACTAAAATACTCCAACTTTTTAATTAAATATATAACAAAAGTCAAATAAGGCAGACACTGTATTTTAACTTCATTTAATATATTTGGTAATAGTCATTTGATGCTAACATTCTTTTTATCTACATTGCCAATAAATCACAAGATTGTTTTCATTGTAATTCACGGTATCATAGTGTGTCTGTCTAATAATTTAAGAATAGTTTCCAGGACTTTTAGTGCTTCTGCACGAGATAGTCCCGCATCATTTTCTGCATATACATTTTCTTCTGTGTCATCTTCTTGCATTTGCTGCTGTTCATTTGCCTGCAATATTTTCAACACCTTTGTCTTCTAACATGATCTGTAAATATTGATCACAAGTGAGTCATTCTTTCACATCATCAGCACTGTATGTGTGGTGTATTATGCATGTTCGTCATTTACATCCTCTGCAATAGAATCATCAATATGAGTTGTTGAATTTTTGTGTTACTGTTTTAAGTGTTATATTCCAAGCTTTGTTGAAAGTCCTTGTTTCAGTCAAATACTAGGTGTCGCAACCAAATAACACACTCCCTAAATTAATTTGCCTGATACAAGATGAAATAACAACTGCATTATCTTCTTCAGTAGAAAATAACCCACGTCGAAGTTGTTTTATGTGGATGAGACGACATAGATGTTCATTCATGTTTGGCAATCTAGACAATTGTGAATCTGTATAACTGACATCCAGGTAACCTAGTCTCCACTGTAATACTAAAACTGATGTGGACTGTATTTGTTGAATTTTTTAGATTGATAAATTAGGATTGATTTGTCTGTAAAAGAACAGTTGTATTGAGAGTATCTTAAAGTTTTTGAATTGATGTGGTGAGACATGTATTATTAGTGTGAAAATTATACTAAAACTGCATATTGTTCTAAAAGATGCAGCAAATTATCACTTATTCAATGAAATAAATGACCAACATGGCAGAGTTAAACTTGAATAAAAATGGGGAAAAAGTTTCTCCTTCACATCTTCTTCTGTACCATGGAAGAATTGCTGTTTGTAAAATGTGGAGGGCAAGAATGATTAATTTAAACCTATTTTAGGAGTGTGGCTCTGTCGTAAAATACCAGAAGACAAATCAAAAGGTGGTGTTTTCAATCCCCAGTCAGTCCTAGGATAGTGGCAGGTTTGATCTCTAGTCAGTCCAAAGATTTTTATATGTTGCACATCACTTCTTTCACCTCTGCCAATGTTGTTGTTGATGTTAAAAATGCCAAGTTGTATCAACGTTTACAATCTACATTAAACTGGAGGTCCCCCTGGAACTGGTTGTGTCGGCAGTTCAAATGCCAGAGGCATTCAATGACATACCATCTTCAATGGGATCATGTCTAGTAAAGCAGTGTAGTGTTCTAACCAATCTTTGTTTTACTTGGTTTAGGAAAAGAATAACTTACAAATGGTTGCCATATAGTTATAGTCATTTATGACTGTGTAATTCTTATTGCAGTAAGTTGAACTGCATGCATTGTGGCATAATAGTTAGCATTGGTGATTGATGTGTTGTGGGTTGGGTGATCAAATCTGACCATCAGCAGTTATTGTTGTTTAGTTTATGTCATTTCTAGAAATTACTCAGAATCCCTTTAATTTGTAATATTTGTAAATTTTTGTGTATTCAATATTTTATGACACCGAAGATGAGAAAAGAGAAAGTTTTGCTCGTATGGAATCTTATAGACATTTTTCCAACACTGAGTGGAACAGGACAGAAAATTATTACTTTTATTGGCAGTAGTAGTATACAGTATCCTCCACAATGTAATATATGGCTGCTTGCAGTGTATGGATGTAGTCTAGGTGTGGAAAGTTGGTAAATCTTACCTTTCATGTGTTTGGAGGCAGTAGTGTGTGTGTGAAATGTGCCCTCTGAAGAATGTTAAAAAAAATCATACTCAAAAAGTTTGTTGATTTGACAAATATAACTGCACCTGTGACTTTTAACCACATTTGTGGTGTGTCCTCACAGAATAGAGATGTTACCTATATTTCTCCAGCATCTGAAACTGCTCCATCCAAATATCCAGTTCACCATGGAGGCGGAAAGAGATGGAAGTTTACCATTCCTAGATGTTATGGTAAAAAGAAAACCTGATGATACCCTGGGTCACAGTGTCTACCACAAAGTGACTCACATAGAGTTAAGTTTGCAGGCCATAAGTTGTCACCATCCTGCACAATGCAGTAGTGTCTGACACTCTTTGATTCACAGGCTGCATGCATTCTCAGGTACTGTCTGTTTGCCAAGTGAAAAACACTTTAAAAATGTATTTCAGCAGAACAGTTATTCTTAGCAACAGATACACAATGTTTTTCAATCCAAGCAATTCCAACAAAAGGGTGTTGATGAAGATGCGAAGGCACCAACTGCAACAGTGTTATTTGGTGGTATGTCATCAAGAATACAACAGATCCTGTGCCCAGTCAATGATGACCTTGGCCTTCGAAAACACGGCATGTACAAAATACCATGTCAGTACGGCAAATTTTATATAGGGCAGACATGTCAAACTGTGCGAGAGCGCTGTACTGAACACAAATTCCACGCAACCTAGTAAGTCAGCAGTAGCAGAATACTGCCTAAACACACATCATCAGATGTGTTATGAGAAAACTGAAGTTCTATCGTCAGTGTCATCATTTTGGGATAGTATTTTCAAGGAGGCCATACATAGGGCAGACAATCTTGTCAACAGGTATACAGGTTTTAAAATGAGCGTGGCCTGGAATCCAGCATTGGCTGCAATCAAAGTAAAACAGAAGAAAGGAAAAAATCTGATACTCAAAGGAATGCAGTGCAACGCAGGTAACTAGTTTCAATTTCCACCACAAGATCGTCTGA
The DNA here is from genome assembly GCA_026315105.1 of Locusta migratoria. Lineage (NCBI taxonomy): Eukaryota > Metazoa > Arthropoda > Insecta > Orthoptera > Acrididae > Locusta > Locusta migratoria. The sequence goes on from CM048746.1 coordinate 159,794,761, forward strand.
CAGCATAGTAATGTCTCACGGCGCACACTCAAAAGACGCCTCCTTGGCTCCCAGCAGGGCGCACCAGAAGCGCCGCGCCGACCAATGCTGAACAGTTATTCGCACATGCGTATTCCCTATCCCCCCCCCCCACGATAAATACCACCGCGACTGCGAAGTTACCATCAGTCGCGTTTTGGAGCACTGACAGCAGTGCCCACCACCTGAAGATGTCGGGCAATTGTCTCGATGAAATATTGTGGGAGATGAACAATGTCCTCTGGCGGCAAACCCATGAAGTGTATTTCTAACTGCACCTGTAAGTATTTAGTTATCTCTATTTCATTGTACAGCAGGATATTGTTTGTACACTTGTAATGCGCAATGTTCTACACAAGATTACACTTAAGATAGGCAGAGCAGTGCTGTTGGTGCTAGCTTCAAAGCAGTTTTACTGTACTCAAACACTTCAGAATTTATTAGGTCAGAATGTCATGTCTAGTGTGTATTTGGCTGCAACTACTCAACTGATCAGACTAAGCTTTCTTATGGCCTTATTCTTTGTGATTAAACACCCCCCCCCCTCCCCAACACCATCACCAATTCATATTCTCTAAGTTTCACCCCATTATTTATTGCACTATGTCATATTTGCTTTTTTTCATTCCTTTATTGTCCTCTCCAATCCTTTCAAATGAGTATTATCGAAAGGAGAGTTTGCTGCTCACACAAGAAACATTTCGATGATTCGCAGAAAGGCACACACAAAAGTTTACAAGTATACTCAGCATTTGGCCATTACGGCCTTCTTCTGAAACACATTTTCTCACAAAAATGTGTGTATGTTTGTTTAAGACGAATGGAGAGAGAGAGAGAGAGAGAGAGAGAGAGAGAGAGAGAGAGAGAGAGAGAGAGAGATAACATAATGACTAAAAGCTGAATACAATCTTTTGTGTGTGCCTTTCTGCAAATCACCGAGATTTCAAGGAATTTCCATTGTTTGGTCCTTTTTATTCATGTTTTTCTCATTTGTACATCTTAAGTTTTTGCACCTCTAACTCCTTGAGATGTGCACTAAGTTTTTTGAAATATCGAACTTTAAATATTTAAGTTTTGCATGTATTACTCTCACTTACCGTTGATGTTTGGAACTTACATGTCCATGTGTTGTGAAGTTCCATTTCCTTCATCCATTTTTTGTTGTTCTACTTGATGAAATCGTGCCAAAACTTAATAGCTTCTACAGTTTCTTATGATACTAACTTTGTGCTGTTGGCCAGCAAGTGAATATTTTATCTTGTATTTAACCTTTATTACTTATCAGTTATTCATGAATTTTATTTGCTATAGTACTGTTAATTTTACTGATCTGCAGCAGGCTTTTGTTTTTGTAACATCATAATTGTAGTTGTCATTCGTATAAGTGTGTCTTTGTTCGTAATTGGTATATTAACTTGTTTACAGTGTCTCGCTGCTGGTTCTAGTATTATGAACCGGGAGAGTGAAAGTGCTGCTATGAGACCACTTGCTAAGGCACTAACGAAGGCCTTAGAAAATGTAAGAAATCTTCTACGCGAGCAGTGTTTGCGTGGTGGAACGAGTGGAAGTGGTGGTGAGGCCTTTGGTGAGAGACTTCAAGAAGCTCTCAAGATATTTGATAGACTGTTTGCTGAGTTTGAGTTGTGTTATGTGAGTGCTCTGGTTCCTGTCAAGACACCACGTGAATATGAGCTGCAGCAGCTTGTTGTTGTACTCTTCTCCGAGACACTGCAACGGTAGTGAAAAGTTTTTCTTTTGAATTTGTTTTAAAATATTCACTTGTTGTTATATGATATCTTTGTTTGGGACAATGAAGGGGGATTTTTTCCATGGTATTTTTATCAAGCATAGCTTGTAATACTTATTATTTAGTGTACTGTTATATGTCTCTTACAAGTCTCCTAGTAGTTAACATATTTAGATTATTGAGTAAGTCTGTTGCAGACATCTAAAGTATCAAAAAAGTTCATCTCTGTAACTGATTTATGGGATATCATAAATGTATGTGTATATTCATACAGTAACAAGAAAATAACAGTACATGAATGTACTTCAGAACAATAGAGCTACTCTCTTGATGATTATTTCAGACGGACTTAAAAAAAAAAAAAGAGATCTAAATGACAAAAAAGGCATGCATGTATAAAGAGAGGAGGGAATGAAGTGAAACTTCCTGTACCGAGCGGCTATGGGAAACTCTACGACAGAAATAAAAATGAGGAAGATGAACGTGAAGTCAAGCTTTCAGAGAAAAGAGGGAAAAAATTTACCTATCAGGGAGGAGGAAGGGGAAAGGGGTAGAAGGGAAAGTGAAATTATGTTCCTCACAACCTAGGCCATGAGTAACGTAGGTAGGGTCATTCATTGTCTGTAAAAATATATCACCTCATTATAGAGCCATCACTAGCCTTGTACAGTACCTCACTGACATTTTGGATTCATGACTTTGTGGGATCTGCGCCAAGCTCTAGTCCTTCCATAAGTTCTTAACAACTGATATTGAACCTCATCTGATGAAGCTGAAGCTTTCCAGTCCTGTAAGGTCAAACTGATGAGGTCAAAGGCCTAGGGTAGGTACTGCAGGTGATATTGTGCCATCAGCAAGGAACTTGAGCTGCCATAGTTCCATTAATGCCAACTTAAGCCTCACATCTCACATTGATTTCTATGGTTATTCTGTTAGCACTGTTAACTTTATGCAAACACTGCTGTTCTTGGTCATTAAATGTAGGCTTTCACACTCTGCCTTGTCTGTGGTTAGATCTAATACCTGCCATTTGGTGCTGTCAGCATACTGTCTTCTATGTATCTCAGAATACTGAATTCCCAAATGATGGAATATCCAACTACTATTGTTTTCAATGTCTGTTAATTTGCATTATGTGACCATAATCAAATTGGAAAACTTTAACATCAGTCTCCAGAGTACAAATGCCAGCTTTGTCAGTGCACCACCCTGTTATGCCTTGTATATGTGGGACAACTGGGAACTGCATCTGTCCCCCCACAGGTGGTCCACAGCTCTTTTGTGGGTACATGTGTGGCACACATGGATCCCTGAGCTGTTGCAACCTCTCTTCTCTTCCAAGCTGCGCTGCCTTTCTCAGCTCCCCCTCCTTCCCCCCCCCTCTCTCTCTCTCTCTCTCTCACACACACACACACTAATTCCCTAAGTGTGTTCATTTAAGATGAGTTGGCTATTCCCAAAGTGATGATCTCTTCACATTAATTTTCAGTTTAATGTCTGCCCCTTTTTGGCACAATAAAGTCTCCCTTGGTGTTTGAACTTCCTTTCTAAATTGGTGTTAGGGTGAGCACCTGGAGAAACTCCTTACCTAGCCTCTACTGCCTGGGTTTCCAACCCTCACCTTCCTCCCCCCCTTTTCCCTCCTCACCATAGTTCTCCATCCCCACTAAGTTCACAGTAGGATAGGCATCCATGTGGTGGGGCTATGACGTACTCTCTTGGCTGAACCCATTGATGACACAGGGATCTCTCTACTGGTACCCGAGCTTCTACCATTTTGTGTATGCCCAGAGTGGTTTCCTTTCCTCTTTGGACATTGGAACTCCTGGCTACTACTACCCTGCCAAGTGGTCTTTTCTTCAGCTTGGTGGCACCCACGAGTCGAGCCTCTGACCTCAGTGGGTGGTCCCAAAGCAGATGCTTTGCACATGCAACATGTGATCTTTCACAAGATTTCTCTCCTGCTGCCAGTCTCTCTTTTAAATAGGTATGTCATGAACTCTGCTCCTACATTTTCCTCCACTGCATGCCTCTTCCCTTACGATGGCTACTCCTGGGAGAAGGGACAGGCTTACTGGTTCAGAGCAAAACCTTTTTTATTGTTGTTTGGTCTGTTTTAGAATGGACGGGCAGACTTTTGCCACCATCAAACCACTCTCCTTCATGGGAATATTGAGTGTAACTTTGGCCAAGTTAAGGCACTTAACAAGATGAGGCTGGTTGGTTTTTGTGGGCAACCAGACAGCTGCTCTTCTTGCATGTGAAATTCTATGGGACATCTCGATGTGTATAACACCTCATTATTCTTTAAACATTACCCAGGGTATAATCTTTCACAAGGACATTCTTTTTCAGTCAAATGAAGAATCTGGTGCGAATCTGGGACAGTGCAATGTTAATTTCTTTCGCCTTGTCTAGAGAGGTTCTAAAGGCAATCCTCCTGGCTTTTGAAGGAGATACCCTCCCAGAAGCTGGCCGCGGTGGCCGAGGAGACTGAGGCGCCTCAGTCATGGTCTGCATGGCCACTACGGTCGGGGGTTGGAATCCCCCCCTCGGGCATGGATATTTGTGCCGTCTTTAGTATAAGGTAGTTCATAAGTAGTTTGTAAGTTTAGGGACTGATGACCCCGTAGTTAAATCCCATAAGTGTAACAAACATTTGAACCCTCCCAGAAAAAGTGAAAGTTATGATCTATAGGTGTGATGTAAAGCCTTACATTCCACTTTCTATGCACTATTTTCACTGTCTGTTTTGGCCATATGTCTTTGCGTGCGAGACAAACCCTGTTTGCGGTGACTGTGGCTGACCTGTTCATGTCATGCCACCTCCCAAGTGTGTGAACTGTTCTGGCCCATGTGCTCGTCACTCACCTAACTACCCAGACTATAAAAAGGAGAGAAAATTTCAGTAATTTTAAACACTACATTGTCTATCTTACTTAGAGTCCCAAATAAAATTTGACTGCCGTGACACTGTATTATTAATACCTACTTTTTACATTTTTGTTAACCCACCCTCTCCTCTCCTTTCCTCCCCCCCCCCCCCCCCCCGCAATTGGGCCCTGCTCCCCCCATCATGGTACTCCTCCTCCTCCTTCCTCTTCTCTAGCACCCCTCTTGTGAATCCCCTCGCTAGCATCTCCAGCCTTCTCAGGACAAGAAGCTTGACAAAGCTAATAGGTCATGAGATTCGCATTCTGTGGGCCTCAATGCCACTCGCCCTACCTCCGTGAACCTGGCACCCCACTTAACGAAATCACTTTTTACTTTATACAATCTTAAAGAGCTTCGTTTGTAGTGGATTGTAGTGCCAAATTTTTTGTTTGTAGTTTTTCGAAAAAAAAAAATTGAGTCACTCAAAAAATAGCCAGCACCCCACTTTTACGAAATAAAATTCTAATGGATGATACCTGTGGGGAATCGTTTGTAGTGGTTTGTAGTGAACGAATTTTCGTTTGTAGTAACTTGTATATCCCACAAAACGTGTTCAAAATGGAAGGCGCGAGGCCCATACAGCTGTGCACTGCACCCACTGGCAGCACCCCACTTTCAAGAAATTTAATTCTAGTGGATGATATGTGTAGAAAATAGTGTGTAGAGGTTTGTAGTGAACGAATTTTTGTTTGTAGTAACTTGTATATCCCACAAAACGTGTTCAAAATGGAAGGCGCGAGGCCCATACAGCTGTGCACTGCACCCACTGGCAGCACCCCACTTTCAAGAAATTAAATTCTAATGGATGATATGTGTAGGAAATAGTGTGTAGAGGTTGGTAGTGAACGAATTATCGTTTGTAGTAACTTCTATATCCCACAAAACGGGTTCAAAATGGAATGTGCGAGGCCCATACTGCTGTGCTCTGCACCCACTGGCAGCACCCCACATTCAAGAAATTTCATTCTAATGGATGATATGTGTAGGAAATAGTGTGTAGAGGTTTGTAGTGAACGAATTTTCGTTTGTAGTAACTTGTATATCCCACAAAACGTGTTCAAAATGGAAGGCGCGACGCCCGTACTGCTGTGCACTGCACCCACTGGCAGCACCCCACATTCAAGAAATTTAATTCTAATGGATGATATGTGAAGGAAATAGTGTGTAGAGGTTTGTAGTGAACGAATTTTCGTTTGTAGTAACTTGTATATCCTACAAACGAAAATTCGTTCACTACAAACATCTACACACTATTTCCTTCACATATCTAGCATTAGAATTTAATTTCTTGAAAGTGGGGTGCTGCCAGTGGGTGCAGTGCACAGCAGTATGGGCGTCGCGCCTTCCATTTTGAACACGTTTTGTGGGTTATACAAGTTACTACAAACGAAAATTCGTTCACTACAAACCTCTACACACTATTTCCTACACATATCATCCATTAGAATTAAATTTCTTGAAATTGGGGTGCTGCCAGAGGGTGCAGTTAACAGCAGTATGGGCCTCGCACCTTCCATTTTGAACCCGTTTTGTGGGATATACAAATTACTACAAACGAAAATTCGTTCACTACAAACCTCTACACACTATTTCCTACACATATCATCCATTAGAATTTAATTTCTTGAAAGTGGGGTGCTGCCAGTGGGTGCAGTGCACAGCAGTATGGGCCTGCGCCTTCCATTTTGAACACGTTTTGTGGGTTATACAAGTTACTACAAACGAAAATTCGTTCACTACAAACCTCTACACACTATTTCCTACACATATCATCCATTAGAATTAAATTTCTTGAAAGTGGGGTGCTGCCAGTGGGTGTCGTGCACAGCAGTAGGGGCCTCGCGCCTTCCATTTTGATCACGTTTTGTGGGATATACAAGTTACTACAAACGAAAATTCGTTCACTACAAACCTCTATACACTATTTCCTACACATATCATCCATTAGAATTAAATTTCTTGAATGTGGGGTGCTGCCAGTGGGTGCAATGCACAGCAGTATAGGCCTCGCACATTCCATTTTGAACACGTTTTGTGGGATATACAAGTTACTACAAACGAAAATTCGTTCACTACAAACCTCTACACACTATTTCCTACACATATCGTCCATTAGAATTTAATTTCTTGAATGTGGGGTGCTGCCAGTGGGTGCAGTGCACAGCAGTATGGGCCTCGCCCCTTCCATTTTGAACACGTTTTGTGGGTTATACAAGTTACTACAAACGAAAATTCGTTCACTACAAACCACTACAAACGATTCCCCACACATATCATCCATTAGAATTTAATTTCTTAAAAGTGGGGTGCTGGCTATTTTTTGAGTAACTCATAATTTTTTTTCCGAAAACCTAAAAACAAAAATTTTTGCACTACAATCCACTACAAACGAAGCTCTTTAAGATAGTATAAAGTAAAAAAGAATTTCTTTAAGTCGGGTGCCAGGTTCTCGGAGGTACTCGCCCTCTTTCAGACATTGACATCACTGCCTACTGCTGTCTTCCCAACACCATCACCTCTCCCTCTGAAGAAGAAGAAGAAGAAGAAGAAGAAGAAGAAGAAGAAGAAGAAGAAGAAGGAGGAGGAGGAAAAGAAGAAGAATAATTCACAGGATGAAGTCCTAATGTTGTCCCCAGAGGGGGGTGGGGGTGGGGGTGCGTTCTTTGTTCATCACATTTAAGTGCATTCCAGAGTGTTCTTCGAATTGCTTTTTATGATAGTTCTCTACCGTTCCATTCTCTAATAGTGACTGGTAAAAAAGGAACACCTAATTCTCTCCATTTTCAGTCTGCCATTTTTTTTCTCCCCCTCATTAATAATGATTATGTCTTACTATGTAAGTGGATGCTAAAAGAATATGTCCACATTTGGTAGAGAAACTTGGTAAAAGAAATTTTGCAAATAAATCTCTCCAAAACAAATAACCCCTTTCTTTTAATGACTTCCACATCAACTCGTGCATCATTTCTGTGACTCTCTCTGCCCTGTATTGCAATAAAGCAAAACGAGTTTCCATTCTCTGAACTTCACATCATCAATCAGCCTCACACAATGGGGATCTTACAATGGTTAGCTCAGAGTCCAATCTTGAACATAGAGGTGTCACTCCATCCTTACTGGTGATGGTCACTGCTTCTGCAATACGACCATTTCTAGCCTGTTTGCCATCTTACCAGAGCCTTCCATTACTTTCCTCCAGTGGAACTTCAATGGTTTCCATCATTGTGTTTTGGAATTGCAGTCTTTCATTGAATTCTACCCTGCAGTCCGTGTTGTACAGCAAGAATTGTGCTTCAGGGATGTCCACTTGTCGGTCTTGCATTGCTTCCAAGCCTTCTTTTGTAACCATGTTGGCACTTTGCAAACGTCTGGTGGTGTCTGTATGCTGGTCTGCACAACATTTTAGTCCGTGGGTCTCTCTCCACACCATACTGGAAGTGGAACCCATGTGAATACAATAGGTCACTGCAATAACAATGTAAAATATTTGTTTCCCTCCAGCCCAGTCTACTGTGCTCCCTGCTTTCCAAGCCCTCCTTACTTGCTAGAGTTTCCTTCCAGGTGGGCCTTTACTAATCCATACTGGAATGACTTTTCCTTGGCAGCCATTGCCACTATATGGAAACATTGATGAATCTGTACTGAGTTTAATCATTGCCATTGCCATTGCCCCAGCCACTATACAGTGTAGCAGTGGTTATTACAATGTATTTGCATTCCGCAGGATGGTGGTTCAAACACGCCTCTGCCCATCGTTCTCTTGATGTCCCTAGATCACTCCGAGCAAATGCCAGATGGTTTCTTTGAAAGGACATGGTCTATTTCCTTTCTCATCTTTTGCCCAAACAATTTGAGTAAGAGCTCAGTCTTTCATGACCACACTGTCAACAGGATGTTAAATCCTAATGTCTCTTCCTTCATTTTGCCACTGGTCCTCTCTTCATGGACCACCAAAATTACTGCACCGCTATAAATGACCTTGTTTTGTATTTTGAACATTTTCAGGCGTGTGCCCCTTAAACACTAGAAACGGATCTGCTGGGAACAATATGTAGCTGCCATAAGCTCACATACGGCCTCTTTGCAGATATGGAAAAAGATCAGGCACTTGTTTTACCACTGCTCTCCCACAAGCATCTAAGGAATTTCCATAAATGGGTTGTCCTTACTAGCCTGGACACTATTGCTGAGCATTTTGCTGAACTTTTCGCCCAAGCTGCAATGTTGGATCAATATCCACTCCCATTCAGTATTCCCCTCAGGGGGCTCAGCATTTGTTAGTTGGGTACGGGCTTGGTGAACTCAGTGTCCCCGAGTTGGGACTGCGCCATGCCAACAGTACTCTATACCAAAAGTTCTGATTATGCCTGAGCAATGATGGAACATCATTTGCTACAGAGACCAGGATTTTGACTTTTAAGTGCCCAGGTTGAAAGGATGATAAAAACCTTAAGCTGTTCTGTGCGTTCAGAGAGATAGATGCATGGCTGTCGGTGTGGAACAGTCGCTAGCAGACTTCCTTTGTGTGGATGGACCATTTTCTATAGCTGAAATGAACAGCCACTGGCTTCTCTAAGTGTGGCAGAAAAGAATTTAATGCTGTGGTATATGACCTCAAGTTGTTCCCTTCCTTGGCTATGCCATTGGAGGAATGTCAGGCTAAAGATAGGGATGAGCCGTACTCACCCAAACTCCTTGTGTACAGCAGAACTGATGGGGAATCATTCATGGCAACAAAGCCTCATTTCTTTGTTGAACATACTGAGGATAAGCATGGGAAAGACTCAGGTATGTCAAAGTTGCAAAGTGCTTCAGTTTTGATCAAAGCAGCATCCCCTGCCCAGTAGCGGACATGACTTGCCTGCAACTAGTCGGGAGATGTTCCTTTCTCTATCATTCTGTGTTAGAGACGCAACATGGTCCAGGGGATTATTTTACATCATGATCTCCACCTGTAGACCAACAAAGAGCTACGTGCCAACCTTGAACGGCAGGGTGTCAACTTTATCTTTATTCTACAGGGGCTCTAAGGACAAAATTTTGTACCATTGCCTTCATCCCTAATTATCCTTGTGATCAGCCAGCCACGGTATTCTGTGTAATATTTTAGTTAAGTAACCACTTGCTCTATTACCATTGGGTTTTCCTTCTTCTGTCAGTGTAGCATTCATTGCTGCTCTGTACACCCTGTGGGTTTCCCCTCTGGGTGCCAAGTGAGATTTTAATATGTTCAGTATTTTGTTGTGATGTCTCAAATAGGAGCAGGGTACTGTTGACCCTGCTGTTATGTCCCCTTAAAACCTCAAAACAACAACAACAACAACATTCTGTATTGTTGAACACCATTTGGGGTGTTCAAAGAAGTTTCGGGTGTGCAGCCGCATAAAGTTTTCTTCTTCTAATATTTCGGCTGAGAAACGTTCAGCCATCTTCAGAGACGAGTCGAAGACTGACGCTCCAGCACACGCTTCATGCTTATATACGCGCGGGCCGCGCTACTGCGCATGCGGCCACAGATAGGACAAGGTGCCAAAGACGTTACTCAGCGGCAAGGAAGTACACGTGTATGTAAATTATGTCTGTGGCTGCATGATCGATTACTGCGGAGATATCTATGTATTATTATCTGTGCTGTGGTGGCGTCTTTGTAAATTTATTAAAGAAAGTGCCGGATTCCATGATTTATCTAAAGTGAAGCCACTGTCCCTGTTAATCAAATTCGTCCCCAAACGAATTTATATTGCTTCTTTCACTACTGAGTCCCAGAAAGATGAAGTGGAAGCTAAAATTTTGACGTTTTTGTACGTCATGGAGTGACCAGTATCAATACAGTGCTCTGCCACTGCCGATTTATTTGATTGTAAAAGACGGGTATATCTCTGGTGTTCCGTGCATCTCTCCTGCACGGTACGTGTCGTCTGTCCTATGTACGAAAGGCCACATTCACATGGGATCTTGTAAACCCCGGCCTTCCGGAGCTCCAAATCATCCTTGTTAGAACCCAAAAGTGCTGCTGTCTTTGGTGGGGGTCGAAAAATCACTTTAACATCGTGTTTGTTCATAATCCGTCCGATTTTCGACGACAGGCTCCCAACATATGGCAGAAAAGCCATAGATTTAAAACTTTTTGCATCATTTTCCATATTCTTTTCACGTACCGTTGGCTTTGTATGTAGTGCCTTATGTATCTGTTGTGGAGAGTACCCGTTTGCTTCAAAGACTCTCTTCAGGTGTAGAAGCTCGTCCTGCAGACTGCTCTCATCAGCAATGACGTGTGCTCTATGGACCAGTGTTCTAAGAACACTCATCGTCTGGGATGGATGATGACAGCTATTTGCATGTAAGTATAAATCAGTATGCGTAGGTTTCCTATATACTGAATGTCCTAAGGTGCCATCGTCTTTACGTCGTACCATCACATCCAGAAATGGAAGGCATCCATCTTTTTCGACTTCCATTGTAAACTGGATTTGGTTATGGATGGAATTCAGGTGATTTAAAAATTCTTGTAACTTATCTTCACCGTGAGGCCACACAACAAATGTGTCATCAACATACCTCCAGAACACTGTGGGCTCCAATTTCGCAGATTCCAGCATCTTTTCCTCGAAGTCCTCCATAAACATATTGGCCACCAAAGGGGACAATGGACTACCCATGGCGACACCGTCAGTTTGTTCAAAGAACTTGTTATTGAATAAAAAATATGTCGAGGTCATAACTCATTATCTCTTATTGGCAAGAACTTTGACAAAGAGATTTCAGCTTTGTTTAAACATGTTATGACCTCGACATATTTTTTACTCAATAACGAGTTCTTTGAACAAACTGACGGTGTCGTCATGGGTAGTCCATTGTCCCCTTTGGTGGCCAATATGTTTATGGAGGACTTCGAGGAAAAGCTGCTGGAATCTGCGAAATTGAAGCCCACAGTGTTCTGGAGGTATGTTGATGACACATTTGTTGTGTGGCCTCACGGTGAAGATAAGTTACAAGAATTTTTAAATCACCTGAATTCCATCCATAACCAAATCCAGTTTACAATGGAAGTCGAAAAAGATGGATGCCTTCCATTTCTGGATGTGATGGTACGACGTAAAGAAGATGGCGCCTTAGGACATTCAGTATATAGGAAACCTACGCATACTGATTTATACTTACATGCAAATAGCTGTCATCATCCATCCCAGACGATGAGTGTTCTTAGAACACTGGTCCATAGAGCACACGTCATTGCTGATGAGAGCAGTCTGCAGGACGAGCTTCTACACCTGAAGAGAGTCTTTGAAGCAAACGGGTACTCTCCACAACAGATACATAAGGCACTACGTACAAAGCCAACGGTACGTGAAAAGAATATGGAAAATGATGCAAAAAGTTTTAAATCTATGGCTTTTCTGCCATATGTTGGGAGCCTGTCGTCGAAAATCGGACGGATTATGAACAAACACGATGTTAGTGATTTTTCGACCCCCACCAAAGACAGCAGCACTTTTGGGTTCTAACAAGGATGATTTGGAGCTCCGGAAGGCCGGGGTTTACAAGATCCCATGTGAATGTGGCCTTTCGTACATAGGACAGACGACACGTACAGTGCAGGAGAGATGCACGGAACACGAGAGATATACCCGTCTTTTACAATCAAATAAATCGGCAGTGACAGAGCACTGTATTGATACTGGTCACTCCATGACGTATGAAAACGTCAAAATTTTAGCTTCCACTTCATCTTTCTGGGACTCAGTAGTGAAAGAAGCAATAGAAATTCGTTTGGGGACGAATTTGATTAACAGGGACAGTGGCTTCACTTTAGATAAATCATGGAATCCGGCACTTTCTTTAATAAATTTACAAAGACGCCACCACAGCACAGATAATAATACATAGATATCTCCGCAGTAATCGATCATGCAGCCACAGACATAATTTACATACACGTGTACTTCCTTGCCGCTGAGTAACGTCTTTGGCGCCTTGTCGTATCTGTGGCCGCATGCGCAGTAGCACGGCCCGCGCGTATATAAGCACGAAGCGTGTGCTGGAGCGTCAGTCTTCGACTCATCTCTGAAGATGGCTGAACGTTTCTCAGCCGAAATATTAGAAGAAGAAAACTTTATGCGGCTGCACGCCCGAAACTTCTTTGAACAGTCATTGCGCCGCGAAAACATGAAGATGCACACCATTTGGGGTGGCTCCCTATGTATTTCACTCCCCACTCCCTGGACTCTTATAATGCCCCATTTAGCAAGTGGGAATTTACCAGTGCCCTTGCTCTTTGTCCTGACATGGCTCCTGGATCTGACTGTGTACACAACAGAATGCTTAAACACTTATCTTATTATATTGGCCCTTTTAAACAGACTCTGGACAGAAGGGGAATTCCTTCCCAATAGAGAGAAACTGTCATCATCACCGTTTTGAAAGCAGGAAAGCCGCTCCTCCAGATTGACAGCTACTATCCATTTAATTTAATAAACATCCTTTGAGTGCATTGTCAGTTGCATTGTGTACTGGATCCTTGCATCTCAAGCTTTCTTGGCTCTGACAGAGTGTTTTTTTTGCTGAGGTGGCTCCACAATTTAGCCCTACTGGAGCCTGCTATTCAAACGGCTTTTACCTGGCACCAACTCCTTGTTGCAGACTTCTTTGATATGCATTAAGCTTATGGTAGCCCCTACACTTTCCAGTTAAAGGTTGCCACCTCCCGTAGCATCTTCCCACTAGTAGGAGAACGGTCTTACGCAGGATGGTCCGAGTGTTCTGTTTTTAGTGGCTATTAATGGTCTGGTGGCAGCTGTGGGATCTACAGTGCCCCCTCTTTGCATGGTGACAATTTTTGTCCCCCTCCCCTTTTTTTATTAGTTCATCAGTGGTGGGCATAGCTGAATTGTAATCACAGGAAGCAATTAAGAATGCAGCCATAGGCTGTCACTTATGGATTCCAGTTTAGCTGCCAAGACCAGTGTAATGCATTTCTACTGCTGCCTTATAGTCTGTTCTCAACCTGAACTGTACCTTCATGCCCTGTCTCTCAAAGTAGTAAATTCTCATTGTTTTCTGGGACTGGTGGTTGACACTGGTTGACTTGGCTTCCCCATCTTTGTCACCTTAAATGAATATGCTGATCCCACCTTAACACTCTTTGATGCGTAAGCAATACCATATGGGGTGCAGATTGCCCTATTCTGATGCAGCTATACAAATCACTGATCCAGTCCTGTCTAGTCTATGACTCAACATCTCCTTTGGCATCACAGATATTACACCCAACCCACACGGGATTCCTCCATTGCAGGTCCTGCCAGTTGATCACATATGCACGTTTACGCTGCTCCTCTTTATACATAGAGGCATCCACTTCCCACACTGGTAACCCAGGATTGGAGTTCAGGTTGCAATCTGTGTCCGGTCCCTCTTCTCTGATCACAAAGTCCAAAAGAATCCGTTCATTTTTGAGGCCTTCATTAATGCTTCTGTCATTTAAAAGTAGTTTAGGTACAGTAGTCAGCCACACTGGCTTTTCTTAGAGATACTGAACTTTTTGCTAGATGGCTGCAGTGTATTTACCATGGAGTTAGTAGCCATCTCTTGTGCTCTTCAACACGTCCAGTCCTGCACTGGTGAGTCATTCCTCATCTGTAACGACTCCTTAAGTACTCTAAAAGCTCTTGGTCATTTTCACCCTCACCTTCCCCTGGTCCTGGTGAGGATTCTCTTTATATCCTCAGAAAATGTGGATGCTTAGTGGTCTTTTTATGGACCCCTGGTCATTTTGGAATACTGGGGAATGAACTTGCTGACAAGCTAGCCAGATTGGCTACTGGCAAACTGACTCTTGTGTTGGTTGTCTGTGACAAGACCTTTGATCAGATGTATATCATAATGTTCTAGGGAGCTGAAACACAGAATAGTATTCCTGATTTTACCTAACAAATTATGGGGGATTGTGAAGGTCCTCATTGTGAGCTTCCTGCAAGGACTCAACTGTCCATTGCTGCCTCCACGCTGGCCATACCTAGCTGACTCATGGTCACCACCTCTGTCGAGAGGCTGTAGCCCCTGTCATTGTGGTTCCCGACTCATGGCTTTCAACATTTTGCTCTACTGTTCCAACCTAGCTGCCCTGTCTGGCATTATAATTTGACCCTAAAATGATGTTGAGTCACACATTTTTAGACAGATAGGAGAAGAGTCTATGCCGATTAAGTATGCTTATATATTTGCTTTACACCTGAAGAAACCTTATTGCCTGTAAGTAATGGCTCTTGTTTGCTTACTGTGGTTTTGTTGCATGGCAGAACCCTCAGCAATGACAACTTGCAACAAATAGAATAAAATCCACTGAAACCTCACTATAATCAGCTTTAATTTTGGCAATGTCTATGACAGTTGCAGCAGAGTGTTCAGAATGAAACTGAATTCTCATTGGCTGTTAGATAATGCATGATGTAGATGCAGTGATAAAGCCTAAATTAGACTGCCATTGTTCCTGCTAGCAGACGCTGCCTCAACGACTGACTTACTTTTATGTTATATTTGTGATGGGTCATCTCAGGACACTTTTTGTGTACCATCTGTTCTTTCTCCATATTTTTCCCCAGGTTTTGCTAACCTTTGGTAGATCCTGGAGCCTTTTTTTTAATTCTGTGTGACAGTACCTTCTTAGGTATGTAGTTAGGGCTTGGCAGTTCCAGGCAAAGGGGACTGCCGACCAAGCATTTAAATCATTAAACCAACCAACTGCATCTCTGCATATCCAAGTTTCCCACAACTTCTATATCCAAGGTTACAAGTTCTGGAAATCAGGGGATATAAGAGAATTTCAAATATGTCAGTGAAATATGAATAAAAGAAAGATACTGGAAAATCTTATGGCTTGGTGGATGAAATGGTTTGTTGAAAGAGATGCCAAGCATCATAACTGTGAAGAGATTGCTTCTCTCACTAAGACGTTTTGTCTGGTATCCACTGTCGAATTCTGTTTGCTTGATTTCTTTATTGTTTGACAAAACACACAGCACTATTTTTCTTAACTTTGAAGAATGCCATGTTAAATAAAATATTCCTTTTCTGTTTATTTTTGTGATCTGACACTTTATTTTGTCTGGAAAACTTTCTGTTAATTCTGAGTTCAAGTTAAATTATTAATGAACACTAAACTCCTTTAATTACAATGTTTTTATTAACACAAATGTGTGCTTTCTGTTGATTCAAAATTAGAATTAATAACACATTGAGAAATATGATGGTCTTTATGCATGTGTCAACTTACCTTCATATATCAAAATATGTCAGAGAGAATTTTTGTGAAAACTTTGTCTGGTAATCAGGGATTTTCATTTGGTAAATGTGTGGCAACCCTGATGTCACTGGGTGATAAAGACCTCAACATTGTGTGCCCTGATCCCATAATCACCACCACCTGATTTCGCTATCCCCTGACTTTTGTCACCTCATTGTACAAACTAATTGGGTAGCTGGTATGTGTGTGTTGACTATTTTTATAAGTTACGTTATTTAATGGGTACGAAATGGAGTAAAGTAGGAATATTGTTTGTATTCTATTTTGTACATATCATTATCTTAATGACTTCTTTGTAAGATTGCTTTGCTCAGTGGTACACAAGTTCTTGATAAATTTAAATGGAATGTTACAGGGCCCTAAACATGAGACTTCTAACTCAGGAAATGGTGGATGATTATGACCCAGCACTTATGTTTACAATTCCAAGGCTGGCAATTGTTAGTGGTCTACTTATTTTTCCTGATGGTCCTCTCTGTTTGGATAAAACACCAGCAGATATGTCTGAAATGTTCAGGCCATTCAGAGTAAGAATATAATATAGCATTATTTCTTAGATTATTTGTTTGATATCATTACAGCTGTATGTTTCATTTGTTTTTATTTTATTTTTGTAGACATTACTATACAAAATAAGAGAGCTGCTATGGACACTTAATAAAAAGGAGCTCTATACTTTGGAGAAATTACTCTGTTCTGCTGAAGAACCCAGTGAGTTCTGTGCTGCAAATGGTGGTCAGAGTCTAGAGTCCCAGATAACACCAGAAGAATTGGAATCAAACAACCTTTCTGATCTTCCTGCTAAGTACCCAACAGTTCCTGATCTAGATGATTTTGTTAAGCGTTTTTATATTGATTATCCTAGTTGCAAACAGTTCGTAACTGACTTCTATAGCTCTACAGCATCTGAACTAAATGAAAGGCAGGCAACATCAGAAAATTGCATTGTCAACAACTGGGAAAATCAAGATGAAAGTGAAGATGACACGGAATGGGTTACCGAATCCTCAGAGGGAGAAACAGTAGTGACAGAAGTATGTTATGGTGAAAATGGGGCTGTAACTCCAGGTGAAAACAGTGGTAGGTTGTCTGCCAGTATTGCAAGTATGACAGACCATCTAAATTCAGTGTCAGAAACTTCCAGGCAGCACAGAAAACAGTTCCAACCAGTGAACGGTGCTCCTTCAAATGAATCTGATACTTCAAATGTTTGTGGGGCACTGGAACAATTGACAGTTGTCAGTACACTTCCATTTCCTTCTTCAACTCTCATAGCATCAGACTTCACAGTTCAGGATGATGATAACTTAATATTTCATTCAAGGCACCGTTCAGCAGAAACTGAGGAAACTATTAAAGATACCGCTAAACACCTCCGACACATCCGTGAGTGTGCCAATACTCCCGAAGGAAGCGTTGGACTCTCTAGTAGTACTTCAGAGAGTCACAGATGGGCACTGCAAAGGACTGGTTCTATCGATGACCGGCAGGGATCTTCTGCAAGTGGATCCCAGGAAGTCCTCTCACCGGTGAGTGTGACAGTGAACAGAATACACGGTGAAGATGAAGCAAGCACGCAGTCACCAATAGACTCAGGAGTCGGTACAGTTGTGAGCTGCAGTGATACAGGAAGTCTCTCTGACCGGTCCCCTGACACCCCTGCGACAGCTGAGCACAGGATTCAGCCTGAACAAGAGGGCAGCGAACAGCAGCAGTGGCATTTGGAAACCATCCCTTGTACGTGTACCCTTAGCTCTCGGACAGTTTTACACTCCCCACAGGGTGTGACACCAAGTGCAATTGATGATAATGTCGATTCGGTAGTTAATATTAAGGATGCGGGTGAACTGAGAATAAAAATTTTGAATATTCCTGCTAAGGAGCATAAAATAAATAATGTGACAGAAAGTGATATTTTAAATAATCTCGATTACCAGAGTACTGTGCGTGCAGCGACTACTTGTTTATCTCCTTCCTACAATTATGTTGATCGTGTTCCTAATGCTGCTGCCACAGGTGAACGTTTACCAGAGAACAGTGCTTTTCACAGACATGATAGGTGTCATCTGAGGACTTCAAGTGATTCACAAGGTGCTAGTGCATCAACAGAAGATCTTTCTAGAAATGAAGACCAGGATGGAAGGGAAAAGTGGGTTGGTGTAGCTACAGGAGATGGCCAGTGTTCCCTTTGCAGTGGAAATGAAGTACGTATTCAAAATCAGACGAGGGTTCTCTTACTCAGCTCAGAGTTGGACTATGCAGGTAACTGGGAGTATCTCAGGAGGCAAAATTCCTCAGAAGCTGCCAGTTCTTCTGGATTAAAGCCGGACCCTTCATCTGTGCCTGAACGGAAGAAAGCATCTGGGACACGATGGAGAGGGAAAAGGAGAGGATTGTCTCCTGGAAGCCAACGGATGGGGAAGAAGGAGATGCCTTCACCTCCCAAGGCTGTTCCAATACAGACTTCAAGGTAAGCAGCTCATAAAAGAGCATTTTTAAGTTTGCTAAAGGTAGATCATCTCCAGTAATTATACAGTTAGTGGCTTGATAGTTAAAAACTAAAGCACCCCCCCCCATCGAGAGTGTCTTTCCGCCACCCACCTAACCTCCGTAACCTCCTAGTCCATACCTATGAAATCCCCAAATCACCTTCCCTACCCTCTGGCTCCTACCCATGCAACTGCCCCCATTTTAAAACCTGCCCTATACATCTTTCCACCACCACTTACTCCAGTCCAGTAAGCCGGAAGG